>OX438861.1:19491490-20728045 GCA_949315895.1 Anania crocealis
CTCACGATCGAGGGATTAAAGCTTGTAAATAAAGCCGCCTAAGCTTGTAAATGTTATCACTGTGATTACTGTCTATACATCGTTATAATTGACCTTTAGTTCGATGGCTGGCTCGAGTCCCGTTACTAGTGTTCCTCATAAGATTGGTACTCATTGGAAATAAAATACATAAAGTATACAATAAACAGATATATTTTAATCTCTTTACAATGTACTTAACAAAGTAACAACTACAAGTCTTCTGGTCACCTGGCCTTGTGTACAACGTTGCTAACTAATAAAACATAATCTCACAATTATTTATGATCCTCTTCACTTTATTTTAGGGAGAGATTTTACTGCTGATAAATTTTCTTTTTAAATCGCAAGACATGATTAACAAACATAGCCAATTTCAATTGGTATTGATCGGTTACGATTTTGTACTTTAAAAAGTAAAATCCCCCCCTAAAAGTTATATAAATAAATAAAATAATACTTAAAATACAGGGCGACTTATTTCGCACAAGAAAATGCGTTGTCAAAAACAATTTTGTCTGAATGCAAGCAAAAACACTAATATCGGATCTTACAATACTATCAGTTCAGAAAGGTGTATTTTAATTCTATTTGTCGCAATTACAGTTAGGTTATACTAAATAGAGATGTCAATACATTGTTATCTATAAAATATTGTACAGACGACACCACATCAGGCTATACACTGGGGTATCTTAACTTCGTTGACATAAGTGCCAGTTTGCAACAAAAATGTGTAGCCCGATGTGCAGGCCACTGTACGGTCGGGGTATCTGCCGCCTAACCACTTTCAGACGAAAATAGCTTGCAGTACTGCACAAAAACGGACGTCATTTCAAACAAGAGACGACGCGAGCTGCAAGCGATTTTGCTCTTAAGGTAGTCACGTGTCAAAGACCTCGATAGTACAGCGGCAGCTCAACCTACCCAAAAAGTTAAAGGTCATTAAATTCCTTTTCAACTTTAAATCCAACAAGTAGAGATCAATATCAATTGAGAAAAGACGTTTTGTGGTAGGTTGACGTGCTGTCGTCTGTACATGTAATAGATTGGTTTTGCATGGACGAGTATGAAAATATAATTTTGTATATTTGACTTAGAAATGTATTTAAATTTTATTTTTATACAGTATCGTTAATAATAGGGGTTAAAGTATGAAATTGCCGATTATTTTCCCACTTTTTATTTTGTTTATAGCTCTTAAGTATAGTCATATTATTGCGTAATTCTTTTTGTATTGTATCAAAAACTAAATAAAGTAACTTTTGACTAAAAAAAAATGCAATACTAGTGCCTATTACTTCAAAGGAAGCCGTTGAAAAGACCCCTTACAACTTCTTGCTTCAATTTGTATTATATTTGTATAATTTGTATTATACACCGTGAAATTTTAGTGGTTGTTTTCCCGCAACAGAACGATTTACCTTTAATAGCACCATCGAATCGTGCGAGTTATTTTTTGAAAATAAAGATATCGTTGTTCTCAACTAATCAAAAAAATAATCATCAACTCAAAAGCGTGAGATACGATAGTATCTTTACAAAATGTGACGTGTTTGGGTACTGCTTGCCGCACGAAATCAATGTCCAAAGCAAAAGAAGCTCTACGCACTAAGTAATACAGCATAAACTGCACCGCGCAAGGGGCAATGACCCCGGCCGGTGACCGGCTGCGGCGCGGCTGGTACCATTGGTTCGAGGTTGCTTTCGAGTTTCGTTTATCACAATCGTTAAACTGCTATTTATTCATTTAAATAAAAAAGAACTGAACATATCTATTGTACTACTACTAAGATAGAATCATTTTACTGCGGGAAAACAACCACTAAAATTTCACGGTGTATACTTTGATTTTCAGAAATTTAAATACTATAATGCGTAGCTTTATAACCATCTAACTTTCACCTTTAATAGCTTCGAAAACGGTTTAGGCGTTTTTAAAAAACAAAAAAAAAATTAATTTCGTCCATACAAAACGGCAATTTCATACTTTAACCCCTAATATGACAGTGCGAGTGTCACCTCATCTGCATTGCCTACGTATCAAATGGCCGTGTCGTTAGGGGAAAAAATAACCGAAAAAGGCGTGGCGTAAAATACATTCTACTTATTTGAAATTCGTTATTTACAGCTATAAACTTGGTATCTTCATAGAACAGATATAGAAGAATATAATACAATATCATTAATGAAATTCGAAATATTCAATGAATTTTACGTACTTACTTTGATTACAAATAAAGCAATATATTGATTTAAACTATGGTCACTATCATATTAGGTGTTAAAATATGAAATTGCCGTTTTGTATGGACGAAATCGAGAAAAGTCATTTTTCCATACTAACAATTTTTTAGTTTTTTTAGAAACGTCTGAACCGTTTTCGATGCAATTAAAGGTGAAAGTTAGATGGTTATAAAGCTACGCATTATAGTATTTAAATTTATGAAAATCAAAGTATACAATACAAATATACTTAATTGAAGCAAGAAGGTCAGCTGACACATTGTAAGGGGTCTTTTCAACGACTTCCTTTGAAGTAATAGGCACTAGTATTGCATTTTTTTTTAGTCAAAAGTTACTTTATTTAGTTTTTGATACAATACAAAAAGAATTACGCAATAATATGACTATACTTAAGAGCTATAAACAAAATAAAAAGTGGGAAAATAATCGGCAATTTCATACTTTAACCCCTATTATTATGAGTCAGTTACTTCGAAATTTCTAACATGTTCCCTACCTTGATTCTTAAGAATAGTAACAGGGGCCTTTCAGCTATTTTAATCGCTTAATCGTTCGATCGTGATCGAATTGGACGATTTTGACATTAAGCCCATACTAGAACTGTCAAAAACCTGCAAAAAAATTCAATTACGATTGTGATACGATTGGGTTACGCGAATTAGGGGACTGTAGTACCCTTGTCACGTAAGAATAAGGCGATGCGACGGAGGGTAGATGTTAATTATTTACTCGTATTATCTCCCCCACCTACCCGCATTGAGATCAGTTCTTCCGTGAGTATGGCAATTGCAACAGTGCCGAAACATCGGAAACTCAAGGTGGTTTCAGACTACTATAATAGCTTATATCATATAGTTCATAGCACAACAATATCGCGCACCATACATTATTATGGACTCGTTCACACTTAGCTTTACAACATATTTGGTCATTTATTACATTAGGTCCATATTTGCTATTACTAAATAGCTCAATAGTATAGCGTAGTCTGAAAAGAGCTTCATTGAAAGCAAGTTACTGGGTAGGAATCTCGAAGCAAATAACTCTTAAAAAAACAATGATTTAAAAACTGTTTTTGGGCAATTTAATTGCTATTGTAATGTCATCTGATGCTGTCGATATCTTTATTCAAGGAATAGAAAGTAAACAATTGTTAAGAACTTGTAACTTAAATACGATTTGGTTACCAGCAAGTCAATAAATATCAGTTTTAAATCTAATATATAAAATTCTCGTGTCACAGTTTTCGTTGCCATACTCCTCCGAAACGGCTTGACCGATTTTGATGAAATTTTTTGTGCTTATCCGGTATCTATGAGAATCGGCCAACATCTATTTTTCATCCCCCTAAATGTTAGGGGTAGTCCATCCCTAAATTTTATTTTTATTTTTAGACAAAATTTTTAATTTCTATTTTTTTATGATACAACATACAAAAATACATACAATCCTAAATTTTTACCCTTTTATCACCAACCCCTATTTTTTAATAGCCATTTTAGTAATTTAATAATTTTTCATCCCGCTCGATAACTGATCAATTATCGTCTTTTTTGTAAGGGTAGGGTAGGGGTAGGGAAGGGTTTAGGGTAGGGGTGAGGTAGGGTAGGGGTAGGGTATGTGTAGGGTAGGGTAGGTTAGGGGTAGGGTAGTAAAATATTAAAATTTTATAAAATATATACAACCCTAAATTTTTACCCTTTTACCACCAACCCCTATTTTTTGTTAGCCATTTTATTAATTTAATCATTTTTATGGCAAACAACGTTTGCCGGGTCAGCTAGTTCAATATAAAATTATTTTAGTAGAACTTCAAGTTCCGATCCTAGACTTAATTGCTTTTAAAATGATTACTCCTTATAAAATTTGATTTTGTTATGCTATTGGTTTTTTCTTTAGATTTGATTATTAATGAAACGAATGTAAATGTTTTTAAACAAACATTAACAAAAACGCAACCATGTGACACCAAAAATTTTAAATACTGTCACCAAAGGTAGGTTTTTCTACACATGCTTTGATAAATGTCTCTCTTAAGCTGCCTCTAAAACTCATACATTTTCCATACGAAAACAATTCTGTGGGTCTAGCACAAAAAACTATCGACTTCGAATCGTTTGCGTATCGAAAGCAAACGACACAAAGTTTGTGCTTTGTTTTGTAGTTCTCGTTTTGACCGCGCGAGCGCTGTTTAAGTTTTCATACTAAATATTTCGATGGCGATACGAACACGCAAACGATTCGAATTCGATAGTTTTTTGTGCTAGACCCACTGATTAATAATTCCAGTAGTTCCTTACACCAACAAAATAATATATTTTTTAATTTGGACAGAGTTTAATCACTAATACTTTTTGTAAACCTTATAGTTAATTTTACGTGATGTATATTATAAAGTTGGGTAAAATAGTGAATCTGCACCTGATAAAAAAAAACTTTTTTTTTTTTACTGATTATACCAAAAAATTGGTTTACCACCTACAGTTGAAATTGCTTATTATTTATAAACTATTCTTTTAGGAAATTTCCATCATCAAATTATCAAAAACTCCTTTTAGGAAATGTTAAATCCAGCAGAACTTCAATTACCAAATGGCCATATCCAGCAAATAAACAGTGGTAAACAATGAAAACAATAATCTTAACTTTTAACAATAAATCAGAAATATACAACATTTATTCCCTTTTCGGTACTTCTTATTTAGAACATCAAAAATCCAACATCTAACACGTATTATACATAAATTCCATGCAAACATCAGACATAATAACATACATACATACATGAATAATCAAGTTCATTTCGTGACCTTTGAAAAGTAAAATATGTAGGTACCGTTTTTGCGACAAGTCATTTAGAAAATATGTAACTTACTATAACAAACTTCAATAAAACCTTTAACCATTCACGAACTTGATCATAAATGTACCTATTTTGTCACAATTTATTAATATTACCTAAACATTATTGTGGTGAATACGGTCCTATTTTATAATTCAAACATCTTTCAGAGAGTGATTCTACTGCTGGTATACAACAAAATATATGAAATTACTCGTAAATCCTTAGCGAACCCGTGTCTCCGAATTTTTTATGTGTGCAACGCAACTACAATAACACTGTTGTAAGCATAAGGGTCACACTCACTATATCAATTTACAACGCTCATTGGTGCGCACACAAACATGGACCCAATCACAGCGGCTACCACTTACTCGCTTACACAATGCGTCATTTGGTGTGTGCAAATTAGTGTGTCGCTTCAAAGTGTGGTCGCGACGCACACGTCAGGCAGTGAACGCTTTGATTAAACCTCGATACATTGCGCAGTCGCATAGTACTCACAACACAGCTAATTAGTATTAAGCCTTCAATGTATATTGTGCCGATACAATTATCGTTACATGGATGTTTTCATTAAATAATTCGCCGCGGTGTGCAATAGTTCTGTTTGCCCATATTGGATTCGCACGCGCCACGTCCCCATTTCATATCTATTTCTTTATATGATCTAATGTTATAAATAAGGTTGCGCTTCTGTGAAACGCTAATTTTGAAAATTCTGTATTTCGACTCATTATGAAAACTGCTGATGAACAGTAGAATTACACTAAAAAGAAAATTACAAATACAATAGGACCCTTATCATTATATCGTAATTGTAAACTGTCATATCAATCATAAAAACGTTTGGTGCGTTCCGATTTGAGCTAAAGAATTCAAAACTTTTTTTCTTACAATTATTCTCCTCGTCGTATGACGATCGTTCAATGATAGGCTTGTGTGAGCATTCCAAGCCTAGACGTTATTTACTTCCATCCAAGGTGAGTGAAGGTTGATATTGCTACTTATGAAAATCATAAACAACAATTGATGTATTTACCTGTAAAGGCATATCTTTTGGTTATGCCCCGTATGTATATATTTTTTTCTTACTGAATGTGTAATGATATGTCGTTGGTAAATCATTTTCAATAGATAAATGATTAAGGTTGGAACAACGAGTTAACATGCCCTAAGTAAGAATATCGCCCCCAAACACCCTTTTACGAATCCAAGCAAATTTTGAATATATCGTTTTTTAAGTTGGCTGTTCTGGGACCGGGAGCGAACCTCGTGGTAGGTGGACCAAACCATTATACAATACAATAAAATACAATCAGGTCGTCACTAGCTAAAATTTAATACAACATCAATGATAATCTAAATATCTATACTAATATTATAAAGCTGAAGAGTTTGTTTGTTTGTTTGTTTGAACGCGCTAATCTCAGGAAGTACTGGTCCGATTTGAAAAATTCTTTTTGTGTTGGATAGGCCATTTATCGAGAAAGGCTATATTTATAAGGATTTAGGCTATATAACATCAAGCTGCAATCAGTGAAAAATGTTGCAAAAATAATCGCGATCGTAATCACGGAAATTGACGAGGACAAAGTCGCGGGGAACAGCTAGTATAAAATAAAGTCGTGTTAGTTACAACACTTATAAGTCGAGAACGGCTGGGCTGATTTTTATAATTTTGGTGTTATTGGATTTGTCTTGGTCAGGAATAGGATATTAATTGTTAAAATCATTGGAAAGTTAACGTAAAATAACTAACTATTTCATACAATTCTTCATACAAATTTCCAACCCCGCCATATTTGACAACAATGACATTTAAGACGTCAAAATCCATAGATTTTATATACTACTGTTAGATTGGCAATGAAAAGAGACAGAATATAATGCAGCTATATGATAGAACGAGATAGATCACAAGGCCGTTCACGTACACGCTAAGAACCCGTAATGTTTTTCTGAGTTCTGACGTCTGTCACGCGCAACACAATATTCCCTTTAGTTTTACTAGTTTCATTTTTATTATTGTAAAAAAGTGTCGAGTTGATGTATTTTCATTATGGTTACATGTTCAGTACCTGGAAGTAACTCATCTAAAAAAGGGAACCAACATAATTGTACATTTCACACGTCAACACACAATCGCGATTATCAGCAGCAAAATGCAATGTTTCAGAGCTTTGACTAAAATTTTTTATACTAATTGATAGGGCATTTCATCAGAACAAGGATTTAAATTCATATAAATTCAATTAAAAATAATATCAAATACGTGAATTTCAGCAATTACTAACGTCACTTTTGTATTTTAGTGATTGACGTTGTCGATGATATCTTATCGACATTTAGCTGACATATTTCACATTGTAAACCGCATACAGCCTAAATTGTTGAAATACGTTAGAAATGGTTGAAATTGCCTAATAGAAAAGAATGTTCGCCCAATAAATACTCAAGCATTTGCAGTTTACATTTGGACTAAGTGTTTTTAACACAGAGGCGTTCAGGCTGTAAAATTACGCTCTGGATCAATCTCCATATTGTTCAAGCCCCCATCAATCCCCATTAGTTAAACATTAAATATATGTACGTTTGTAATGTGTAATTGAAAAATAAATATCAGTTTTATTTCAACTTTGGCGATCGCGATTGCAAAATGAGGCAAAATTGTTAAATACTGGCAAGTAAAGCCTACGATATTTTTTACAATAAATTTATTTTGTTCGGGGATAAGTAATTATAAAATAAAAAACATATCTAGGTATTTACTTGCGGTTTTTTGGCTTTCTTTTAATAATACTAAAAAATAAGTCACCTGCGTCAACGTAAACTGTGTCGATGGAATCGATATCGAAAGCCAGCAGACAATGCAGTACCTGCACTATTTATCTCACGCACATGCTCACTTTATGCACACTAGCGTAACATAGTTTTGGTCTCGTTTTCAGGATTCAATTGCCAATCTATCATCTATATTAAATCTATGTCAAAATTAAATACTATTCGGAGGCGATACGAAGTTCGCGAGTCCGCTAGTATTTAAATAAAATTAAACGGCTTATGACTATAATAAAACGGAATTCATAACTAAAAAGTTCATAACAAACCTACATATCAAATAGATATTTTGTTTAAGTCATATTGATTCCAGTATTAGCGGTCCGAATCGTTACCACGATATTAACGTGAACTGACAAACTTAACACCCTGAGTACGAAATCCTTAATTCGGAACGCACCGACTATAAGGGAATTTCCCTCTATCTATACTATTAATATATGAATTCCAAAAGGATTTCAGTTGTACCCGTATTCATTCATGTGAAAAGAGATTGGCTAACAAAAGTAAGGACTGGCCATAGACTAAGATTTTCAGTAACGATTATTTATACAAAATTTGAATACGTTAAAAAACGAACAAAAATTTTTTTTTTAATTTGATTTAGATGATATGCGCTTAACTTTTTTAATGCATGAAATAAAATTTCAATTTTGAGTCCTGCCTGA
Organism: Anania crocealis; assembly: GCA_949315895.1. Classification (NCBI taxonomy): domain Eukaryota; kingdom Metazoa; phylum Arthropoda; class Insecta; order Lepidoptera; family Crambidae; genus Anania; species Anania crocealis. The sequence goes on from OX438861.1 coordinate 19,500,107, forward strand.
CTCCAAATTACTTGTGCAATAAAGTTTTGAAATCCTAGTCTATAATAAAGAGAACATTCCGTTATCCAATCTCAATTATCATTCTGCCACTAAACGCAATCAACAAAGTAAATGGGCGATATCATAAACATAGATATATAATAACACCACGACAAAGATGATGTTTCATATATTATTACATATATAATACATAACTGATACATAATGGCTGATATCGCTGCTCAAATACAATCAAAATACTTACTCACTTTTCAATTTAACTCAAAAAAGATGACAATTGGCTGAAGTATCAACTACTTTACTGAGTAACAATGAATGATTATTACGTATGCGCTATGCATACGTATTTTCCTACCTATAAAACAGTTTATTTCACTCATTCACTTCAATTGAACGAAGCAAATACATTCAATTATATTTCTAAACCTATTTTTACTGCAATAAAATTTACATGTCAATTGATAATTTCGCTATATTGTATTTTTTATGCCAATGAAATATCGATCTCTAATATATGTGTCGTATTTGAGCAATCAACAAACAACCAATCACATAACAATACACAAATATTATACAGGATTATTTGTAAAAGACTTATAACCTCCAAGGCTTCCTCTGGCGCTCAAATACAACTTTATAAACAACTTATCAGACATTAGCTACATAGGATTTTTTGTGTAGAAGTAACCAAATACTTTTTTTAAAAGTAAAATAATTAATTTTGCAACAGAACTCAGAACCATCGCCAGTTAATTACAAGTAACCCTATATAACTAATTCAAGCCATAATAACATTGTACACAAAAAATTATGATTTTATACTTATGACAGTTCACCCCCTCGCCGTCTAACCGTCACAATTAGCAGTAAGGCTTCCTACAAACGAAGAAAACTGAGTCATACTCGTGCTGCATCATAGAATTAGGATTCTGCGCGTATTTCGTTTTAACTCCTGTCTGCTCTTTCTGTGAACAAGAAATGGAAAGAAACGCATGATATATTTACGGAACGCTTCTGTGAACAGGACATTCAAACAAACGGTCTAGTTTAAGTACCATACCAAGATGTTGGGTCCTTTTCATTATAGGCTGTTACTAGGCCAAGATGAATCTTTTTAATCATAGTTAAAAGGCTATTCCATATAGCCTTTGGAAAGACCCAAAGGTTGTCTGGAAGAGAACGCTTTTAGCGATATAACCGCGTTATTGTACTGATTTTCTGTTTCAAAATGTTGACACCCGTGTTTTTGTGCAATTAAGTGTATTGAATTGAATAGAATTGATAAATAATGTTAATACTTTATATGATATTTTAAGCAATACACCACTACTTATAAGTATATCTAAAAAATAGGGGTATCAGAACACGTTACTGAACATATCTGTGCAGTTAAAAGTTTAAAAAAAAATGTCCTAAAATTGTCTTTGAAATGTTATGATTAGTGGGCGGGGCAAGGGTGTGAGCGAGAGAGCATGTATGTACGCTATCGCGGTGATTTTACGCGCGACTAATGAATGAGATTCAAACGCACAGTCTAAAATGTTGTCCAAAGTATGGGACACAAATAAACCTTAATAACTTAATTACATATGTAAATTTTAACTTTTAACTGCACATATACACCGTGAAATTTTAGTGGTTGTTTTCCGGCAACAGAACGATTTACCTTTAGTAGCACCATCGAATCGTACGAGTTATTTTTTGAAAATAAAGATATCGTTGTTATCAACTAATCAAAAAAATAATCATCAACTCAAAAGTGTGAGATACGGTAGTATCTTTACAAAATGTGACGTGGTTGGGTACTGCTTGCCGCATGAAATCAATGTTCAAAGCAAAAGAAGCTCTACGCACTAAGAAATACAGCATAAACTGCACCGCGCGAGGGGCAATGACCCCGGCCGGTGTCCGGCTGTGGCGCGGCTGGTACCATTGGTTCGAGGTTGCTTTCGAGTTTCGTTTATCACAATCGTGAAACTGCTATTTTTTTATTTGAATAAAAAAAACTGCACAAATCTATTGTACTACTAAGATAGAATCATTTTAATGCGGGAAAACAACCACTAAAATTTCACGGTGTATAGTTAGTTAAGGGTAGAGATACGCCCTTTACTATTTTAGATATAGTTAAAAAGTAGTGGTGTATAATTGCAATTATAAATCAGCATTTAAACTTGAAAAATTATGTGTCAGGCGGAACTCGAAACCGCATCTCCTCGCATGCTGTGCGCGGCGCGATTACCATTCAGCTAAATGCGAGGAGATGCGGTTTCGAGTCCCGCCTGAGACATAATTTTTCAAGTTTAAATGCTTTTATAATAATGTTAGTACTTACCACTATGTCAAAGCCCACATCCCTGATGATGTCCAATAAGATGTCATACGGAGGCTCGATACTGTTTTCTGTTGTCATGTCACTGTGAACAACAAATCGAATTCATAATAAAGCCCAGTGTGGACGGCGTTTTTTTTAATTTAATGTGGGTACTAAAGAATAAGGTACAAATTGACCGTAAAGAAGATTGTCAAATACAAATATTTACATTCGGTTAAGATGAAGCAGAAGAAGTTAGCTCTAAAAATGAATTTTTGCCCTTTTAAAAGCATATCTTTATGTATACAAGATGTTTCAAAAAAACGAGTAACGCCTGAAACGCCATAGAAAGTGAATGAAACTGAAATAACTGGCGCTGTCCCTTTTGTTCTAGCTGTCATGGTTTCGGAAAAAACTTATATGGAAGTTTTTTAAAAACATCGTTACGAATTTATCGAAATTTCCACAATGTTCCATCAGCTGCGCGAGTCAATAACCTCATAAATCATAGATAAATTTACTCCTGTCTGCTACTCCTGGTAGAAATTCATTAGTGTGTTCCGTATAAAATAAAAACTTTTTTATTTCCGACCATAGGCTGCCAATCCTCAATAATTATTTAATTAGTTAATTAGTTTGTTGAAAAAACAAGATAACAGCTAAGAAAAAAACTTCGTCGTCACTTTTGGAAATCGGGTAAAATACATTGTACATTGACCTTGAGCTTACACCATACACTTAATATCGTTAAAATAACCGGCAGAATGAAGTAAGCGAACTCCATTTTTCTTGGCTTGTATGCAATGATACACCCAGGTGTCAGACTTTATGAGCCGCTATTTTAACATTTGATGTTTTATTTTCGACCTAGAAATCAAACCTAGAACCTTCGGTCACCGAGTTCCATACTCGAATCACTAGATTAAGGCGTTTACGGGAAAGGAGTACTAGGACAACATCACTGTTCCCGCCCACAAGTTTTGGTTTTTACAATTTCTTGCGGAACCAAACAGACGAAAGAGATAAACAACATTTTGAAATTTTGTTGTTTTTAAATTAAATTAAACTTTGCAGATGACAATTTGATTAACTACACCTAGGAGGCAAGTGATAAAAGCAGGTCATCATAAAACAACAAATTGTCTCATTTATCATTAAAGTTTTAGTTAGATTAACTTACTTGAATACTTGGTTGATCGCTTGATCAAATATTCGAATCGAATCAATTGTTGTATGAATATTAAAAATTACCTTACTTAAAAAAAATTACTGGCTATCGAAACTTACAGAAAATAGCATCAGCTTTTACGTTCTGTAGGTTATCCACTTAACTAACTTTAAAAGGTAAATCTGTTAACGTGATATTCCACCAGCACGAGCAGCAGAACCTTACGTAAACTAAACTCAACTAGGTTTAACTAGAAGAAAATTATTTTTGCGTAAGTCTATGTTATGAACACCTTATTTTTGCAATTAAGTTTATAAATGAATGTAAATAAGTTTTAAAAGAAATTCGAAATTGAATCTTTTAAAAACAAAAATACACGTTACCAACTGTTGACGACCACTTATAGCTAAGTACATGAAGACTAGTAGAAAAGAGAAACATCTTGTATGAGAAAAAGTGTCCACCTGTTGTAAATAGCATATTACAGGTGGCGCTAGTTTAGATTGGAATTGAAAACGATATGAATATTGCGATTATTGTTTTCGACCCACCACAGAATGGGGACTACCGTTTCTTTGCTCACCAGTTGGCGCCACTGTAGACTGAGGTCCGGAGGTATAGCTGTAAAAGGCGATTGGCGCCGAAACAAAGTGTTATATCTTGAATCTAATAAAGGTTATATTGTTTATAAATAACTATCTTGATATCAACAAACTAACTTCTGAAAAAGTTGCTCTTGAGGCCGCCTATTTTTGCGCTTTTTCTTAATTCCGCTTTTAAAGCGTTCACAATAATCGCCAAATAATCCATATTTGCGATATTTTACGAAGGAGATCACTTTCCAGCAGGTAAATTAAAGAAATATTAATTTATGCAACAAATTCCGCTAAAACCAGTACAAAGTGAATGATATTGGACCTCACGCGACACTAGCGCCTCTAGTGGCAAATTCGCTAGCGATAAATTATAATTATAATAATAAATTTTTCACCTATTACTTTGATACTGAAGTTAAAATCAACGTTTTATTTTATGTTGGAAATATGTTTTTTCTAGTTGTTTCTAATTTAATATTGTACTCTTGATAATAAATTATTATGTTTGCCTGTAATACGCCTTTTAATAAGTTTTTTAGATTACAACTATAAAAACCATGCATGAAAATGTTACTCTAAAAATTTGTGACTCAATTTTTAAAATCTTTACATTTTTACTTTAGCGCCATCTTGTAATTTGTTCCTGGACTTTTGACGGACACTTTTTGATAAAAGTTGATTATATTTTCTACTAGTTTTCATGCCGAGTACCAGGGCGCACTCGTTGCCAAGACAACGAGAACAATGGATTGCGCCCGCGCCGACACAAGCGCCGACAAATCTCCGCCATGATAGTTTGCCGGCGAGCCGCCTGCTTTGCGGCGACGCGAGGCGGTCTTCTTTGCGGTGTTGCCAATTTTGCTACTTTGTGGCTAGATGTAGCTATTATGGTGTTGGTTAGCTACAATTTTCGAAAACTTTTAGCTACTTTTTCTAACACCTTTTTACGCATGAATGCATTTGGTTTTCGTAATAGGTAGATTAGATAAATTATTATCTGAAATTAGTGTTTTTACAAATAAAACGAAGAAATCGATTGTTTTATTGTAATCAATAAGACGGGATGATTAAAATTATCCCTATCTAACTAAAAACTACTTGCGTAGGTACATACTTCAAGCTACTTTTTGGGTTAAATTTTGAATTTTCTTTTTATTTTAGGCCAATTTTTAAGTAGCAATTGGCAACAAAGTAGGTACTTCAGTCGTTCATTTGCTTTGTGCGTGTTCGGTGTGATTTACTAGCGTTTTCGTTGCGAAATCTGTGATTACGTGTGTGTTATGAAAATGCCTGTGTTTACTAATGCAGAATACTATTAAATGATGCTGTGTGTAGGTCGAGATGATGGAAATTTTGCTCGAGCACGGGGTCTTTATCGGGAAAGATTCATCGATGGTAGGCCGGCGGCTGAAAGGCGACGCCTGCCGTCGTATCGGTGCTTTCACAACATGGTAACTTGTCTCCACTCTACGGGTTCCTTTCATCATTCGGGTGGCAGTGGGCGTCCGAATACTAATGAAGAACGTGTAGAAGAGGTTCTGCAGCTTTTCGAAAGTGAACCGATGACCAGTACAAGGCGAGCGAGACTCAACATGAGCCATATTTCAGTGTTGCGAATACTCAAAAGATGATGGTCAACACCCGTACCACTACCGTAGTACCCATGAACTAATTCCGAATGACTTCGCGCCTCAGATCACGTTTTGCGAGTGGTAGGTATTTCGCGCAGCCGGAGGCCGACTCCAACTACGTAAACCGGGTAATTTGGACGGATGAGGCCACGTTCACCAGGTCCGGCCTTATGCCACTGGACTTTTTTTTTGTGGGGTTATGTGAAGGATAAAGTTTATTTTACGGACTGCCATATAGTGTCTGAAATGGAAAACCGTGTGCGGTCTGTGTTCGCTATCATAACGCCTACAATGGTGCGAAATGCAACACAGGCCATATCAAGGCGAGCAAGATTTTGCATCTAAGAAGGCGGACAGCATTTTGAGCCACTATTGTAGGTAAAGTACCTAAACATTCATAATACTTTCGAAATAAACTTTATTAATTGAATTGACGGAACCGTCATAATAAAATGGTTGTGTTTTGTGATAGTTATTTTCCGTTTATTTGTTTGATTTGTTTGACTTTGTCTCGTACGTAAAAAAGAGAACTTTGAGTATGTGCGTGTGTGTACTGTGTATAGGGATAAAAATGTACTAGGCGAACATGACTTATTGTCGGCTATTCCATGTTTGTGAATACGGAAAAGATAACCAGGAGGGAGGAGGTGGTTGGTTATTATTACTCCTAGTAGGGTAATGAACCTGAATTAGTGGTGTGCTGCACGTTATCGATATTATTATTAAACATTATTTTTACTCGATATTAAAATTTAGTGCTATCAATATAAGAAATTTACTAAGGACTCATCAAAGAAGATTATGCAACACCCTTCAGTCATTACCCATTTTTCTGAAACACCCTGTATAATTCTTCTGTGAGTGTGTATGTCACTGAACTTCTCTCAAACGACTGGACCGATTTTGATGAAATTTTTTGTGTGTGTTCAAGGGGATCTGGGAATGGTTTAGATTCACAATTTTGTCGGGGATAATGTAGGGTAGGGGTAGGGAAGGGTTTAGGGTAGGGGTGGGGGTAGGGTAGGGGAAGGGTATGTGTAGGGTATGTGTAGGGTAGGGTAGGGTAGGGTAGGGGTAGGGTAGGGGTAGGGTAGTAAAATATTAAAATTTTATAAAATATATACAACCCAAAATTTTTACCCTTTTACCACCAACCCCTATTTTTTGTTAGCCATTTTAGTAATTTAATCATTTTTATGGCAAAACAACGTTTGCCAGGTCAGCTAGTATTATTATAAATTGCTAGTGTCGAGTACGAGTATTTAGTAGTCGTCGAGTAGATAGTAGTCCAGTTACACTAGCAATTAAAATAAAAAGTACAATTTTTGTTCGAGGAATTGTATTTCCAACTAATAAGAGTTAAACGACGGTAATTTGTTGTAAAAAAAAACAATATTGATGGCAATTTCAGAGAGAAAGAGAAGATTTGTTCACGTAGTCAGATAATAACGAGTTTTATTTGTAGACACGTAGAGTACATAATCGAATGAGTAAATAAATAGGGAATATTTTTTTATGTACTCAAATTATTTATCTAATTGTACGGCTGGCTCAGTAAATGGGCATTTTACACTATACAGGAATATTTGAACTACGATAGATGACGACACATCAGTAACTAGACTGATACAAATTTATAGGACCAATTGTAAAATCTTTATTAATTATTACCTATGTATTGAATGCTTGTTGACATTTTGTTTTAAATATCTAATATATAAAATTCTCGTGTCACGGTGTTCGAACTTGAACTCCTCCGAAACGGCTTGACCGATTTTGATGAAATTTTTAGTGCTTATCCGGTATCTATGAGAATCGGCCAAATCTATTTTTCATCCCCCTAAATGTTAGGGGTAGTCCACCCCTAAATTTTTTATTTTATTTTTAGACAAAATTTTTAATTTCTTTTTTTTTATGATACAACATACAAAAATACATACAATCCTAAATTTTTACCCTTTTATTACCAACCCCTATTTTTTAATAGCCATTTTAGTAATTTAATCATTTTTCATCCCGCTCGATAACTGATCAATTATCGTCTTTTTTGTAAGGGTAGGGTAGGGGTATTGAAGGGTTTAGGGTAGGGGTGGGGGTAGGGTAGGGGTAGGGTATGTGTAGGGTAGGGTAGGGGTAGGGTAGGTTAGGGGTAGGGTAGGGGTAGGGTAGGGGTAGGGTAGAGTAGGGGTAGGGGTAGGGTAGGGGTAGGGTAGTAAAATATTAAAATTTTATAAAATATATACAACCCTAAATTTTTACCCTATTACCACCAACCCCTATTTTTTGTTAGCCATTTTAGTAATTTAATCATTTTTATGGCAAAACAACGTTTGCCGGGTCAGCTAGTTATTTTATAGTTTTTGTATTTGCATGTCATTAACAATGGCTGATTAAGCGGATGTTTAATTGTTATGACCATCTTTAGTTTACCTTAATCAAACGCAAATAAATTAATTTCATTTCATTCCTATCTAACCTGTAATGGTAGAGCAGAGGTCCCAAGTTGACCCAATGGCCGCCCGGCTGCAGTATGCTGTATATCCTCTCGACGAACTCGATCACGTTGGGAGCGCAGTCGATAAAGAAGCACGTGGCCACGCAGTCCCACTCGTCAGCCTCGGTGTAAACCTGCGAAGACCAATAGTTAAATAAGTAATTGCCTATAATCATCCCGCTGCAGGGCAAAGGCATCCAGCATTGAATTCAAGTCACCACATCAACGATGGGTACAGCTCAAAAATGCGGCTACAAAAGTATGTAGATATAAATTAAATAAAACCGGCCAAGTGCGAGTAGGACTCGCGCACGAAGGGTTCCGTACCAAAAAGTCCAAAGAAACGGGTTTGTTGTATGGGAGGCCCCCTTAAATATTTATATTATTTTGTTTTTAGTATTTGTTGTTATTGCGGTAACAGTAATACATAATTTGTGAAAATTTAAACTGTCTAGCTATCGCGGTTCTTGAGATACAGCCTGGAGACAGAGCGACGGACAGACAGCGAAGTCTTAGTAATAGGGTCCCGTTTTTACCCTTTGGGTACGGAACCCTAAAAAGAAGCAAACTCTTCTGGCTAATACTGACTCCTAATACAACGACATAAGGTTGGTAAAAACAAAAAAGTGTTTACATACTTTTGCAGCTGACTGTAAATATTGAAAATAATATATATTGTTATAATTTGTCATATTCTCAGATCATATAAAGAAGGAGATATGAAATTGCTCGTTAATCCTTAGCGAACCCGTGTCTCCGAATTATTTATGTGTGCAACGCTACTACAATAACACTGTTGTAAGCTAAGGATCACACTATATCAATTTACAAAGCTCATTGGTGCGCACACAAACATGGACCCAATCACAGCGGCTACCACTTACTCGCTTACACAATGCGTCATTTGGTGTGTGCAAATTAGTGAGTCGCTACAAAGTGTGGTCGCGACGCACACGTCGGGCAGTGAACGCTTCGATTAAACCTCGATACATTTCGCAGTCACATAGTACTCACAACACAGCTAGGTAGTATCAAGCCTTCAATGTATATTGTGCTGATACAATTATGGTTACATAGATGTTTTCGTAAAATATTTCGGTGCGGAGTGAAATAGTTCTGTTTGCCCATATTGGATTCGCACGCGCCACGCCCCCTTTTCATATCTATTTCTTTATATGATCTGAGGTCATATCTATAAAACGTCTCTTTCTTCACACATCACGCTATCATTGTACAGACAACGGCAGGTCAACCTGCCCAAAAAGTTAAAGGTCGTTGAATTGATTTGCAACTTTAAGTCCAACAAGTTGAGAACAATATCATTTGAGAAAATTTGACGTTATGTGGTAGGTTGACGTGCTGTTGTCTATACAAAATTTCATGAAAATCAGTTTTGGCGTGAAAGCGTAGCAAGCAGACAGACAGATAGACGGATTTCCTTTCGCATTTATAATATTAGTAAGGATTAAATGAGTCAATAATTAATACGTACCTTAAGAAAATCCCCAGCAGTCATGGAGAAGTTATGGTTAGGTCTGTCGCTTGACGGTCGGACGTCGGGAAACTTCGCCGCGAGTAATTGGTGTTCGCAGGTCACGTTGTTCACGTACTGATGCACCCACGGGTGGACCGTGAATTTGTTCGCCTGGACGGGCAATAATATACTTTATTTGTAGATCAGTAGAGTTCAAAACGGAAGAAAACTTTCAGAGAGTGTGAATACTGTTTTCCTTTAACAAACGAACAATGTTGAATGCAATCAAGTCGATTTTTTAATTGTTCACGTGGTCAGACTACACACTACATGTGGTTTATCTAATTAAATTCGTCTAAACACTTAAAAACGTGTTTTATTCGTACACAAATGTTGAATTTAATTTGTAAATTCAAAATAGAATATCCTAAGATTGTAAGCTTTGTTTGAAAATAAGAATAAAATGGCATTCATAGAAAACATTCATTTTATACTCGTCTGACATTACCAGAATCTGTCCACAACATTTGCCCTCAAAACCGCCGCGTGGGACACGACACACGCACACACACGCACACACACGCACACACGCGCACACGCGCACACACACTGCACGAGAGGAGCGCATACAAATACGGCAACCGTTTTCAAAACACTACTAAGTCGTAACACAACAGCGTTTCTACTTTGATCGTCACTTGCATTCGGGCACCTGTTGAGTATGAAGTTGCTTGCGAATAGAGAGATCTCGTTCCCTTGGCAGGCGAAGTGAGAAAGAGAGAGAATCAGACACAGTATCTTATCGCCGCGCCCGGCATGCGAGGATATGCGGGTTTGAGTCCAGCCCGCGTAAAATTTTTCAAGTTTAAATACTGATATTATAATTGCAATCACATTTCTTAAATATCATATAACAGTATCTATGTCTTCAAGGATAGTCGAGTATCGAACCCGAGACGATGCATTGTAGGCAAACTACAGCACTACTACACCGACCGGGGCCCCAGTTCCGCTGACACATTTATTATGGTAGTAATGTCAAAATATACGATTGAGATGCAATTGGGATTCTATTGAGCCATTTGTAAATTAGCGGAATTTTTAAATAAATAAATATTTAGGACATGCCTTACTGGGCCACATAGAGCCATCTAGTCCCAAATTAAGCTACTATTAAGTACCCAGTCGTATGGGGTACTAGACAACCGATATACTTACTTATATACTTTTTTTTGTAATTACATACTTATAATATATAGAAAACACCCAGACCAGTACAAATAGACATGTTCATGCACACAAATATTTGTACTGTGCGGGGATCGTACCCGCGACCCATGGCTCAGAAGCAGCGTTTACTACCGCTGATCCAAATGGTCGTCTTGGAATTGGGGGCCCGGTCGTTTTCACACACTGTAATAATGATGTAAAATACTAATTCAAAATTTTTATTTCAGGCTGAGCCTACTATCACAGTAATATGGCCACACTTTACATTTTATATCCTTTACTTACATGACCAACGCTTACCTCCGGGCATCGGTTGAGTATGAAGTTGCTCGCGAACAGCATGAACAGCGAGAACTCGTTCCCCTGGCAGGCGAACCCGCGCGCCGCTATCTCCCACGCCAGCCGCCCCAGGCCAGCGCCCGGGACTAACACTTTTATCTGGCTTCTGTCACTGCAATGGAAAAAATTATAATCATAAACCATAGGCTACTTGTGTTGTAAAACAAATTAGAGGTACATTTTATTGGTGTAGTAACACCGGAGATTAATACTTCCTGTTCTCTCTGGCTCAATCTTTTGTCTGTGGTACCTGACAAAAGGGTGTGTCGAGTGTATCGGTTTCACTATCAAGTTAAATAAATATCGTTCTCATATATATAGTTTTTTACTCAACAAACATTAACTTGACTCTTTTTAAGGAGGCTTTAAATTACTGCCTGATTAAACAAAAAAATATTAATACCTAGCCTTATCTTCTTATCTTATCTAGCCTTATATTATAATATATATAAATTACGTGTCACGTTGTTTGTCCGCGATGGACTCCTAAACTACTCAACCGATTTTAATCGAATTTGCACACCGTGTGCAGTTTGATCCAACTTGAAGGATAGGATAGCTTACATTTCAATTTATAGTTGTAATCAATGATATTTTATAGTATAGATATGTTACCTTCATAATAAATTGCGTCCGAAAAACGTCACCGCGCTGCACGATGACAGTTACATAGATTAAGAATTGTAACCAAAATCAGACAGTACAAATATTTGAAAGTAGGTAGAAAATAGGGAGAAATAAAACAGGTTGTATTTGTGTTATATTAAAAAAGTTTTTTATTATGTAACTACGTAACATAAAACATATCTTTAAACTATGAGAGTTACACAAGTTAGAATTTTTAGGAGATATATTTATGTAAATATATCGGGATGCGTTCGGGAAGCTCCGGCATATATTCGCATCCGAAATACCTCAGTGTCTCAAGACGAAAGTCTTTGACCAGTGTGTGTTGCCAGTAATGACCTATGGGAGTGAGACGTGGTCGTTTACTATGGGTCTCATAAGAAGGCTCAAGATCACCCAGCGAGCAATGGAGAGAGCGATGCTTGGTATTTCCCCACTCGATCGAATCAGAAATGATGAGATCCGCAGGAGAACTAAAACAACCGACATCGCTCGAAGGATTGCATCGTTGAAGTGGCAGTGGGCGGGACACATAGCGCGGAGAACCGATGGCCGTTGGGGCGGAAAGGTTCTCGAATGGCGACCGCGTACCGGACGACGTTCCGTGGGCAGGCCCCCTACAAGGTGGACCGACGATCTGATCAAGGTCGCGGGAAGCCGCTGGATGCGGACAGCACAGGACCGATCGTTGTGGAGATCCTTGGGGGAGGCCTATGCCCAGCAGTGGGCGTCGTTCGGCTGATATGATGATGATGATATTTATGTACAATTTTAACAAAAAGATTTTACACACCGTGATTTCTTAAACCGTCTTACAAACGAATGCCAATTAATCTACCCAATATTATAAGCCTCCCTGCAAAGTATTTTTTTTTAATCAATAAAAATTATGTAAGAAAATATTAGATAATGATTCGGACTAATTATTCATTTTAAAACACGCTATAACGTTTCTGTATAAGATTCATTCAGCCGGCATCACCCTGACTAGCGCGTGATTACTTATTTTATTTAGTGAATATGTTTTGCTGGTTACGCGTCATATTGTTACCTAAATTGTCGCATCTGAATTTTTAATCTATGTCGTCGTCTTAGCACTTACAAATATACTTAGAATAAAACAAATATTTTTATAAACTTACAAGTGATATTATTTTGATCCCTTGAACTTTATTTATTTTAGCACCTTAATTCGTGCCCTTTCTTAATACACGAGACGGCATTTTGGTAATTTTTGTTAAACTGTCACTATGACTCGCTCCGAAGCTTGTTTGACGCAAACTGATTGAGATTGAGCCAATTGACCCAAAAAGACTTCTTGAATTAAGCCGCGCAGTAACATATCTACTTCAGTTTGTTTGTAATATATTTGGTTGCAATATAATTTTATTGCTAATTATTTGTTTCTTGACTCTTGAGGACTTGGTAAAGTAAATGCCATATTTGGTGACAATGACATTTAAGACGTCAAAATCAAATTAAATTATTCAGAGGCGATACGAAGTTCGTGGGGTCAACTACATAGTATATTATACTTTTAGTACCTAGAAAACAGCAAAGCTTTATTTATTAGTCCACTTTTAGTACACCGGCAGAAATTCTGTCGGCCATATTGGTCTATACTTTATCTGTTTTGTGACGTCATCATACGGGTCGAAACAAACATTTGACATTTAACCAACATTTTGATTAGTACCATCTGCCTTACGAATCTAGTATCAATTGCCTGTATCAATGAAAGGAGTATCAGTAACACGGAATAGATTTAATATTCGAGAATATTTTCATAAATTGTTTTTACTGTTCTTAATCGGTCGGATTAGTCTGGGATCCGACCCTATGTGACTTGATTTCTATTGTGTCTGGAATTTCCCACATACAAGGGGTTAAGTAAATAAATTGCTAATGTACCTACTATCGAGGTCTTTTGCGCCTGACCACCTTTAAGAGCAAAATCGCTTGCAGCTCGCGTCTATTGTTTGAAGTGACGTCCTTTTTAGGGTTCCGTAGCCGAATGGCAATAAACGGAACCCTTATAGATTCGTCAAGTCTGTCTGTCTGTCTGTCTGTCTGTCTGTCTGTCTGTCTGTCTGTCTGTCTGTCCGTCCGTCCGTATGTCACAGCCACTTTATTCTGAAAGTATTAGCATTACACAGTTGAAACTTGGTAGATAGATGTATCCTGTTGACCGCTTTACGATTCTCATACAAAAAATAAAAAATAATGATATTTAAGGGTTTCCCATACATAGAAGTAAAACAAAAAAGATTTTAAAATGACATTGAGGTTTCTAAAACCATTTTTTCCAAAAGTCTAAGGTTTGGAAGACAGACGCTTCCAAAGTGGTAAAATGTGTCCCCCCCCCCTCTAACATTTTAACTTAAGTAGCAAGTGAAAATTTTGAAGAAAAAAAATGTAGATCTTAACAAAAACTTACCATAAAAATTGGTTTGAACGAGATCAAACCGGTAGTTTTGTGAAATGGCACATTTTTAACAACCGCAAATATATTATATTCACACAAACACTATGAAAAACAAAGTTATTTTTGCAGTCATTAAATATTGTGGTATTTTGGCTAAGTGGAAGTAAGTGGACCCCTAATTCAGTTAAAATTGGCACGGAACCCTCAGTGCGCGAGTCCTCTCTCGCACTTGGCCAGTTTTTGTGTAGTACTGCAAGCTATTTCCGTTTGAAAGTGGTTAGGCGGCAGAGACCCCCACCGTAACTTGAACATACTTGTACTCCTCGCGTGAATACCGCTCCTCGAGTTCGTTCAGGATGGGCTTGTAGCACTGTTCCCTCTCCGCTGCGCCGATGTCGCTCCAATCCCTCACTATATTCTTGAGTACTGACTGAACCTGAAAACAGTTTCATTTGTTTACCTTTATGTTTTTGTGTAGTTAACACAATCGGAAAATTGATAACTCTTTTGCTTAGCACTAATAGCTGAGACCCAGATTAAAAATAATGTTTTACGTTAACTTTTGTAACTGCACTTTGTAATTCCCGGATCTAATGTATAAAATTCTCTTATTAGTTTTTTAGGGTGCCGTAAAAACGGGACGGTCAGAATTTATGTATTTCTGTTGCCATAGCGGCAACAGAAACAACAATACTAAAAACAAAATAAAATAAATATTTAAAGGGGGCTCCCATAAAACAAACGCGATTTTTTTGCCTTTTTTTGCTCAATATCAATAGTGGCAACAGGTAGGCACTTGAAATATTCACAATCTACTCAGTTGTATTTTTTTTACTTTAAAATAAAGTATGAAATTGCCGTTTTGTATAGACGAAATCAAGAAAAGTAATTTTTCCATACTAACAATTTTTTAGTTTTTTTAGAAACGCCTGAACCGTTTTCGATGCAATTAAAGGTGAAAGTTAGATGGTTATAAAGCTACGCATTATAGTATTTAAATTTCTGAAAATCAAAGTATATAATACAAATATACTTAATTGAAGCAAGAAGGTCAGCTGACACATTGTAAGGGGTCTTTTCAACGACTTCCTTTGAAGTAATAGGCACTAGTTTTTTTTTTTTTGACGTGACAACGTCTTATAAATTAGTTTGCCGGGTGACACTTCAAGAAACTGCGTTACGCTCCGCTCACGTTATGCGCTCACAATGAGAGCGAGTGAGAGGCACGCGTCCCTTCCACTCGGGCATGGTAAGCCCGCCTAAGAGCGAGAGAGACAGACATAAAAAGTGAAAGGCACGCGTCCGTTCCACTCGAGCACAGTTAGCCCGCCTAAGAGCGAGAGAGACAGAGCGAGAGAGAGAGAGTGAGAGAGATAGGCATACACACCGGTTCATGTCTTGCGCTTCTATAAAATCCAGTTCAATAAAATTTTGTTAATATGAAATTCAGTGCGAGATTCTTTGTATAAATTAATGTTTTAAATATAATTCTTTGTATAAATAAATGTTTTAAATTGTTACTATTATTTCATCCTTCTTCCTACTATACGAATGAATATTCACATTAAAATTATTTTACCACTCAAAGTCGTTGTCACGTAAAACTTTCGCCCGTATACCGACTTTACAGGCAACCAATTTTAGTCAAAAGTTACTTTATTTAGTTTTTGATACAATACAAAAAGAATTACGCAATAATATGACTATACTTAAGAGCTATAAACAAAATAAAAAGTGGGAAAATAATCGGCAATTTCATACTTTAACCCCTATTTAAATACTAGAAAGAAGAAAGGGGCTCCATATTAGAAACGCCATTTTTAGCCTAGTTTTGCTCGATATCAATAAATGGTAACAGGTACTCACAAAATTAACTAAATTTGTGTGCCTACCGTTGTTTACCTAGTCAATGGTACGGAACCCTTCGTACGCGAGTCGGACTTGTACTTGGCCGGTTTTTTTAAAGGTCTTTAAGCAAATTAATTGCAAGTGTAAATTTAAAATACAAATCGCTAAATAAAAATTACGACTGCCTGAGGCAGGACTCGAACCCAAAACCTTCCGCGTACCGGGCGACTGCTCTAACGAATAATACAAGGCTTGGCTTTGAACAAGTATTATTCTGTTGGAAAATTGGGTACTGCTTTCCTCATTTCTATCGCGCAGGGAACCAAGTACCAAGCAGCGCTCTGTCCATTGCCCAACAGAATAACCGTAAGCCTCCTTAAACCCGATATCAACCGACCACGTTTATAATTAGATTCTCAGATAAACGAAAACTTATTTTTAAGTCGTTTTCAACAACGTCCTCAAGTCAGTCCAAGTAAATGACTCGACGACCCAGAACAGAACTATCTGGCGAAGAATGTCAAGGAAAGCCAATCACAAATTACATGGGGTAAGGCGAGTCAAAGAGAGAGATAGAGAGAGATACTTATAATCGAAAACTTCTTTTTTAAGTTGTTTCAAAAAGTTCGTAAGATAAGATAAAGATAAAGACACCAACCTTTTCGACGTCATGCTGCATTTTGTGCTGCTTCTGAGACGCTATCTCAGAATTGTTGTAGTTAACACCGAAGCTCTCAGCGCCGTTCGTGCCCACATCCACATTATTCCCATGTTCGACATTCTCGAACATTGTATCAACGTCTTTTATAATCATGTGTACAATAGTGTTGTTCACGTCGAGACACTTTTTGAATTTCGCTAAATAAGTCTTGTATTTGTCGAGGCGACGTTGATGCGTTAGGGGTAGCATCGAGATTATTTTCTCCGATTTGTGTATCCTGTCGAGACTGCATAATCTGGGAAGAGAGAGAAATAAACTTAATACAAGTACTAATAACTTGGCCTCACAACACACCTTTTTGACCTATATAATAACGGCCTATAGCATCAAACAAAAAAAGGCCTTCATCATCGAATTGAAGTTACCAAATTATGTACAAGGCATAATCACGTTTGCCAAATGCGGGTTCACAAACCCGAGCAATGTTCGAAAATTCGAAACTTTTGTTGCCCGACCCGGGAATCTAACGCAGGACCTTAGTTCTTGGCCCGGTATCCCAACCACTAGAACAACGGGGCATTTGCCCTATGGGTAAAATAATACTGGGAGAACAAGACTTGCAGCAGCATCTTCTTGCAACCGCTGAGCAAACCGCGATCGCCAACCCGCCTAGCAAGAGTGGCGATTTAAGCAAGATACTCAAGAGAAGTCTATGCCAAACAATGAAAGCTGATGATTAAAACTATCAATCGTTTGTCTTGGTTGACTAAAACCTTACTTACCTACAGAATGTTTTACTTCAAAACCTTAGCAATGTCTTGATATACTTAAAGTTACACCGTGCAATTGCAAAGTAGAACAGTATCATTTTAGCAAATTACCTCCCGTATTTATTGAATCACAGTAAACTTTTCATTTAGTTGTTTATAAAGTCGAATTTGTCGCTAACGCCAAAAGCGGCCGCTCATAGCAATAATGTACAATACGAAAGAATGCCAGAATGAAAAGCAGTTAACAACAGTGACTCAATAAATACCAGAGGTAATTTGCTAAAATGATACTGTTCTAGTTTTTTGAGAATTGATTTTGTTAAGATTATGTAGTGTGTATACATTTAGGTTGTCAATCTAGTTCTAAGTTACTAACCTGAAAGCATTTACCTAACCCATGATTGTCAACTGTGGTATATGCCTAATAAATAAAATAAAAATATCGATACACCAAGTGAGTCAAGTGATTTAAGAGCCATTACACAAAATGGATAACGCTCAAGTTTAGGTAAAAACTGAGTTATTGTATAAGTGTGCGTAGCTAGTCACACATACGCAACGTAAACAGAGTAAAGCGTGCACCGAGATGGACAAAAAAATCTTGAGCCGTGATCGTGATAAACCTTGATATAATATTAATTTTAAATATAAATAGAGTTTGTTTTGTATTTTGAATATTTATAGATCGATTAATAATAAAACACAAATTAGTATATTATGTAAAATATATTATAAGGAATTAAATAAAAAACAGTCTTCTACTACGAAAAATCAATAATAATGAAATAGGTATTAGTGTTTACTCCTTAAGGAAGCATCCACTATTAAGCTCCGGAACTAATAAGTACGGTCGGCTAAAAAAGTTGTATATCACCCTAATTAGAAAAATCATTCGCGCGTTATAGAACAACGCAATCATAAGCAAAAATTTTCTGACAAAATATACGACTAAATTTTATTTTGTGCAGTGACACAAGACATTGAGCCTACAAGTCTAGAGCAAATGTCTGATCCGCGAAATTCCTCCCATATCTCATTACAATCAAAGCTGTTCCAGAGCCTCTGCTGTACTTTCATGCTGGTTTGACCATCTTTGAACCATAAGGCCCCAAAGACCAAAGAAGATAGGGTTGACATCAGGCGATTTTGAAAGCCAAAGTATTAACCTTATTTCCGGGTGTGCGTTAAACCATGCACGCGTCACCCTTGCTTTATACAAAGAACAACTGTCCTGCAAATAATAAAATTGTGGCATTTCATTTTATGGACAATAAATCCGGATTGCCGGTAAGATTCCATTTTGGAGGACATCAACTTAACCCGATGCCGTTGCTCGTGGTGGTAAACGGCACAACTCCCCAACACCATCAGTAGTCATCCAACCAAACATGTAAAGAGAACTTCGACCTGATTTTCTGTTTGGTATGGCATGGTCTTCTATGTAACGCATCCCATCGTATCGCCAAAGATGTAAACGACCATGCTAACTGGAGTTAAAAGTTTTCTCGTAACAGTACACAGTGTTACTCTAGTCGATATTGAAGTAAATATCATCTGGCAAAACTTAGACGAGCAAGTTTGTGAGCCTCAGTCATATATATTTTCTTTACATAATGCCTGTAACGCAAACCTGTGTAATGTAAATTATTTCTGATCATCTGAGTTGAAACATCAAACATTTCTGCAGAAGTTTTAATCAGTGTAAAACCATTATTTTCATAATCACGTCTCATAATAACTCTTTCATTATTTGAGATTACCGGACGACTATGACAGCTTCAGCGACGATCATTCAAATTTCCCTCTTCGCCCTCACGCGTAATCCAAAGACGAACAGCTTGTCTCTAAAATCAGGAATTTTAAGAATAAGTACGGAAATAGGTACTGCCTTACTTCTTCTAAAATTGTTTTTGCGAAAATCACTAACCATAACATGTTTTCCATAAAATTTTCTAGTCATAATTTTCAAAGAGTCGTAACATATTTTTTTTATAATTGTCTTCATTTCGAAAAGTATTAAGTCATAAAATCGATTATTATAATAACTGAATGTCTTAATTTTAAAAGTAATAAAGACTGTGTATTATTCCAAATGTTAATCCATTTTATCCAACAAAGTATAGTTAATAGCAATATACAATATAATAGCAATAGCAGCTCTAAATTATTTTCTGAAATTAGGTTTTAGTGACGGAAACGAATCGCAGTAATGTACATCCAAAAGCGCGTAGGCGCAGAGGGGCCAGGCGGCCCGCGGGCTGAGGAGCGGAAGGCCGTGATCGAGGCGCCGAAGCTGAGGCTAGCCGGCGAAACCAGAAAGCCGGAGCTGCGGTGGTGAGAGAAAACCATTTGCGACGATGAATACGCGTGGAACTGCCTGAGACCCGCAGCGCCGGAGCCGTGACAGAAGTCTTATCTTTTTTGCACCTTTACTATTATTATTATTGCATTAATTTGAATTCATATCTTAGGAAACAAAATCGACAACCATGGAAATATTTACTTTTAATAGGAAAATATATCAATGACATTGGAAATAGAGTACATTTAACAAATCATACAATACAAGCCCGAATTCGATAACGTTGCATCGTTTTATTTCAAAGTTCCTATAACCAGTCTCTAGCTCCATCATTAGATTTGTTTCGTGTCTTCATAATGTTGCAATGTCAGGCGATGTACTTTTGCTAAATTGAAAACAAATAATGATTTATTTAACTAAATTTAAAATTATTTAACTAAATATGTGGTTTTTCTAAGGCTGTAGTGTTATCACGTTTTCTTTATTTTAATAATATGGTATACGGCATCCTTGCGACCCACTGCCGGAAAAAACAAACACAAGCAACGACAGTAATTTATACCTACATAATTAATAATGAGCAAATCTTACATTTCGAAGCGAAACAAAAAGCGGATCAAAAGTATTTGGTCGCAGTATAGTCATCAATTCACGCTGCCAGAGCACGTAATTCAGAACGCGGATGAAAATGGCACAGGTCCTACCTGTACGGGCGCTCGCGCCGTTCTTATCGCTGCTTGCTTGCGCATTGTAATTTATACTAATGTTCAGATCAATATATTGATAAATTAATCAAAATATTTGCAAAATTAACTATTGAAATCAATTGTAGAAGGCACATTGTTTATTTTGGGATAATTTTTTGTTAGGTTTTACTGTGTATTAAACCACAAATCACGATAAAATAAAGGCGCTAATCTTAAAAATTTGCACAAATTATATATCTTTTTTCTCATTAATGGTAATGAAATTGTAAAATCTGTTACATTAAATGACAACAAAAACATGTGTCCAATGATAGCTACATTTTTTTAGGCTTAATATATTAGTATTATTAATAGATACAGGACTTTGAAATTAAGTCTGCGGCAAGTTTTCAGTAAAATGGTTGTGGGAGATGTGGCACTGAGAATAAAGCAAGTTAGTTTTAGCAATTGTGTTTCATTAAACGTCAATACCAAAGATTGGCCTATATTTCGCAGTTATTAAATTTCTTCTACAAGTTTTATAAGGTAGTCAATAAGGCGTCCAAAATCTTAGAGATTCGTTCAAAACGTTGAGAGTGCTCTTAAACACTAGTTTGTAAAGAGACAAGGACAATGTAGAAAACCACTTTTCTGTACTGTCTCGGGCCCTGTGTTTTTATGTTTCTAATTTCCACATAAATAAGTGTTTAACAGCAACTTACATTGATATCAGAACAATGTCTACATTATCATAATCATTATTATTTTATGAAAACAATGATGATAAAAAAATATCACACAAGCATTTATCTTAAGTGAAATAAATTACATAATGACTCATTTATCATCCATCACAATGTAATTAATTTTTATTGTAAACAAGCACTGATAACCTTGTTTTGAAATCTTGCGTTAATGAATTAGTTTTAGTACTAATAAATGTATAAATAGCAAGAAATTATATAAACTCGAGACAAACAATGTCTTGGTAGCTCAAATGGTTGGAGCCACCGAACATGGGAAAAGGTTAGAAAGGCGATGTGGGCGGAGCAGGCGCGCCACAGAGGTTATGAACAAATGCTTGTAAGTGAGCGCTGTGATTGGTATCTTTTGCCGGCGGTAAAAGAAACCGCTTGATCGGCGTTCTTTGAACTCGTTTATGTATAGGCCCACCCCTTCACCATAGCGGCGACATCGGTTCTCATACAAATAGCGCATAACAGCCTTTCTAATCTTTATCCATGTTCTGTGGTTAGAGCAGACGGCGGGTGATCGGAAGGTTCCGGGTTCAAAAAAATAAACATTATTCTGGGAAATGTATTTTTAATTTATACAAACCACTTTAAACCGAAACACATAGTAGATAATTAATGCGTCAACCAACACAAGCATATAATAATTATGGTAAAAAGATAATTTGTATATCCCAATGATATTTTTTATGCAAATCTATTACTAACTAGGTAACTAATGCTCTAAAACTGAATGTTTTAATCCAATTGTGATTTTTTCTATGGTTTATAATATTTTTTCTTGTGTTTAGTGCAATAAAGTGATTATCTATCTATTCATCTAGGATAGATAACATTCTAGGTACTATATCTATGCCCAACAAACTAACAAAAAATTAAAAAAAGATAGTGGATTGCATCACATTGCAGGCAAGTGATTTAAAACATGACTCATGGGCCGGGAAACGTCATCTACACGTGCGCACAGATTGGAAACATAGTTTATGCATTGTTTACATGTTCCAACGTTTAGTTATCAATTCAATCATATGAGGAAAGTGGTACCTAACCGAGTAATAATGACAGTCCATTGTCCATTTATACGTATTTTTTTGTTACAACCTCTTTTTTTCGTAATCTAAAATTTATTTGTTATGTTAAGTTTAAAAAAAAACTTTTCTTTTAATATCTAACGGAAAGTATGAAATAAGTACACATAATTTGAATGTGTGCCAAAAAAAAAAAACACCGCAAAACACATCATCATTCAACAACTTATGTATTTGAAGTATCAAACAAGTCACGACAATAATATTAGTGCATGGTTTCTTCAGTTAAATTTAATCGAAGAAATCTTTTAATCTTTTTACTTTTCTGTAGGCTGTCAGTCCAATTTTCCTAGCCCTATTCCTAAACACAATATAGGTTTCAATTCCAAAAAGACGACATGATGGTCTCGCAACCTCCTACACGATAGAATAGTTTTTTATCGTTTTTACGTTACAAATTAAAAATCTGTCCTCTTATTTTCATTGTTGGAAAACCTTACTTTATTGATTTTTGCCAAGCAGCATTTGTTTGCAATAGTTTTGACAAGCTACTACAGTAATTTTGGTACTTGTTACAATATTTTATTTTGAGTTCCAATCCATACCTACAGCAGCATTTTTCGAAATATTATAAGGAATTTATTTAGGCCATGAAAATATTTTTTATGCTGCTCAGACTGCACATACATATACTTAACTGAAATCTAAAAGAAATTAAAATAAATAACAAAAATCAAATAAAGAAATCACCTCACCATCAGTAGGTAAATGTTATTATAATGTTAATGAATATTTTTATGGATAATGTATAAATGTATATTTTGCATGCTATCAAAATAGCTAAATAGGTTTAAGTGCTTTCCAAAAATGTATAAACACCCACTAAATGTGAAAATTACCCTATTTAGAGCAAATAAATGATTGATTGATTGATTGATTGACCTCTGTCTATAACCTTATAAAACTCTATACTTAAATAAAACCAAACTTCTTAACATCCAAATATCATCTAAAAAAATTGATAAGAACAACACAAAAAAAAGAGCTGGTAGAGCTAGTGAAACAGGATATAATTTTGAACAAATAAACGAAAATAACAAACCCTTTGGCAGGAATAGTAAGAATGCCTGTACCCTCATTGCTGCGCCAAATTCAAGATTTTTGCCCTGCAGAGAGATGGATGACGTTTCTTTACTTTTAAAAGTAAACTTTTTGATTCTCCTTTACTTTGGAAAGTGCATTGTTTTAATTATAGACTGTATGCCTATGTGTCCCTCTTTTCTTAATTGGCATGTGCAGAATACCAGTAGTTATGATGACTCTAGTCGTCATGACCGTACACTGAGCGGATACCATTTTGGTACTTGCACCCTCTTTTATGTAGATATTACTTGTTTCATGTGTGTACCAAATAAACCTTTTTTCTTTCTAAATTTTTATTCATTCTATGGCACAACTACAGACTGAAATGTTTAGACTGTCAATACAATTTAGAGAATAATAATATGCCAGCCATTTTATACTATACTCTCTCTCTACTATACTCTTGTGAGATTACAATTATTCATCAGGTTATTTTTTTTTCCTATTTGTAAAATAATTAGGTTAGGTAAGTATGTTAATAGCTTACTCATATAAATATGCTTCAGGATTCAAACAAGTAATTTATATAGATACAGTGAAACATAACAATTTATGTAAAAATAATTCAATTTATGTAAAAATATTCATCTAGGTATACCAATATTATTAAGAGGCAAAGTATGAAACTAATGAACTCAACAACATTTAAAATGAGTAGTATATTTTTCCTGTTTCTATCACCGAGAATTGAAGTACTATACTACTATGACTGTCACAGAACTGACTAGATAATTGGTGACAACAAAAATTGTTGCAAATACCACCTAATGCCACAAGAAATTAGGACTACACGGTGGCACGTGTACAGGAGAACAACAAAGCGTATTGTAATATCTAAATAGGTTAATTATATCAGTCAATACAGCGCAAACAAAGACTTGTTGCTATGTGAATTTAATCTCGTTTTATTACAAAAATTCGTCACGCAAACCCTTTAGAAACATCATCGATGTATTTTAAAACACTTTATAGTGTAAATTAAAATAGATTTACTCACTTGTAGTATTTAAATGCATTCACAACGGCTAGGAAGTGGGCCCTCTCTTTCGCCTCGTCAATTTCTTCAGTTGCAGCAGCAAAAGACATCTTCGGGTTTCTGTAGTGGATTATAAAACTAGCAAAGCTAATGGAAATGATAATTGAAATGGTATTTATTAACAGAAAATAAAATTTATTTGTATATTTCGGGAACAAACAACGGAAAGCAAATAAATCCACAAATAAATCGCTTCTCCGGTTTGACACTTTTGACAGCTAATTAATGTTCGGATATTTGGGCATGATGGACTGGCATGGAAGTCGACCGTTTGATTACTCATTTGGTATTTATATAAATTGTTTCTTTTGTAACAATAATTTACTATTAATAATTGATTAAAGTTTATTTTTAACTATAATTAAATATCAGTACAACGGGGAAAGGAGAAAAGAAATGAGAGAAACGAAACGTTACTTCCAAAATGTCGGAAAAATGGATTGATTCGTGTTTGTCAACAGTGTATTGATTTTTCTGTTTTATTGAAAAAATAATTTGCTGGAACAAGTATATATAAATACTCAAGTTCCGAAGAAATCAGGCAAAACAATTAACCCAATAGTAAAGGTTACGCGAGCTAACTTGAAAAACTTTAGACAAAAACTATAATTGCGACTATTTTAATTATTGATCACAATTTAACGCATATTTCCATGCGTTTTTAGCGTATATTATCAATTAATAAGTGTTTATTTAGTTTACTGATACAACACCTGTGTTTAAATTTAAATTAAAAACCGCATTGGCACATGATTAAGTGAAAAATCAATAAAACCTGCAGTATCTTGGTTGCTAGGCTGTTCGTCCAATTATGCAGTAAAAACAGATGTTTTTACTAAGTAAACATGGAGAAAGTAGGAGTTTAAGCTGTTCATAATGATGGAAGGTATTTTGTCACAACGAGTAACACCACTGTTGAAATGTATAGTTTTGTTTTTGTTTATATTTACGGCAAAAGTTCTGACTTCGCGGCCGCAAGAGTCTCAAGACTCTAGAAATAGTATACATCAGCCAAAACCATTTCATTATGTACGGACATTCACAAAGTACCATCACAGAAGAACCATACAATGGAATAATCTGCAAGACTTATATTGGACTACTCAAGACCATTCCAAAATCAGCAAACGGAGTGCAGATCCTAAAGAGTATAACCCTTACTGGCTGGAAAGGCATTTAAGTAGAAAAAAGTTTAGTTACCCTGGGCCTGTTCAAGATAATTACTTGAGAAAAAAGAGGAGTATTGAAAACCCTTTTATCAACCAAGATGTGGAGTTTCAAAATATCTGGCCAATACCTCAGATTAAAAAGAGAAGTGTAACCATTCCAAATTCAAATGAGTTCATTGGGTCTGGGATTTCTAACAACTTTGCTGATTCCAAAGAAGCTATAAGTTCTACTGAAAGTAAAGTGATAGGCTCTGGTAAAGTGTATAGTAATGCTAAAAATGGTCTTCCTATGCAGACTAAAATCAAAGAAAAAAGTGTAGTCACAACTGGTAGCCCATTTATATCATGCTTGTACAAACTACATAGAGTTTCTATTAGTGCCACTCCATCCTATGAAGATGAGGAAAAGGCTCAAATGATGGTTGAGAATTACAGTTATGGTTAGTACTTAACCTTTTACAGTAGACAGCCTCGCTGTATAGTAAGCTCTTTTCTGCAGTCTTGCTTAACCATCATATAATTTAGAGTAAATTGACAGCAAATTTCAATACAATTCTTTGAACAAAAAATCTGTAGCTACCAAGCAACCAACTAAATAACCATAGTATGGAAGAACACAGGTGTAGTTGTGGTAAGAATAGGCTTAATATATTGTCATACTTTCAGATATTGGTCCTATATCGGAGACAACACTACCCAACGGGGAAACTGCACAAATTGAGCAGTGTACTGACAAAAAAGCCACATGCTATGCTGTGTGGCATAGGCACAACGATGGAAATATCACTGTTTTGGGTCAAGGTAAAGTAACATGTACAAAGTATGTACGCTTAGCAGCTCAATTTATAATATTAGTGTAGATTGATTCAGCTATTAATTTTGAAACACACTGTGACGCGCACTGACGTATTATTTTGCTGCGGCTTTGGTGCCGGGTGAATAAAACTTACACATACATACATACACTCACGCCTTTTTCCCGGAGGGGTAGGCAGAGACCACATCTTTCCACTTGCTACGATCCTCACAGACTACTTTCGCTTCATCCACATTCGTTAATCTTTTCATACACGTTCGCTGGTTTAGGGTACTCTTGACCTGACCTTTCTTTAGAACTTCCCCGATTTGATCAAGATAAGTTCGTCGAGGCCTTCCCCTTCCAACATTTCCATTCATACTCGCCATATATATCTTTTTAGTCAATCTGCTTTCATTCATCCTCTCAACATGTCCAAACCATTTAAGCATTCCTTTTTCAATACTGGTCACTACATCCTCTTTTACACCATATCGATCCCTTATCACACTATTTTTAATCCTGTCACTCAGATTGACTCCAATCAATTGACTTACACCACGTCTGGTTATGTCATATTTATCTCAAATTATTTTTATTGATAAAATAAATAACACTGCCAAGATATGCATAACGTGGGCTTCGTTTGTCAGGTACATAATACTAGTATGACTATTCACTCCGTCCTGCTTTCAACTTTTCATCTTCAACTGAGACATCAAAAGCGCCTTCTTTTTAATCTACAGAATTAAAACAAATTTAATGCATTACTTTTCTCTAACACTTTTACAGGATGCTGGCACTCATCGCAGCGAGACGGACGGAATACTTGCGACAAATGCACTGCCATCGACCAGATACCAGGCAGCAAGTTCTGCTGTTGCACCAGGACGTTCTGCAACGCTGATTTTTGTAAGACAGTTTTGAAAGCTAATGTGATAGGATATATGGCAACTTACTGGTCGGAGGGCTAGCCTGGAACTAGCATGATCACCATGCTAGTTCCAGGCTAGCCCTTTGTGGTGCTCTGTATAGCCAAAAGTAAAGCACCGCCCCTTCTCTCCATTAATGGTCAAACTGTGATAGCTGAACCACCTGCCAAGTGTGGCAATTAGAGTAAAATGGCCCTTTTGTGTCAGCTTAAGTAATAAATAATAAATAATAATAAATGTGGACAACATCACATACATTGTTCTGATTCCAATTTGAATAACTATTTAAAGCATTCGTATTTTGGAATCCAGAAACAACGATGGTACCACAAACACCCAGACCCGAGAAATTGTAGAAAAACACATTTTTTCTACATTGGCCCGTCCGGGAATCGAACCCGGGGCCTCGGAGCAGGCGACACCTTGAAAACCGGTGTGTACACCACTCCGCCACGGAAGTCGTCAAAAAGTAATACTTCGAGAGTTTCAGTATTAAAAAGTTTAAGAAAAGAAGGACCTCATTGTTATTAATTAGAGATGGGCCGACTATCACTTTGGCCGACTAGCCGTCTAGTCGGCCAAGCCGATTATTGCTTTAGGTTATAATAATTAGAGTAACATGCTCTGATCACACTGTATTGCCATTTTTTATGATAAGTGCCTTCTTTTATTTAACTTAATTCTTCATTTGTAGTGTATTAGAATTTTTATTTATTTTAACTTTCTGTTGTTACATTAAGAAGTTTTTTTTAAATTTTTATATCTGGTACTAAGTTCTAATTCATTATTATTAGGTCAAGGAGTAGTGTTCCATTATGTAAGTTGTAAGCTTAATTATAGCAAATATTTTGAGTTTTTTTTTTGTTACTTGTTTAATGTCTGGATCTAAGCCCAATTAGTTAATGTATCGAACAACTGGTTCTTAATTTCCTAACATGTTCTAAATTGCACTGAAAGTACATTGTAAAATTGATTTCGTATTTCTAATAAAAAATAATAACAGTTAAGATTTCATTTCCATCAATTTTTGGTATACCTAGGTAACACTGAAAATGTTTAGAAAATAAAAAACGGCTATGTAGAAAGTTGCCAATACTTTGATTGTTTTTCGAAGTAATCTCCGTTCCTCTCTACACATCGTCGCATTCGATGGAACCACTGAAAAAAGCAGTGTGCCCATTTTTTTATCTTTAGTTCTTGGGAATAAATGAAATGACTTGGATGACCCATTATCTCGACACCTGCCATAGTCAAATATTCAACAGTCCGTTTTGTGGAGTGCGCTGAAGCATTGTCGTGGTGAAGGAGGATCCTGCTTCGAGGGCGCTGCTGTCGAAATTTTTCCAAGACAACAGGCAAACAGCGATTGAAATACCATTCTGCAGTAACTGTCCTTCTATCTTCTAGCACAACTGTCGCGAAATGACCTTTCCAACCAAAGGATGGGGCAATCATCTTTTTTGCTTGACTTCTTCCTTTCTTTACCTTCGTTGGCCGATCCTCGAAAGGAAACACCCACTGAGCTGATTGTCTTTTGGTTTCGGGTTCGTAGCAATATAGGTATCCAGCTTTCATCACCTGTGACGATGTCAAATACAGCATTTGAGTCACCGCCGTTGAACTTATCTAGCATTTGGCGACACCAGTCCATGCAAAGGTGTTTCTGGTCGTCGGTTAAAGTATGGGGACTCCATCTGGTACAAAGCTTCCTGACGCCTAAATGTTCGTGTAATATTTTTTGAACTTGACTCATACCAATCCCTAGGCTTGCCCGTATCTGCTGATAGGTGACTCTCTTATTAAATCTTCCTCTATCATGCGTCGCACAGCACTGATGTTATCTTCAGTAGTCGATGTTAAAGGACGTCCCTTACGCGGATCATCATTGAGATTGCTACGTAAAAATGCTAATCGCAGCCTATCATAGCTTTGTTGTTGACTAAGCTCACAACGAAATTTATAATAAATCATTGACCGAAAATTTTCTCGTGTTAGGCTCAGTTTCACGTGTAACAAGAGTTATAGATTTGCCGCCAATGGGGACTACCGTTTCTTTGCTCACCAGTTGGCGCCACTGTAGACTGAGGTCCGGAGGTATAGCTATCAAAGGCGATTGGCGCCGAAAGAAAGTGTTATATCTTGAATCTAATTAAAGTTATATTGTTTATAAATAACTATCTTGATATTAACAAAGTAACTTCTGAAATAGTTGCTCTTGAGGCCGCCTATTTTTGCGCTTTTTCATAATTCCGCTTTTAAAGCGTTCACATTAATCGCCAAATAATCCATATTTGCGATATTTTACGAAGGAGATCACTTTCCAGCAGGTAAATTAAAGAAATTATAATTTATGCGACAAATTCCGCTAAAACCAGTACAAAGTGAATGATATTGGACCTCACGCGACACTAGCGCCTCTAGTGGCAAATTCACTAGCGATAGCCCCCATTCACAAAAATAAATGACAAATTAATGCAATATACTACATAATTAGGTTATCAAAGAGTTCTAAATTTGAAATTCAAAAAAAATTTCATTAGCAATGTTTCTAACTGGCCAGTTTTAAACATTTTCAGTGTTAGCCGCGTATTAATTCGAGAAAAAAACGGGCCGACTAGTCGGCCGTTTCAGCCGACTAGTCGCCGACTACAAATATGGTCGACTAGTCGGTACAACCCTATTATTAATTGTAACTGATGTCAAATATGAATAAATAAAAAACACCATTCCTTTCAAATCTGCTCCTGTATCAACTGGAGAAGGCGAGCCCCGCCTGAGACATAATTTTTCAAGTTTAAATACTGATATTATAATTGCAATGAAATTGCTTAAACATCATGTAGAGTCTTTATAAATTTCTTAAATTGTCTGCAGTATCTCTCAAAGAAGAGTCGGTGACAATCAAAGCGGAATCAACAATGGACGCTCCGCCTATGTCCGCTCGGTATTCGGCGTTGGCAGCGCCAGTGCTTTTGGTACTAGCGGCGATACTGGTGAAAGTGTTGGTGCTACGGAGGCTTTATTGCAGGAAACCTCCACCACCGGATGCCGACCAACCAGATACAGAGAAGGGTAGGTTCTACCCTACGATTATAAAAATTGGTTCTTATAAACCTGTGGCTAAGGCAATTAAATTGCTTAGTTATAAAGTTAAATAAAGTAAATTCAGGTTTATTTCTCAACATAAATCTAATACACTTGCGATGATATAGAGATGTCAAAGTCTGCACGCGATTGTTTTCCACAAGGTCTTTATTTTACGCACCCACCACTACGGATTCTATTTAGTGGAACCATT
The DNA here is from genome assembly GCA_949315895.1 of Anania crocealis. Taxonomy (NCBI): domain Eukaryota; kingdom Metazoa; phylum Arthropoda; class Insecta; order Lepidoptera; family Crambidae; genus Anania; species Anania crocealis. The sequence continues at coordinate 19,530,826 of OX438861.1, forward strand.
TGAGCCCTTGTTTGTGTATGCTTAGGATGCGTCCTAGACACAATTTAATTTCTTTTGTCTCTGGATATGGCACATGTGAGAGGTAAAATAAGGTAGATAGTCCTAAGAATTAAAAATAGGGATAAATAATAAATTATATGTTTAATATCTTATGTAAACTCTAAGCCTCAGAGACTCTCACATCAGAGACATTTAGATAACAGATATTATTGTTCCCAAGAATCAGTATCTCTCTTTCTCCCTTAATTTGTAAGTATATCTAGCGTCAAATACTGAATATCATATCCTCTTAGCAGAACTGTATTCTTTCGAGTAATTTATTTATACTTTTTTATGACAGGCGAAATAATGGGCAGTGGACCTGACGCATTGGCTACAGGGCTACTGTGTGTCGACAATCTTACACTAATTGAACATATTGGTAAGTTTATTGTGGTTTTTGTTATTAATCAGGATTTCTTAATGCATGGAAATTGAAATATTTAATAAGTTACCAAAACCTTGATTGTGCTGGCGCAAAAAGAGATCCCATCTCGATCTAAGGGTGTCGTAACAGTTGACTTTTCTTTAATCAGTGACTTTTTTTGTAATGGGCTTGCTCTTGACTTCATACTTAACTGTACGGTTAAGAAGAAGCCTAAGGTGGAGCGAGCTTACCCGAAGGTACTGGTTCTCCCACACACCAGCGGAACACAGAGGTTTGGCGCTGGACTCCGGCAGGAGGGTGGTAGCATCCAGGCGGCCTCTTACGAAGCCTACCACCGCAGAGGGATCTGTTAGCCGTAATCATTGGTTAGAAAACCAAGAATGCCCTCACTCAATCACTAGGAGGTAGATCCCACCCCCCAAAGGAGTACCGCCTTTGAGAAGACGGGCAACAGAGCCTACTTCGCCGTTAGCCAAACTGCGATGGCCCACTCGCCTGTCAAGCGTGGCGATTATGGCAAAATCTTCCTTTAGTTGAGGCTTATGATGATAATGAATTTTGTTTTATAATTATAACCTAAAATATCAGTATAAATGTCTTTTTTCTGTCATTTCGCAGGCCAAGGCAAATTTGGATCGGTGTGGCGCGGATCCTTAGGTTCGACTCCCGTTGCGGTCAAATTGTATTCCAACCCGGGCGCATGGCAGAAGGAGGCGGCGATATATGCGCTGCCGCATCTGTCTCATTCTAACTTGCTGTTGTATTACGGTAAGGATTTCAAATATACTTAAACTGAGCGAAATTTAAAGAGCTTAGGTTCATACGGAAATAGCCCTAAACGCCTAAACAAGTCAATGTTATGTTATGAATTTTTATGTAAAAGCATAAAGGGTTTTGTAAAATGACGGTCAATAACAGGCAGATATACTTTCTACCACATAAATACCACATAAAGATAGTAAATATAGGGGATGAAAGTTTAAATTGGGAAACATTGCTCAAGTGAGACATAAAGAATATATAAATTTCTAAGAAAAATTATGTTCTTGCTGCGGCAATAGGAATAACTGCGAGTGTGCCACAGGGACCATTATTAAAACTCCTAATTTTTATCAATCTTATAATTCTTCCTTTATATCTGTGACATTTGATGGTTGTTGTAATCATACTGATACTTTAGTTAGTTTGTTAAGAGACGACACTAACAAAAGCGCCACTTCTTTAAAAAAAAATATCTCGTGGTTGAGAAAGATTTACGAAAAACGGCTGAACAATATAACCTCGGCAGTGTACTTTTGAGTAAAAACGATTTCTTAAGAGGATTACTAGATTTATGTGCTGCCCCCAATTGATTTAATCTTATTATTACTTCTAAACAAAATCAATTCAAAATTAGACTTTATAAACAACTAAATGAAAAGTTTACTGTGATTCAATAAATGATACTGTTCTAGTTTTATGAGAATTGATTTTGTTTGGAAGTAATAAAATAAAATTAATTGGGGGCAGCACTTAGCTCTAGTAGTCGCCTTAAAAAAGTACATAAATAATAAATTAATAAATAAATAAACGTGGACAACATCACATACATTGTTCTGATCCCAATTTGAATAACTATTCAAAGCATTCGTATTTTGGAAACCAGAAACAACGAAGGTACCACAAACACCCAGACCCGAGAAAATGTAGAAAAACACTTTTTTTCTACATTGACCCGTCCGGGAATCGAACCCGGGACCTCGGAGCAGACGACACCTTGAAAACCGGTGTGTACGCCACTCCGCCACGGAATTTTTTTCTTGCAGGCAGTGATACAAGGCCTACATTGACCGAGGGCGGGGGGCGGGAGCATCTGCTTGTGCTGGAACTCTGCTGGGGAACACTCAGGGCGCGCCTCGAACGGGAGCCAGTCTCGTGGGTGGAGTTCGCCGCCATCGCCCACGGCCTTGCCTCCGCTTTGGCACATCTGCATACGCCTAGTAAGTTCACATCTGCATACGTCTAGTAAGTTCATATCTGCGTACGCCTAGTAAGTTCACATCTGCAAACGCCTATTAAGTTCACATCTGCGTACGCCTAGTAAGTTCACATCTGCAAACGCCTATTAAGTTCACATCTGCATACACCTAGTAAGTTCACATCTGCATACATCCAGTAAGTTCACATCTGCATGGCAGTTATTAAAAAATAAGTTAAGAAAAAGAAACATAATTTATTTTCAGACTACAATCCATAGTTCAATAGTAATAACAATTAACAATTAGACCTTAGACAATGTTTTTTTTGTTCCAGCTGGCAGTAAGCCTTGCGTGGTCCACCGAGACGTGAACAGCAACAATGTTCTGATATCCAGCGACGGGCAGCCGAGACTGGCAGACCTCGGTCTCGCTCAGATTCTACATCCTAGGAGGGAGACGCCCAGCAGGATTACTGAGGTAAGATCCCCACAAACAATGATATTTTAAAGTATACATATGTTACCTTCATAGTAATTCGCGTATTAAATCTGTTCCGAGCAATCTAAAACTGCGAACTAAAGATGCGAAATAGCTCGCAAATGAAAGAGATGGCTATAATTTTTAATGATTACCGCTCATAACTGCATTCGACGTGGCCTTTGCCTTGCCTTCTACTATTTGTGTGTCGAGAACAGGTTCGAGTGAATAGTGAGTTTGAAAACAATGGTACCAGTGTCGAGTGCAATAAAAGACTACGACGGAGAGTAGATCGATATATCTACTCGTAACAACCACCCACCCGCAGTGACATCAGTTCTTCCGCGATCATAGCGCTTGCAACAGTGCCGAAATATCGGAAACTCATAAAAAACAAGGTACATGGTAGAAATCTCGAAATAACTAACTCTTACAATAGTGACCATGAAAGTTTAAAACAGTAGACTCGGAAATATATTAAGAAGCAACTGTAAATATATTGATCGCTTTAAATAGCTCTCTTACCGAGTTATCGGGTCGAAGGCCGTGTATAGCATGTTTCTGCAGTATAAAAATAGACTCAATATCTGCCGTTGAGCCCCACAACAGAGTTCCATATTACTTATGATTGCAGACGATATGAGCAAATAGTTGCATATGAGAATCTAAAATATCTAAAAAGGTAGTGGAATTAACAGTATTTATAGTCCTTAAAATATAGCTTGATTAGAATGACAATTCTCACTGAAAGACTTTGTACCAGTTTGTCACACGCCGTAACTTTGTACCAGCGTCATACAAGTGAAACACATTTGCCCACGAAAAAATATTGGTAACTGCCATGCTAAGAATATTTTTTTATACATTGCTGTACATATTAATCAATTTAATTATAAAAAATAGATATTTAAAGTTAAAAACATCAAAATAAACCAGTCACAAAAATTACACATAACTTTAAAAGACGTCTTTACAAGGTTACGTCATTTTTCATGATTGCTAGTGACGACGTAAAATGGACAAATCAAAATCGATAGACTAACAATATTTCAAAAATGTAACATAAATGTTACAAATGATATAATGAGCATTGATTGATGCTAAAAACATCAAAGTGCAACTATTAATAGTTTACGTAAAATTTACAAATTTTATTTTATGCGATAAAAAAAAACTATTTGAATTTCATGATGGTTCCAATTATTCTGATAATGATCACGATACTGACTTACTGTTAAATCTTAAAATATCTGATTTTTGTTTTATTTTATTCGCCATTACTGTTTTTTTCCTTTAATCAGTCGAGTCAGTCCCATCACTAGTCACCTTAGTTTGACAGGTGTCATTCTAATATCTAATATCAAGCTGTATTTTAAGGACTATAATGATTCATCTTGTACTTTTCTTTGTCTTTCATCATGTAGGTGGTTTCCTACGATCAGCAATAGGTACACTACTTGTATTGATGATCAAAAACCCCTCCGTCGCTGAATATCATATTCTCAAAAGACCGCATTCATTAGACACCACATTCGCAAAACACGATATTCGCAAAACATCATACTCTCATAACATCATATTGCAAAATAAAACAATCTTATAAAACCTAATTCACAAAACACAACATTCTATTAAGGGGACTAAGGGCTAAGTGCTGCCCCCATTTGATTTAATTTTATTACTTCTAAACAAAATCAATTCTCAAAAATCTAGAACAGTATCGTTTTAGCAAATCACCGCTGACTGCTTTTCATTCCGGCATTCTTTCGTATTGTACTTTATTATTACTAAAAGCGGCCGCTTTTGGCGTTAGCTACAAAAGTTGTACGACTTTATAAACAGCTAACTTAGAATAATAACACCTAGAAGCCGCGCCTAAACCAAAACGTAAGCGTAAACGCGTGCCATTTAATTATCCTTGTGTGCGTAAGCTGAATAAATCTACGCTTTTCTAACGCACACAAATAGAGCTTCAGTGTTACCATCATCGGGCGTTTACCCACAAAAAATGGGAACGACTATTTGCCATGTGTTTAGTATGATCTTTAAATACATAAGAAAATATGATTACATTCATAAGTATATTACATATTTATTAATCTAATGACGAATGCCACCGTTCAATGTGTTTAAATTTAAATGCCTGTATGATTGTATAAATTCACATTAAGAAATTATTTTCATAGAATTAATAACACCAACATTTAAGTCTAAACAGTATTAAATAGCTGTTATGGCAAATTCAATCTTTTTCTCAATATTAAAAACCAACTAAACAAACTGTGTGCATTTTTTTTCCCACAACTAGCAACACAGATGTTGATAGGTTTTCTGTTTCAAATTATTTGTTTTTAATTCGTTAAACGGCAGAGTTTTATTCAGCACATCAAAACAACCAACTACACAGTGTAAAGTCAATATAAAAAACAAAGACGTTTTGGCAGTCGGCCAGGATTACAAAGAGGTTTAATAAGGTAATTATAAAACCTCCAATAAAATGTTTAGTGATTCAATAAATACTAGAGGTAATTTACTAAGGTAATACTGTTGTAATTTAAGGGGTTCCGTAGCTGAATGGCAAAAAACGGAACCCTTATAGTTTCGTCAAGTCTGTCTGTCCGTCCGTATCTCACACATAGCCACTTTATTCTGAAAGTATTAGCATTACACAGTTTAAACTTGGTAGGTAGGTGTATCCTGTTGACTGCTTTACGATTCATATACAAAAATTAAAAAATAATGATATTTAAGGGGGGCTTCCCATACATAGAACTAAAATAAAACTTTTTTACTCAAACCTATGCGTATGGGGTATCTATAAATAGGTCTTTTATAAAGACAGATGTTCTCAAATGAAAATTTAAAAAAAAACGTAATGTAGATCTTAACAAATACTTTCAACGAAAATTGGTTTGAATGAGATCAAACTGATAGTTTTTGAGAAATAGCACATTTTTAAGATCCGCAAATATAACTTTGTCTTTCATACAAACACTATGAAAAATAAAGCTATTTTTGCAGTCCATTAAGTACTGTAGTATTTTGGCAGTGGAAGTAAGTGGACCCCTAATTCAGTTAAAGTTGGTACGGAACTCTCAGAGCGCGAGTCCGACTCGCACTTGGCCGGTTTATTTGAGAATTGGTTTTGCTTAGAAGTAACAAAATTAAATCGATCGGAGACAGCACATTGCTCTAGTAGTCCCCCTTAAAATGCGAATGCATTTCCAGGCGGGCACGCTCCGCTACCTGTCCCCCGAAGCGCTAGAGGGCGCGCTGGACCTGAGCGGGGCGCGCGCGGCGCTGTGCGCGGTGGACGTGTTCGCGCTGGGGCTGGTGCTGTGGGAGGCGCTGTGGCGCTGCCGCGGCGCGCACGCGGGCGCCCCGCCGCCGCACGCGCTGCCCTACCAGCAGCACGGCCTGCCGCCGCGGCCCACGCTGCAGCAGCTGCAGGTGTGTAGCGTGCAGTGTTCGCGCTGGGGCTGGTGCTGTGGGAGGCGCTGTGGCGCTGCCGCGGCGCGCACGCGGGCGCCCCGCCGCCGCACGCGCTGCCCTACCAGCAGCACGGCCTGCCGCCGCGGCCCACGCTGCAGCAGCTGCAGGTGTGTAGCGTGCAGTGTTCGCGCTGGGGCTGGTGCTGTGGGAGGCGCTGTGGCGCTGCCGCGGCGCGCACGCGGGCGCCCCGCCGCCGCACGCGCTGCCCTACCAGCAGCACGGCCTGCCGCCGCGGCCCACGCTGCAGCAGCTGCAGGTGTGTAGCGTGCAGTGTTCGCGCTGGGGCTGGTGCTGTGGGAGGCGCTGTGGCGCTGCCGCGGCGCGCACGCGGGCGCCCCGCCGCCGCACGCGCTGCCCTACCAGCAGCACGGCCTGCCGCCGCGGCCCACGCTGCAGCAGCTGCAGGTGTGTAGCGTGCAGTGTTCGCGCTGGGGCTGGTGCTGTGGGAGGCGCTGTGGCGCTGCCGCGGCGCGCACGCGGGCGCCCCGCCGCCGCACGCGCTGCCCTACCAGCAGCACGGCCTGCCGCCGCGGCCCACGCTGCAGCAGCTGCAGGTGTGTAGCGTGCAGTGTTCGCGCTGGGGCTGGTGCTGTGGGAGGCGCTGTGGCGCTGCCGCGGCGCGCACGCGGGCGCCCCGCCGCCGCACGCGCTGCCCTACCAGCAGCACGGCCTGCCGCCGCGGCCCACGCTGCAGCAGCTGCAGGTGTGTAGCGTGCAGTGTTCGCGCTGGGGCTGGTGCTGTGGGAGGCGCTGTGGCGCTGCCGCGGCGCGCACGCGGGCGCCCCGCCGCCGCACGCGCTGCCCTACCAGCAGCACGGCCTGCCGCCGCGGCCCACGCTGCAGCAGCTGCAGGTGTGTAGCGTGCAGTGTTCGCGCTGGGGCTGGTGCTGTGGGAGGCGCTGTGGCGCTGCCGCGGCGCGCACGCGGGCGCCCCGCCGCCGCACGCGCTGCCCTACCAGCAGCACGGCCTGCCGCCGCGGCCCACGCTGCAGCAGCTGCAGGTGTGTAGCGTGCAGTGTTCGCGCTGGGGCTGGTGCTGTGGGAGGCGCTGTGGCGCTGCCGCGGCGCGCACGCGGGCGCCCCGCCGCCGCACGCGCTGCCCTACCAGCAGCACGGCCTGCCGCCGCGGCCCACGCTGCAGCAGCTGCAGGTGTGTAGCGTGCAGTGTTCGCGCTGGGGCTGGTGCTGTCACTGCAAACAGCATCAGAAATGTAGTATGCAGCTCCTGCATGGTCTCTACCAGCAGTAGCAGCTGCAAGTGGTAGTCTTGTCGTATGATTATCCTTCTAGGGTGTGTACAAATCAAATCAAATCAAATCAAATTCTTTATTTGCTAATAAACAGGGTAGAATAAGTTGATAAAATACAGGAAATGTAGCTTTAAGACCTAACAGGTCTTCTTGAAATGATAGTAGTCACTGATTCTAGTTAAAGATTATTTATTTAACTTTATACAATAGTTACTTAATATTATGACTACTACTAATTAATCTAATTAAACTATACTAATGAATATAATATAATGGCGCTCCAATCGATGCGCGTTCAATATTATACATCGATATTGCTTACGCCAGCTTAACCTACTACACACACACTACAGGTGATCTTGTGTCATTATAAAGGTGTTTACAATCATTAATAGAAAGAATACGCTGATAGGCTGCAGAAGTGTGTAGTTAAGCTTCTTCACAAGCAGCACAGACTACCGCCGCGACCTACATTACAGCAGATGCAGGTATACTTGTTGGATGATTGTCCTTCTAGAGTCATCTTGTGTTACAAGGCCTTGACGACAGCAGGAAAAAGCTGATAGGCTTCCGAAGTGTGTAGTGTAGCTTCTTTATCAGCAGCACGGACTACTGCCGCGGCCTACAGCTGCAGGTAAACATGATCATCTCAGCCAAACGCTGCTGGACATTGGCCTGCCATAATATGCCTGCCCCAACGCAGGTGGTAGTCTTGTCGTATGATAATCCTTCTAGGGTCATCTTGTGTCTTATAAAGGCGCTTACAGACCTCTGAAGTGTGCATCGCAGTTTTTTTGGGCCCCTTCACCTTGCGTACCAGCTGCCCTACCAGCAGCACGGCCTACCGCCGCGGCCCACGCTGCAGCAACTGCAAATATACTTGTTGGATGATTGTCCTTCTAGGGTCATCTTGTGTTACAAGGCCTTGACGACAACAGAAGACGCTTACAAAACTCTGAAGAGTGTAGATTAGTTTCATTACTAGCAGTATGGATTACCGCCGCGCCCCACATTACAGCAGCTGCAGGTATGCTTATTGGATGATTGTCCTTCTAGAGTCATCTTGTGTTACAAGGCCTTGACGACAACACGAAGACGCTATAGGCTTCAAAAGTGTGTCTTTAGCTTCTTTACCAGCAGCATCGGTTGCCATTCCAGATCCTTTCCAGGTTAACGGCCATCGGTTCATCTTAGGTACATGATACATATTGCACACCAAACAAAGAAATCCTAGGTTCGATACAACTGTTCAGGCGGACGACAGGAGCTTCGAATTTCCGAACATTGCTCGGGTTTAGGATTACCAATACGCATTTAGCAAGGGTGAATAATTGTGCCTGTACCTATGCTTACTTGAATTTAATGTTGGAGGCCTTTGCCAATCAGTGGGTTGATTAGGCCGTTATTTACTTAAACTGTGTGCGGTGTTATTTACGACCGGCCCGTACCACCAACATTCCTGCGACCAACCCACAGATCGTCGTCTACGCTGATGCCCACATTGTTTAATTTATTACTAGCTGCCGGACAGACTTCGTTCTGTTAAAAAATATAGTAAAAATCAAATAAAAATACCGTTTCCCCGAATGATCGCACAATTTCCATTTTTTACCAAAAAAAAATGACAAATTGGTTGGTTTTATCCTTCATAATTGTTTTAAACAGAATTAATTATAGATTACCTTTTTCTCTACAGACGCTAGTGTCCCGTAACAAAGCCCGGCCGCCATTGCCCAAGGGCCCGGTGTCCGAGCCTCGTGCGCTCAAGATAGCGAACGACACGTGCGACGAGTGCTGGGACCACGACGCGGAGGCTAGGTGAGTGTTGCCATAAAATAGGGTGTATTTATGTGTATTTAGACCGACACATGAAAACTATTAGATTTTATTATCACAATATTAACAGAATATTCACATGGTTCGTTAATTTATATTTACTACATTTTTTTGTGTAAATGTCAACTTTACCTAACTGCTTTTCAATGTAGGATAGAAATAGAAAGAAATATAATTTTTCTCCAAGTTCTTCTTATGACATAGTAGACTCTTTAACTTACAAACCTTATCTTTAAAATAAACACTTTAAAACTTAACGATTCGTGATACTTAAATCGTGATCTAGTGTTTATCGATCCACGATATTTTTGAAAGGCCTGTCTAATCCTTACTTTATACGTGTCTGGAAAATATATTTTTTTTATGTGCACTTGTCCATTTTTTTCTACCGCAGCGTTATAAATAACTCTGAGATTAACTGTTGATAGCCAGACAAACGACATTGCGAATCTTTGTGGATTTCTTTTTAACTATGGAACTCTAGAACTAAAAAGGTACTATGTTTAGAATAAGTCATAATTGAAGCTCTTGTTTTCTGGATATCAGAAACAACTAAGAAACACCCAGAACCGAACAAAAAAAAATTCATTGTCCTATCCAGGAAACACCCGTGTCCTCGGATTTGGCGACACCATGAAAACCGGTGTCTAAGCTACGCTACGCTACTCCACCATGGAGGTCCTCTCTATTAGTTCAACTCAAATTAAGTATTTAGAATGGTTTTCTTTGGTACAGATTAACAGCGGTATGCGTGGAAGAACGCATGGCTGAACTGAAACAGATGCTACAAGCGCAGGGCCCTGTCATACACGACAACAACTTGCATCCGCATACGCATCCACCAGGTGAATAGACTTTTTTTTTGTCGAAATATAATTTTCAACCTGTATAGGTGCATTCTGCATTTGGCTCGAAGAAGACCTAAGATTTAGTACTTTTGCTTAGTGTTTCGAATGGTAGCATCCAAAGAAAGATTAGTCTTAAAATGTATTACACTGCTTTAAGTGTATTTATTAAGGATAATAAAACTTTATTATGGTATATTTGATTAACCAAAATAGATTTGCTATTTGCTACCATACTTTGAAGACCACATGTAGCTCAGTTTGTAACAATAAATTTCAAGATTTTCAAACATTACCAGAAATAACCTTTCATTAAAAGTAACTTATGAAAATATAACGATATTTAAATTCCACATTGAAGCTGGCGCAATCTCCACAACTGTCGTTTTTGAATTCAAAAGCTTCCAATCTTTCTCGTTTCCCCTCCAGCTACACTTTGTTATATTTCCAGACGTAGCCACTCCATCGGAACCGGACAAGAACTCGAACTGCACGACTTCCCAGACTTGTGACGTCACCACCCCCCTCCTCTACCCGCAGCCGCACGTGGGCCGCAACGTCTGCCTCGCACGTAACACGCACGCACACTCGCAAACACTCACACTCATACACAAGAGCCTCAAGGACGTGTCCAACACAGACGTGAAACCACCGGACCCAGAGAACTGTCTATCCGTAGCCAGACCGACTAACGTCAGGGTAGCACCGGAAAACTCAGACAGAATGAACGAAATCAGATCCTACCAGAGACCGTTAGAGTACGTACCCAACGACGTCAGCTGTCACGAAGATAAAGGACCGAAACAAACCAACTTGCTCCAAGAAGTGAAGGTTGAGAAACCCAAATGGGGCATCAGAAGGTTCTTTGATAGATTGAATAGGAAGGATACAGAAGTCAAATTGGTACCAGAGAGTAGCAGTTCGATACAGAACGGCAAAATTAAAACGTCGATAATCGAAAAGCAAAATAACTACGACAGACCCACAAATTTAGTTCTGAATCAAGATAGGATATACAGTTTGGAGGGCCCTTGCACTCTTTCTCCACCGAATAGAACGCTATCGCCCACTATGATGATCGAATCTGACTTGAATCGAGAAAACAACGTGTTCGGTTTTAAAGAGTTGCCAAACGAAAACGATCCCAAGACCCAGAACCAAATATTCGCGGTTATAGTCCCTAAAGCGAAGCCGATAGATACCGAAATGCGTTGTAAGCGGGGAAGCAACGAGAGCATCAACAAATTCCGAACGTCCATGTCATCGCAGAGCATTTTCAAGTCCGGGCATTCAGAATCAGAAGATTCCACCGTCAAGAAAAGGTTGAGCTGCGATAACAGGATAATCACATCCAGTGGGAGATCATCTAGAGCCAGCATTAACTTGGAACTCCAATACATCAATGCTCAGGCAGAAAACTACCATAACGATAGTCCGTTCGATCTGAACTCTGAGTGTTCTAGCAGTGAAGACGAACACTTAATGCTGCTATCCGAAAACGGTGTATCAAAAATAACGATGCAAGCGATCCCCAAGACTGAAGATAAAAAGAAATACCAGAACGATGTACTAAAGGAAGCTAGTCAAGTCACCGATTTTGGTTTCAACAAATTCCACAATAAATACACAAATTTCGACAATGAATTCAGCGATCCGAACGACAAAGAGAACAGCGTTAACGGGTATAGCGGAGACAATCCGGTATATTTAGCGGCTCTTAACGGGGAGATAGATACGTCAGAATTGAAGTTTTTAAATCCCGAAGCGGAGAAGTCGCCTAAATCCCCGAAGCCGGCTCTGAAGAATCTGGCGATCAAACGGCAGCATTCCCTTGAACATGTTTCGGAGATTTTCTCGTCTTCGGGGGATTTGAATTTGCAGAATCCCGCGGGGAGGGTGAAGACCCCGGGGGATTTGCCGGTTGCGGTTCGTAGGGCTAGGAGGGATCGCGCGTTACAGAAGGGCCGCGCCAGCGAGAGCAACAGATTGAGTTTGTACGACGATAGAATGATGTTTGGGAATAGTCTGTAAATGGATTTTAGGGTTGAAGCGTAACGTATTAACAGGATATAGCAAGGTGTCATTTTTGAGAGATTTTCTGATAGTAATTTTGTTTAGGTCTATGTATGGCTTTTAAAGCTATTAATGCCGTGAGCGTACAAGCGTTGCGATTAAAAATCAACTTCTTCAAAGTCACCTCGTGATATGCGTTTTGAAGCGTAGTATAACATAAGTTGAGCGCTTCTGAAAGCTTTAGTATTTTGTTTAGTAAAACGCTGGATTTTTTTGCTGTTTCCTGATTTAAATCAGTAAAATCGCATTATGGGGTTGAATTTCAAATATAATTAATGAATTTACTCCCTAAAGCTAGTTTATTGCTATCAAGCTTTAAGTGACAAACTCTTTTAAGCTACAAGTTCGTCAATTGACGCCGTCATATACTTATAGTATCATAGTATAGTACAACAAATTCCTGTAATGGAAAATCTTTCAAAATGGATTTAGGAGGAATAGTAAAGAATAAAATTGGTATACAATTTACTATGATAGAATAGAATGGTCGTGAAAAATGTACCTTTATTTAATATAGGACTACATTTATTTGCGCAATCGTGATTTTTATACTTGATGAAATGAAAAATAAATGTTAGTATGGTGTCAAAAAAAAAGATTTAAAAAAAAAGCAAACAGTAACGAAATTGTGTAAATAAATGTGTCATAAATATAGATAATAGTCGATATACATTTTGTTAATATTCCTTTTTCAATCGAGTGTCATCTTTGCATTTATGTGTATCTACTAGCTTTATCATATATTAATATAAGGTTATCAAATAATTTACACCCTGTTTTTTGAAGTTCGATCAAATTTATTTTAGACGCATTAAAAATCATGTTGGTTATTTCAACATAACTTTGAAAAAGTGTTAATTTACGGATTCTTAAGCTTTTAATGTATCTTATGGGTTATTTCAAAATTGAGAACTTCGTTGCATTGTACACTGTCAAAGCTCATAGTATGACGTTGTCATTTGCATTTAAAAAAAATTGTGCATAAGATATACTATTTGTGGTAGGGCTAAAGTGAACTCAACCTATCACACTCACACTAGTGATACAATAGACTTTTTATTTCGTGTAAAAGCTGCACACGTGATTTTGGCATAACAGTGTATCCAACACAAGGTCGTCGCCTTTAAAGAAAAAGAAGTAGAAGTACAACTAAAGTATTGTCACAGTGACAGGTAAAATAACCGAGCCTTAAGCAAAGTTACAGTTTAACACTAAATGTTCAACCTTAGAGATGGAAAAAGATTAGTTAACTTCAATAAAATTGATTGAAATTTAAAAAACTGGATTTATTAAGACATTGCTACTATGAATACAAAAGTTACCTCACGACTTTATATGTAAGAAACTTAATTCTAATAGCCTCTACCCACCAGTGTATGTCCAACGTAAGCGATCGAGCGTTTACGCTGCAAGCGTTAGTGTGAAGGGGCTCTTAATGTCATTGAATTTTAGCGCTTTTTCGCACGTCACACCGATACGTTGGTTTTGAAATCTTCAGATAAAACAAAGTCGGGTTTAGTTACATCATTCATAAGTCAAAAACGGCCCGACAGATATTGGTGATCTATTATTTTTCGGATTCGTCTCCGCTATGAATGGCAGAGGAACTGTTGACAAATTGAATCAAGTCACTGCAATACATAAAAATCAATAATGATAGAAACTGATATGATAACACAGATCCAATAATGCGTCTAAATATTAAGATTGAAAACTCCCTACTGGACCAAATGATCGTCCGACGAAAGATGTTGTCATCAGCAACTCCAGAGCTGAACTAGTTGCAGAGCCATTCAGTGTGACAAAAGAAAGCGCTTAGTAACACTATTATAGGGAACATCTTTAATTAACATGCTACGTTCAATTTATTCATAAATATTTTTGAAAATGAGAGTTTTTTTTTTTTTTTTTTTTAATCATAATAGAACAAACAATGTTTTTGTTAAAGTGCAATTACTTTTAAGTCTAAATGATATTATTTTCTATTCTTTACAAACTTATGTATATTGTGTCACAAAATAAAGAACATAATGAAAATTTACATAAAAACCGGACAGTAAGAAAACGAAATGTCAATGTCACCAAATATTTTACAGGCTGAATTTTTAAAAAGAAATAGATAATTCAACATAAACCATAAACTTCGGAAATAAAGATCTCCATTGCAAAACACGTCTAAGATATTAGATATAAATTACAAAACCACGTATCGGTATTTTATTACAACATACAGCTCGTTTTACACTATTTGTATAATTAACAAAATATTTAAGTGAATATATTTAGATTTCCAAATACCTTTTACATTAATGTCCAGATCTTTTGAAAACCTCATACATTCCTAAAAAGTTGCATTTTTTAAAACTTGTTTGTTAAGAGTGGTGGTTGGACATTTTTGTGCATACATTAATGATAGCTCTCTACTTATAACATTATTGAAATCTTATTTTTCTTCCTTATTTCTTTATGACAGTAAAATATGTAAAAAATATTCTAAACAACAGAAGTAGAATTGATGAATTTTTTTAAAGATTTTACTTTATTGATAATAATCAACCTTAATTACCTAAAACATGGGGTGTACAGTAGAATTTAAAAGATCATTGTGACACTAACACCCGTATTTATAAAGAAGTAATTACTTATTGCCTAAGAAAATCATAACTTAAGATGTTACTACCTAGTGTTTTAAGTGAAGGAAATGAGTCGCCATCAATAGACATATTATTTGGCTGAGAATGCTTACTTTTAATAGTTCTAACTTCTAGTAATTACTAGATTATCCTTAATCTACATCTACAAATTGGCACCTGAATAATTATTTTCAGTCAAGTTATAACTTTTACTTGTTTATAAATACGGGTGTTAAAATCCTTAAATATTCTGCTCAGATAATTATTTTCCCAAACATTTCACATTTTGTTTCTAAGTGAATAGTTTTTACTATAAGATATACTTCTACCCTGTGAAACGAGAACTCTTAAATATTTAACACAATGTGTATTATTCATACGATTTAATTTGACGGGTATTTTTTATTCCATTAATTAGTTATTATCGCTCGGTTATGTCATATTATCAAATAAAAGATTAGTCTGCTTTACAAGAAAAAAATGTTAACAGCATGCAGTGCAAAGTTTTAAAATAATTGTTTATTATTGCGATGAAAAATAAATTTTACCGCCCTCTTTTAAACATAAAGAATGCCGCGCCGCAACTATCCTGCATTTTTTTTCGTTGTTATTTTGTAATTACCATTGGTATTGATTTTAAGAGGAAACACAAGGGACGTTTTTCCATACAAACGTAGTCCCCTGTTTCCTCCCTGGATAAAGCCAGTAGAGCAATATTTTTTTTTTACAAAAATCTGGCCACTATCAGCATGTTTCTATGTTTTCTGTTTTTTCATAAATTAATTAATAAAAAAGATAAGAGCCCTCAAAAATCGAAAAAGTTCGCCAAATTGGGGGACTACGAAACGTTGATTTGGTGTGCTTTTAGTAGGTATTTTCGGTCCAAGAAGCAGTTGTCTCTATCACACTCTGCGGTGAAGGCGTTTGGCACTGCGCGACAGCAATAGATTTTACAAATACCTATTTTTCAATTCTCTAGCCCGTAGTGTTTCCTCTTAAGTGGCGATATTCACCCAGTATCTAAGATTACGTTCCAAAGTGACAGAACCGAGCGACAACGTATTTATCCAAGTTCTTTATAGTGTTACGCACTCGCAAGCACTCGCTTGTTGATCCAAACAGTTCATAGTTTATTAGTGTTTGTATTTGTTCATGTTCATACGTTGACTTCACACACATAGGTTTATTTTCAACTCGCGTCTTCCTCTATGGGGTGTAGCAAAATTGACTTGGTAAATACATATTAAGATATTTATTTATTAATCCTACTGATATTATAAATGTAAAACTTTCTATGGCTGTTTGTTACTTAATTACGACTGCACGACTGAACGGATCTGGATTAAATTTGTCACTGAAATATACTATGGGTCGGAATAGTACTACATAGGCTTCTTTTTGTTACAAAGAAAGTGCAGTTCAAGAGGAATTGCTTCAAATTCAAAATTCCTCGCGTACAAAGTCGAGTGCAAATAAATACACCGTGCATTTTGACATGCCATCTATGTATAACATCTTGGCGATATTTCTTTTTTAATTTTTTTTTCAAACATATATTTTATGAAAAATTTAAAAAATTGATTCATCTATACGTTGTTGTATCCCGGGGTCCCAGGTTCGAATCCCGGGTCGGGCAACAAAAAGTTTCGAATTTTCGAACGTTGCTCAGGTTTGTGATCACCAACCTTGGCAAGCGTGGTGATTATGCCAGTACACCCATCATTGCTTTGGTAATTTTAATTCAATGATGGAGGCCTTTTCCCTGCAGTGGGATGATTATAGGCTGTTACTATACGTTGTTGAAACCCTCTGTGACGCACGTCGCACACGGACGTATTCTTGTAGGGTTCATGCATTATAACCTTAGTGTGTGACGTCACTGTTTTGATGTTATGTGATTATTTTTGTAAATATTTAAGTTCCTAATGAGCGAGCCATGTTATAATTTATTGTTAAGTTTCAGTGTATATTATCATTTTATGTTAGTTACTTTTATAACTCGACCACGATAGTTAGAGCTCCGAGTTCTAGACGTGACGAGATATACGATCTGTATGAATATTTTTTTATGCCTAACTCAAAAGTGACGTTCAATGTAGTCAGTAGAGTGTACAGTTGCTAGCACGTCATCCTACAAAATTAAATTTTCGTTATTATATCCATTAGGGGATGAGATTTTCAGACCCCCCTCCCCCCTTGTCGGACATTTTTACGAAAATTCCCTTACTATTTTGCCCAATGTCACAAAAAGTTAGACCCCCCCCCCCCCTTTTATTGTGTGACGTAATTTGTGGACGGCCCCTTAGCTTGATGATATAAACACTTTATAAAGGTCAAAGTACAGTCACCGGTTCGATATCCAGTTCGACAAAAAACAACTGAAATCGGGTCGGCCCGAGTCTGGGTACGCTAGAAAACAGCCTTGAAATCATTATATTATGTTACCTATAGCAGATCATATGGCTCGTATTTATTAAGTCAGAAATGTTTATAAGGGAAGTGGGGGGGAGCGGTAGTACAGAACATTTCAGTCACTCCAGTTATTGTGGCGAGTGTCAACACACACGTAAGTCGTATTCACTCATAGTAAGGTTGAAGAATTGAAATATAAGAATAGCCTTAGAACGTACTTCTTTTGTCAATAGTAATATTCAAATGTCATCAGTAGACAAAAAGTACATAAAAGATTAGTAATGTTTTTATAAAGTGATCACCAAATAACTATGAATAAAAGTGAAAAGATTTTATAAAGTATCGAGTCGATATAGTTTTTACATTTTGTTTTGAATTATCCCTGACGTTTCAAACACTTCCTCTTAAACGCAGTAGTGTTCAAATTAAAATAAAATGTAAATAAAATATTTAAAACCAAGAGGCTTATTCGTATATAAATTAACGGAAGTCTAGGGTACCTACACTAAAACATATAATCCTATATGCCTCTCCCTGTGTATATGACATGTATAAATACATATAGACGCTTACTTGACATTTGACTATTACTATTGGCCGAAGCACACACATAGGTTAAAAAGCTTTCATACAAAGAAAAAATAGTACAGAATGTATAGATTGTTGCAAAATTGTATTGTTTCTAGTTCAAGCTTTTAGATGGGCGGTTTCGTCTCTTTCACGAGTACAGTGTGAGGGAGACAGAAGTCCATCGGCTTAATTCACATATTACTTAGCTTGTTGATATTACGAAATGTATGTAAATGTGGAGTACACTAAATATATGAAATATGTTTTTATAATGTATTGGTTTTATTGTCAGTAAGACCTTATTGATAAGACTTGGTTCATTCCTCTTTCGTTTATTTTAGGTATGTTTGATCATAGGTGTCATCATGTCATAAAAATGTGACTCTGACTCTGACTGAGGTCTACCATGTAAATGGTAGACCTGACATCACCCACATTTTTACTGCAATAATATAAAATGGATTTCCGTTCCATACACAAAAATATACTGTTGAAATTGAAACAGAGTCCCTATTATTAAATAAAAAATGAGGCGGTTCAAAGTCGCACAGCGGACAATGGACGGAAAACCGTAGGAGAAAGGGACGTATAGTAAGAAGAGCCGACGATGGCTATTGTGTTAAATTTACACATTTGTCGCCCCGAAGCTATTAATGTTTTGCCGCCCCTACTGAACCCTAAAATTAGATACAGTGATACACTGTTTTTCGATACTTAAAGCTTCGTTTTAACTGCACTACTTAAAATTATTTTTGGGCCTATTTAGCCGCCCTAGGCTTCAGCTTTTTTAGCTTCCCAAGCTGTCAATTCAGGATCGCAAATAATAGGAATACAATCTGTCGCGACGTTGTGTACCTACTTTACGTCGCATTTTCACGAGTGCTTTTTCGTAGAATTGTTTTATTTTTGTGTGCAAAATGATACAAAGTCATCAGTGAAAAATCCCCTTTATTCATAATTACAAATAACAAATCGGAATACACACTATCCGAATAACCTTTCACACCACTCTCAACAATTCAGAAGGCCAACATTAAAATTATTTTTTACATGAATGCAATAGAAAAGTAATCCAATATTTTGTCTAGTGGCGCCATCTGGCTCATAAAATAAAATCATTCACACCCAAATCTATGGTTACTTTTTGATCGAATAAAAATTAAGGAACTCTTACTCTACTTGTTATGCTCTTACTCGACCTCTGTATAACATGCAAAATGTAAAAATGAAACAAATATTAGAAATCTTTATTATTCTCCAATAATTGACTCCGAAAGATATTTACTGATGAATTGGAATTGAAGATAAAACCCAAGATGTGTATGTCCGCCTCTGTCTTTTTAAAGTTCGTAAGAGATGCCTAAAAGCATTTGGGTATCGACCGCGTTTTTCAACGCATTTCATGACTACGTCATCATGAAGTAACATCAATTTTACTGGTTCAATACTTCAAATAATTCTGTAAATGTATTGGAAGGAGGCAACATGATGATATTATTATGTCAAAATGTATTCCTAAATCCCTTTCCCTTCACCCCCTTTGAAACGTCACGTGATAAATGGACGATTCTTGATTGTGAAGAAATACTTTTCTTTTTGAGACGATTTTGATTATTAGGACCAACATTTCTTGCAACATTAACATTGACGTTAATTCACAATGACAGGCGATACCCCAGTATTTGGCTTTAAGTGTATTATTCTATGCGGTGCACTTATACTAAGAAAAAAAACTCACATAATTGTTATATTATAATCGTGTGTAAAAACCCAACTATTTATTTACATCTACATATCACAAAAATAACATACAATAACCAACATTCACCTACATTTCATCTAATCTAAAAAATTAAATTAAAATAATTAGTTGTATATGAAAATATTTTAAATTTATAAGTAACGACAATAGGATTTTTAACACCATTAATTGATTCACACAGTTCTTTTGCTATTATTTAGTATTGTTTCCTAATAGTGATATTGATAGTTGATTCAATTAATAGTGTCAATGTCCTATAATTAATAAAATTCGGAATGAAAATAGAAATAAAATTAATATCACGACATTATAGGCTCTAAGACATAGATATAAAATAATAACTAGACACACAATCTCATTTAAGTAGCTTTATGGTTTACCTTAAAGGTGCTCCCTCTCTGGAAGAATTCGCGTGTAATGTAACGTTGCAGACTCGAGCATTACAACAGTGAAAGAGGAGAACCGAACGTTACAATGCGCATTTTGTAATGATACAAAATGTGTTTACATCAGTGAAGGAGGAAAACCGAGCATTACAATGCGCACCTTGTGTAATGATATGATACAATGTGTAATATCACTGGGTAACCGTCACATACGAAAAAATATATCCAAATTATCCCAACAGGTGGTGATACTGCTATCGATTTACTATTGATGTTTCCGCACTCAGCACAATGACCGCTTCGTCTGACATTATGGAAACAACTAGATCAGAATGCTCGCAAATTTAACTAAATGTTACATTACACGCGAACGCTCGTCGGTCAGGGAGGTATTATTTTAATGTAATGCTCAAAGTCGCATCTGTAATGTTACATTACACACGAATGCTCGTCAGTCAGGGAGGTAGTATTGTAATGTAAGTAATGCTCAAAGTCGCATCTGTAATGTTACATTACACACGAATGCTCGTCGGTCAGGGAGGTATTATTGTAATGTAATGTTAAAAGTCGCATCTGTAATGTTACATTACACGCGAATGCTCCCGGTGAGGAAGCACCTTAATGCAAATTCAACCTTAGTTACATGACTACTAAATTGAAAGTTCACCCATTCATTCAGTAAGGGCGTTTATATCGCCAATTGTGTATATAATTTATTTTATGCCTATGCCCGAAACTGAGCCGTTTTTAAAATAACAAATGAAGGGCTATTAAGACGTAATATACATACTCTTAGGCTTAACGAGGGAAAAACATATTAACCGTTCACTCTCCGAGTATCCTACTGAGGACGCTGTCAATAAAACGCCCTTATTGTCCCGACTCAGAAGAGCCCAGCGGACGCCGGCACTCATGAGACTTTATACTTTGTTTGCGTACGTTAAAGTGCATATTAGCTTGACCTATCCTCTATCTAGCTTTATGGTAAATTCCGCGACCATAGACTAATTAAATTTTCCGTATCTTAATAGTTAAGTCGTTCTGATGAGCGTCCTATTCTTAATCAAATATTTTCCAAATTTCCTTTATTAAAAAATGAAAAGTGACTCCTACATTTGTCTTAAATATAAACCAATACCATTATATAACACGTGACACACCTGCTAAAAAAAATGCAAAAATAAGACTTACGGCTTTCATTTTAAATAGAACTTAAGTTAAATATTGTTTGAAATATTAAACTGACTATAAATGTGGTAACATTGATTTGAACACTAAATTATAACAGATAACTTATTCTAAAACATCTACACATGTGGTATGTTACAAGGTCACCTTGAAAATTTTTATAGTAGTGAAGTCAAAGTATCGATAAAGTTTTTATCGAGACGTTAACAATATGAATACAAGGCTATCGGTAACGGTAATTATAGTAGGTAATATCTATAAGTAGAAGAAGTAAAATGAACTGCGTACGGTCGACCAAGAAAGTGTACCAGTTTTGACAAAATTTCATGTGTTGGTAAAATAGCGATAGGGTCTATGATGTTTTACTATTAGCTGCAGCTGTCGCAATATATTTGCATGGGGAAATCAACCCTTTTGTTCTCTGACACGCGCATGACTTTAAACCTTAGGGTGATAAACAACTCTCTTGGCCGACGGTACCTATCCAAATTAAAAATAAACGCTTAGCTTAAGTTTGGTACATTAGGCCTAGCTACTGACGACTTTTATAGCTTCTCAGCACTTTGGGACAGCCATATTTTTTTTGCTGTGTAGACTAATAACTATGTACACGGTCCCATAAGTAAATTGCACTTACAGTCCAAGATTCATAAGTAAATACTATTATGTTTCGTATCTACATTGATGCAAATTGAATCTTACATGACTTGGAAGTTGAATTTAGGAAACGTAAGAAATGAATCAAATTAAAAAGAGAATCCAATCGTTCAAGTGGGCGTTCTTTGATAAGAACATTTATATGTAACTGATTGATTAAACAGTCAAGAAACAAAATTGCATATGTATAATTCTATACCATTAGAGATTACAAATAACAATTGAAGCTATATTTATAGTTATGCATACTCCTTATTATATAAAAAGGTCACCTTCTATCACTTAAGCCGTAAGTCTACAAACATTGTAACACTAACACCCCATCCGTAGGTTATAAAAAATGTAACAACATACACTAGTGAGTGATGCGACAATATGCAACCAAATGTATACATATCGATTTATATAAACGCTGCATGAATACTATCCAGAGATAAAAAGTGGGATCACAAAATGACGTAGTGATTTATGTAAATTGGAAAGTCGTGTACAACAGTAAATGAACATAGCTAACAAAAAGTTAACCGACAACGAGGTTTAACCACAATGTTTCCATCGTTAAATATCAAAACGATAAAATCGCAACTGCCATTAATTATCCCATTCGAAATCTTTTGAATCAATATTTACTGTACAGCAACGCCAGCATTTTAATTACATAATCTGTTCTGATTCAGTTTATTGACTCGCAGAGATGGAGATAGATATGGGAGGAGTTATTGCACAAATAGCAAGATAATAAAGCCTTGATTTTAAGTTACACTATCTGTAATAAAACACGGGGAAGGAGAAGTACTGACAACGATAGTTCAACCTACCCAAAAAGTTAAAGGTCATTGAATTGATTTTCAACTTTAAGTACAACAAGTAGAGATCAATATCAATTGAGAAAAATTTGACTTTTTGTGGTAGGTTGACGTGCTGTTTGTACATTTGCCTTGTTACACCATTATGGTATATCGTTTCCGAATAGTATAGTCAGGATCAAAAATATTGACACTTATACAATATTGAATCCTAATCATTGATAAAATATAAGAACTAGATGCAAACTCACTTATATCTAAGGCTGGTTAAGGTTAAATATATGTAAGTAACTAACGTCGTGTATTATACCTACTATAATACAAATTCAGCCTTATTACGTGCATACTTAAAGATGAAGATCATTCAAATGTTCAATGGTTGCTCGCTTGGTGAAATCTTTTTTTATCACTGATTGTTGTATCTATTTTTATTTTATTTTACATCTAATAATACAAATTAATAAGGATGCTCTAGTGCTAAAAGTGTATACATTTTCATCCTGACAACACAACATTGTATAATTTACGGACATTGTTTCCAAATGGTGTAGCCAGGCCAGGGGCCTTATTCAGCTATTTCAATCGCAGTTCGATCGTGATTGAATTGGACGATTTTGACATTTAGCCCATACTAGAACTGTCAAAAACCTGCCGTTCAATTACGATTGTGATACGATTCGGTTACGCGAATAAGGGGCCTAAGGACATCATTTTTATGGGTCGATATCAAAGTGCCGGGCCATCAAAAAAAAGGTAC
The DNA here is from genome assembly GCA_949315895.1 of Anania crocealis. NCBI lineage: Eukaryota > Metazoa > Arthropoda > Insecta > Lepidoptera > Crambidae > Anania > Anania crocealis. The sequence continues at coordinate 19,554,355 of OX438861.1, forward strand.
GTATGTTTAGAACTAGTAATTTGGCACAATAGTTAATATGGCACCAAAGCTATAGGATTGCTGTGAGCCAAGTTATTTAAGTCAGAAGATTCGACAATTTATTAAATAATAAATAAATAATATAATAAATATTTAGGACATGCCTCACTGGGCCACACAGAGCCATCTAGTCCCAAATTAAGCTACTATTAAGTACCTTGTCGTATGGGGTACTAGACAACCGATAAACTTACTTATATACTTTTTATTTTTTTGTAAATACATACGTATAATTTATAGAAAACACCCAGACCAGTACAAATAGACATGTTCATGCACACAAATATTTGTACTGTGCGGGGATCGAACCCGCGACCCATGGCTTAGAAGCAGCGTTTACTACCGCTGATCCAAATGGTCGTCAAATTCATTTCTGAAAATGCCGGAATTTTACTATCTCGTGTCGGATTTAATCATATGACCAGAGAGGAAGTGGCACAGAGGATCTTCATCACCCCAGTCCCCCAATTCCGCTAATTTACAAATGGCTCAATAGAATCGTAATTGCATCTCAATTGTATATTTTGACACATTTATTAAGGTAGTAATGTCAAAAAATACGATTAAGATGCAATTACGATTCTACTGAGCCATTTGTAAATTAGCGGAATTGGGACCCTGAGCGATTGTTTGACAATCCAGATAGTCTGATTGAAGAAAGAATCTCTTTAATTATAATTATGATTAAATCCGACATGAGATGGTAAAATTCCAGCTTTCAGAAATGAATATCAAAGTGAAAACTACTAATCTTCTAACTTTGATAACTTGGCTCACAGCGATCCTATAACTTTGGTGCCATATTAATAACTGTGCCAAATGACTATTTCTTTTTTTTTGTTTTCCGGCACTTTGTAAAAAAGCCCAAAAATGCATGGAGCCTGAATGTTCTTCTTTGTTTCAATAACATTACATGTGCCGACACTATTTATTGTCTCGCTAAGTGATGGGGGTTGTAGGGAGGAGGGGGGAGTTGTAGGGAGGAGGGGGGAGGTTGCCGTATAGTTCTCGTACGCAGTCACCTGGCGGGTATCACCTGATATCCGCGGTGTGGGCGCGACGTCGCACCGTATCTGAAGGCTATGGTTGGCGTTACCTGAGGGTACATAAATAGAATTATAAGATTACAGCCATTTGCAGTCTGTACCTTTGTCGTTTTTGGTTTCCACAATAACAAGCACATAAGTAGGTAAACGGAGAGTTTGAGCTTCATACAACCGCATGTGTGCGTGACGGGTATATATCGGAATGCCGAACTATTTCTACTCCTAATTGAAATTGGCACACAAACTATTAGCCTAAAATTTTTTCGCACATTTTTACTTCTCCTCAACGTGTTTAGCCTATTTTTACTACGCCTAACTTTATATCGCCGAATAATAATTTCCCAATAGAGACATTCAGCCGAATATATTTTAACACCTACCATTTAAAGTTCCAAATTTTTATTCGTAGAAAGTTAAAAACTTTATCAATATTTGAAATAGCTATGCATGCATGCATGCTTGCAAATAAGTAAGCATGCAAGCAAGCAAGCATGCATGCATGCAAACAAGCAGCAAGCATGCATGCAATCAAGCAAACATGCATGCAAACAAGCAATCATTCATGCATCCAAACAATCAGACTTCCGTGACGGCTTCGGCGCTGCGGGGCTCCGGCGGTCCCACGCGTGCTTATCGTCGCAGATGGCTTACGCTCACCACCGCAGCTTCGGCTTTATGGCCGGCTGCGCCGGCTAGCCTCAGCCGCGGCGCCTCGCTTACAGCCTCCTGCTCCTCAGCCCGCGGGCCGCCTCGCCCCTCCGCGCCAAGCGCTTTTGAATTACACTCTAGGGGTAGGGCAGACAAGACTGCTTGGGGTCGGTTTGTGAGCGATTCGTTTTTTTAACATTTTCGGTTTAAAAAAAATTAAAGCTTTCAATACAAAAAAATTATGCGAATACATTTTCGTGCTTTCGATATTAGACATACTGAAATAAGGGTTTTAAATTTTTAGACGAAACTATAATACTGCCGCCGTACGAGAAAAGGGCACATCTATCATTTTGGTCAAACTGAGACAATTGGGATTAAAGTTTTTACCATATTCTGCTCCATAGTGTGGAAACCTATTGCTTAAAAGAAAAAACAATACTGATGGTATATGCGGGAAGGTTAATACTATTATATTTTTTACTTTTTACTTTTTATATATAAATAGTTATTATATAAATAAAAAAAAAACATTTCATCTTAAATAAAAATATTCATAAAAATACCACTCATTACAAAGAAAAGGCATAGTTAACCAGATATGACCTTTCTAGTTAATATTTCATGGTCATTGAGTCTAAGAAAGGGCACATTTGTCTAATTGTGCCTTTTAAATGTAAATTGACTTAATGTTCTCTACAAAAAAAACACAAGGACAGAGGGCGCTGGCTTTCGGTGAACAAACGGCTCCGATAATTAGTAGTTCTTTAACGTAAAGTGATAATTTGGTACATAATTTTACTGTAACCACCTGGAAATGTTATCTGAAAGTTTTATCGACAGTAATTATCAAATCAGTGATCGGAACTATATTGTGAAAGTGACCGAAGTGTAGACGTTCCCTACTTGGGTAAACCTTATTGGAAGGGAACTAAGTATTTAGCTAATGCCACAGTACTGTATAGTGCTCCATGTTAAGTGCATATCAATCGGAAAATAGCGATTTATAATTGCATGAACAATAGTTTTTGTTAAAATTCGTTTTTCATTCAAATATTTCGTCAGAGGCGTATTGATACCGGTAGAGGACGCTACACGCTGCGGGAGTATCTCTTTGTTTACCGCCATCTGGTGACGTGTTTGGTGAGATATTGGCGCAGTGGTGCCTAGTAGCTTGCGGATAGCTGTCAAAAACGGCTAGTAGAATACATTCACTCTCTATATCACTAGAGGGCACTTAAAGTGTAAAGTATACGATGTCATCAAAGAATTGTGCGGGTTGTGCAAAGTTACTACCTAAACAAGAATTCCTTCGATGCTGCGCTTGTAAGGCGGCATATGACTTGGTTTGCCTAAACATTAATACTAAGCGATTTTACTCGTTTTATGCAGCAGATAGTGAGAGGAGAAAGACATGGAAGTGCCCTGAATGCCAAAGCAGGCAGCCTAAAACAGGAAATATCAATACACCTGTGCGGGCAGCTCCTCCCAGCGATGATGAGGCCGTAATGGATCCCTTGCGTGATGATGAGCAACAAAATGTAAGGCTACGAATTAAGTTGCCTGCAGGTACCCATCAGGAGAGATCTCCATCTGGGGACTCGGATCGTGTTGAGTGTGCCGAAACCATATCAAGAATTACATTGTACTTAAACGAGATGCGAGCTCTGCGTGAAGACATGCATGTTTTCCGTGATGCAATATCGGAGCTCACAACTGCGATTAAAGCACAGAACAAGAGAATTGACCATTTGGAGTCCCGGATCGACACACTCGAAGCTAAAATATGTAATACCAAACTCGATCAGATTGAGGCCTTGGAGGAGACGATCTCTCAGTTGAAAACTCAGATACAGGAACGCGATCAGGAATCACTGTTGAATGATGTGGAGGTTTCGAATTTACCTGAAACGACCAACGAAAACGCAACACACATAATCTTGACTATAGCTAGGAAGCTTACCGTGGATTTGGAAGAACGTGATGTTGTAAGTGCGGAGCGTGCTGGGCCCCAGCGTGCTCCTGTGGAGGGTGGTCCCCCACCGCGCCCTCGGCCGTTGGTTGTGCGCTTAGCGCGTCGTGCCACTCGAGATGCGCTGCTTAGTGCCGCACGAGTGCGTCGCGGCTTCACAGCTGAAGGTTTAGCTCACTCAGAACCCTCCCGTCTGTGCTACATAAACGAGCGCCTCACCAGACCGAATCGTCTATTGTTCCAGAGAGCACGTGAAGAGGCTAAACGCCGGAATTGGAAATATGTGTGGACACGTGACGGACGCATCCTTGCTCGTCGAGAACAAGGAACACCGAGCTATCGTATTCGTTCTGACTCTGACGTAGCCAAGGTTTTTGGAGTCGTTAATGTTGGTGGTCTTGAACGCTCAGGTGTCAAATAAGTGCAACATATTTTATTCTTTGTTTAAGGGTTGTTTATTTTTAATGATCAAGATGATTATTTTCTTCTGTTTAATAGACGCTGTTATATACTCAATTATTTATTCCTGGTTGAGTATTTATTTCTTGTGGAATTGTTTTAAGCAAAGACTATGTACATTTCAAGTGGTTCGGTGTTGTAATTTATTAAATTTTACTGGATGTAATATTAATAACACCGTGATAAGTTTTTCTAATAATTTGATAGTCTTATTATGTAGATTACAAAACAATTTATTTATGTTATATGTTGGATATGTAATGTGTTGTTGTGTAAGTCAAATCATGCAGTACTGTAATAAAAGCACAAATAAGTCAGTGTCATACAATGACATGCTTAATAGGCACTTAGTATGTGGCCTCTTGTTGTTTAGCTATGCATTATTTAACTTAGGTCTGCGCCATTTGACTTTATTAAAACGAACTTTATTTAACTGCATGTTCATTCAAATGTCCCATTCTTTCATTATTCAGTTTGTACGATGTAAAAATCTTTCTTTGGGCTTGTTAAATCCAGGCTCACTGGGCACTCGGCACGATGAGTTTGTGGTAGCCATGCAGCGACATGGGGCGGATATCGTAGCTATAAATGAAACCTGGCTGCGGGTTGGCGATGAATCGCGCGCGCCTGCCCCTCCCGGCTACCGTCTGCGGCATGTACCTCGTCCGCTCTCAGTGCGATCCCGCGGCGGTGGCGTCGGGTTTTATTTGAAAAGGGGAACATATGCGCGTTTCCTCGATCATCCGGTGTCGCCAGTGGTCGAGCAAATGTGGATCAGTGTCAAGCAAAGTGGAGTTAGTTTAGTTATTGGAACAGCTTACCGTCCACAGTGGTTGTGTATTGACACATTTATTGATGCATTGTCGGAGTCGATTGGTTCTTTTTCTTCATATGATCACATTGTCTTAATGGGTGATTTTAATGTCGATATGTTGAAAACAGACGAAATTAAATCAAAAAAGTTGCAGGATTTCTTTGAGTGTATGAATTTGAAACAACATGTATCCGAACCCACACATTTTACTGACCATTCGGAGACGCTTTTGGATCTCATTTGTAGCACTACAAGGGTTAATAATATCATAGTCGATTACATACCGGATCTCAGTGGTCACGCTTTTATTTCGTTCGAGCTTAACGTCAGAAAACCAAAGCCGTCACCATATTGGATAAATTATAGACCTCTTACAGATATAAATTTTGACCTTTTTAATGCCGATTTGAATGGAATAGCTTGGGACAGTGTACTGCGTGACAGTGTTAATGACTCACTGGAGGCTTTCAATTTGTTGATATTGAGGCTCTTTAATAGGCATGCACCTGAAAAAGCATCATACGTCAAAAAGCAAAGTTATCCGTGGATTACATACACCACTAAAGAGATGATGAAACTTAGAGATAGAGCACATAGTAGATACCATCGTACAAAACTCGATTCTCATAAGAAGTATTATAAAGACCTAAAAAATATTGTTAATGTAGCTATTCATAATGAGAAATCAGCCTTTTTCAAACACTCCATCAATAAAAATATAAGTGACTCTCGTACACTATGGAAGAACATAAAACAAAACGTTGTTGACTTTAACAGGAAACACACAGAATTACTTGAAAATTTTTCAGATCCGGATGTTATTAACAGTCATTTTTTTAAAGTCCCTGGGGATGGCTGCGTTAATCTGTCGCAATTGCCTTATCTATACTCTAACCGTTTCAGTGGCTCTGTGTTTGATTTAAGGCCTGTAGATGAAGCAACTGTAGGTCAGGTCATCAATAATATTAAAACGAATGCCCAAGGTGTTGATGGCATTTCATTGAGAATGATTATTTTAACACTACCGTATACTCTAAGTGTTATTACATCTATTGGTAATATGTCAATTAAAACAGGCACCTTTCCTAATGTTTGGAAGCAATCAATCATAAAGCCACTACCTAAAGTCAGTGATCCCAAAGTTTTACAGGACCTACGTCCTATAAGCATATTGCCATTGCTATCTAAGATTGCGGAAATGGTAGTTTGTATGCAAGTAACTGAATATTTAATGAAAAATAATATACTACCTATAAAACAGTCGGGTTTCAGAGCGGGCAGAAGCACGGCCACTGCACTTCTGGATGTGATCGATGATATTCTTGCTGGGCGAGATGTGGGCGAGGGAACCATACTTGTCTTACTTGATTATTCCCGTGCATTTGACACAATTAACATTTCGTTACTCTTAGTTAAACTCACATATTACGGATTTAATCAGATGACAGTCAAATGGTTTTCAAGCTACTTGACTGGTAGATCTCAGAAAGTTGAGATTGCCTCGTACAATGGTGCAAGGAGATGCTCAGCGACATGTCCGGTGATGCACGGGGTTCCACAGGGTTCTATATTAGGTCCAATACTCTTTATCCTTTACACCGCCGACCTGCCTCTGTGCATTTCTCATTGTAACCATCACTTATATGCAGATGACTTGCAGATTTATAAAAGTTTCAAGTCTAGCGAAACTGTGGCGGCTTCTACTGAAATCAATAGTGATCTAGCAGTGATTTCCGACTGGTCTAAAAAAATGGGCTTGTTTTGAATCCGGCAAAGACTAAATTCTTGATACTAGGTACAAAAACGCAAATCAATCAAATAGACTTTCGCCAGCCCGATATCAAGATTAAAGATCACAAGATTGAACAGGTCCACGAAGCTAGAAATTTAGGTGTTCTATTCGATGGTAACTTGAGGTTCGAAAATCACGTACTCAACATAGTTAAGCAGTGCTACTACAGGTTGAGAGTGCTTTATCAGATTAGACAGTACCTTAGTATTGATTTGAGAATTAGTTTATGTGAGTCATTAATTCTATCAAAACTGAACTACGCGGACACTGTCATCAGCGGATGTCTCTTGGCGCGAACTAAAAAGCTTATTCAGCGAGTCCAGAATTTGTGCGCAAGATACTGTTTCCCGATACCATGTAGGGCGCATGTGACTCCGTACTTAAATAAGAGTAATATTTTCAACATGGAGTCCAGACGTGATTTGCATTTTGCTAGCCTGCTTTTTGGTGTGATAAAGTATCAAAGGCCATCGTACTTGTTTAAAAAGTTAACTTTTTCTAAAAGAAATTCTCGTGTTGCTGATCGACTTTTATTTCCACACCATCGAACTACTGCATTCCGGGGTAGTTTCAGATACTGCGCAACAAAGTGCTGGAATAATATCCCCCCACCCATTAGACATTCTTTGACTGTACGCACTTTTAAGTTTAAGTATAAGGAGTATTTACTGAACTGGCAAAAGCAAAAGTAACTGACTACTTATCTAAGTGTATCCTACATATCATCCATCCATGTTTTATTATGTTTTGTTATGTTAAGTCCAGCTTTGTTTAAGATATCGCATCAATTTATTATTGTTTTGTTGATTTGTAATTTAATTGTTATTTTGTTATTATTAGCTGTAGTTTTTATTTTATGTTGTCAGCCGTAAGTTTAGCGAATGCCGTTTTCTCTGTAATGGTTTCCGCAGAATACCAGTGGCTGTGTCGCACTCATTGCGAATCGAATATTTGAACTTCCGACGAGTACAGACGTGCTCACCGCGCAAAATAACAATTTCATGAATTGACAATATATACGAGTATTAATATAGTGACCTAGTTTAGTGTGTTAATCGATATAAAGCAAATATATTGTGTTGGTTTTAGTATGTGTATGATAATGCACTTAGAATAGTGAAATTAGAAAACAAAGTTAGTGAATATGTCTGCAGACAACAGCCCCTTTAATCGAAGCGCAATCACGCGCCGTAGTCCTCCTCCAACGACATCCGGAAATCAAGAACAAGACCAAAACGAGGGCTTAGAAGTTGTCTCAACAGCAAGCATCCAGAATTGGTTGAGTACCATCGAGCAATACCTAAATGAGGTTTGTAACATTGCTAACGAAGGCAAGCTAAACTCAGACCAAAAATTAAGGATCAGTAGCCTCTGCCGTAAAGTTGGCCATGGAACCGGTCAAATGGCTATCAGTTACCAGTCCCTAAAACAAAAAGCCCTGCAAAGCCATTCCGCACACCAAGCATTGAAGGAGGAGCAAAACATCATGGATTTCCTAAAAGACTTTAAGCAAACCATCCAAGAGTCGTGTAAACAACCAGCGCCGGCAAGTGAATCTTTTGCCGACATGGTCAAGAAGGGGTCCAACAATTTCATTCGTCCAAACCCAGGTGGCTCCATATCAATCTTCCCAAATGATAACAATAAAACTAGCGAGCAAACCAGAGACCTTGTCCAAAAAATCATTTGCCCAGAAGAAATAAAAATCAAAGTTCGAGGAGTCCGGAAAACAAGGAACGGAGGTGTTGTCATCAGTACTGAAACCAAGGACGACATAGAGAAGCTGAAAAGTTCTGTTCAGCTCACTAGCTCTGGCTTGACAGTCGATGAAACCCACAAGCGCAAACCTCGCATCATAATAATAGGAGTGCCCTCTTCAATGGCAGAAAGTGATGTCTTTAAATGTATTTTTGAACAAAACTTATCTGAAAAATTACCGTCGATGTCCCGAAATACGTTCATGACCTCAGTGAAACTGAGTCACAAATCAGGAAGGAAAGGGGCTGAAAATTGCAACTACGTCCTTGAAGTACCTGCAGCCGTCCGTAAAGCACTTATCACACAAGACAGAATTTTTATTAACTGGACGTCTTGCCCAGTAAGAGACTTTACGTTAGTAACAAGATGTTACAAGTGCCAACAATACGGACATGCGGCCAAGACTTGCAAAGCCGCATTCTCTACGTGTGGGCACTGTGGTGAAGACGGTCACTTGGCTCAAGAATGCCCAAAAAAGGCTGATTCACCAAAATGCGCAACATGCTTACGATTTAAAAAGCCGAGCAACCACAAGACTGGAGACGCCGATTGCCCTGCCAAAAAAGCTGCCGAAAACAGGTACATTAACTCGGTAGATTATGAAGGCGCCTAAGAGCGCCCCCTTTATTTTATATACATTTAGAACTCTAAATACTTAATATATATGGATGTTAATATAATAAACGAGCTAGACGATTTTTCTGTATCTGAGTCAAGGATGTGTAAAGTTGAAAACTGCAAGCATTATCTTTCTGTATATCAAAACTCATTAACATTACTAACCCAAAACATTCGTAGCGTATATAAGAATATGGACTCATTTTACGCCTTTCTGCACAGGCTTGACTTTGTTTGTGACATATTAATATTAACAGAATGTTGGTTGCTCGATAGACATGACAATCTTCCCATAATCCCAGGATACAAATTATTCTTTACCAAATTAAATTACCTTCAAAACGACGGCGTGATGGTTTATGCTAAGGAATCATTAAACGTCACTGTAGAAGAACCAAGTGTAAAAGACTGCAATTGTCTTATTATTAAAATTGGAACTAGCACAGCAATTGTAGCATTGTATAGGTCACCTTCTACTAGGAACCTAGATTCTTTTCTTAGCTCTCTTAATCAAACTTTTCACGCGTTAGGCTCTGTTAAGAATATTATCCTCACAGGTGACATAAATATTAATATCAGACACGAACAACAAGATGCAGGTAAACAAAATTATCTTAATGTATGCGCATTCCATGGTCTTCTACCCGCTCACACTTTGCCTACACATCAAAGTGGCTCATGCCTCGATCACATGATGATAAAATCTAGCTTTCCGTGTCATGCACTTGTAACTAATTCATTAATAACTGACCATGACACAGTCCTACTAACACTTAATTTATCGCTACCTAGACAAAAAATTGTTTACACGTAGTCCAACTTAAATATGAATACACTCGAACGTGATTTACGCAATATTGACTTTAGCCCAGTTTACAAAACTGCTGACGCTAATAAGTCTCTATTGTATTTAATAAACAACGTACAAAAAGCAATTTCATGTAACACAACTGAGTTAACTGTAAATAAGAAATTTAAAAGCATAAAACCCTGGATCACTCCAGGCCTCATTCGGTGTATAAGGCACCGAGATAAACTACATCAGACAGCTAGGAAATATCCTGACAATTCTGTTCTACAGGTATCTTATAAGCGATACAGGAACTTCTGTAACAATCTTTTAAAGAAATTAAAACTTGATTACGATAAAAATAAATTACGTAAAGCGGGTACGAATAGCAAATTAATTTGGAAACATATTAAGGATATCACTTTTATGTCAAAACGTCAAGAGTCCAACTCAAGCAAATTACAAATAAATTCCTCGCCGCTTATGTCCACTAACAGAGTAAACAACTATTTTGCTAATGTGGGGAAAACCCTTGCGGAACGTATTTCGAACCAAACGCACAACCAGCCAAATATACCTTCTCGGAACTTAAATACTTTTGTTTTGCTAGATACTGACGAACGGGAAATATCACAGATAATTTTGGGAATGAAGGATGACTGTGCGGCAGGCTGGGATAACATAAGTAATAAGATACTTAAAAGCTTTGTCAATATTTTAGTACCGCCCCTAACGCATATATTTCAAACCTGCCTGTCAGAAGGTATTTTTCCTAAATGCCTGAAAAAGGCTGTGGTTATTCCCATCTTTAAATCAGGTAACAAAGATCTAGTCTCCAACTATAGACCTATATCGTTACTTCCTTCGATATCTAAAATCCTTGAAAAAATCATCAATAGTAGACTAGTAAACTACTTGGAAAAAAATAGATATCTGTCACCAACGCAATTTGGGTTTAGAAGTAAGCTATCCACGTCAGATGCAGTCCACAGTCTCACAGAATTTGTCTCCCAGGAACTTGGAAAAGGGAACCATACTCTAGGAGTTTTCCTCGATTTAGCAAAGGCGTTCGATACGGTGTCTGTTTCTTTACTTTTAACCAAACTTGAGGCTTTGGGTGTGAGAGGAACACAGCTAAAACTTTTTGCAGACTACTTACGGGATCGGTGTCAATGTGTGAAAATAGGGAACACCACGAGTGATGACATTCAAACCTCAGGATACGGAATCCCTCAAGGAAGTATCCTTGGCCCTACGCTGTTTTTGGTGTACATTAATGACCTATGTAATCTGAAATTCAAAAATGGCAAAATAATATCATATGCTGATGACACGGCTCTAATTTTTACAGGCAAATCCAGCGAAGAATTATATGAGAATGCACAGATAGGTTTTAATTCAGTAAATAACTGGCTACACAGCAATTTATTAACATTAAATGCTGAAAAAACAAAATACATACATTTCTGCATGCGCAAACCTCACCTCAATGATACTAACTCTAAATTATATGCACACCTATGTCAAAATCCAACAATCAATGCTTGTAACTGTCCCACTATCCTCAAAACTGACACCTTGAAATATCTCGGAATCATAATTGACGAGAATCTTTCTTTCAGACCACATATTGAAAATTTAGTTAACCGAGTCCGTAAATTAATTTACGTATTCAAAAATCTTAGACCAATCTCGGACTCAAAATTGATAACTCAAGTATACCTAGCCCTATGTCAATCAATTATACAATACTGCATTACGTCATGGGGTGGAGCATTAAAGACTGTTTTGATCCCACTCGAAAGAGCCCAGCGAGCAATTTTAAAAGTTGCTAATAACCTTCCCTTTTTCTACCCTACACACCTTTTATATAAATCATGTAATCTACTAACTGTCCGCCAACTGTTTATAATGCACACAATACTAAAACAACACGCAATGCTTCCTTATAATGCAGATATAACTAATAAAAGACGGAAAGATATAGTTTGCACTAAGCAATTAACTTCGAAATATATTTTTACGAATAGGTTTTTTACAACTCTGGGCCCATTTTTATACAATAGACTGAATAAAGCACTTAATATATATGATCTCAACTATTTTAACTGTAAAATAGCCCTAACTAAATATTTGCAAACCTTGTCCTATAATGATACAGAAGAACTACTTTTAGTACTTAAATAAAATAGATTGTTATGGTTAGTTACCTTATCTTACCTTAATTAAATTAGTATTATTTAAGTTAAATTTTATTGTTAATTTATGGCACATAAAATAAAATTCATAAGATCTTTTTCGCCTGAAGCACAGGTTCTACTTAGTTCAGGCAAAAGATACTATCTGCACTGTTTAACTTTAAGTAGGCTCATTATAATGTAATTTGATATCTTTGTATATTAAATAAACGATTTATTTATTTATTTATTTATTGCGGCTTCGCCTCATACTGAGCGGAGACCATTTTGGTGCCATTAGTTTTAGGTTCTTTTGTAATCTATCTAGCCTTAGTTATTTAGTAAGTACTAATCTGTTGGTGCCAAATAAATATATTTTCTTTCTTTCTTTCAATGAATCATGTGAAGAAAGTTTATTAAACTATAAAACATATTTATTATTATGCCATTTCTGGTAGCTTATCTAAATAATTAAAACAAAACTAAACAAATTTTCTCGCAAAAGTCCCTTTCCATATAAAGTTGAAACTATTGAATATTCTGACATAATTAATTGGAATGATTTAGCAGCAAAAGCCTTTTAGAGGAGATCCTATAAAAGATTTGAGAAAAGTAAAAGTAATTACGTTGAAGAAGAAAGATTTGAAGAACATTGAAATAAAATACTCTATGAAAGATAGTGATGAAACATATAAAACAGAAATTTTTAAGAGTCTACCATCGAAGAAGGGTAAAGGAAAAGGAAAGAATAAATCAAAATCAAAAACCGACAAAATTAATAGTCACGAAAATATCGAGTTGCTACCTCTTTACACAAAGCAAATTGATATATCAGAAGCAAAATACAATGATTTACGTAAACTTTGCAACAATGAAACGATTTCCAAACGATACCATAAAGAATATCTGAGTTTACCAACTTCTAAAACCACACGAGACCAACTTCCTGAAACAGATGAAGAGGAAGAAAAAGATGATATTAATAACGAGACTAATTAAGTTTACATTCAGCTACATTCTGATATCTGTGACATTACTAAACCATCTTTAGTGATGATATTTCTTAAATTATTATAACATACTATGTTGCTATTTTCATTTTCTAATAATAAAAATCATCGAGTCAATAGGATGAGTGGCAAGAAGCTTAATTGGTATAGTTAAGTTACTGACGATCGATTGATCTACCTTATATTGTACTAGATGTTGCCCGCGACTTCGTCCGCGTCAATTTCTGTTATAATGATCGCGATTATTTTTGCAACATTTTTCACTCATACTTCGCTCCTATTAGTCGCAGCGTGACGCTATATAGCCTAAAAATTTTCTCGATAAATGGACTATCCAACACAAAAAGATTTTTTCAAATCGAACCAGTTCTTCCTGAGATTAGCGCGTTCAAACAAACAAACAAACAAACTCTTCAGCTTTATAATATTAGTATAGATTGTAATTGATTTGTTGGTGTGTTTTTATTCAGAAGATTTTGCAGAAATGTTTCTATTTAGTTGATTCCTAAGATAATTTAATTATATTTGTGGCTATGAGCAAAAGAAAACTTGATTATTTTTATAGTGCATTTGTTACGAGTATAATCATGTAGTAGGTACACAAGAACTGAAAAAAAAAAGGTTTACTTACATACAATACATTCCATGTCAAATGCGACTTGTTGATTTAATTGGATTTTGTTGAAATAAAGAGACTTTTATTATTGTCATCAGTTAATGATGTAAATAAGCAGCGTTACATTATTGTTTTAAGAACAAAATTAATGGTTAATTAAAACTAAACTGTTAAAATTTATGTTTGTAGTAGGTACCTACAGTTGTTATTTTTAAGTTTGTTAGATTTGATTGTTTCGATGCATACGTGCATGTCAAAATTGATTATAAAATAATTCACATTTTTGATCTTTTTTAATTAATAAAACAAAATTTCTAAAACACAGATTGCTTTATTAATTCACATTCTAACACATCACATAAAAATCTTATTTAACCTAGAATATTTTATTTAACTGATACTCGAACCGAATAAAGTAAAGTACAGTGCACGTTGGTGATGCTTTTCTATTCTATTCAGCATAACGAAACTTCTCAATAATCAATACTATTTTAAAGCAAAAACAGTTTAAAGGACAAAATGTATGTTAGTTTGAAAATATTTTAAATCTAAATTCCATCTTAAAGAACCAACTTTCATTTATTAAGGATAATTTCAAAAAATATTTTTGCTTAATAGACAAATTTAAAAAAAATACCTTCCTTTAATACCACCACTACTTTAAAGTAGGGTTAGAAGCCATAGTTGACAAACTATCTCAAAAAAAACTTTATCTTATAGGTCAAAATGTTCAAAATACGATTCTTAGAGGACATCTTTCTCGAAAAGTACGCTATCTAGAATAAATTAAACGGTCGCATACGGTTCGGCTTGGAAAAATAGAATAAATGGCGTTTAATTGAGACCGATAGCTTTAAAAACAAAAAAGTTATGTTGATTTTTCAACATTTTTTGTTTTGCGGCTCTCCTGAAAAGTGGCGATTTGTCCTTTAAGCCCTTTCACATTATAATTATCGACAACAACTGGTTATTTGTGCCTTTGATACGTAAATTAAATGAGATATCCATGAATTCTTGATTAAGTAGGCAGGGCACATCTGGCATTTGAGCCTTTTCTTTATATTATGCTGTAGATGTGCCTCTTCAAAGTAGTTTTTAGTAAAAATCTGTATAAAGTAAAAGTCACATCTACGTATTTGTGCCTTTTCAATGTAATAGTAAATAAATGTGTCTTTTCATTCTATAAACATTAATATTTAGTGTCATTTGTGCCTTTCAAGCCTACTGTATCTCCGAATTCCTTGAAGATAAAATTCTACAAAAATTGAGCAGATGCGCCTCTTTTTCCTGATTCTAAATATGTTATTATGTTACTATGTTAGTTGTGCCCTTCTCTCGTACGACGGCAGAATAGTGCGAAAACAACTGTTAGACTAGACAATAATTATACGTTAAGTTTAGGCCAATACGGTTCGGCCAGATGAAATTAGGACTTTAAATTTTAAGCGAACCGAAGGGCACCCGTGCGTGACCACTGACCGCTAGTCGCTAGTTGACAATCTCATTGTCACAAGTTGACATTCTTTATAAGATTAAACTCTGTTCCGTCTATTTATATAATACTAGCCGTTGCCCGCGACTTCGTCCGCGTCAATTTCTGTTATTATGATTGCGATCATTTTTGCAACATTTTTCACTGATGCTTCGCTCCTGTTGATCACAGCGTGATGTTATATAGCGTAAAGCCTTCCTCAATAAATGGATTATCCAATACAAAAATATTTTTCTAATCGAATCAACACTTTCTGAGATTACCGCGTTCAAACAAACAAACAAACAAACTCTCCAGCTTTATAATATTAGTATAGATGAGTGCTTAAATATTTACTCACTTTGGGATCAAAATAATTGAGTATGTGATGACGTCCACATTTATTTTAAATACTAGTGGATTTAACACTTCAAATGTGGGTGATTCCAGACACAATAGAAATCTATTTTTATCACAACCACAGAACATGGAAAAAGGTAAGAAAGGCTGCCATGCGTCACTTGTATGAGAATCTATGTCGCCGCTTGCGCCCAACTACTACTTGTGCACATAATAAACACAAGTTTTCGTACAAATAAACGAGTTCAAGAAACACCTATCAAGCGAATTCTTTGAAAGTCGCGCAACGAAAGACAAAAGACACCAGTCACGGCGCTCACTTACATTAATGTATGAGCATTTGCTCATAACCTCTGTGGCGCGCCTGCCCCGCCTAAATCGTCATTCTAACATTTTTCCGTGTTCTGTGATCGCGACAGCCGGCTGCCGAGCGGAGTTAGTCTTAGTAGAGTTAAATAAAGCTTGGCGCACACTCAATGGTGCGCTGCACGCCTTTGTGAATAGCCAGAAGATTTCTATGAAAGCTCGTCTAGCTGTGCATAGAGGGGTGTTGGTTCCAACACTCATGTACGGAAGTGAAAGTTGGGTATGGCAGAAAAAGCATGAAAGTAGAATAAATGCAGTAGAAATGAGAGCGCTAAGAAGTATGTTAGGAGTGAAATTGAGTGACAGGATAAGAAATAGTGTGATACTATAATACGTTGTGGTGTGAAAGAAGATATTGTCACAAGGATTGAGAAAGGGATGCTTAGATGGTTTGGGCATGTAGAGAGGATGAATGAGAGAAGAATGACTAGACAGATCTACAAGACGAGTGTGAAAGGGAACGTTGGAAGAGGAAGGCCTAGACGATTTATCACGATCAAATCGGGGATGTTCTGAAGAAAGGTCAGGTCAAGAGTACTCTAAACCGACGAGCATGCATGAAAAGATTGATGAATGTGGAAGAAGCGAAAGATGTATGCCAGGATCGTAGTAAGTGGAAGGCCTTGGTCTCTGCCTACCCCGTTGGGAAGGAGGCGTGATAATATGTATGTATGTATGCACACTCACGTATCCCTCCGCGGCGCGAGGCGGCGAGCGAGCGCGAAGGCGACGAACGGCCACGCGGCCACGAGCACCAGCGTCGGCATACTGAGCTCCTGCCACGGCCAGCGCCAGCCCGCCTGCGGGTATAAAATCAATCAATCAACAGCCATTGTCCGTCCACTGCTGGACGTAGGCTTCCTTCAAGTCACGCCACAACGGAGGCTATCGCTAGTGAATTTGCCACTAGAGGCGCTAGTGTCGCGTAAGGTCCACTTGTTTTAGCGGAATTTGTTGCATAAATTATGATTTCTTTAATTTACCTGCTGGAAAGTGATCTCCTTCGTAAAATATCGCAAATATGAATTATTTGGCGATTAATGTGAACGCTTTAAAAGCGGAATTAAGAAAAAGCGCAAAAATAGGCGGCCTTAAGAGCAACTATTTCAGAAGTTAGTTTGTTGATATAAAGATAGTTATTTATAAACAATATAACCTTAATTAGATTCAAGATATAACACTTTGTTTCGGCGCCAATCGCCTTTGACAGCTATAACTCCGGACCTCAGTCTACAGTGGCGCCAACTGGTGAGCAAAGAAACGGTAGTCCCCATTGTCTATCCTGGGCTTTCCCCATCCAGCCGCTGCCAACTGGGTATAAAAGCAGGGATGATATTCTACAACAGTGTTTCCCAAACATTGTTCTGCCATGGCCCATGTGTAAAAGCGCCTCCTGGGGCCTATTTGCAGAAATAAAACTGATTTTAACTGATTTTGCCCGGTAATTTTCACACTGCCCCTTTGTGACCCACTTAATACTTTTAAACCCATTAAGTAAAATAATATACATTTATCAATATTAGAAATACTATTTAGTCACTAAGTTTAAGAGCGAAGTATGGGGCTGCTGCTTTTTTTTTATTGCTAAAGCATCTACGTTCGCGGAAAATGACGAAAGAAGTTTTTTTATGCGTCGATCTATAGGCATTATTTTTAAAACAAGGCGGAAATGTTGCGACCCGGTATTTTATTCTGATGGCGCTTCCCATTTGCAAATGGGAAGCGCTGTTCTACAAGTTGCTTAAAAACATCACGTGATTAATATAGCATCTAATGTGTTAGATTAGATACATTAGATAGATATATTAATCACGTGATTTTTTTCATGTTGGGGGGAGTTTGCCATAATCGCCACGCTTGGGCGTGGCGATCGCAGTATGGCCTGCTGTTGTAAGAAGACGCTGCCGCCCATTTCCTGATGGCAGTTTTCATTCTGTCGTCTCTTACGACACCCACGGGAAGGGAGGGGGTAGTGCTATTCTTTTTATGTGCCGGCACTATACGGCACAACGGCCTTGGGGGAGGCCTATGTCCAGCAGTGGGCGTCGTTCGGCTGATATGATGATGGTTTCTTTCAAGGAAGGGCCACACTGCCCCAGCCCGCGGCAACTGGCCTGAGCACACAACGCGTTAGGCTGGTTACAGAGATTCGTAAACTTTTCATTTAGGTACTTGTTTATAAAGTCGAATTTGTCGCTAACGCCAAAAGCGGTGTAATAATATACAAACGAAAGAATGTCAGAATAAAAAGCAGTTAACAGTGGTTCAATAAATACTAGAGGTCATTTGCTAAAATGATACTGTTCTAGTTTTTCGAGAACTGATTTTGTTTTTGGGGCAGCACATAGCCCTAGCAGTCTCCTTGAAGAATCCTAGGGGACGAGGAAACTACTACATTAAAGCTAGCAGGGAAACATATTCACAGAACAAACATTTTTATAAAATAATAAGTTTTGTTAATCACGTGAGGCTCAACTGCAAAAAGGGGGAATTGGGAAAAAATACCAATTATCACAAAGGAAGGAGAAAGGAAGGTTTAACAAAATATCGCGTGTATTTATTTTCGAAACCGAAACACAATTATTGTTTTTGCGAAATTGCGTAAAACTAATGACGCTAAACACATTATATATGTTAAAAATATCTCTACTTAGTATATCACTAGGGGCAGAGGAGTCTAAAGGGTTTTAAAGATATGAAGATATGAAGACTGACCTTAAGAAGTTGTCGGTCTCCTTCGACAGCTTTCCTGAGGGCCGCCACGTCGGCCTCTAGCCTCGCCAGCGTGCCTGGCAGATGCTCTAACACTTTCAGATCTGAAACGAGAAGAATTGTTATTCAAATGTTACATTCATGATACCACTTAAAAAAATGTTCTAAAACATCATCCTTCACCCTTTGAGCTTATTATTGTAGCATGAAGATAATAATTTAACTATTTGCTACGGAGCCTACTAGCTAAAAGAGTGCAAAGTCTTTTCGATGTCTATCATTTTGATAAATGTTTTTAACTTGAAATGTCGATATTTTGAATAATATCTAACATTAAAAACAAACAAAAAAAAACGAATACACTACAGTGTATAATTAAGGCAATTGAAGCATTATTGATAAGTTGGTACAAAAAATGTTAGTGCACCAGAATCGCCCTTAATAGCGCGATTACACTGAAGTGGAGACGGGCGGAATGAATAGACTAATCACAGCGCTCAAAATCTGTTCTCTGAGGAGATTTTGAAATTTTTCCATATTTGCTCATAAATACAATAAATAAATAATAAATAAATATTTTAAGACATGCCTCACTGGGCCACACAGAGCCATCTAGTCCCAAATTAAGGTAGTATTAAGTACCCTGTCGTATGGGGTACTAGACAACCGATAATCTTACTTATATACTTTTTTTTTGTAAATACATACTTATAATACATAGAAAACACCCAGACCAGTACAAACAGACATGTTCATGCACACAAATATTTGTACTGTGCGGGGATCGAACCCGCGACCCATGGCTCAGAAGCAGCGTTAACTACCGCTGATCCAAATGGTCGTCTAAAGTAAAGTAACAACCTTTTTAGGGGTTAAGGCCTTAGTTCCACCACGCTAGCCTAGTGCGGGCTGGTGGACGGCGAGGGCGACGCTGTGGCTACATCACCCGGCCGTTGGACGTTTCTCAAGCCGCTCGAAGGCCTCCAACAGGGCTTAACGACATCGTGACAACAGCCGGGACCGACGGCTTATTACAATGGTATTATTTTAGAATTAAAAACTTCTTCTTCTTCTTCGAGTCGAAAGCAAATTCAAATTTTATTAGACCAAAACTCAGCCACTTTTACTGCCCTTTCATTGGCCTGAAGGAGATCCTCGTGCGAGCAGCTTTCAGGGCACGCGGGGCAGGATAATAGGTGGTCCATTGATTGTACGGGATAACCACACTCGCACCGATCGTCCAGAACACCAGAGAACCCCCACCTGCGCAGATTATCCTTACTCCGGCCGACCTGAGTTCTGAGTCGGTTCAATGACTTCTAGGTCGGCCATGGTAAATCTTGCCCAGGAGGAAAGGAATGAATTAAAAACTAGTGTTTCTCGATAGAAAGTCAGACATAACTAGTGTTACTCACGTGTCAGCTGCGAGGTGATCTGGTGAGCGTGGCCGTTGCTGAGGCGAGCCGCCGTCTGTTGCTGGACCACCGGCTCGGGATCACTCTGTTGGTAACATTTTATAATTAACTTCAACGCTTCATGAAGTTAAGATGAGGTAAGTTTTGTATTAATCTCACTGTTTATGGTCAATATCATGTATACCTTTTATTAGCAAATGTATAAGAACAAATTCCTTACTTGTTTTAAGGAAGTGATGTATATGTGCTGTTGATGTACTGACAACGGCAGGTCATCCTACCCAAAAAGTTAAAGATCATTAAATTGATTTTCAACTTTAAGTCCAACAGGTAGAGATCAATATCAATTGAGAAAATTTGACGTTTTGTGGCAGGTTGACGTGCCGTTGTCTGCACTTTAGTAAATAATAATTAATAATATACAGGTTGTTAGGTAAATAATATATCAAGCCGAAATCAGTCTATGTTAACGGTTTACTATTGTTTAACAAAAAACGTATGACAAAAGATCACTTTACAAACAACGTTTGGAAAAGTAATCATTTGACAAACTTTCATTTCGCAAACAAATTGCTTTAAAAAGAATCGTTTGACATACCTATTACAGGTTTCGCAAATGTTTTACTTAGGAAATATTTTAACTGTTAAAATATTATTTTAAAAATGTTCACATGACTAAATTATTCGTTTTCCAAATTGGTGATTTTACAAAAAGTTAGTAGACAAATTATTAGTTTGTAAAAATAACTATTTTCTATTTATTAATGGACATGTGAAATGCCAAAAAACGAAATACGCCTCGCCTTCACGCCTTTGTATGGTCACTGTTCTAACCTAACCTAACCTACCCTTTTTCTAACCTACTGGACTTTTAAGGCAATTAAATAACATGAACACACATTTTGCGTTCCGTTACGAGTTATTTCTATTTTAAAAATACCTAAAATCGTCACACTTGTTGCACTATGCTTTTGTACTACATGGATTTAGATCATGAGTGGATTTAGATCGTTGTATTAACGTAGATTTTGGTAAATAAAATATTTATAAATTTTGTCAAATGTTATTTATGATTTACATTGTTTTGCCAACTAACATGTTCAAAAAATGATCAATTTGTGAAATAAGTTTTAGCATAATTTTTTTTAGCAAATGTACTGTCTCATGAGTAGTTTATTAAACAATAGTTTGTAATATGATAAATTTATTAAGTAATATCTTTAAGACATGCCTCACTTGGCCGCCACACAGAGCCATCTAGTCCCAAATTAAGCTACTATTAAGTATCCTGTCGTATGAGGTACTAGACAGTCGATAAACTTACTTATATACTTTTTTTGTAAATACATACTTATAATACATAGAAAACACCCAGACCAGTACAAACAGACATGTTCACGCACACAAATATTTGTACTGTGCGGGGATCGCACCCGCGACCCATGGCTCAGAAGCAGCTTTTACTACCGCTGATCCAAATGGTCGTCTAATTTTCAAGTATAATTTTGTCAAAAGTAATTTTTCAAATGGAAGTTTGTTATTGGTTTTTTGTCAAATGATTGGACACCTATGTTAACATATGCATAATTATAAATACTATGTTGAAGTTTACTTCAAGCGTAAGCGCGTAACAGTATCAAAAGCATAACTAATATACAAAAACGTGCTGATTCTAGTGACGTCGGAGTGCACACATCGATATCGATAGAACCAGTACGTACAATACTAACATCGACCGTGTCTATGAACTCGTCGTCGGAGTCGTGCCGCGTCCGGGCCGGGGACGGGCTGCGGAGCGGGGAGGACGCGCCGCTGTCCGACCTTGAACCTTTTAAAAGTCGAATGAAATGAAATTGTATTCGTATTTTCCACAGATTACCACAGGGTATTGCTGAACTCCCTGTACATAAACTTAAATAATATGTCAAAGTAATTTTAATGAAAAAGGGCTATTACACTGTTAATGATTATTTAATTAAATAATAGAAATGTATGGCATTAAATTGTCCCAGCTCGTACTGGCTTAAACCTTGTAAAAATTACCTTATCCTGTAAAAATTTATTTAAAAAGAGCCTGACAATAGTGACCGAGTTTCTTGCGCTGCTTCTTCTCGGCACTAGCCCAGACTTGTCCCGAAGCAGTGGTAGGTTTAAATATTGGGACGTGTAAAAGCACCTCCAGGGGCCTATTTGCAGAAATAAACTGATTTTAAACTGATTGATTTAAATATACAGTAAGTAAAGGCCTATAATCAGCCCACTGCAGAGCAAAGGTCTCCTCTTTGAATTCAAGTACTACAACAACGATGGGTACAGGCATAATCACCACGGTTGCCAAATGCGGATTGGTGATCACAAACCCGAACATTGTTCGAAAATTCGAAACTTTTTGTTATCTGACCCAGGATCGAACCCGGGACCCAGATCTTGGCCCGGTATTTAAACCACTAGACCAACCGAGCATGATCCCCAGTCATTTCAATGGGCGGTCACCCCTTCTGGGATTCTGTAGAATCCAATTTCATTCATTTCTGGTCCACGTCCACTTCGGACGAAGTTATTTTTAAATACACATGGCTGGTCATTCTTTCTGGATGCGGGCCTTCTTCAGTGCGCACTTCACCTAGATGAGTGACGCCCAGCGCCACCCCCTCCAGGGGGTGTGGTCGCCTCAGATATGCTACATAACTTTTGGTGATAGCGAATTTCCGGTGGTGGTTAGTCGGTAAGAATCTGATATAACCCCACAACCGGCTGTGAGGTATCCATGAGGATTCAGCACCTCCCTCCCCTGAGTCCGAAGGGTAGCCGGATGAGCGATAATTTCATTAGGAAATAAAAAATTACTAGATTTTCAGTAACTAAATCAAACAAAAAGCCGACCGCTTAAAGCGATAAGACCTAAATTGGACAGCTCTAAATGTATTTCCTGTATTACATTATAATTTGTTTGATGTGAAATAAAGAGTATCTACCCATCTATCTATCTCCAATGACATTGAAGGCAAGTAATGCACTCACCAGCGGGCGTGTTCTTCTCAGACTTGACCCTGGCCAGAACGTCTCCCGCAACGAGCTCGAGGTCTCTATTCGGAAAACCTTGGTCGTCCTCGTCGACGCAGAGGAAGTTCGCAACGTCCGTACTGTAGGACATGGTTTCCACTATCTGAAAACATATTTATAAAAATAATAGTTATTTCTTTCTGTTCTTGTAGTTTCCGTAACTTACAAGGATATCCTATCCCAAAAGAGCTACTGAAAAAAAATCCTAGGGGAAAAAAGACTGTTTTGTTGTCTAGCCAGAATATTAATGAAAAACTTGTTTGCACTTTATTCATAGTATGGTTTTGGGTGTTCCTTGAGTATCTACTCACTCAGTATCTGTATCACTATCTCTCACTTAACGGAACTGCCCCAATACACGCTGTGTAAGGAAATATGAGCCTTACCTTATGTAATTCATCTACGTAAGCCTGCATCGCTTCGTCTTTGGTCATGTTGCCAAGTTTGTTCCACGACTCCCATTTTGCTCTGTAATAATAAACAGAAAATCATGAGTAAAATTAATTAAATGTATAAGTGGCGCCATCTGTGTAGTACTTTGTGTTACATCTTTAAGAAAAATAAAGTCGGTCTATTACAAAATTTAACGTTTTGTAAGAGTTCTTATATTATTAAAATACTAATGGATTATCCAAAAAATGTTGTTTCACATTCATTATCGGGTGAATGCTCCGTCAACTGATATTTGTGACTGACTTCTGTCTCACAGATTTAATCTAGCACAGAAGTCAGGGACTAATTGAAATTTTGTATGTATTTCTGATTAATAAATTTATTTATGTCCACAAAAAACAGTGTACCCTATCTTTAATTAAAAAATTATAGCACCACCAAAGGGCCACTTCAATCCATCACTGGGAAAAATTCGATCGCCAACCAAACTGCCAAGTGTGGCTATATTATTATGATTCAATATGTTCACAGCTGGTCAGCTTGACACAGACCCCTCGCATGTTTGACAGGCGGGTCAGCGTTCGCGATTTGGTCAATGATTGCGAGAAGAAGTTGCTGCCCGTCTCTTTCTGGCAGTAGACCATAGAGAGAGAGAAGGTGTGATGCTATTCCTTTAAAGAGCCGTCGCCAAACGACACTTATTATGGCATAATCCTGCTTAAATTGAGAGGCCTATGCCTAGTAGTAAGCTGATGTAGATGCCAAAGATGATAGAATCCTCACCTGTTGACCACATCCCAGAAGCCTGGTTTCGGTTTGTCGCACGGCCCCTCAGTCGCCTGTTTGAAGTAGCTGTAGAACCTGAGCATCAACTCATTGCTCGGCTGGTACGATCCTGGAGAAGAAAGAGAATTAAGCTTGTTAAACAACTTCTCAAATAGATCGCCATCGAAAATAATCGGAATTGAAATAGAAAATGACATTCTGAGAAAGGACATCACGAGGAAAGGATATATTGAGAACGGACATTTCGAGAAAAGGACATCATATCATATCTTCTATAGTGTAAGCGTAAAAAACAGACAACAGACAAAGTCACATCGAGACATGGAATATGAACAAAACAAAAAGTTATTGTACTCAGGAACTTCATTCAACAGCGTATTTCACGCATTTCGACGGTATTTTTTTCTATGAACCAAGTTATTATTATTTATTTGTTTCATATAAACATTAATTGCTTATTATAATAAACACAACTGCCTAACCGTAACAACCACTGTTTACATCCACTTTGCATTGAAAGTCCATGACCAGAGGTCAATAGTCCATAATCAGACAAAGGAACATCGTTATCAAGCCATTTTAACGTTTATTATGTAAACACTTAGGTATTATTTGCATTGAGATGTGCAGCTGATAAATTAACTTGTATTCGTAACGGATAACAATTTTCCATTTGTTCTACTTGTTTATTAGCAGCGTTTTACCCTGAAATAAAACGCATATTAAAATACTTACCTCACTGGAAGCTTTATATTGAGATAGCATTTCCGTTTCCCGTCATTTGCCTACCCTTTTTAGTACGTAGTTTCCGGCTAAGTGGCGCCACCTGGCGGTCGTGTGCATTTGAAGTTTCTTAAAATTTGCGGCACACCATTTTGCTCATTGGCTCAATTGCACCAGGCAGAAATAAAGTGAAAGCTTCCAGTGAGGTAAGTATTTTAATATGCGTTTTATTTCAGGGTAAAACGCTGCTATTAAAACACTGTACCGTAACTGGAAGCTTTATATTGAGATCTGTTTGTTATCGCCTGGTGACGCCACTTAATATTATAACGCCTTAGCGTAACGCCAATGTGACATTTAAAAATAAAAAAGTATTTATGATAATTGAATACTTTTTATTTTAAGTAAGATAGTATTCTTTTCCGTGTATTACACAGGAGTAACAATAAAAATTAACATGTAATATAACTATGAAAAGGTAAAAATTCAAACTAAAAAACTTTCTAGGAAATTCTTCTAGCAATCGCATTAGTTGTGTAAAAGTTTATCAATACTTGATTTAATTTCACACATAGGATTGTTGTGATGTTTTAGCTGATTACCAATTCCCAGGAGCTAGAACTTCGTCGATGGGGTGATTTTCTAACCAGTTCTTGGAAGCTACACAGATCTTACGCTATCTGGGGTAGCTGTGTAATCAAGAAACGTTTTTACAGTTCCTGCTATAACAGTAAGGTACCTACGTGACGTAGGTACTGCACCTCAACTGATGAAAATATTGAATAATTTAAAACTTTTTATCTAGCACTCAGCGATGTTTTAACTAATAGTAAATATTATAATTTTAACCACCCAGACAGGAGGCTTACATTTTTATTATTTATATTCAAAATTTATCTGTAGACAGTCTGTCTGTACCTATGTATTGTTATCGGTTGAAGAACCAAATTCAGGCCATACGGTAAAGTTTTTGTATTATGGTTAGGTAGGTACTTTAGGTTCTATTCTATACTCTACTATATTCTAAGGTCAGGTCATGAATGCATCTGCCTGAACAAATAAGTATTAAAATTGCTGTTTGATGTAATGATTGAAACATTCTTGTGTCGGTTATAAATTTATAAGTACACTGACATCCCATACGGTTTGGGGTTTTTTATTCTTTGTAAAAGCAATTAATTTAAGAATATGTTTTACTAGAACGTGAGTACTTCACTGTTCATGGTTCAGAAATCGCATTATTTTCAGACAGCTAATTTATGTGTACAAGTATTGTATTATGTGATAATGCATATATTAAATGTAAGTCTGATAAGAATTGCGCCAATTGCGGAAAAGTAAGGCTTTTAATCTTTATTGCTATTGAAATTGTCTTTGAACAACAACAATTCTAAGTTACTTGACAAATTTATAAAATAGACTCACCAAGAACTTTTAAGTAAAAGCTTTTCTTTAGAGGTCTAGCCTTCCACCGCCTCACCAACCCCCAGATTTCCTTTTTTCCATCGAGGAAATGTATCTGGAGGTTACTAAGGTAAGTGGTGCTGCAAGTGCTCAGTCTCTGACACGCCAGAACACTTTCTCCCATCATGGCAAAAACAACCATGTTAAAAGATTTAGTTGAGTGAGAGCACCCTGGATATTAGAAATGTTTGTAGGAAGATACAAGTAATGGGTTTGCACCATGAAGAACCGAACGCATCGCCAATGTATCCTGAAATGTATTCGATGCCGATCTAACGTATGATATTTTCATTAGAAATAAAGATTTCATACTTTCCCTTTGCGAAGATGTAGGTACACCTGTTATTATTTTGTCACACTAAGAATCAAACTGATGTAGTAGTGAATGTGGCTCTGAAGAGCATTTAGTATTGGTAGAATTTCTTTACGGATGCAATGACAACCTTTTCTTAAAGAATTTAACTTCCCGCTATCGCAATGCCTTTTAAGTTAAACAGTTTAACTCTTGACCCTCGATTTCTAAACCTTACGTATTTGGCATGCTTAAATGCTACAATTGCGTCAAACTGTATTCCTAGTTACGGCCTATAATCATCCTACTGCATGGAAAAGGCCTCAATCATTGAATTCAAGGTACCAAAGTAATGATGGGTAAAATGAATTGGAAAAGAGCTTGATCCAGGTCCAAGTCAAATCCAGGGTCAAGTGATTGCTGACAATGTGAGCAGCTTTGGAGGCAAATAGGTCTATTATTGGACATTCCCGTTTTATAATCACGAGATCTGTACAATGTGCTAGTCGGTTCGGACTCCGCAGTCGACAGTGCCTATTTGCCGAATATGTGGAATTTAATGGAACTAGTAAGTTCAAAATTCGAAATATAATTATTGAAATCAAGTCTAGGTTTAAGCGCAAACCTGCTTGGTCTAAAGCATCCGTAGTCAAAAAACGCCCCTGGGAAGGGCAATGCAACTGTCGATCTACTACTTCAGTTGTTCGATAACCACCACTAGGGGCTGGAATCTTATCAACTATCTATGATTTATGTGACAATGCGGCACGACAAAAATGACGAAATTCATTCATATCACTAATTCAATTCATCTTTGTAATTATTATTTTACTTGATTGATTTCTTTGTTGCAGTTTTTCTATTCGTTCATGTTTTCACATTATTAAATTTTTCATTATATAGTTAATAATACTTTTTTGGGGACAAAAAACCGATATTTCTAAATTCACTTGCCATCCCAACTTCTGCAATGTTTGAAACATAACTTTTACATGCTCGCGAGCATTTAGATGTAACAGTAAGTGTCAAGTACACTAAGAAGGGTTCTGACATAAAATATTCGATTTGGCCTTATACAGGGATAATAACCAACTGCATGACTACATTCGAGTTCACACGTTGAGACTTTTGACACAAAGGAATGCGATACTATAATTCTTTCAAGTCAACTTTTTTAATACCTCTTGGAGTATTAAAACGACCTTGGGTACTTTAATCGAGCCGCGAGCCCTTTTTTATGAAATGAACATCTGGCCATGTTGCAAAAGCAGGTCCATTCC
The DNA here is from genome assembly GCA_949315895.1 of Anania crocealis. NCBI lineage: Eukaryota > Metazoa > Arthropoda > Insecta > Lepidoptera > Crambidae > Anania > Anania crocealis. The sequence continues at coordinate 19,582,419 of OX438861.1, forward strand.
TTTTTGAGGGTAGCTGGTACAAAGCAGGCGAGGTAGCCCCGCAAGGGTGGATAATTTTAGGCGTATCGCTTGCATGAAAAAGCCTAATTTTAAGTCATTGCTTGAATCTCTTTGATCTAGCCGCGAGCCCTGATTATGAAATGAACCTCTAGCAATGTTGCTATAGCAGGTTTATCACTTTTCGAGGGTAGTTCGTGCAAAGTAGGCACCCGCGAGGGTGGATAATTAAAAGGCATAGGCTTACATGGCAGAGCCCGATTTTAAGTCATTGCTTGAACCTCTTTGATCGGGCCGCTAGGGCCCTGGTTATAGAATTAACTTCTAGCAATTTTGCTTTGGCATAACTTACCTTAGGAGGATAGTTGATAAATAATAAGGCACCCCGCGAGGGTGGATAATTAGAGGCTTGCATGGCAGAGCCCGATTTAAAGTCATTGCTTGAACCTCCTCGAGCCCTGGCTATAGAATTAACCTTCATTTTTGCTTTGGCAGTACTTACCTTACGAGGGTAGTTGATAAGTAAGTAGGCACCCCGCGAGGGTGGATAATTAAAGGTATAGGCTTGCATGGCAGAGCCCGATTTGTATACCAACTACCCTTAGGAGGGTAGTTAATAAATAAGTAGGCACCCCGCGAGGGTGGATAATTAGAGGCATATGCTTGCATGGCAGAGCCCGATTTGTATATCAACCCTTTGGAGGGTAGTTGTTAATAGGTTGGCAACCCGCGAGGGTGAATAATTGGAGGCATAGGCTTGCATGGCAGAGCACGATATGTATATTGTAAGTAGGCACCCCGCAAGGGTGAATAATTGATAGCATAGGCTATGAGACTTCTAAATTTTTTTATATCTCGTCCACACGAGAGACAGCGCTTTGATTGATTGTTCTTAGCTGTGTGGATTTTTTTTGCCCTTTGGAGGTCAAAAAGCTTTACGAATGCCATCTGTTTTCTCCAGAATGCATTTGAGTGGAATGTGGATCTACACTAAATAAGTCGGGTTTGTAAAGGTATGCAGGCTTTAATAAGTGGATCTCTAACTTGACTAATACTTAATTCTCGTCGCATCTCTGTAAATGCTGCCCGGTGGCCACAAACTAATTGCACTTTATTAGAATCCGATTTTATTTGTGAATAATTCTTTTACCTTCGTGTACAAATTGTTAAAATTAACGTCTGTTTAATTGAAATAAATTTACGACTTAAACTCGCGTTTATCAATACGGACTTACGTAATATTTTGGTAAATTTCTTCCATTTTAATGAATAGGTTGCGTGAATTCAAAAAATCTGTATACTTAGTAATCTGTTGATCAAAAAAGGGGCTCCACTGACCTCAGAGATCTTATATCAATACTGATCATTAGCGGTGTGTAGGTATGCTATTTTGAGGCACTTGTTTGCCAATTTTACCCATTTCATAAAATTTAACACTAAAACGGGATTCTCAAGGCACTGTTTTATAATTTAAATGTAAAGAAAGGCAATTCGCCCATTTAGTCAAGCAATTTAGCATTAATTTGATTAGAATAAAGATACATTTATTAAGCGTATTTATTTTATGACGGCACCCGAGGTGCCGTTCACCTCGTTAACCGGCTAAAGAGGAGCTCGAGGAGCTGCCAGCCGAGCCAAACAAACCACTCAATGCTAAACGGAAAAGACACCATACACTTTTACGTATTACATCATGACTTTAATCCGAACGGCAAAACCGTTAAATTCATTATTTAAGTCACACGAATATTTAAGCAAGATATTTCATGTTTTATTAAAAACATGTTGTTTTAAGCAATAAAATTGCTTTTGGAAACTGAAAATAAAATTCCTTGAAATAAAATACATAACATTTTAAAATAATGAGGGTAGGACTTACCAGATTTGTGTACTAGTTTGTATAAAAACTCACTTGGTTATAATTCTGCTCTGAGAATTATAATATCACTGAATTTTAACGATCACAGAGACAGGGCTTGCAGTGAACGTGTTGTTACGACGGTAAACTAAACGCCAATGAGCAAAATGGTGTGCCGCAAATTTTAAGAAACTTCAAATGCACACGACCGCCAGGTGGCGCCACTTAGCCGGAAACTACGTACTAAAAAGGGTAGGCAAATGACGGGAAACGGAAATGCTATCTCAATATAAAGCTTCCAGTTACGGTACAGTGTTTTAATAAATCTGTAGCAATGTAGGTATGTCAGCGCATCAGACTGAACATTGGCGCATCTTATGTCGTTGAAATAGCACGATTTGCAGCAAAAATGTTTTGCTTGCTTTGTAGGCCACAGTACAAAAACTTTCTTATCTATACCAGTTTCATTCTCAATCAATCGCCTATATTTTTATATTTGCTACATATTTGTTGTATCTCTTGCTCTGTTATTTAATGAGCGTGAATAGATTTTAATTGTGTCTGGAATTACATACAATCGAGAGGTTAATTATTTACATAATAAGTTAGACTTTGTGAACGTGACTCGACAAGAAACCGTCTACAAGTGTGTTACAATAGAACACTACCTACCAAAAGATTAAGGCGCAAGACCGGACGCATTTTACAAGCAGATATCTTTACGATTAAAATTTTGTATACACGTTTAGATTAGGGGTCATAAATAAATTACGTCACATGATTTTTGAGATTTTCAGACCCTCCCCTCCCCCCTTGTCACGCATTTTTACGAAAACTCCCATACTATTTTGCCCAATGTCACTAAAAGTCAATCTTAATGTGTGACCCCTCGAAAATACAGAGTCAGCTGTGAGACGTCATTCTAAACCCAACATGGCGGAAAACCCAGGATGGCGGTGGCGGACTTGTTATTTTTAACTCCTATAGTATGGATATCAAAGGAAATGGCTTGCTGAGAGTAACCCGACCCGGGCAACGAACCCAGGAGCCCGAGATCGTGGCCCGGTATTTAAACCACTAGACCAATACCAATACCAATGGGCGTTGTGTACTTGAAAGGTGTTATTATAATTTAGGCCAGCACCAAACAGCAGTAGGTATTTATCGGTGCTAAATACTGAGACATCAATTACAAAGTAAACCGCAAACTGGTTATATTTAAATACTGCGGTTATGCGAACACGGTACCATAGTATTAGGTGAACTAATTGTGTATAATTAGGTAGTTTACTTGTTTGGTAATAGGATTAAGAGTTGATGTTATAAAGTGAATCGAATACGCGTTAGAATCCCTGGGCCCCAATTCCGCTAATTTACAAATGGCTCAATAGAATCGTAATTGCATCTCAATTGTATATTTTGACACATTTATTAGGGTAGTAAAGTAGTAATGTCAAAATATACGATTGAGATGCAATGGGGGCTATCGCTAGTGAATTTGCCACTAGAGGCGCTTCTGTCGCGTGAGATCCAATAACATTCACTTTAAATACTGGTTTTAGCGGGCTTCGTGACATAAATTATAATTTTTTAAATTTACCTGCTGAAAAGTGATCTCCTTCGTAAAATTATCGCAAATATGGGTTATTTGGCGATGAATGCGAACGCTTTAAAAGCGGAATTAAGAAAAAGCGCAAGAATAGGCGGCCTCAAAAAGCAACTATTTTAGAAGTCAATTTGTTGATATGAAGATAGTTATTTATAAATAATAAACTTAATTAGATTCAAGATTTAAAATTTTGTTTCGGCGCCGATCTTATAAAGTTGCCTTTGACAGCTATACCTCTGGACCTCAGTCAACAGTGGCGCCAACTGGTGAGCAAAGAAACGGTAGTCCCCATTGCGATTCTACAATACCCCGAACCCCTGAGTACTCCCAGGAAAAATCTAATTTCTGTTACTTACTACACTACTAACGGGAAAGCTAAATATTCGGTCGATGGTCATTTGGTTGGTAAGCAATTTCTGTCATGAAAATAATGCAACCAAATGTCTGTTTATGATCATTAACCCTTCACACACTTTTCATGTATGTGGATATTTTTTAAACAGGATTTTTTTTTCAAACAATTATCAAACATTTCTTTAATACAAAACCTCTCCTGACAATCAGGAATATAAGAGTTCTCCGAATTAGTGCAGTCGATTGGAAATTATGCAAGAACACACATTACGGTGATTCACATCAAATATTATTCGTCTGTCTTAGGTGGGACTTTAACCCAAAACCTTCCGTTGAAATCCCATCTAAGAAAATCAAAAATTGGAAAGGAATAGTATTTTTCAATCAATCAAGATGAAACAGTTTCACACCTCAATGTTTTTAAACTGATTTTCAAGTAATTCATGAAGGTTGTGCATTAAATCTGGTTACTTTACCGGTACTCAATGTTTCACTAGTTGTTTAACTAGTTATGCATATAAAAATAGCGTTGACGTTGATCAGTTCAAGGCCCAGCTGACCGGTGTGACGGGTCCGCAAGCAAACTGCATTGCAATGATAACTGCGCCCAAGTAAAAGTGTGGAGGTCGAATATGGTGAACTTATTCGCGTATATGTCGCAGCTACTCGTATATCGTATAGTAACGGTCTATAATCATCATTCCCCCCACTGCACTGCAGGGCAAAGACATTCATCATTTACTTCAAGTTACAAAAGTGATGATGGGCCAGTACCCATCATCACTGTCACATAATCACCACACTTGCTAAATGCAGTTGATCACAAACCCGAACAAACTTCGAAAATTCGAAACTTTTGTTGCTTCACCCGGAGATCGAGCCCGGGATACCGGGATCTTGAACCGGTATTCAAACTACTAGACCTATGGGGCGTTCCATGCCGTATTAATAACGGCGCTGTTTTGTAATGCGGCTACCTCACTTTAGCCGGATTGTGATGGTGTACGATATTTAGGGCTGGGGCCAAACGAGCGTATTTTTTAAGTTGTGAGCCACGTTATTTCGTTGCCGTATCTTACGCTGCATTAGAGTTCATACATTAGGCCAGTTTCATTCACACTGCGACGGAAGATAAGTCGAAACTTCTGGTCAACTTTAATTATGTTATTTAAAAAACAAAATGACGCTCGTGTGGTTTCAGCCTTAATATGAAAACAGATCTAATTTGTTATCAGCCCGTTTCAGTCTACAGCTGGAAAGGTCTGCCTCCAGACTGGAAACAGACCTTTCCATAGCAGGATTATGCCATAATCGCCAGGCTTGGCAGGCGGGTTGGCGATCGCAGTATAGCCAATGTCGAAGGGAAGACGCTGATTTTCTTTTATTTCAATTCCACAAATGATTTTGCCTCTTATGAGTTTCTGTTTGTCGTAATGACGCATGCGTCGGACTTTTTGTCGACACCTTCACAGCATGCTTTCTAGTTTCCACACATGGAAGACTGTTCACGGTCTAATGGGTGTACTAATCTGAGGCATCACTGGACGGTGTTTTGTACACAATTCCTTTATCCATGATCTGCCTAGATGACAATGCATTTTTTCTAGATTGAAACATAATAAGAACTAACATAACAGGTCCTACACAGCTGTGTATAAAAATAAGAATAAGATTGTTTTTATTGCGTAAGGAGATCACAGCGACACTCAACATACATACATTAACATAACATACTAATCTTACTTTTTACTAATATTTTTTGTTACTCAATCGCGCCAGAACGGCTAAACAGTTCTGTTTGAAATTAGACACAGAATAGATAATAATCTGGAACAGCATGCATAGGCTATTTTTAACCAGGAAAAATAAACCGATCCCGTGGGATGAAACTGTTTGTTTTTGTAGGAACCACGAGTAGCGAATGGGTTAATACGCCCGGGCATTTCGGCATCCCTACTAAGTTACTAACAAAGCGTAATAAACAAACACATATTCCCAATTATAATGTGTTCACTTCACGCAGAAACTACAGGATCGATGATTACGAAATTTGGTACAAACTTAGATTAGAAATTGAAAAAGAACATAATAATATGCTAGTTTTTATCCCACCGTTAGGCACAGGTTTCCGCACGCGCGATAGAGCGAGCGGCAAGCTTGTTTTGGATACCTAAATAAACCGGGCGACGATAGCGGAGCATTTGTATTAAGGGCAGTTGGGCAGTTGGGGCTAGTACCCAGCCAGGGCGGCAAATTTTCTGTGGTAACTTGGAAAGTAATCTATAATTTTTTTCAGTGTTATCGAAATTGCTCAAAATATGTAATTAATTGTGTCATGTGTACTGCCTTAATAATAAAAAAAGCCCTTCTACGGGTGTCGTAAAAAAATAAAGCTATACGAGGGCTGCACTAAAAGTATCGGGAATGGAATATTTCCACTGTTCCTGTCATATTAAAATCTTTTTAATTGCTAACTCCTTGGTTTTAAAAATCGAATACCCGTTATTTATTTAAAAAAAAGATTCTCGGTCTTATCACAAGGTCTTGTCGAACTTGTTTAGTCCACTGAGCAAGTAATCACTAGTTTAGGCCCGAGTTCACCAACAGACGTTAAAGTTTAAACAGCGTTTAAAATATTATTTGACAAATTTTGTATGGGAATTGTGTCAAATTAATCGTCACTCCTTGTTTACCGGCTGTTTAAATGTTGGTGTCGTTGAGAAAATGGAATTGACTCGAGAAAATTCAAGAACGATGATTTATTATGACTTTCGAAGTGGTTTAACACAAAAACAGTGTGTTGACCGGATGATTTCTGCATTTGGTAATGAAGCCCCATCCAAAACCACAATTTATCGCTGGTTTGCTGAATTTTAACGTGGACGTGTCAAGCTCAGTGATGATGATCCCCGTCAAGGTCGTCCAAAAACTGCAGTCACCCAAGAAAACGTTGATGCTGTGCGTAAGCTGATTGAGGAAGATCGACATGTGACATACCGCGAAATTCAGGCAACTTTAGACATTGGCATGAGTCAAATACAAATAATCTTGCATGAACAATCAGGCGTAAAAAAGTTGTTTTCCCGATGGATACCGCATTCGCTCTGTGAAGAGCAAAAAGCGGCTCGCGTTACTTGGTGCGTCAGAACTCTCGAAAGATTCCACGCAGGATCCTTAAATGCTGTATACAACATCGTATCAGGTGACGAATCCTGGATATACGCGTACGAACCCGAAACAAAAAACCAGTCACGAGTTTGGGTGTTCGAAAATGAGTTAAAGCCAACAAAAATTGTTCGTTCACGGAGTGTTGCAAAAAAATGGTGGCCACGTTTGTATCCAAAACCGGCCATGTTGCGACTATTCCTCTTGAGGGACAAAGAACGGTTAATGCAGAATGGTATGCTAGCATTTGTTTGCCACAGTTCGTTTCTGAACTCCGTAAAGAGAACTGCAACCGCCGCATCATCCTCCATCACGACAATGCGAGTTCTCACACCGCGCACAGAACAAAAGAGATTTTAGAGCAAGAAAACATAGAATTATTAGACCATCCGCCGTACAGCCCCGACCTAAGCCCTAATGATTTCTATACTTTCCCTAAAATAAAGAATAAATTGCGTGGTCAGAGATTTTCATCACCTGAAGAAGCTGTGGGACGCCTACAAAACCGCCATTTTGGAGACCCAAACTTCCGAATGGAATGGTTGCTTCAATGATTGGTTCCGTCGTATGGAAAAATGTGTCAAATTTGCGGAGAATACTTTGAAAAGCAATAAATACATTTTTAAATAGTAATGTTGTGTCACTTCCTTGATTCCCGAAATTTTCAGTGCCGCCCTCGTACCCATCCCATAGCTCACAGACTTTAAATTGGTGGCTTATTTCACGCTCTTAATCGGTTAATTTTGAAGTAAAAAAAGTTTTATTTAAACATTAATAAGGGTAGAGTTCACCAACGTTTATGTTTTGAACAGCGTTTAAAATATTATTTGACATATTTTATTATTTTGTATGGGAATTGTGTCAAATTAATCGTCAATCTATGTTTTTGAATTGGAAGAATTGGTGAATTCTATTCGTCTATATAATAAAGTATCACGATAGTCATTCCATTTAAACCGACCAATTATTCCTAAACTAAACTCGCAGCGTTTTGTATGATTCGAATACTAATGTTAATTAATGTTTCTTCATGCTTCCCATTTGGCACGTCTGTCTGTCGCCGGTGACTTTAAATGGAGCGTGACCTACTTTAATGTTCATAAAGTAACACACTTGTCGTGCGGTAAGATAACAAAAAAATTGCACCAACCAAACGCCCCGTTGGTCTAGTGGTTTAAATATACCGGGCCAATATCTCGGGGTTGCGGGTTCGAACCCCGGGTCGGGCAGCAAAAAGTTTCGAATTTTCGAACATCGGGTTTGTGATGAGCACCAACCCGCATTTGGCAAGCGTGGCGATTAAGCTAGCACCTATCACTGCTGTAGGTAGTATCTTGAATTTAATGATGGAGGCCTTTTCCCTGCAGTGGGATGATTATAGGATGTTACTAAATAGTCCGGTTTCGTACGAGGCAACTGCCAGGACTTAGATAAAAATAAAAAGAGGAAGATACGGTACGCTCTATACTTCGTGAAATCGATTTCTGGACCATTAACGCACACAGCGTTGCGGCGGCGGAACGGCGCTATTCTGATTTGATTGATCGGTGGTCTGGTGGTGGTCTGCTGCGTGCCGACACTGCCGACCACCGATTAAAAAACATGGGCATTGCGCTGGTCCAACCAATACACGTGACGCTTGTTCGCGTTTAATATTTTTATATGTCAACTAGACAATATTGAAAATGATTTGTTTGGTGTAAGTACTACTTGCTCGTGAAAAATTATTCCATGTGTTTTGTAATGGTGAGTTAAGTTGTTTTTGCACTAAAGAAACAGGTACACAAGAGGGCATTTCTAACGCTTTTTCACAATGAAACAGTCAAAATTAATGGAGCTACAGGTTGAGGATTTAAGTATGTGTGCCGGTTCAGCTTACCTTTGTATGACCTAGTTTGGAACGCGAGTACCGTATCATCCTGACGACCATTTGGATCAGCGGTAGTAAACGCTGCTTCTGAGCCATGGGTCGCGGGTTCGATCCCCGCACAGTACAAATGTTTGTGTGCATGAACATGTCTGTTTGTACGGGTCTGGGTGTTTTATATATATTATAAGATGTATTTACAAAAAAAAAGTATATAAGTAAGTTTATCGGTTGTCTAGTACCCCATATGACAGGGTACTTAATAGTAGCTTAATTTAGGACTAGATGGCTCTGTGTGGCCCAGTGAGGCATGTCAAAAAAAAAAAAAAAAAAAAAAAATCCTCTTTTTGTTTTAATTTAAGTGCCAGGACAAGAAAAAAGGTAGCAGCGGGTAGCGTCTTCCTTCAACCATTAATAGCCAAATACGATAGCCAACCCGCTGGACAAGCGATGTTGAAATCCTCCTTTTGGGAAAGACCCATATCCACACCACCAGTAGACTAGTATGGGCTGATGATATCTCGTTCGACCGATTTCGGTCATGGCGACCACTTCGACTCCTAATCAACGGAAGCGGTGAGGTGCGCAGACGCACGCAATCACCCTCCCTCTCCCTTGTTCAGCGGAACGGATAAACCGCTACGACTACGACTGAAGAGGAATCGGGTGATGTGTCTGACGGCAGCTAGGTGGTGGTGATGATGGTGACAACGGCAGATCAACCTACCCAAAAAGCTAAAGGTCATTGAATTGATTTTCAACTTTAAGTCCAACAAATAGAGATCAATATCGATTGATAAAATTTGACATTTTGTGGTTGGTTGACGTGCTGTTGTCTGTACATAGTATAGGGCCTTCGAAGATGAAATTTCTTAACTAAACTTTTTAAAATATGATTGACGCACATTCGAACTTTAAAAACAGTAAACAGTTTGAGGCAATCAGGTCGATACGACAACTCAAGGTCAGACGATCGATACCAGGACATATTGAGGACACGAAACGAGGCTTTCAAAGAGTATAAATTAGTTTAATAAATTGATGGTATTACTTTTAAGGGTTGGCAAAAAAGTCATTTTCATTTCGTTTGGTTCTAAATCAAAATCAAGTCTGGTGTCAGAGCATTCCAAGACGCCTGTTACAGGCCTCTTAAATGACTTTCTCAAAAGACTACTATCTATACTAATATTATAAAGCTGAAGAGTTTGTTTGTTTGTTTGTTTGTTTGAACGCGCTAATCTCAGGAATTACTGGTCCGATTTGAAAAATTCTTTCTGTGTTGGATAGTCCATTTATTAAGGAAGGCTTTAGGCTATATAACATCACGCTGCGACCAATAGGAACGAAACATGAGTGAAAAATATTGCAAAAATAATCGCGATCATAATAACGGAAATTGACGCGTACGAAGTCGCGGGGAACAGCTAGTAATAAATAAAATAATAAATGTAGACATCACATACATTGGAATCAGCAAAGTAAGTAACTATTTAAAGCACTCTTACTGTGAAAATCAGACACAACGAAGGTACCACAACCGAGAAAATGTATAAAAAACATAAATCTAAAATCTTAGGAATCATGTTTTATTTTGAAAGTGTTCTGTATTTGTGTCTTTTTGTAACAAATCATATTTACTTTCCTACCGAAAGGGTAAACATTATTTTGTTTATTTAAACTTTCTTAATTCCCTTTTATACTTACTGTCATGGATTATTAAGAATGATTGATATAAAAACATTGTTTTTCGGACGCTTTTCGTCGGGCGAGTATTTTTATTTATTTAAGGCTGCCAACCTGGCTGACAATAGTGACCGAGTTTCTTGCGCTGCTTCTTCTCGGCACTAGCCCAGACTTGTCCCGAAGCAATGGTAAGTTTAAATATTGGGACGTGTAAAAGCGCCTCCTGAGGCCTATTTGCAGAAATAAAACTGATTTTTAACCACATCATCCTATTTATTTTTTCATTCTTCAGTATTGTGTTTGTGTACTACCTACCTCTTCGCCCGTGTGAACTACCAGCCACTGTGCCCAGCAGTGGGATACAATATAGCCTATTCATTCGCAAGGTGTAATCTATCTTTGTACAAAATTTCATTAGAATCGGTTCGGTAATTTAGGCGTGCGAGCGTAACAGACAGACCAATTTCGTACTTATAACATTATGTAGTAAGGATGAAACAAACGCACAGATAGCAAATCAAAATAAACACTGGGACCTCTAAATCTGTGGACTTACGTGTGATTATGCAATAAAAATGAATAGTGTTAAGCATAGATTTAATAACTCTATGGTGTAAAGTGCAGGCCACGGCACATTGTTATTGTTTGATCTTTGAAGTGATGTTTGTTCACTTGAATAATATTTAAAGGCCACGTGTAATACAAATAATACAAACATGCGACATGATGTCAGAAGATGATGTTTAAGCCAGAGGTTACCAAACTTTAAGGGCCACGGAACTAATCTTGAAAGTAGATATCATTATGCCTCATCATGACGTAAGAGTAAGTTTTTTTTGTCACTACTGTATTGCAAAATAAACAAAACTACAGTGTTTTTTTACATTAAAGGAATTAGTTAAACAAAACACATAATTCAATGTATTTTTTTCTAATATTTCTTTAAAAAAAAATTATACAGTTATTTGATTTTTAGAACCATTACAATGAGATTTTTGCATGGCATTTTAATACGTCAATTATACAGATAACTGTGGTAGTATTAGGGGTTAAAGTATGAAATTGCCGATTATTTTCCCACTTTTTATTTTGTTTATAGCTCTTATGTATAGTCATATTATTGCGTAATTCTTTTTGTATTGTATCAAAAACCAAGTAAAGTAACTTTTGACTAAAAAAAAATGCAATACTAGTGCCTATTACTTCAAAGGAAGTCGTTGAAAAGACCCCTTATAATGTGTCAGCTGACCTTCTTGCTTCAATTAAGTATAAAATATTTGTATTATATACTTTGATTTTCAGAAATTTAAATACTATAATGCGTAGCTTTATAACCATCTAACTTTCACCTTTGATTGCATCGAAAACGGTTCAGGCGTTTTTAAAAAAACTAAAAAATTGTTAGTATGGAAAAATGACTTTTCTCGATTTTGTCCATACAAATCGGCAATTTCATACTTTAACCCTTATTATTTAATTATTTTTGTATCGTTTTTTAAACAAATAAATATTTTCCACTTTGGAAGGAATAAATAATTTTCATTTAATTATAAAACTGTATTGCTTTAGGTACAGGGCAATGCAGTTATTTCCTTAATTTTGGATGACTCAAAGAATTAACACAACTCGTATAATAATAATTTAAAAATAATTTGCTCCGCTGACAAATCAAATTAAAATCAGATGCAAGTATTACTACAAACGACAAGTACATTTAAAGCATACACATAGTATAATATACTATCATTTGAAAAATATGTAGTCATTACTCAATTAACTGTCAAAATGACAAAGGAATCATACTATTAGCGATTCAATGTCATTTCTTCGCGCATTCGTCTTTATGAATTTATATATGTATATGTCACCGTAAAATTGTAAACTTAGTCAGTTCATAATTTTACGTCGATTGATTACAATCTAATCTAACCTAACCCACCGTTAGTTTATAATCTCACGCGTTGTTTTGTAAACTGACAGATCTCACAATTTTACGGAGACATATACAAATTACATGCTATTATTATTTAATTCATTATTATCGGCGTTGTTATCAAGTGTTTAATTATTATAATCATATCAGGTGAGAGCATTAAAATTATCATGTAAGTACGTACGTAGTTTAAGAGCGTTACAGTATGATAGATTGCGTTTATGTAAATAAATTATCAAGACTGTGGTGTAGGTAGTTATTGATACAGAATGATGTGTTTTTTCGGACTTTGATTATATCGAGAATCGATGAGATGAGCTTCTAGTGATCGAGTCTCGCTTATCGTCATCTAAGGCCAATAGTTCGATAGGAATTATTTGGCTAATCACCACACTTGGAAGGCCGGTTGGCGATAGCAGATGGTCCAACGGTGCAGAGCAGACGCCGACGTATTCTGGTGGTACGGTCGACCAAAAAAGTGGTCAATTCTCTCACCGTAAGGCTGAGAATCATTTGTGCCTCATTTCTATGACAGGGTATTTATACAACAGGGTTGTATTTAAAAATCATCTGTTTGTCACTATTTTATTATTTTCATAAGTCCAGAAGTTGTACGTATCGCTATTTTATTTTTTTATTACACATGAAGTTTTGTCAAAACTGGTAGATCACTTTCGTGGCCGACTGTACTCCTTAGCCACCTCTACAGCCATAGGAGGAGAAAGGGTGGTGTGTATTGTACTTCAGGTCTGCACTACGCGGTAATCTATTCATATCTACAAATAATAAAAATTGAAGTGTCTGTTTGTAATTTAAAATTAACAGTATTACACTAAACGCATATATAAAAATAAAAAAATATTCAGTAAAACTTATACAATAGGTACATAGTCAGGTCGGCTCTCATAAAAGGTTATCCTGTGCTATGAGAGATAGGCCCCTCTAAAAATAAAACATACTTTTCAATAAAATTGGACTTTGTGAAACTATAAAGAACGTGAGCAACAAGGAATAACAAAAAAACAATAAAATATACAAAAACAATATAATTAAAAAACTATTCTAATTGTGTGTGTGTGTGTGTGTGTTTTTTTTAAGGAGGGGTGTAATGTGTGATTATTCACTTATTTCTATGTCATACTGAAAAGTTTATGAAGTAATTGTTCTAATGAATCGTACGTACGTATACTTACTGTTCTAACCATTGTTTAACTATATTTTTAAATTTTGAGCTATTGAGTTGATGTATTGAAAGTATAATTTTTATAACTGTCTGTCTATCTCTGAAACTGCTTTACCGATTTGGACTGGATTTTCTCTCGCAGATGGCTATTGTTCTAAGTTCTAAGGGAATTTCGGCCCTTTGAGAACTTAGGCTACATTTATGGGAGACATTTATCTCTTTCATTTATTATAATGACAGACAATGATACATGCCAAGAATCCTGTTGTCCACGCGAACGAAGTCGCGGGTAGAACCAGATTTATTTAATTGTTTTGATTAATATGTGAAAAAAGAACTTATCATGCCAGTATTGACAAATAAATTTTCGTGTGCAAAATGTGAATCACTTCTATCGCGTTGGAACAAAGTTACGTCGTCTCTTTCAGTGACAACTATTATTCTAATCAAGCTATATTTAAAGGAATATAGTGAGTGTAAATACCCTATTTCAACCTCTGATGAACGGTTTGGCCGTGAAGTGACGTCAGCGTGGTTGCCAGTGTTACCACACCGCTGTAGATGTGCAAGCGCGCCTGAAGATTGCTCTATCGTCTACCTACGTATATGGACGTCTAGATGGTTCTGTATAATTACTACTAGCCTTATTATCTATGTGGGTTAGTTTGAACTAGGACTTACTTATCGATGCAGATATAGCAGTTTAGACAGTTGTAATTATTTTAGGATAGGATTATTTCAGACCGTAATGATTTTTGGAGATTAAAACGCTAGGCGGTCAATTGAGAAGGTTAGAAAGTAGGTATCAAGGTTTTATTATTTTCATTTATTTGCGAAAAAAATTAAATATTACTTAAAAAGAAAATAATGTTCCTTTTTAGATTAAATACCGACTTTGGGTTTACTTATTACTGGTACTTTGTGTATGTGTTTTTTCTTTTACGTCATTACAATAGCATTTGAAAATTCCTCTTAAACGCAACTCTAACAATTTGAAATGCGGTTGGGTCGCGTAGGTAGAGTACGCAGTGTCGTTCGCGGTTCGCCGATTAGAATAGACTCGCAAAGTACAGATGGCACATCAGAATGAAGAATGAGTCAACTTAGGGGTCATCCATTTACCCCGTGTGGTTCGGAAGCCGTGAAAAAAGTCGCGAAATATCAGGGAAAGAGACAAAATCTAAATACTAATATTATAAAGCTGAAGAGTTTGCTTGTTTGAACGCGCTAATCTCACTGGTTTGAATTGAAAAATACTTTTTGTGTTGAATAGTCCATTTATCGTGGAAGGTTTTAGGCTATAACATCACGGTGCGACCAATTATCAACATAATATTAATTCTTATCCAAGTAAATGTGTTGTTGATTAAAAGTTTTAATTGTGAACTTCTTAATCGCGATCATACCTAACAGAAATTGACGCGGACGAATTCGCGGGCAACAGCTAGTAACATAATAAGTAGGTATAATCAGAATCGCGTGGGAATATTTTTTTAACCTAAATAGTGACATTGACTCACCTTTTTTTGCCAGGACAATCGGACTGAAAAAATAGTACCTATTTAGTTTTTATTTTTAAGGTGTTGTAGGTACCAAAAAATTCACGTGATTAAGTATTTCCCTGATTTCTTAACTATTTATAATTTAAGTACCTACTCACCTTCCAGTTTGTACGGGATGCTTTTTTTTAAGTGAAATGTGAAATGCTCACTGCATGATGATGACATAACTCATCATGACTTATCGAACAAGAAATAAGAAATAAAATTGAAAAAAATTAACCATTTTATTTGAAATTAAATAAAAATATGATTTAAAAAATATATATATACTAGCTGACCCGGCAAACGTTGTTTTGCCATAAAAATGATTAAATTACTAAAATGGCTAACAAAAAATAGGGGTTGGTGTTGGGGTTTTATATATTTTATATAATTTTAATATTTTACTACCCTACCCCTACCCTACTCCTACCCTACCCCTACCCTACCCCTACCCTTCCCTACCCTACCCTACTTGTGAATCTAAACCATTCCCAGATCCCCTTGAACACACACAAAAAAAATCATCAAAATCGGTCCAGTCGTTTGAGAGAAGTTCAGTGACATACACACTCACAGAAGAATTATATATATAAAGATAAAATTTAAAAAAAAAATAACCATTTTATTTGAAATTAAATAAAATATGATTTAAAAAATATATATATATTTTAAAACAAAAATATTGTTACATAATTTCTGTGTACATGACTGCGCAAGGTTTCTATGCGAAATCGTTTACTCATTGCTAGGCGCCGTTGCAATTTTTGGGGGGTCATTGACATCTAGCGCAGGGAGAAAGTTGTTAATATTATGTTACGTCACTGTACGTTTGCTCGCTTTAAATGTTTTGGATCTAACTAGTAACAGCCTATAATCATCCCACTGCAGGGAAAAGGCCTCCATCAATGAATTCAAGTTACCACAGCAATGATGGGAACTGGCATAATCACCACGCTTGCCAAATGCGGGTTGGTGATCACAAACTCGAGCAACGTTCGAAAATTCCAAACTTTTTGTTGCCCGGCTGGGGATCGAACCTGGGACCCCGAGATCTTGGCCCGGTATTTAAACCACTAGACCAGAAACTAATAAACTATTAATGGCAAGACAATAATTAGAATTATTGAAAACTGTCCACGTGGAATAGAGTAGACTTATCGCGCTTTCAGTTATTTCCTACTCGAATATTTGAATCTAAGATCACTAAGTGAATTCCTAGTCATGAAATTTTCAAAAAAGGACACCAAACAACGATTCTACATCAAATGAAATAATAATTTTCCTTTTCATGGCATGGCATTCCTTATTTATTTTTTTATACATAAACTATCACCCCGCGAACTTCTTATCGCCTCAGACTAATATAATTGTATTTTGACTGTGTGCGTTCGCTCAGCAAAAAGTATCGCCTTTTCAAGAATTGGATGATGCAGATAATTAGTGCCTTATATCGTGTAAATGTGCCCGAAATTTTATATTTGTGCGTCTAACAGCTTCAGATTTATTTAAGAAAAACGGATTCTGCTGCACCAACGTTCGCCCAGCAAAATTTTTTTTTATTGATTCGTCTAGCTGTATATGAAATATGCAAAAAGATAGCTTAAATACGAGTATAAATGTGCCGTGAAAGCCAAATTTGTGCCTCTTAAGATTTCAGAGGTATTTAGTTTTTTGCTATATATCGAAAATCAGTATTAATAATTAGTAATTTCTGTTTCGATTTGGTTTACCTGTTTGTTAAATAAATAGTCAAATTTGTGTACGGTAGCTCGTGACGTCATAGTTTCTTATTGTCTTACAAAATCTATGGCAGAATTTCGTTTTGACTGATCACAAAAAAAAAGTAAAGTAACTGAAGTGTCATAACTTGCTGTTGGGTGAAAGGTTGGGTGTCATAATATAACCTACGATGGTTGGGTCTGCACTTGAGGTTATAACATGTATTGGCAAACAGAATTAACTCAGTTTGTGATCAACTTCCCTGCTAGCGTTTTATCCAGAGATTACTAAATCCATGTCCATTGCACACAAAATGTCAAGTGTCTTCAAATATGCAAGCAAATAACCAAATAGTTACACCACATGTAATACGTGGTTGTAACATTTAAAGAGACAGAAGATGTTTTGTTTATTTGTAACGTTCGTGTGAAGGAGAAAGGTATATGTTTACTTTATTTGCCAACGGTGGCGTAAGCTAATGACTACGTTATATGATATATGACTTTTGTCTAGATGCTTTTATGCTAAGTGACCAGAATAACAGTAAGTTAACTGTTTACCAAATAAATAATAGGCTTAATAGTTTGGTTGCTTAAGTGGGTAAAGTTAGTTTATTTTCCGAGACGAATGCACTTTTTATTTCAGACATTTGGTAGTTGCATTTAATGAAGTCTTTTTGCAGCACTTGAGGCGCTCAGACTAGGTCCGGCCCAACCCTTGATGACATGGCACTCGCCACTGTTTTCCAGTATCGTGGTGGCGTAAAAATCCCAAGACCGCCGTCCAGCGTCAACGGAACTACAGACATAGCGTGAAAAGCTTGACGAGGTTGCGCAGGAAAGCTGGCAGCGCTAATTGTTCAACTGCAAGATCCGACGTCTAATCGCATTAGCCATATCCCCCGTATTGAATAAGTGGATGTGATGTGAGCACGGTCACTTGGCTGGCCTATAGGCCGACTCAGATATTTTCATGCCATGCCTGGGCAAGGGGCGCAGTCCCCGTTAGTTAGCAATAAATGTTTCTGATTCCGATGCCTTGATTGGTCAGGATCTCCCCATGGAGGCAAGGATGCAGCGTAAGGGATGCCTGAGCTCTACTAAAGGAAGTCTTGGGACTAACTCTACTAAAGGAAGCCGCAGCAGTGTGAAACGTGTTTTCACGTACCAGGGAAGGCCCCTGTAGCCTGGTGTTGCTCGCTTTTCAACCGAGCTACAGTCAGATACAGAACTTCGAACAATTGCCCGAAGTATTCACTCCCGTAGCGCTAACCCACAGTTCCGATTTCTTTATAGGTACCGGTGGACTCGGAAGGTGTTTTTTTCTTTAGGGTAGGGTTCACATACCATGGGTAGGGTTCGTTAGACAAACAAGATTCAGAGTTGACAAGTCCTAGATTATTGTGACTGCGCGGGTGCGGCAGTTTGGTTAATGGTGAAGAGATGACGCTAGGAGGTATACCTTCAGCCGCCTCTTACAACACCTATACTACGAGAAAGGAGTTTGCTATTTTATTTTTGTGCAGGCATCACACTAAATAGTAGCTACGCACTATGTAGATCATAATAAATAACGATGCCGGGCGAAACAACAGCTCTTTAATTTAAGTGCCTTATTGTGGTAACAGAGGTAATATTATTTCAAGCTATTACAAAATGTGAGCAGTTTATTGTGCTATACAAAATTTCACATGTTTACGTGCATTGTTTAATGTAATTGGTCATGGTCATTTTATGAAATGAACTATAATAGGTAAAGTAAAGTTGTTCATCAAAGCCTGCAGCCAAGAGTGAGTGTTGATGACGACCAGTTGGATCAGTTACGCTCCTCTCAGCCATGGGTCGTGGGTTCGATTCCCGTACAGGGTAAATATTTGTGTGCATGAACACGTCTGTTTGCACTGGTCTGGGTGTTTTCTATGTATACGTAAGTTTATAGGTTGTTTAGTAGCCATAACCCAAGGTACTAGATGGCTCTGTGTGGCTCTGTGTGGCTCAGTGTGGCATGTCTGAAAAAAATATTAATATGATCATCATCAGCTGTCCACATCATCATAATATAGGTCTATCTGAAAGGAGGATTTTGCCACGCTTTGTAGGTGGCTGTCTTCTTCACGACTTCTTCTGGCAATACTTCTTCGGGGAATAAACAATTTACTAATTTGGTATATAGAGTAACAGGCTTGCAAAAATCTTAATTATTCTCTAAGAGGGGTCATTGCGGAATGCGATCTAAGCAGTAATGTGTTTTTATAGTATCCGATTCCCACGCGTACGAAGTCGTGAGAGAAGAGCTTAGTATGCTAGAATAAACAAAGAAATGAAGAAACTTTCTCAACTACCATCATATTACACCGACTTTTAAAATATCCACAGCATTTATAGCACTTAGGAAGCAAAAATGATTTTATAATGAAGGCTCCGGAAAATAGCACTTACTGACTTCTGCCGGCTCGGCCAAAATAAAAAAAAACAGCAGGAAATATTTACGCTAAAGAAAAATATACTGACGATATAGATGTAATAACTACTAATTTCGTTTGGCATTGACTCAATGTGGTTAGGTGCTACTAATCTTATATAATTCTTTCTTTTTAAAATGCATTAAAGGTTTTGGCGAACTTTTTTCGCTACTTTGTTTATTTCTCAGTTTGTTACTTGGAGCGCGGAATACCTTAACGAGCAAAAATTATAAAAGACTATGTCCTAAAACGTCACAATACGATCCGATTGGTGTAGTGGTTTGGTGGACCGCTTCCTACGCAACTACGCAAGGGTTCGTTTCCCGGTCGGGCCAAATCGGATAATGAACTTTTATAAATTGATTTAGGTCTGGAAGGGCTGGGGGATTGTAGTCGTGCTATAGAAATCAGTTGAAATATTAGAAGGTTTTTTGTAACGTAGTAAATTTTTCATATAAATCTCTTTTTTTCCTGTAAATGACTTCGCAACGTTTTAGAACGTCATGCGTGACCTAAATTTTTTTAGGTTAGGTGTTCAAAAAAAATTCAAACATCTGCCCTTAAAAATAGTAAATCAATATCAATTAACATGTTGGTTTTGGAGTTACTAGGTAGGTACGCCACTATTAAAAAAAATGGCGGCCAGACACTACACAAAAATCTTTAGAGTTATTTACTTACTCATAATTTTTGTAGTAGGTAATCCATATCTGTCATATGACAGTTTTTTAAATGGTCTGTTGAAAAAAGTCAAAACAAAATAAAAAACCTTATTTTATAATAAGTTATTTATATGAAGTTCCTACCTACCTAAATATCAATATTGCATCTATTTTAAATAGATCTCTAATAATATTTGTAAAACTACCCAGATTTAGTTTCTATTTTAAATTCAAATTAAGTAAAGGCCACTGTAAGTACCTACAAGGCCAAACGTTTAACTTAACTAGGTACCTATAAATACCTAGCTCCCATTGTAACTTAAAATATTGACGTAATAGAGTTAAATCCGTCAAAACCTACTAACATATTTTATTACAATATCCAGTACCTATAATTATTATCGGAAAGTGCTGAAGGTAAAAAGAATCCCTCTCTTCTCATCCAATGGGTGTCGTAAAAGGCGACTAAACGAGTATGCCAGAAGAAGATGAGCAGCAAAATCAGGAGGCGCTTATACACGTCCCAATATAAACCTACCACTGCTTCGGGACAATTCTGAGCTAGTGCCGAGAAGAAGCAGCGCAAGAATCTCGGTCACTATTGTCAGCCTCTTTTTAAATAAATGTTTACAAAAGGTTTAAGCAAATACGAGCTAGGACAATGTTATGCCATACATTCCTATCATTTAAATTATCATGAATAGTGTAATAGCCCTTTTTTATTAAAATTACTTTGACATACGATTAAAGGTTATTTACAGGGAGTTCAACAAATACCCTGTGGTAATTTGTTGAAAATACGAATACAATTTCCCAGGAACGAATTTCCTACTTTTGGCAGTCTGAAGCCTGGAACGGCAAGTTTATCTTTATTTCTGGTATTGAAATGTGCAGCCAAACTGCGAGACGCCAACCTGCCAACCAAGCGACTATGACAACATCCTCGTTTTGAAAAGGGCTGTGTCCAGCAGTGGACTGACGTAGGCCGGTGATGATGCTGATCAAATCTACAAAAATTTCTTACTACATTGACAAATTTGAGGCATTAAGAGGAAACACTACGGGCGATATATATATATATTTATGGCCACAGCATCTTAGCAGATGATAGTTACAGTATCATGGAGGTCTAATCTGGGGGTTGCATCGTCTCCGGTGACTAAAGAGTCCGATAGCAGCACGGCATTTTTTGCAACACAGCGGAAAATCTGGCGAATTTTTTCGATTTATGAGGGCTCATATCTTTTTTATTAATTAATTTATGAAAAAACAGAAAACATAGAAACATGCTAATAGTGGCCAAGAATTTTTGTAATAAAAATTATTGCTCTACTGACATTATCCAGGGAGGAAACAGGGGACTACGTTTGTATGAAAAAACGGCTGTTGTATTTCCTCTTTAGGTAATTTGCTAAAATTATACTGATCTAGTTTTTTGAGAATTTATTTTGGTTAGAAGTAATAAAATGAAACTTCAAAATAAAGTAAATTAGCCTATTAAAACTTGTTCATTTTCTCTGCAGTCGGTCAAAGCTTAAAGCTAAGTATAATGCGACTATATTTGCTGCTCACTGAATATAAAAAGGAAATTGATATGACCTAATAAGCTTCTGCCAATCATATGGCACATTCTCACGAAAACCAATTATTCGGGCTCCATTTTTCTTTATTTTCATGATGGCAGTCAATTTAATAGCCAATAACTACATACGTCTGTCTATGAATAGAAGTTTATTTTTCAGTTAAAGGGAGACACCAGCCACGAGATGCAATAAATGATAAGTTAAAGCAATAAACATTTCATTTCATAGAGGCACCAAATAGTGATATTTTAAACGACGAAAATAAATCATTTTCCAATTGCCATCAATTTTGAGTCAGTAAAAAACAAGTAAAATTACAGATACCTAATCATCACGGACGGACTCATAATCTTACTTCCTTACTATTCCCCGCGCGTCCCGTCGTAAGCAACGACTAAAAGATTGATGACAAGACGGGCAGCAACACAGGGCAGCAACGTCTTTCCTGATTTCCTCTACCATTGGCCAAACTGCGGCCAAGCGTGGCACTTATGGCAAAATCCTTCATTTGGAGTGGCCCATGTCCCATTAGTTATGATTATAATGAAAATCTCAGTCTATCATCAAAATCATCATGCACAGACTCAAGTCAAAATTAATAATAATATTTCACTAAAAATCTTACATTGACACCTTATATACAAATTTATACACATTTCTAAAAGTTATCTAATTTAAACGCTTAGAGTCAGCGAGTCGTTCTTCATATTATGTGACATAGACATCCCTACACGTTTTCTAACTCAAGGATTTAGCGGAATTCAAATTCAAACAGTCAAAAGAATTTCTGGCCGATTCCATCATTAACAAAGTTATAGTTCTTTCCAAAAGGAGGATCTATTCCTTTGTAATATCAATGGGATTTGTATATCGTCGTTATTACTCGTAATTTACTATTCCGAACGAATACCAACTCAATTTTAAAATTCAAAGTTTCGTATTTTGGAACTCATGGTATTCGTCCGGAACATAAAATTAATGCCGATTGAAACAAATACCATTGGTATTAGAAAGGAATAGATCAAAAAGAGGATTTAGCCATAATCGCTTGGCTAGCCGGGTTGGAGGTTGCAGTTCCAGTGGTATAGAGAAGACGCTGCCGCCGCCCGTTTTCTTCTAGAAGTATTTAGTCGCCTCTTAGACGGCACAAGTAGAAAGATTGTAATACAACCTCTTAGTAACACGCCTATAATCATCCCACTGCAGGGAAAAGGCCTTCATCATTGAATTCAAGTGACCCCAACAATGAGAACAGGCATGATCACCAGGCTTGCCAAATGCGGGTTGGTAGAGATCGCTTCTTAGCGATAAGACCGCCTATTTGTACGATTTTTTTTAAATTTTAAATGTTTCGTTTACGTGCAATAAAGTGTATTGTATTGTATTGTTGGTGATCATAAACCTGAGCTGTGTTCGAGAATTCGAAAATTTTTGTTGCTGATCCGGGGATCGAACCCGAGATATTGGCCTACACCTCTTATTCTATTACATATTATTATGTATCCCGCACCACGCTACACAAACTAGCATATTTGCGAAATTTTAATTTTGCTGGGCAATAAGACATCTTCGAAAGATGACAAGCAAATGACACGTATGACTCATCAATTTTATGGCCCGGCAGTAATTAAATCGAATTGACTCTGCTAAAATATAATTTTCCTTGATCGTGCGGTTGCTATGTAAAAAGTAAGATGATCCGCCATGATACGAAAGGGGCTGACGCGCACATACTTTTACTGCCATTTCCAATAACCTATCTATCGCCAGTTTTGACATTTCGGAAACAGTTTCTATCTCTGATTTTGCCGTCCAGAGTAACAAAGACAGAAGTTGTTTTCTATCTCCGATACGCCAAAACTGAAGATAGATAGGTTATTAGGACCGGCCGTTAGTCCATTAGCAATCTAAATTAGCAATGGCTTGGCTATTGTGTTGTGACTGCCATAAGAAGACTGGCAGCAGCGTCTTCCCTCCACCAGAGTCGACACACGATCAAATCAGATCACGATCAGACGATCACGTCAGCAGGACACGATTTTTTCTAGATCAAAAGGTTTAGCTGTGCCTACGAAAGCTCTTAAAGCCGTTGGTCCTGGCTTCTGTCGCAAGATAAAGTAAAGAACAATGCACGTCCTAAGCTACTTGAAAAAACTCGACACCAGACCTATCATTAAAGTAAAGTCATACGAAAAAAGAAGGAGACACCAGAAGGTTGTTTAAAGTAACGTGAAGTAACGGTCTATAATCATCCCACTGAGGGGCAAAGGCCTCCATCATTGAACTCAAGTTACCACAGCAATGACGGGTACAGGTATAACCACCACGCTTGCCAATTGCAGGTTTGGGATCACAAACCCGAGCAATGTTTGAAAATTCGAAACTGATGATGCCCCACCCAAGACAACGAGATCTTGTTGGACCACTAGGCCAACGAGGCCGCTTATCGTGATAGATGACTATTACCTTCCTACCTTCTTGCGTATCGTCGACTGATGACAGTACACTACTACAAATAATAGGAAAGAGCCTTTTTTTACTGTTATTATCAAACAGTACCTAATTAGGTACTATAGTTTTGGAGAGATGCCAGTATTTGTACTTTGCTTTGTGTAGCGTCCGTCTCCGACCTCCGTTTACCGTTTAACGTTCATTAAAAAGCAATTTCTGTGTGTATAAAGTCTGACCAACTTATAATGTTGCTTTATGATTTTCAACCGACAAAAGAAAAAAGGAGTTTCTCAATTCGAAAAGTATTTCTTCTGTGTGACCATGCAGAAACTTTTTATGATTTATGATTTCGATCCTAACCAATTTTGAGATTTAGGCACCAGTCTCTTAAATACCGGTAAATAGTAAAAGCGCCTCCTGGGGCCTATTTGCAGAAATAAAACTGATTTTAACTGATTTTTAACTGGGCCAAGATCTCGGGGTCCCGGGTTGAAGCCCCGGGTCGGGCAACAAAATTTTTTTTGCGTTCACCAACTCGCATTTGACAAGCGTGGTGATTATGATTTTACCCATCATTGCTATGGTAACTGGAGTTAAACGATGGAGGCCTTTGCCCTGCAGTAGGATGATTATAGGCCATTACTTTTTTTTACGAAGCACGACTCACGAACGAGAGCCGATAGTCCATTTTGCAATTGCTCGAGAAAAATAATAATAAAACGTATCAATTGAATGAGTTTCGCAAAATTAATTGGCTAAGAGGTACGGTGCTCGGTCGAAAGTAAAAGTTTTGCCGTAACACCTACTTTTTGTTTCGTTTCTGAGGTTGTTCTAAAAATAGTTTTAATACCCAGTGGTGATTTGATTCAGGTTTTTGAGCAAAGATGGCATTTCTTTCCAAAGTGTCTTTGAATCAATTTCTGAACATGATATAGACTAAATAAAAACAATTAGCGACGTCTTTATTAGAACAACAAGAAACAAAACAAGAAGATTTAGATTTTTGATGAGATGGTGGCACATATGCATCACAAAATACCATCGTGAAACAGTGCAAATTACACAAAACATAAAATTTGCAACGTTTCATGATCCTAATCCAAACTCAACTTATACAAAGTCGCGGGCAAAAGCGGCACCGCCTATTATTATAACGTGTTCCTTTCGATATCCCATAACTCTAAGGTTATGTTCTATAGGTAAAAACAATATAAAACGCCCTAGAACATGTGGTTCAAACATCAATAGTTTCGAATATAACATCAATTTTAGTTAAATTTGTTTAAAAAATGTAACCAGTATGGCTAATCCTTAGTTTTGCGAGACGTTGGCAAACTTAGTGTAAGTTGTAGTAAAGTGTAGCAGTAAAGTAGCGGGAGAGCGTAACTTGTAAAAAACATTAATGTGTGTGGGTGCTTCATTGATAAGTAGGTACGAGTAAATCGTTTTCATTCAAAAGTTCATTCATAACAAGGCAAGGGTGTTTTACATAAACAGTCGTGACTTTTTAGAATTATTTTGTATGAAAAAATTAAACAAAAAAATATTAATAATTGAAAAACAATTCATATGCAATTTGATTCTTTACCATGGTCTATTTAATACCCTACAGATATTGATATCAAAAGGAACACGTTGTATACAAATGTGTTTTAATTATTGTTAGTTTCCTAATTCTACCAGAAGTCAATTACCTCAACCTCACTGGCAAATTTGCTATCTACATTTCTACATAATATTTTTATACTAGCTGTTCCCCGCGACTTCGTACGCGTCAATTTCAGTTTTTAAGATCGCGATTATTTTTTCAACATTTTTCACTGATGCCTCGCTCCTACTGGTCGCAGCGTGATGTTATATAGCCTAAAGCCTTCCTCGAGGCATGGACTATCCAACACAAAAATAATTTTTCAATTCGAACCAGTACTTCCAGAGATTAGCGCGTTCAAACAAACAAACAAACTCTTCAGCTTTATAATATTAGTATAGATTATACATTAATCTACACATATATTATAAAGAGGAAATATTTGTATTTTTGTGTGTGTGTATGTTTGTAATAAATAAACTTAAAAACTACTTGACCAATTCCAAAAATTCTTTCACCATTGGAAACCTACATTCACCCTGAGTGACATAGGCTATATTTATTGCTAGAAAAGATTAGGGATCCTTATATAAAACATCTTATGTCCACCCGTGAGAAGCCGGGACGGGCCGCTAGTATAATATAAAACGTAAACAATAAACAATTTGTGAATTCCTTTCATTTTATTTTGAAATTACATACAAATGGATACAACATTGGCACTTTTTGTCAACTAATCTCTGACTGCTAAAATGGGTTTACCTACTAGTCGGCATAATAAATGGCATAGTAAAAATACTAGATGAGACGAGACGAGACTAGAAGACTGCCGGCGGTCGCGATAACAATTAATTTTAATTGTGTCTGAAATAAAATAACCCACAATCGAGGGGTTAAGAATATTAAAAAGAATGGACAACCAACTATAACCACCTCTCAAGACATATTAGTGCCTAATTATTAGTCCTACAACCCCTGGCGTCAATTGTAGTGGTTAAAATAATTATTTATTCACACAATACAAATACAAAATTGCTTATATTTTACTTGTTACAGGCTACAGGGATTGGAAATCTTCTTGTAAGTTTAAAAATAAAACCTGTATGAGGAGGTAGGTATCCACTCTTATTGTGGACAAGTTACAAACTATAAACAAAGAGAAAATCAAAATAAAAAGTGAGGCATTAAAACACTTTATAGATGTTGAGGCGTATGTATGTACCTAATTTGTAAAAAACATAGGTATACTACTTTATGACAAAATTTTGTCAAATGTAGGGGCTACCTGTAACACAAGGCACAAAGCCTTCTTTTTTTGAAAAAGATTATAATCCAACTTTTCTAGCCTAGTGATAAAATTGACATTTCAAACGCCTGTTGTGTGGTTTCCGCAAAAAAGAATAACAGCACTTCTCCATGTGTGAAACAGGTGACTAAGAGAAAATTTTAAAATAGGTTCAAATCACATTGGAGATAGTCGCCATTAAAAAGAAACAAAAAACAGGTGACTAAGGAAAACACTTTTAAAAGAAACTGGCCAGCAGTGTCTCCTCTCCACCACCAGCTAAAATATAATCGCTATCCCGCCTGCTAAGTGCTAAGCATGGCAAATCCTTCGTTTAAAATGGACTTTGTTCAGCTGTGGATTGATCTAATCAAATAATTTATACTGCCTAATAAATGGGATCCAACCAACAGTAATTGTTTTTCATACTGTTTTAATTATCTTGCTGACTCATTCTGGTATTGGTAAACACTCCTTTCAGTGTGGACTTTGTTAAGCCATAACCTAAACTATACATGGAATAACAATATAAGTAATAACAACAATATCAGTATATAAACTTGAAAAATTTTGTCTCAGGCGGGAAAAAAAAAAAAAAAAAAAAAAACAAATTTTTCAAGTTTATATACTGATATTATAAGTGCAATTAAGTTGCTAAAATATCAAATAAAGTATAATAACAACAATTTAAGGTCTGTTTATTATAAAAGAAATCTTTTTTTTTTATTAAGTATGAAGAAAACCATTGTATTGTTTGGTAACTTCTTGACTGCACTTGGCGACATAGATAGAAGTCTGCATCTTCAGTTTGGCTCCACAAATAGTGGCTGGCGATGTAATGGTTGAATAGAATCTGGTCTGTATTTTGGCTAGGCCACAAACAGCATCATCGATGGCTTACTCTCAAATCAAGAATATGTAAACAAGACCACATCCATAAACACTACTTTTTGCCTCGTAAATAAAGATGAGCGTTAAAGCGAAATTAACTCTTTTTTAATTTTTATAAAGGGATAAAACTGTCAAAGTTGGTAGTAAAGACATAATAATAATTGTGGTTAAATCTGCATAATGTTAGGTGTGTACAAACTTTAATTTAGTTCAAAATGAAACTTGAATGAAGCTTGAATGGTTAAAAACATAAATTATGTGAAGTTGTAGATCTAACAAAAAGGCTTCAAATATATTTATAAGTGGTGTAGTAATTTTACAATAAACTTACCACTAACTAACCATTAATTAGATTTAAGCATTGCAGAACTTTTCTAATGAAAATGTGCGAACATCTAGGAATACATTCGAAAAAATCTTACCGCTTTTGGGCAAACTCCGGATAACGTTGACCGCAGCATTGAATTTTTCTTCTAAAGACATGATTACCGCTTCTTTTGTCCAATAACACGAATTATTTATAAAAAACTTGCACTTTGAACTTCACTGTATTGACATCTCAATCACTGCACCAAAAACATTATATCCACAATAAAATGTTTAGCAGTTTTTAATGACTTCGCGCAAAAAAATGAAAACAATCAACAAACAAAAGCTGCACAAATATCTACGACGCAAGACGAAAAAGTGAATTGAAATTAAATGGAAAATGACAGATTGACAGCAGAGCACAGAAGAATCTTTCTTGCTCATCGGCCTTCGCTCCGCTCACAGAACACAATGCTCCGCTGACTCCGCTCATTCGACTATTACGTGCTATTACTATAATCTATCCTAATTCATTCCCAGACTGACGGAGTGATAAGAGAATAGTGGTGTACACATAAATATTTAGAAAATTATCGATTAAAATGACTGTCATTTGTTTTTAGCTTAGGTACCTATTAAACTATTTTCTCATCTTATTAATCTCAATCTAACTATTTTTTTAAGATTAAGAAGACAAGTTTCAGCTTGGTAAGCCTGCACAAAATATGTACCTACACCGGAAGAGCATTTAGGATTTTTCTGGGTTTCTGCCATGCCACGATTATGTAAGATTTTTTGAAGCTTGAAACTGTGGCAAAGCTTGAAACGAATAACTCTAATGATGGTGACAAATTGGTGGTGTAGGTACTGTTTACATCAGTGTAATGTACATTGACATTTTGTCACAGTCAGTGATTGCATATTGGTAAAATTGTCGTATTATTGGGAAACAAAAAAAAAATTCTTTTGAGTGAGGTAGGTCCCACATTGTCGGTATCGGATATAATATATTGGATATGATGTATCGAATAGATATTTATTATCATGATGTGATGACGTGTTTCTAAGAAAGTGTCCTATAGAGTGATTTTGTTGTTTATTTAGAATTTGTTGTAATTTCCTCCGGTAAATGTGGACCTTGGACAATTCAAGAAAAATGAAGCTCCGGGCGAGGTTTGTACACAACGGAACTCCTAAAATTAGGTGAGATAGCAGTCTTAAAAGCGCTCCAAAAGTTGTTTGATGCCATCCTTCAAAACATTAAAGCCCCTGATGCGTGGAACAAGACCGTTGTGATACTCTTTTATAAACGAGTGGCTGGCTTTCTCGGGTTATTGCGAATCGCCTCGCAAAAAGATTCGACGACTTCTAACCACCAGAACTAGCCAGGTTTCAAAAAGGCTATAGCACCGAAAACCACATTCACACAGTGCGGCAGATAGTACAAAAGACTCAGAAGTACAATCAGGCCCTGTGTCTGGCATTCGTAGACTATGAGATAGCCTTCGACTCAATCAAGACCTGGGTGGTTCTGGAATCCATGCAGCGATGCCAAGTCGACTGGCGCTACGTTGAGATTACGAGATGAAGATGTCTGTATGACGTCGTGACTATGACCGTCCAAGCACAGGATCAGGAAACCAAACTCATCAAGTTGCGTCGCGGAGTAAGGCAGGGGGATGTTATATCCTCTAAAGCTATTGACTAACGCACTTGAGAATGTGTTTAAGACCCTGGGCTGGAAAGGGCGCGGCATAAACATAAACGGCTAATACATCTCACATATCCGTTTTGCAGATTATACTATAGTCGTGACAGTAGAGTCGTTGCAGGATCTGGCAGAAATTCTGTACAAACTTAACAATGCCTCTCTACAAGTGGGGCTTGGAATGCACTTAACAAGACGAAAGTCATGTTTAATGCCCACGTTGTTCCAAAGACCCTGTTTGTCGGAGCTTCGGCCCTAGAAGTTGTTCAGGAGTAAGTCTGCTTGTTACAAGTAATCCAGCTTGGTAGAAACAACATAAAGGAAGAAGCCAATAGAAGGATTCCATTGGGCTGGGCAGCATTCGGGAAGCTTTGTCTCGTCTTTACGTCTTCCCTGACACAATGTCTGAAAACTAAGGTATTTGATAAGTGCGTCCTACCAGTTATGATCTACGCTGTGGAAACTTGGACACTAAAAAAAACTTAAGATAACAATAAAAAAAATATAAAGCACCTAACGAAATACATTTCTTTTGATTACTTTTTGCCTGTCAATTTCATTTTGTCGATATAACTAATTTACATGCTGCTTCACTATTATATTTTGACAGCTGTCAGCTAAGGTTGGCAGTACATTGCAGTGTTGCTATTAAAACTGCAGTCAATTTGTTCATTTGATAGAAACATCTATAATTATAGGCCACTACTAGAAACTTAAAACAAGTAGTTCTTTTAAAAGCAATGTGAAATTATTGAATCATTATTTATTATTATTTAAGTTGGTTTTAGGACAGTGATTGATTATGAATGAAGTTCATTGTTGTTATATTTAAATAAACTTAAAGATTATATCTTCTTTCATGGTACACTTATTAAGTATAGGATAATACTTCCGCTGTTTATTAACAAGACTGCAATCGAAAGTAAATCTGTTTAGATCATAGATGATAGGTATCTACCATATGACCATCCAAAAAAATATACACCTTCACCGTGTATCTCTTCTGTCCTGGCTATCTGGTTAAAGTCTTTTTTAGCCTGGCTACATCGTTCTCTTGTCAAAAGCGGTTCCCGATTTCTTTACTGGATTTTCATTTTCTGAGGTAATTTTAATCCATAATTTTCGATGGAATCCTAAAGTGATTGTGCTTAAATATATTTTTACAGTGTATCGGTCCGGAACTGCCCTGGATTAACTGTTAATTTCGGTGTTTGTGTGATTAGTGATAGTGTTAACCCGCGCTTGTTTTAGCGGTACCTTCTAAACCCCCGAGTGAGCTTATTTTATAGTTGAAGAATATTTCATAATGACAATTCTTTTACATGCAATTATCATGTAACTATTTATCAATTTATGTTGTCTCAGGCGGCGTTTGAGACCATGAACTTTTGTCGTATTTGTAAATAAAAAGTCGTGCCCCGTTTTTAATCTTTTGGTCAGACTTTAATAAAATTGTCCATGTAATTTATACGCAATACATTTAATTTTTAATTACAAATTGCACATTTCACACTTACATGTCACTATGTAAACAAAATATTCCGTTCATTTCGTATAGTATTTAGACTTTCTGAAATCTAGACTATACCTATCTAAGCATTCATTTATGCACTTAGCCCTGAGGCGCAGGTCCTGCGTAAATCTATCGATTTCTAGACTCAATTTCTAGGTACTATTATTTTGATAATACATTTTGTAGAAATAAGCAAATTAACAATTTTCCTGTAGTGTTACACTGACATAAGCCCACTTGGTAATTTAAGAAAGTTGTGGTTCAAAAACTGGTTAGGTACCTACTTAATTAAAATTACCTAAAGGCTATTGTTTGGTTTCTTATCAGTTGTGTAGATAGACTCCTTTGTTCCGGTTATAAAGTGGTAAAAATTTTATGAATAATCATTATTAGTGTTATAAAAACAATTTAGTGTTTCAATTATTTCACTAAATTTACAGTCAAAACAAACCTGCGTTTAATCATGTTAATCCCTCAATTGTGAGTTATTCCAGACACAATTAAAATCAATTGTTATCGTGGAACCCGAGTGCCTCCTGGGGGTTGAGGGATTAAACTTTTGACTCCTTTGTTTGTACATCTTATTCTTATAATCATATAAAACAGAAACAGTATCGCTTGGTTTAATTTAGTGAAATAAAAAATAAAACCATTATATTTTTAAACCATGCAATTTGTATAACGGAACGGTGTGTAAATAGAGCTGGGACACTCGTAATCGGCAGCCATTTCGTGATCGCTTGACAATCGCGTCAGTACTAGTGCGCCAGCCTCGTATGTGAGTCCTGTTTTCGTTGTAGTCGCTTTGCATAGTATTTAGTTATTGTTACTTTTGTTATTGTTTTTTTTTGTCTCTTCTCTGTCAAGTTTTTGGGATTTTAACTAAATAAAAATTTAGTATTTTTAATTTTGTTCTATTTTACCATGTAGGGACTTCACCATGTAAATCCCTTATGAACAATAAAGTTTTTATGTGAAATACATAACTGATTAATATTTAAAGTTTTATTACTTTATGTAATTAAATCGATTTAATTTCCTTATAAAGTAAATTCAATTCTCAGAAAAAAATAGATGCGATTTCACTATAGGACATCACTACAACTGTCGAATTTGAACTGTCACAGAAATCTTGTAAGGTGAAAAGGACTATAAGGTATTTTTTTTTGGATAGAGCACTCTAAAAGCTACTAATAAATACTTAAGTTATATAAACATTCAGCCATTACCAGGCCTATGATAATATTCATGCACAACACAAAAGAGAAATTAAAGATGCTAGAGCTAAAGGAACTCGCATACAAAGTCCCTATTAAGAGGCTAAGAGAATACATACTATCAAAATCACACACATTGTGACTTAAAAATATTGTGTTTCTAATTTTTAACAATCCGTTCGTTTCAGGGAATCTCTCTAGTCCAAAATAAGCACAATAGAAGAATCCAAGATGCCAGAGCTGACGGAACTCGACAAAGCCACCGCCTCCATGACTGAGAAGAGGAAGGAGGAGACCGCATCGTCGGACAGTGACTCCGATGACACTATTCCAGAGTTGGAGGATGCCGGTTACTATTAATTGGTTTTTTATTAACCTTTTACCCTTCTGAAAATTTTATAGCAATATGTCAACCGACCAATATGTCGACTGGAATGATAATTGTAATGGACAAATGATTTGCTCATAGGTCATGATAGTTTGTGTTTGGTTGTTTTGTGAGCCTTCATTAGAGCAAGCTTATGAGCTTCCCATAATGATCAAGAACCTGAAACGCACTTGCCTGCAGTTTACACTTACACTTATGTAAGTTTTGATCAGTTCTAATTGAATGCCAATGAGATTTATTTATCTTGCGATAATTGGTAATTACTGTGTGTGTACTGCGAGTTTTTCTCATTGAAGGCAATATCGTAAATTTGTAT
This sequence comes from Anania crocealis, assembly GCA_949315895.1. Classification (NCBI taxonomy): domain Eukaryota; kingdom Metazoa; phylum Arthropoda; class Insecta; order Lepidoptera; family Crambidae; genus Anania; species Anania crocealis. The sequence continues at coordinate 19,615,703 of OX438861.1, forward strand.
CCGACTGAATTTGTTTCGTTTAGTAACACTTCATAGCGATGTATCATCTCAGTCAAATGACTTCTACTGCTAGGCAAAGCCCTCCTCTAAAGGTCTCTACTTCTCGGATTGGTCCCGCGCTACCTGCATTTAGCCCTTACCGCATCCAGGCCTACCCAAAGGTCGTCTGGTGCCTTTTCAGAACCATTATTTTTTCTAGAAAGGCTATGTTTGAGTTAGTAATCCTCGCACTAAGCACACAGGCTATGGCTAAACAGTTGAACTTCACTGTGATTGGTTTGGTACAGGTGCTCCAGGCACCGGTGGCATCTCAAACCCCATCGCTGGCATCGATATCGTGTCGAAAGCCAAGCAGTCCCGCGGTGAGAAGAAAGCCCGCAAGATTATGAGCAAACTTGGACTCAAACCAGTAAGTTTTTATTGAAAAACAGGCAGCGAGAATATAAAAAAAACTGCAAACAGCTTTAGGTTTTAACTCCATTTCTTCTATTAAAAGACTGGGCTGGTGCGTAAGCACACGCTGTTGTGCAATTGTGCATAGTGTGAATTCAGTCTAAAGATATCTTTTTTTTAAAGAATGAAATATAAAATACATTTTACATAACTGAATTTGTAAACAATCTCCTAAGTAGTCATAGTCCTCATCGAGTTTGTCGTGAAATTTTTAATTTCTAAATAACAAAATTTCATTTTTTTATAAACTCTCTAAACTAAAAGCACAACTAATATTCCAGGTACAAGGAGTGAACAGGGTAACTGTCAGGAAGTCGAAGAACATTCTCTTCGTGATCAACTCACCAGATGTGTACAAGAACCCACACTCGGACACATACATTGTGTTTGGTGAGGCCAAGATTGAAGATCTGTCACAGCAGGCCACCATGGCGGCCGCTGAACGGTTCAAGGCACCGGAGAGCACCACCACTGGAAACGATGCCACAGCTACTGGCACGGTGAGTTTTGCAACGGAATTTGGTAGATGTAACAAAAGCTACTAATCAATACTGAATGTTAAAATTAAACATTATGTCGTGTTAGTTACACGTATTATAATTCAAGAACGGATGGCCCAATTTTTATGATTTTTACTTTGTTGAATTTGTCTTTGAATAGCAGAATGCAGGGATGATATGAATTAAATCATTTGATTGAAATCAGTGATTTAAATCGCGATTAAAATCAAGTGTTTTTTTTTTTAAAAATCTATGATTTGATCAGTACTTTTTTATCAAATTTTCAATTTTCCCCGACAGAAATTCCATTTTCTCCTGACAAAAAAGATTTTTTTTATAAAAATCATGATTTTTATCAACCTTCTGCTTTAATATATCAAAATTTAGGGGAAGGGGGCTGGACGGGTCGGGAGATACAAATTTCGCCGGGTCGTAAATAGAAATAAGTGGGTAACATTACAGTACTAATGTTACCTGGAAAAAACTAAATGTAACATGTTTCCGATAAACAATTTCACAACAGAGGCCTTACTCTACAACACAATGTCCGAATATTCAAATCTAGATGGGATTCCATCACTCATACGTATCTGAAAGAGACAGATGTATACGAAAATACGATCTTCGTGTTGCGTAGTAGGGCCTCTGATACGACTATATCTAACAAAAACGATACTATAAACCAGTGTTTCCCAAACAATGTTCTGCCATAGCCCGGTAATTTTCCCACTGCCCATTTGTGACCCACTTAATACTTTTTAAAAACAAACTGGTTCCATTAGGTAAAATAATACAAATTTCTTAATTGCAAAAAAATTTTGTGACTAAATAGTAGTATATTTAGTCACAAAATTTTAGTGCCATCTACCATGCCTCGATCGATAGTAGGTATTATTTTATAAACAAGGCGGGAATGTTGCAAAATAACAATGATTTTCTTTTAATTGTCAGCAACAAAAATCGTCTCGACTATTTTGCCATCCTTTTTTAATTACGAAATTTTTTTTTTTCTTATCCATGTTATAATATCTCGTTGTTACAGACTGTGGCGCCCATCGCGGAGGAGGAGGACTCAGAGGGCGCGGAGGAGGCGGCGGGCGCGGGCGTTGACGAGAAGGACGTGGAGATCGTCATGTCGCAGGCCAACGTGTCGCGGGCCCGGGCCGTGCGCGCTCTAAGGAACAACCAGTCGGACATCGTCAACGCTATCATGGTATGTCTAACTAAACTAAAAGGAGGCTTCTGGAAGGAGTTGGGATGGTTGGACTAACCACCCCAATCATAATGGGCCAAGTTGAGCCTAAACGCGGAATAGGGAGCCCGTCACCAATACCAATACCTTCTGTGCTTGTGAAAGGAGCCGGGATGGTTGGACTAACCACCCCAATCTCCCTAGGCATAGTGGGCCAAGTGGAGGCTAAACGCGGAAAAGGGAGCCCGTTACCAATACCAATGTCTAAAGGTAGACTTCGGAGCAATGCGGCTTGCGGCTTGCGTCGTGCGACATGCGACACTTGCGGCCCACGCGGCCATGCGGCTGTACTTTGAATTAAAGGAGTGTATGAAACCCTTTCCGAGCGAAGCGTCGCGGCCGCATGCGTCGGTCGGAAAGGGTTTCATACACTCTTGGCCGCAAGTGTCGCATGTCGCACGACGCAAGCCGCAAGCCGCATTGCTCCGAAGTCTACCTTTACACAAACACTCGCACAAAAACACCCGCGCAATCGTGGACAAATTCTCGGATAAACATCGGACACTCGGATGCATATTTGCCTAAAGTTAAGGAGTTGAATGTTACGGAATGCACTTTTGTATCGAAAACATCCCGGGATTTCAGAATCCGCAAATCCGCGGAAGCCGCTTTCATTATCTCCTAGCCAAAAACTACCTTTAACTGCTCTTAGCAATTGGCTCACTTTAAAATATCTTTTACACATTATGAAAACAAAAATCATATCATGGCTGGTATATTTTTTTCTTTTTGATACCAACTGAATCAAGATGCTTGATTAAGATGAACTTGGTGCATTTACTTAATTATTAAGTACGATACACTGAAGAAAATGCTTATGGCGCTCTTAAGTGGTTTGGTCATTTCCTGTTAAGTAAATATGCTTCCGATTATCATCTCTAACAATCGCAGACAAACTCTCGCATACTATCACACATAATCGTACTTCAATGCTATGTCACACACACACACACACACACACACATACAATCACTATAACATATGTATTCACACAGTATTCTTACTCTAACGCTATCAGACACTTACTCGCGTAAAAACACTATTAAGCATAACCACCACCTCACCCAAACGATTACTCACACTCGCACTTTTACTCAGATGCTATCCCACACAGACTAGCATACAACACTGTCACATAAACACATACTTGCATTGAAGCAATGGGGGCTATCGCTAGTGAATTTGCCACTAGAGGCGCTAGTGTCGCGTGAGGTCCAATATCATTCACTTTGTACTGGTTTTAGCGGAATTTGTTGCATAAATTATAATTTCTTTAATTTACCTGCTGGAAAGTGATCTCCTTCGTAAAATATCGCAAATATGGATTATTTGGCGATTAATGTGAACGCTTTAAAAGCGGAATTAAGAAAAAGCGCAAAAAAAGGCGGCCTCAAGAGCAACTATTTCAGAAGTTAGTTTGTTTATATCAAGATAGTTATTCATAAACAATATAACCTTAATTAGATTCAAGATATAACACTTTGTTTCGGCGCCAATCGCCTTTGACAGCTATACCTCCGGACCTCAGTCTACAGTGGCGCCAACTGGTGAGCAAAGAAACGGTAATCCCCATTGTACACCAGCACACACTTACGAACAAAAACGTGTATACATATTATAGTATGGTTTTATTTATATTCTTTTGTAGATTTGTTTACTTACCGAACACCATTATAACTCTTAAGTTATTAACGATTTTATTTAATAAACTATTTACTTCATGATAAACATTAAAAAAAATGCTGCTAGAAACTGCCTTAGAACAACGTGAGTGTACTAGATTCTATAAGATGGCCGCAATTACTTAATTTTACTTTTTTGTTTCACAGGAGCTGACGATGTAACCGCGTAGTCACAAGTATCTAGCTTTAAGTTGGGGCGACGCCCTCCTCTCTGGCGCGACAGGATTGTATATAGCATTATTTACTTCCAAATACAATAACAATTAATTGTACACAATAAGATTGTTTTATTTGTTGGTTACCCATTGGAGAGAAAGTGCCAATTAATCCTGATAAGCGGCGTATAACTCTTTGCTCTTTTCCAGTGAACAAGTAATCACTATGGTCTTATAATAATAGGGTTGCTGAGGATTCCTCTTCCGCTTCCTCATAATGCGGAAGTTCCGCAAAACGAATGAGGAACTCAAAATACTGCGGAATATATTTTGAGTTCCTCATCCGTTACCGCTTCCTAATAAAAATTCCTCTTCCGCTATCGCTTCCTCAAAATTTAAGAGGAATATCTTTGCACATTCGCGTAGCCATAGCAACGGACGAACGGTCAGTAACTCATTCAAAGAGTGACCAAAACAATGTTGGGTAGAGGTAGTAATATATCATCTGTGGTAGAGGCATACATCAAGCTTGCTAAATGCTGGTTGATGATGATCACTAACTAACCCAAGAAATGTTAGAACATTGGATACTTTTGTTGCCCAACGCAGCGACCGAGTCCAGGGCCCGGTACTTAAACCACTAGAACGGGAAATTAAAAAACTAAAAAACCACGCTTTTAAAACAGGTTGAACTAAAAAAATAAAAATAAAACTGTAGTAATCAATTGAAAAAATCATATTATTGAACATAAAGCGTGGGGGGCTTGATTTAGATTGTTGTAAATATTTTATCAATAATTTACTATATCTGTGGATATCATAACAAGCACCCCACGCTTTTTGTACAATAATATAAATTTTTAAATTGATTACTACAGTTTTATTTTTATTTTTTTAGTTCAACCTGTTTTAAAAGCGTGGTTTTTTAGTTTTTTAAACTATAATTTATTTTTTACTTTTTAGTTTAGTTTATAAGATTTGATTCCTTCTTTATCGACTGTAAGTCCAAAGCTATGCAGGAATCGTAATTGATACAGATCGCGCGCTAGGCCGCTAGCTCTATCTCTTTTACTCCCTCTTACAGAGGAAAACTGGGAAACTGTTAATATATTATTGCATTGTCATAGATCCTTGATACGTGTGCAAAGTTTCAAATTAATCAAACTTCTGGAAATCGGTCAAATTTATGCTCAGATTCCATTACATACATAGATACATAGATAGATACAACCCAAGCTAATAAAAGCGTGGTAAAAACAGAATAAACTTGTATGCGTGTGTTATTTTATTACCTACCCGCTCCAGTACTATTGGGAATACTACACTCGAAGTTGTTGACCATAAATCTGGGGATACACATGCACATGTCCGTAGCTTGCACACTAGCATACTAGCTTCTTGCACGTGCCAGCTGCTACTGTCATGCGTATACTCTACTGGCATGCCTGCAACCATAGGGAAAGAATATATTTCTTTTCCCTATGCTGCAACTAGCAAATGACGGCATACAAGTAGCTAGCACAACATTTGATTTACTTGTATGCCCGTTGGGGGAGGAGACGCGGGGGGTTGCCAACTTTGACCAGTGCGTGTTGCCAGTGATGACTTATGGAACTGAAACGTGGTCGCTTATTAAGGGTCTCATAAGAAGGTTCAAGGTCACACAGCGGGCAATGGAGAGAGCAATGCTTGGTATTTTTCTGCGTGATAGAATCAGAAATGAGGAAATCTGTAGGAGAACTAAGATAACCGACATCGCTCGAAGAATTGCGGAGCAGGCCCCTAATTCGCGTAACCGAATCCTATCACAATCGTAATTGAACGACAGGTTTTTGACAGTTCTAGTATGGGCTAAATGTCAAAATCGTCCAATTCAATCACGATCGAACTGCGATTCGGTTACGCGAATTGGGCCCCTGAAGTGGCAGTGGGCGGGACACATAGTAAGAAGAACCGATGGCCGATTTTCTGCAAAATGATGAGTATGCTTGCCGCTGTTATGCTTAGTAAAATTATGACATAAAAAGTTCTGCGATAAAAGGTTGACCCAAAATTGAAATTAAAATGGACTGTTTGAAGTTCTGAACCACTCCTACAGAGATCTGGAAACAATCTCTCAACTTTAGAGCTAAGTAGGCAGCAATAATAAAATAACTGAAAAATTACAACTTTTTAGGTCTAATCAGGTCTACTTACATACAATAAAAACACACGTAAATAGCGCATTAATTTATTAGTGCAATAAGGCATCTTCACATCAAAGTACACCCGTACTCGCATATAAAATGCATTAGAGACTTACCATCTAGCAGTAGAGTTCAAATTACAACAACTCGAATTGAGACCTCTTTGTAATACTTCAGAAATAAAATGGAATTGTGAATACAAATCCTGTTAATTGTGATTATTAAAATAAATATAAATTATATGAGTAGTCTTCCAGTTCAAGCAACTATTAGTTCACTAAAATTCAAATCAGTTTTGCATAACATATGAATTTTAATAAACAAATAACAAATTGAATTTTTGCAAACAATTATATATAATATACTTTGAAATAACATAAGACATCATCCAGAAACATTCCAGGCTTCGAAAATTAGCATTAAAAACTAATTATTATTTACTTATTTAACTCTATAAGACTGCCGGTTGATTTTAATTGTGGAAATAACGGATAATCATAATGATTACACTATGGTTTCGAGCCCGCTCGTTTTGACATTCATATTTTAGTTTAATTCATAATTTCGAATAGATTAATAAGAACTAGATACACAATCCCATGCAAAAATGACTACACTGTCCAAGTTTCAATATAAGGTCACCTAGTTTTATGTAAAAATATTTAAACAGTCTCTAATTATATCAGAGAATAATTAAGTTCCCACACTTTTTTCTTTAATTCTGGCATGTTTTCATTATATTTTTTACAAAATTACGTTCTATATTTGAACTATTCGTTGGGTTGTGCTTACAAGTCATATTTACACCACCTATTCACATTAACACGGGGTTCGAACCCCGCGCGACAGCCGGCTGTCGTAATAACAATTGATTTTAATTGTGTCCGGAATAACTTCCAATCGAGGGGTCAAATATTGGACGTGACATTCGTACACTCAACCTAGCACGGTCCAGGCAATGCCTCTAAACCGAAGCGAGCGCATCGTCTTCAGTAGTTTTCAACCAAAAACGGCGTCAGGTCAGATGAACGCGGTGGCCAGCGAATTACGTAAAGACTCGTCAGTCCACAACACATTGCAATACCGGTTACGCAGCAGCCAACGGGAGAATCCAATCCTGGGTGCGTAGTCCACCGACAGCAACTCCTGCACCTTTATGTAGTGCTACGGGTGAAGGCTTTCGCTGCGTAGGAGCCGTACGTAATACTAGCTTACGATAAACACGCGGGCAGCGTCTTCGATGCCGTTGAAAGAAATCCAGCATGTCCTCCTCCCGCTGAACTAGGTGTTGCAGAAGCAGCCTGGAAGTAGACAGCCTCCCGGTACCGCTGCACAGCTCCAAGTATGGTGCGTACGACACAGTTTAAGTGATTTTTCTCGAAAAGAAGCGTAAAAAAATTCATTTTTCACTAACTAAAAAGATTTAAATATTATGCTGAACCGGCTAATAAAATATTTTCACTTAAAATGAGGTGACCTGATAAAGTAGATGTCATGTGTATGTACCTACCGTAATGCAAATTCAGCCTTAATAATATGACAAATAAGAACGCAACAAGCATCCAAATGTTCAGTAGGTATTCTTTAGGTGAGGACATATTTTTGTCTCTGATTGTGTAACTAGTTTGTTTGTTTTACTTCAATGACTTTGTTTTTATATCAGTCCGCTGCAGCGCTGGTCGAATGATATTTTGCTAGTCATGATCAGTCAACGATCCAGGAATTGTTTTGAGTGTTAAAGCTGAGAGTTTGATGATTTTATTTAAGGGGACTAATAGAACTATGTGAAGCTCCGAATTGATTTAATTTTATTACTTCTAAACAAAATCTATTCTCAAAAAAGTAGAACAGTATCATTCTAGTAAATTACCTCTAGTATTTATTGAATCACAGTAATCTTTTTATTTAGTTGTTTATAAAGACGAATTTGTCGCAAACGCCAAAAGCGGCCGCTTTTAGCAATAATATACCATACGAAAGAATGCCAGAATGAAAAGCAGTCAGCAATAAATACTAGAAGTAATTTGCCAAAGTGATACTGTTCTAGTTTTTTGAGAATTGATTTTGTTTAGAAGTAACAAAATTAACTCAACTGGGGACAGCACTGAGCTCTAGTAGCCCCTTTACAAAAAATAGGTAAGTCGTACGGTTCTTGACCTCCTGGATCTGCTGTAAAGTGGTTGGTCAGCAGTCCGTATGTCTTGTACCGGGCCGGTATCAGTGCTTCTCGTGCTAGTATCTGCGTCTAGTCGATCGAGTCCGCGGGCGAGCGGACATCGTCAATCTTGAGTATCATCTTGACGAGCTGCGTGGCGAGAGCGATCTGCTGCTTCTTTGAGTGGAGGGATTCGATCACGTTCATCGCTTTCATGTCGTTGGAACCTGAAATAATGGTTAAAATATACAGTGTGACTTTTTTGTCATCTTGAAAATTTTTTATAGGCATTGCTATTCAGTATCGTATTTAGAGCCCATTTATGAAGTAATTCAATGTAAATCAAGTTATCACCCGAAATTATTTTTCGTATCAGTTTTTAATTTTTACGGTCCTAAGCCTGTTAAGATATGAAGCGAAAATCAAAAACTTATGGATTGTATCGTAATGAATGAATGAGATGCGTATAGAGTAAAAAAAAAGTGTTGCTAGGAGGCTATATCAAAAATTTTAGATTTTTAGCGAACATTTTCTAAGTTCTTTATCTTGACATACCAAATGGGCTAAAAAATACGTCATTTGTTTTTTGTCTCGTAGATTGCTATATTAAAATTTGAAGGGTGGTTAAAATTTCATCCTGTATCATGTCCTGTTTCGTTTTAGGTTTAAGTACCCGGGCAACATTTTGGGTACTGGGTACAGGCAACAATTTCGACTTTTAGAAAATCGGTCGGGTTTGTGAGCACAAACCCTCATTTGGCAAGCGTGGTGCTGTGGTAACTTCAACTCAATAATGGATGTCTTTGCCCTGCAGTGGGATGATTATAGGCTGTTACTTTACTTCCTAAAATCTTAATTCAGAACTCACCTTTGCCCATGCAGTCGACGCCGAGGTTCGGGTTATTCTCGGCCACCTGTCTCGCTTTTATTTCCGACAGCGTGTCGATGGGGGAGAGGCCGCTGTAACAATAATTACATTCATCAAAGATTATGCTAAATAACATCTATAAGCTAAACTATTTCATATCCCAAATAATTAAATTATTAATAATAACACATGAGTTTGCCACGACCCATTTTTAATTAGAAACCAAAGAAAGTAACAGAATTTTTTATATTTTATGCATTCTTACTCGTCAAATAACACAGAATTACTTTTCCAACCTTTATTGTATAAAATAATTTAAAAATGGGATAGTAACATTGTAATAATCGAACTATTTTGCATTGGTTAACCACTTACCAATTTTAATGTCTAATTAATTTAAAGTATCGTAATTTATGAATCTTAAATTTAAATATCTGTGTAACGGCAAGGAAAAAATATTATTTGTTTGCATTAATAAAATCAGTTTTCATTGCTACAAAATATTGACGGAGAAATTAAAGTCATAAACATTATGTTTTCTAGAGTTTACGCGAACACTATAGGTACATTGAAATGAAAGACAGTCTACCCGTGACCATGAACGCTGTAAAGGGTTCGAAACGTCGGGTTAAATCAAAAATAAACGTGTTCTAAATCCGTAAACTATCTTTCATCTATACTAATATTATAAAGCTGAAGAGTTTGTTTGTTTGTTTGTTTGTTTGAACGCGCTAATCTCAGGAAGTACTGGTCCGAATTGAAAAATTATTTCTGTGTTAGATAGTTCATTCACCGAGGAAGGCTTTAGGCTATAGAACATCACGTTGCAACCAATAGGAGCGAAGCATGAGTGAAAAATGTTCCAAAAATAGTCACTATCATAATAACAGAAATTGACGCGAACGAAGTCGCGGGCAACAGCTAGTTTCATAATAAACATAAACTTAAGATTTCATCGAAGGCTTTGCGTTTATTATATGACTCGAGCTCTTTTGAAGCATGGCTCAGAAAACTCGCGTCTCGGCTAGGCTCGGGTCTGTGAGTCTGCAGAGTTCTCTAGGTCCAGCCGATCCACCTCCAGGCTTCAAATGTAACATAGCTAATGGCACAGTACCTGTTCTCTGCGAGGGCGAGGGGCACGGCCTCCAGCGCGTCGGCGAAGGCTCGGGCGGGGTACTGCTCTATGGAGCCCAGCGCGTCGGCCGCGCGGGCCACGGTCAGCGCACACGAGACTTCGGCAGCCCCGCCGCCGTATACCACGCGGGAGTCCTGCGGGTAAGAACACATAATATGGTTAATCAAATGTTAGGCATTACCGAACGCAGCCTCTTTGCTAGCGTGCGGTTGCCGCCAAAACAATTAAAAAGTATCTTCTCTCTTTTTTTTCATAAGAATTTAACGGCTTCGGACGAGTCCATACAGCCTAGTCTTCAGTTATAATGTCAATTTGAAATACATACAATATCATAAATACTTACCTACATATTTAAACATAATAGCCTAACCTAACTCATTGAAATGTATGGGTGGTTTATACATTTCAATGATTACAGGAATTTTACGCGAGAACGTGGGTCAGAGTCAAATAGGAGCGCCTTTCCTTGTTTCTCACTTTTATTTGATTTAGCCTACTTACTGACACATTACTGATTATCATAACAATGCCACCGCTTTATCACAATAAATGCCGTTCTCATTTCGTTTCCCGCGCAAAACTCCTATCTTCTAAATACGAGGTCGGGTCAATAAGTCCGTGACTTTTGGAATAAAACACAGATTTTTTGATAAACAAATCATTTTATTTTTCAACGTAGTCTCCCTTGAGCTCTATACACTTTGTCCAACGCTTCTCCAATTTTTTTATCCCTTCCAAAAAATATGATTTGTCGAGGTCCTCAAAATAGGCCTTTGTTTGCGAGATGACTTCATCATTGGAGTCAAATCTTTTTCCACCAAGCCATTTCTTCAGGTTTGGGAACAAAAAGTAGTCACTCGGAGCCAAATCTGGAGAATAGGGTGGATGAGGGAGCAATTCATAGCCCAATTCATGGATTTTTGCCATGGCAACTGCACATGTGTGCACCCTTGCATTGTCTTGGTGGAAAAGAACTTTTTTCTTGGCCAAATGAGGTCGGTTTTTATTCAAATCGTCATTGAAGCGGTCCAATAAGTTGGCATAATATTCCCCATTGATTGTTCTTCCCTTTTGAAGGTAGTCAATGTGGATTATCCCACGTGCATCCCAAAAAACAGTCGCCATAACTTTATTGGCTGACAAACCCGCCTTGGCCTTCTTTGGCGCCGATTCACCCTTAGAAACCCACTGTTTTGACTGTTGTTTGGTCTCTGGTGTGTTGTGATGGATCCATGTTTCGTCCATGGTTACAAAACGGCGCAAAAACTCCTCCATATTGCAATTAAACAACGCCAAACCTTCCTGTGAAGTTGTTACACGATTGCGTTTGTGGTCGACTGTGAGCAAACGCGGCACCCATCTTGCGGAAAGCTTTCTCATGCCCAATTGATCTTTTAAAATTGAAACCACTGAGCCATGCGAGATCCCTACGGCTTCCACAATCTCTTGCACTTTCAATCTTCGGTCGGCCAACACCATATCGTGAATTTTTTCGATTGTTTCGGGTGTAGAGACCTCAACTGGGCGTCCAGGACGTTCGGCATCTTCAGTGCTTGTACGGCCACAACGAAATTCAGTAAACCACTTTTTTACCATTGAAATCGATGGTGCAGAGTCCCCATAGTATTTATCAAGCTTAGCCTTGGTCTGGGTAATAGTTTTTTTTCGCAAAAAATAATGCTTGATAAGCACACGAAATTCACCTTTTTCCATTTTTTCCTCAAATTACTGGGTAGTCTGATAAAAATAGCTGTCAAACACAAACTAACTGACGCAGCAAGTTCAAATTTTGATAGGAATCAACTGACAGATACCTGTTGACAGGAGTAGTGTTGCTTTTTCAGTAAAGAGGTCAAAAAGTCACGGACTTATTGACCCGCCCTCGTATTTTTGTTTCTAGTATAAAATAGAATAACTTATGTTATAAGTGATTAATGAATATGAATTTTTTTAGGGTTCTATACCCAAAGGGTAAAAACTCTGTTCCGTTTATCTTTTCATGTGGTGTCGAATGTAGAAGCGGTATGGTGTGGTGTGTGAGTATGTGTGTGTAATACACTATCGTAGCGTCATGCACGGAGCGCTTGGCCTCCACGATCATCCTGGTGTGTGTGTGTGTGTGTGTGTGTGTGTGTGTAGTGGGGGGGGGGGAGGCTGTACCTGCACGAGGCTGCGGACGACGCACAGCGCGTCGTGCACGGAGCGCTTGGCCTCCACGATCATCCTGGTGTGTGTGTGTGTGTGTGTGTGTGTGTGTGTGTGTGTGTGTGTAGTGGGGGGGGGGGAGGCTGTACCTGCACGAGGCTGCGGACGACGCACAGCGCGTCGTGCACGGAGCGCTTGGCCTCCACGATCATCCTGGTGTGTGTGTGTGTGTGTGTGTGTAGTGGGGGGGGGGGAGGCTGTACCTGCACGAGGCTGCGGACGACGCACAGCGCGTCGTGCACGGAGCGCTTGGCCTCCACGATCATCCTGGTGTGTGTGTGTGTGTGTAGTGGGGGGGGGGAGGCTGTACCTGCACGAGGCTGCGGACGACGCACAGCGCGTCGTGCACGGAGCGCTTGGCCTCCACGATCATCCTGGTGTGTGTGTGTGTGTGTGTGTGTGTGTGTGTGTGTAGTGGGGGGGGGGAGGCTGTACCTGCACGAGGCTGCGGACGACGCACAGCGCGTCGTGCACGGAGCGCTTGGCCTCCACGATCATCCTGGTGTGTGTGTGTGTGTGTGTGTGTAGTGGGGGGGGGGGGGGGAGGCTGTACCTGCACGAGGCTGCGGACGACGCACAGCGCGTCGTGCACGGAGCGCTTGGCCTCCACGATCATCCTGGTGTGTGTGTGTGTGTGTGTGTGTGTGTGTAGTGGGGGGGGGGGAGGCTGTACCTGCACGAGGCTGCGGACGACGCACAGCGCGTCGTGCACGGAGCGCTTGGCCTCCACGATCATCCTGGTGTGTGTGTGTGTGTGTGTGTGTGTGTGTGTGTGTGTGTGTGTGTAGTGGGGGGGGGAGGCTGTACCTGCACGAGGCTGCGGACGACGCACAGCGCGTCGTGCACGGAGCGCTTGGCCTCCACGATCATCCTGGTGTGTGTGTGTGTGTGTGTGTGTGTGTGTGTGTGTGTGTGTGTGTGTAGTGGGGGGGGGAGGCTGTACCTGCACGAGGCTGCGGACGACGCACAGCGCGTCGTGCACGGAGCGCTTGGCCTCCACGATCATCCTGGTGTGTGTGTGTGTGTGTGTGTGTGTGTGTAGTGGGGGGGGGGGGGAGGCTGTACCTGCACGAGGCTGCGGACGACGCACAGCGCGTCGTGCACGGAGCGCTTGGCCTCCTCCACGATCATCCTGTTCCCGCCTCGCATCAGAAGCGTGACCGCGCGCGAGTTAGAACACTCTTCGATCACCAGCATCTCCTCTTTGGACGTGCCGAATGCTGGAAACAAGATGCAACTATAAAGCCTTAACTGCCGAATAACTAGACATACATATTATTGTTTAGTAGAGGTTGCCGATGACCGTCATGGCGTTTAATGGGCTATTATTTAGCAGAATAACTAATACAGTTAACCAATAGCATTGTTAACTTATAAGTTTATAAGACAAAAGAGAAAAACATTTGTGACAACTTCAAATTATGGCTTATTTCTTTTCATAAGCATCATTTATAGGACAAAGTTTCATCTAATAAATAAAACATTGATGAGTTCTTTCTTCAAACCATTAGTTCTGGTAGTAGTTATTATTTCTGGTAACTATTACAATCGTACTGATTACTATTTCAGGCCCAGACTACATGCATGTTAGCTGTATCCAGAGGAATCCAGAAAGAGGATTCTGCCGTAACACTACATTTAGCAGGTGGGTTGGTGTCGTTGGTGATCGCAGTTCAACCAAGAGATGCCCATTTTTTTCTGGCATTTATAAGGACTCTTTTATCTCCCTCATAATCAATAATCAAACAAAATCGCATATTTCTCCCCTTTTAACAATCATAGGACGAGATGGACTGGTGCTATCCTACTGAGAGAATTCAATAAACTTCATTCATACAGGCTCTCGTCTCTCAAATAAGCGTAAGTCATACAAATACCTAATACATACTCTCCCATTTATTTATCTTGCCTCTCTTGTCCTTCAGGATTGCCTGGAAGAGATCCCTTATAGCGATAAAGCCACCCTTGCCCACGTTTAGATTATACATTTAATTTTAGTTAATTGACTGAGCCATAGAGTATCAGTACTTTTGAACTTGAAAAATTATGCCGGGCGCGGCGCTTTAACCATTTAGCCACCGAGACACTACGTCATAGGCATCAATTTTTCAAGCATAAAAGCACCGCGCCCGGCAGGCCCGCCTGAGACATAATTTTTCAAGTTTAAATACTGATATTATAATGGAGAGAATAAGAAGGCTCAAGATCACCCAGCGAGCAATGGAGAAAGCGATGCTTGGTATTTCCCTACTCGATCGAATCAGAAATGATGAGATCCGCAGAAGAACTAAAACAACCGACATCGCTCAAGGGATTGCATCGTTGAAGTGGCAGTGGGCGGGACACATAACACGGAGAACCGATGGCCGTTGGGGCGGAAAGGTTCTCGAATGGCGACCGCGTACCCGACGACGTTCCGTGGGCAGGCCCCCTTCAAGGTGGACCGACGATCTGGTCAAGGTTGCGGGAAGCCGCTGGATGCGGACAGCACAAAACCGATCGTCGGGGGAGCCCTATGCCCAGCAGTGGGCGTCGTTCGGCTGATATGATGTTGATGAGCCATAAAAGTAACAACCCATTTTCGCTCACTGTTGAGCACGGGTCTGTCTCCTTTTTAAGGAGAGGCCTAAGGCCTTAGTACCACCACGCTGGCCTAGTGCGGGATGGTGGACGGCGAGAGCGACGCTGTGGCAACATCACGTTGGACGTTTCTCAAGCCGCCCGAAGGCCTCCAACAGGGCTTAACGACTGTTATCTCATGATAACAGCCGGGACCGACGGCTTAACGTGCCCTCCGAAGCACGGAAGGTATAATGCCACAAACGGTCACCCATCTAATTAGTGACCGCTCCCATCGTTGCTTAACATTCGTGACAGAAACTGATCACGAAGAAACATTGGGCTATGAGCGCTTTATGATGAACCATAAAGTGTTCTATCTATCCACTTACTGAGTTCCCTGACCAGTCCGCACGAGCCCAGCTTGTCCTTGGTGAGTTCCTCGAAGCGTGGCACGATCCGGCCGCCGGTGGCGATCGCGATCAGCTCCATCTCGGGCCCGCCCACCCAGCGCACGGCCGGCAGCCCCTGCGAGAGGAGCAGGTGGTTCGCTTCGTCGTCGAAGCCCCACTGGCAGATGGCGAGCGTGGCTCCGGCGTCCTGGGGAACAAATATATACATTTATTTAAGATCTATTGCACAAATTGTACAAAATGTATAAATGAAACGTGGTATTTTTACCAGTCAACCGAATGATTGACTGGCAGATGATAAAAATAACCGGCCAAGTGCGAGTAGGACTTGCACACGAAGGGTTCCGTACCAAAAAGACCAAAAAACGGGTTTGTTGTATAGGAGCCCCCCTTAAATACTTATTTTATTTTGTTTTATTATTTGTTGTTATTACGGCAGCAGAAATACATAATTTGTGAAAATTTCAAACAGTCTAGCTATCGCGGCTTTTGAGATATAGCCTGGTGACAAAGCGACGAACAGACGGACAGACAGCGAATTCTTAGCAATAGGGTCCCGTATTTACCCTTTGAGTATGGAACCCTAAAAAAGTAAAGTAACAGCCTATAATCATCCCATTGCAGGGAAAAGGCCTCCATCATTGAATTCAATTTACCATTTTTTAAGCTTTACTGCACAATCTAAAAGACATTGTCAAAACTGTGGACTTAATGACTTGTGGCGTTGGGTTGACTAGAAGAAATTAAAAAAAAAATGTAACACAGCCTTTGGCTATAATTATCCCACTGCAGGGAAAAGCCTCCATCATTGAATCCAAGTTACCATAGAAATGATGGGTACTGGCATAATCACGCTTGCCAAATGCGGGTTGGTAATCACAAACCCGAGCAATGATTTAAAGATTCGAAAATTCGAAAAATTTGGTTGGTCTGCCGTCGGAAGGTGGAAGTCGTTGACTTGTACTTAAAGTCGCGTCAGAAGCCTGAATTGGAAAACTCTAACACCAAAGTATCATTTGGTATACCAAAAGAAAAAATACGTTATTTCTATTTTTATTTGCCCAGTACAAAAATGACAAGATAAAGCACTTAAAAAAGTCCGCCAAAAATCTAAATATTTTGATTACGATACTATTTATAAGTTTTTGATGTTCCATTCATACCTAAATCTAAATATTTTGATTACGATACTATTTATAAGTTTTTGATGTTCCATTCATACCTTAACAGGCTAAGGACCGTAAAAATTTAAAACTATATTGCGAAAAATATTTTCTGGTGAAAACTTGACCTATATGTTTTACTTCATAAAGGGGCTCTAAATACGCTACTGAACGCCTATAAACATTTTTGAAAGTCATGAAAAAGTCATCTTGTATCAATAGCCCTCCTGCGTACAATGGCCCGATAGAAAGCGCGGCTAAAGCCCAGCTAAAATAAACAAAAGGTGTTTATACTGACCTTGACCCTTCGGACCATCTCGAGGAACTTGTCGTGCTCGTACTGCCTCAGCTCGCGGTACTCGTCCGCCGAGCCTACCTGCAGCTTGTGCTTCGTCTTCGGCTTCGGCGGCTCGAACGGGCATGTGAGGATGGCCAGCTTCACGTCCTGACATAAGAGATTTAATTAATGTAGTTTCTTTGTAGGTTTTGTCAGTTTGGGTATTGAACATTCTTCTTGAATAAGTTCTCAGTCCTAAATGTCATTTTAATGAAATAATAAGGCGTTTTTACCTTACCAAATTACCTTTGACCGCCATCGGTTAGAATCGTATGGAACTCAGTTGTTAAATAGCAAATTATTTGCAATAAAAAAATCCTATCATTCAAGCTTGATCAAACTGCATACAGTGTGCACAATTTGATTAAAAACGATTAACGGCCGGTCCCAATAATCTATCTATCTTCAGTTTTGGTATATCGGAGATAGAAAACATCTTCTGTCTCTGATTTTGCCGTCCAGAGAAACAAAGACAGAAGTCGGTTTCTATCTCCGATATACCAAAACTGAAGATAGATAGATTATTGGGACGGGCCGTAAGTAGTTAGGGATTCCATCGCGGACGAACGAATTGGCGGCATTTAGGCAGGCATGTCAAAATGGCGTCAGATTTGAAGGCTTACCTAAGGCTGAGACACCTCAGACACAGCCAAGGTTGATATCATTGTAAATCAATAATATGCGTTTATTGAAATCATCATTGGTGTCCAGCTTATTCTTCATCATAAGGTAACATTAGTCTTCCGTTGGAAAGCCTCTTTAAACGGACAATCATGCCATATACGCCACTTGCGGCAGCCGGGTTGGCGATTACCGACCGACCCATTATTTACGACAATATTGCGGACCTATATAACATCACGCTGCCAATAGGAACGAAGAGAGATCAGAGAAAAATGTTGCAAAAATAATCGCGCTCATAATAATAGAAATTGACGCGGACGAAGTCGCGGGCAACAGCTAGTGAGACGATAAAAGGAACAGAGTTTAAGCTTCATACAACCGTATGTGTGCGTGAGCACTGGCCGCTAGTCGCCAGTTGACAACCTCATTGTCGCAAGCTGACGTTCCTAAGAAGCTTTAACTCTGTTCCGTTAATTAATGTAAAAACTACTGGTAACTAAATTTGGTGTAGGTATATGGGTTCAGTTTATTTATGTGGTAGTAGCGTCTTACCTTAAGAGTCTTGGGCATCTGCGGATGGCTCATAGTTTTATCGATGACGACGCCGCGAACGAGCATAGAGTCCTCCATGCGCCCCCCCACTTTGCCTTCCACTTTGATGAGCTCGAAGTTCACGTCGCGCTTTTCTAGGTCCGCCACCGAGAGGATTGCCTGTTGACAAAATTGCACCGTGCGTTATGAATTGATTTTTAGGGTTCCGTACCCAAAGGGTAAAAACGGGACCCTATTACTAAGACTTCGCTGTCTGTCCGTCTGTCCGTCGCTCTGTCACCAGGCTGTATCTCAAGAGCCGCGATAGCTAGACAGTTGGAATTTTCACATATTATGTATTTATGTTACCGCAATAACAACAAATACTAAAAATAAAATAAAATAAATATTTAAGGGATACAACAAACTCGTTTTTTTTGGCCTTTTTGGTACGGAACCTTTCGTGCGCAAGTCCGACTCGCACTTGACCGGTTTTTTTACTTACTTATTAGAATTTTTAGTGTAATAATAATGTGTACGGACGGGGTCTCCGCCGCTTTCAAACGAAAATAGCTTGCAGTACTGCACAAAACCGACGACATTTCAAACAAGAGACGTCGCAAGCTGCAAGCGATTTTGCTCGTAAGGTGTTCTGGCCCTAAAAACCCTCGATAGTAAGTACATGGTGGATTGATTTACATTGCTAACATACAAATAGATTTTAAACCAATAAATCACAGTTCTTTTTAGTAACTAGTAAAGTTACTAAAAATAACTGTGATTTTGTATACTTCATTAGAGATCAGCTAATCACCTCAGATATCCCCAAGGTTTGATATCATAGTAAATCATAACACTATGTGATATTTAAATCATCATTGGTGATCAGCTGAATGTATAATAACATTTCTTTCCCTATGATAATATGTAATTTCTATTACAATTGAAGCTTCAGTCTTTGAGTCACTAGTCTGTTGCACATTTTAATTAAAATTTCACCTTCTAAGGTGCTGTGTAGTGTTTTTTGATTAGTCCTACACAATTGAAGTCAGGCATTTCATATCATAAGATCATAACGTACAAGATTAACATAAATAATAATGGAAAACAGATGGATGGATTTTAAAATTTCTTTTAAGTCTAAATAAATTTATATTGAATTGATATACATAATAGATAGATAGATACACTTTATTGCACACCATAAAATTGAAAAATAACACATGAGTAAGATTTAGATTAGTACAATTTAGGCGGTCTTATCGCTTGCAGCGATCTCTACTAGACAACCTTCAGGTAGAAGAAAGATGAAACAGATTTGAAAGGGGAAGGCGGCGGAGAGTATTCAAAAGTACACGTAAAAAAAAAGTAATAAAAGAGATGTAAAATTACAATCTCAAATATATCTAATATTACACGCATAGTAAACTACATAAATAACATTAAAATACAGTATTACATACATGCATAATAAACTACATAAACTATACATACATACAACATAATTTACTTATACTATAACATGGATCTTATACATTATGTATTCATACACAAATAAAGTTTTCTAATTATAATCTTGGATGGATACAATAAAACATAAGTAGTAGTTTGCAGGTACAACATTTATATCTAAGTAGCAAACTCTAGAAAGTAAAATATGTTTTGTAATATTTAAAATTCCTATTTTAAATATTACAAAACATATATGTATTTACTTTCTAGAAAATCGAGGATACTCACATCAACAGCAATTTCAGCCATCAGCCTGTGACACTTAACCACAACCTTACTGCCCAGCGTTGTCATGGCAACCTTTATGAGGTTCTCTCTGGTGTCCTTGTTGACGGGGAACGCCTCGCTGATAGAATCAAGGTGAGCTAGAGCTATGGCTGCTGCCATTTCAAATCCATCAGCGATACGGATCGGGTGGATTCCTTTGTCTAGGAGGTTTGATGCCTGCTCCAAAAGGGCGCCTGTAGAAGAGAATTTAATTATCATTGCAAAATTAATTATAATATTATCGATTCTACCCAATGCAGCAAAGGTTTCATACATAACATATTATAAAGCTAAGGAGTTTGTTTGTGTGTTTGAACGCGCTAATCTACGGAAGTACTGATTTGAATTGAAAAATTATTTTTGTGTTGGATAGTCCATTTATCAAGAAACGCTTTAGGCTATATAACATCATGCTGCGACCAATAGGAGCGAAGCATCAGTGAAAAATGTTACAACAATAATCGCGATCATATTCACAGAAATTGACGCGGACGATGTCGCGGGCAACAGCTAGTGAAGACTAATAATTTTAAATATTAATTGAAAATAACTCTGTGTCTGTTCCACATAATGACTTTAAATTAGATGACGAATATTTTTTTGCTTTTAGTAGGTATTTTTGGTCCTAAATGCAGTTGTCTCTATTGCGCTCTGCGGTGGAGACGTTCGGGACTGCGCGACAGCGATAGATTTTACAAATACCTATTTTTCAATTCTCTCGACGGTAGTGTTTCCTCTAAAACTAAGTGAAATCATACACAAATGGACTGATTAATGTTAGGAAACTCTGTAATAGAAAATTAGTAAATTTCTAACTCAAACATAACTCACCAGCCAAAACCACAACTCCGGTGGTACCATCACCAATCTCATCGTCCTGACTCTGAGCCAGCTGCACCATAAGCTTTCCGATCTGGTGTTCGACGTCCATCAGCTTCAGGATGGTAGCGCCATCGTTGGTGACTGTCACATCGCCGTCCGGTGACACCAACATCTTGTCTAAGCCACGAGGACCGAGGGACGTGCGGAGGATGCCGGCGATCTGACGCGCAGCTTGGATGTGTGACTGGAAACATATCGTATTTTTAAAGATTTAATAATATTATAAATATGAAAGCAACTCTCATGCTTTGACGCCTAAACTACTTAACTCCTACAGGATTATAAGATCGCCAGCGGTCGCAATATCAATTGATTTTAATTGTGTCTGGAATAACATACAATCGAGGGTTTAAACTTAAAATTCAATTGATTTTCTATTCAATCCTTTTGAACAAAATGAGATATGCATGAAGTTATAAGTATGATAAGAATATTCTAGTCTCTGCCTGCAAAAAGTTTTATATAGTAAAGGTACTGTTACACATGCTCATTTCAAGCATGAAAGTATGCTTATTTTGAGCAGTTGCTACTAAGTAGCATGCACAGAACATAAAAAACGATAGAAGTAGTAAGTAGGCGGGCCCCGCGTACCACACATCGGCTACGGATGGCGCATATCTTGTTTCCGCCCCCTTTTACGCGCTTCAGACAACAACTGTGATTGCTAGAACGTATTGACGTTGTGCTATTCTGACAAAAATCTTTAAATATGCCGACCTGCACAGTATTAGAGTGCAAAAACACAAGCACTAAAAATAGTTTATCCAAAGGAAGCGTGACATACCATTTGTACGTAATATTATATCGTTATTTTGACAGAAATTATAAATTTTGCGGATAATAACAATCCTTAAAAAGTACAACCTAAAACCATTCCACTGTCCATAGAGATAAGGTCGAAACCATATTTTGGTAATTACTTATTTTTGTAATGTTTCAAAACGCTATTCATTTAGGGATGTGGTAAAATATCGATAAGTTATTTATCGATACTTATAATTATGTATGACACATTAAAAAAGTACAGCTTGTAAAAAAGATTTATAAATTGCTTGTTTTTTTTTGTTATTTATAAATGTAAATAAAAAAATTGAAAAAGTACAAAAAAAAATAGTAATCTATGAAAGTATTAAGTTACAAAAGGTCATTAAATATAGAATGAAGAAGTCATTAATAATTTATAATTTTTTGGAAAAGATGTTAAGTTGTAATAATTAAGAAGGTAAGAGAGACAATGTTAAACATAATGCTGGCTCTCTTATGTTGTTATAACACAAATATCGGCACTTACAAGTGTCGATATTTTTGTTATGATTATCGTAACTATCCCACACCTATTTATCAATAGTTTTTAGGTAGCATCTATCGTCGCGTAGCGGAACTATTTGATAGTGAATAAGAGGCATCTAGTGTCGGGTAGCGGAACTATCTGACAGTTAAAGTTAACCAATCGCTACAAGACATTCTTAGTGTGCGTAATAATGTGATTAATTCACAAATGTGTTAGTTTGGTTACACTGGTTTTCATACAAATAGGAGTGGATGCTACTTCTACTCGTTTTTTATGTTCTGTGGTAGCATGTGTGTCGGTTGCTCAAAATTAGCATGCTTATTTCGAGCTTGCTTAAAAATCAACAGGCGTGCGATTTTTGAGCATGCTACCTGCGGCGCGGGTGGAAGGGGGCGTGCTTTAAGCGCGTCTAAACAGGTTTGCTTATTGAGCATGCTTGCTAGTATCGGCCAGTCGTTCGCAACAAGTGCGCGTGCACAATTTCATTCAAAATGACTCCGAATTTCCGCAAGCAATTGATTGAGCACTTGCTCCAAAGTCCTGTCTTCTAGAAACCCAGTTACAGACCTAAATCTTTCTCTTCCTTTTCATTTTTTGCCGAGCTGACATAAGCTTCTGGATCCATCGCATCGCCAGCAAAAGGATAAACTTATTCAGCTCCATACGGATTACGGATAGCTGTTTGACTGTCCATGAGACCATGACTTTGTGACAGAGAGCGAGAAAATATGCTATAAAATAGCATGTGTATTTGGAATGTTTGCTTTGAGCATGCTTATTCAGGAGCATACTTAAAACTAGCATGCCTATTGCTGGCAAATGTAAACTAATCATAAGCATGCTCGTATTGAGCATACCTAATAGCACGCTTTTTAGCATGCTATTTTAGAGCATGTGTAACAGTAGCTTAAAGGTAAGTTAAGTTAATTTCAACTGCACAATTAAAATATTAAAACAATTTTTAACCCTTTGAGCATTGGTTATTCCAGACACAATTAAAATCAATTGTATTTGCGAAAAGACTAAATAGGTACTATAATTTTCTCCACATTTTTTTAAATTTCCCATAATTTTAAATGGCTCCATAATAATCATAGTGTAGAAATGGTCTTCATTGTTTTTAAAAAGTTGTTTAATTAATTCGATGGCAGTAATTGCAAAATTTTATTTTGTATCAATTAACACAAAAATATAATTTTTAATGAACACAGTAAAGTAGTCAACATTAGTGGATTCGAACCACCACTTGTTTGCAGATCACGATCATCGCGTCGTAAAACACTGCGTCAGACAATATAATTGACATAAACAAAATGATTTCGAAGCCAAAACCAAATGATTACTAGGTTATTAGAGAATTTACTTTTCTAAAAGTACAAAAAAAAGAATAAAAGTGAAGTAAAACCATACAGTGTTATTATTTTTAAATATCGCCATTGTATGCAGACGGATAACACTAAGAGTACCTACATCATGTGACTCATAGCACCTGGTTTTAAAATTCGATATAAATAGCTCAATTGCAAGGAAATTACAATTTTATTGAAATAAATATGCTAAATAGAGTTGAAATAATATAATTATATACAGTTTAATTGATAAAATCTTTTGTTTCGACGCCTTTTAGAACATTTTAAATTAATGTTTACATTTTTAGGTTACCATAATTTTACTAATTATTTAGCTATATTAAGTAATGTTTTGCATTCTTATCATAATTAAACCTGTCTTATATGATACAGTGCATTGAAAATTGATTTATTAGCAGGAAAACTCACCTTCAAGGCATCTATACCGGTTAGCCTTTTCTGGCTATGTTGGTCCCGAATTATAATAAATGGACGTCCATACTCGTCAAAGGCTACCGTTCCTGGGAACATAGCCATTTTTCACAAAATAATCACAACTCAATTCCTAGATGCAAATAGATTTTGCCTCAGAGATTATTTCAGAAAAACAATGGACAGAAAATGAAATGACAGATTTGAAATTTGACTTTCTACTTTTTAAATTAATGTCAGATGACAGCTGATAATACGTTTAGAAATCTATTGAGTGTACGAATCGACGGGTCTCGCTAGCCTAGCAGCAAATGAACCACAGCGAGGTTTCCGGGCGGCCTTTTCTTTCCACATTAACGACAGTGTACAAGATCTTACTAATCCATTGACCTTTTGCGTGAGTACCTTAGTACATACATACCAAGCTAGAACGGTATCATAATTGTTCATAATCATCATTATTTCGGTTAAGCAAGGTCCACAGCTGAATATTGGCTACCCTCTGCAGATCTCGACACTCTACCGGTCCCACGCAAATCGCATTTTGCGGCTTCCCGCGGTTTAATCCCTCAACCCCCAGGATGCACTCGGGTGCCACGATAAAAAAATTATTTCAATTGTGTCTGGAATAACTCACGATCGAGGGATTAAATACCTTTATTTACTATACCTTTAGAGAAATCTATATCGAACTTTTTACTTTTAAATACATACCTTCTACCTACCTTGCCATACTTTATAGTACACTGCAACTTTTGTTTTGATTTCATAATTTCTTTATTTTATAAAACAAACGGGACTTTAAAAATTGAATCCCTCAACCCCCAGGAGGCACGCGCGTGCCGCGATAACAATTCATTTCAATTGTGTCTGGAATAACTCACGATCGAGGGAGCAACTGAAAAAGTAAGTATGTATCGCCACAGTATCGCTCAGCGTAGCTTGGCGGCGATGTCCCTGGCCGAGTGAGAAATGTTTTTTCTACCCACATAAATTAAACATTTGTGTTGTACAGTCAACTCGGCACACTATTAAATCCTGTTATGATTTAAGTTTTAGGTGTAAAGCTGCAACAAGAAAGTTTAAAATTCTCAAATACTTTAGGACTCCCGGACCTTAAGAAGGCGTACAAAGAACCGAACCCACTGCTTTATTGAGTTAATATAATGCAAATACAACTTGACGATTATCCCTATACGCACTATGCAACTTCCAGGTAGATACATCCAAAAACAATCCCTGGTCAGTGCAGGACTCCTCCTAAATGACGTCACAATGGGCTATGGGCTTGGACGAATGCTATGGGTTCAATTATTACATCTAGCTACTTCAATGGTAGGTAAGGAGGTAGGTATACATAATTAGGTGCTCAAAGATTGACAAATCAGATAGATTCAGTTTCATTCTATTGTAAGTAAAAAGCTAAAATGGTTTATAAGACAATAACTGCAATGAAATACAAGTTTTAAAATGTATAGGTAATCATCTCCAAGTAAAACTCTAACAAGTGTCAGTTTTCCAAGATGATGGCTTAGCGTTGTCATAGATAGTGCTCAACACCATTAAAACACCGGTGTAACAGCCAACGATGGTGGAGCTATACAGCACACGGTCCAGTATACCCGCTTTAAGCCATATTGGTTGGCCATCTTCGCATTGGTAGTGAGCCTGAAGCCTCCTTAACTTCAACAAGCTTTGTGGTTCATGCTTCTTCGGTCGACATGACTGCAGGACGATAGGCGATATCGTTATATGCCGAGTAAGAAGCTTACGAGCTATAGATTTGAGTAAATATGACATGGTGATAATAGATAGAAAATATTTAGAATGCCATGGAGTGACGGTGTTATTTGTCAGACTGACTTTTCCAGGGTAAGTATTACTTTACTCTATGGACTGACTGGTTCATAGAGGAAACTGGCTGAAAACCAAACTAGAAATTTTTTTTGACGTGATAACGTCTTTAAAATCGTTTTAGTCGGGTGACATGTTCAGAAACTTGTGTCACACCAAAACCTCACGAGCGCGATCGCAGGTATAACGAGAGAAAGACGGACCGATCTCCCGTCTCATCTCGAGCGCTGCCAGTCATTCCGTGAAACTTGTCACGCGGAATCCTCACGAGCGGAGGCTGGCATAGCGTTCGACTGAGTGGACCGATCTTCCGTCTCTCTCACTCTAGCGGCATACAAACGAATGGAGATTTTCTCGTTATCACGTAAACATCTCGATCGTAAACCTACTTTACAAACAACCAATTTTTTTTTAATTTAAATCGGAAGGGTTCATTGTGGCCAGTATTTTTATCTTCTATTAAAATTTAATCCCTCAACCCCCAGGAGGCACGTGGACCAAATACGAATACCACATCACGATGCTTATACCAAATTGAAAAAAATTAAAGAAACAGAAAGTAGCTCTGTCTGTCTGTTACGCTTTTACTACGCCGATTATGATGAAACAAACATTGATAAGACCTTGAGAAAGCGTAGGATAGGGCTGCCGTTATTTTTGAGACCGTCGTCTCGGAGTTCGCAATTAATAATGACAAGGAGTTTATTTTGCACACAGTAATACAAAACAATTACAGGACACAATCTCAAAAGTACACAAAATAGTAATATGAAAGATAAAATTCCCAAAATTATTTAAAATTCTTATTTTCCTAGAATCGCCCACAAATGACAAAAATAGGAGATAGATTATTGTAAAAATATTTTTATTTTATTACCCTTAAATTATGATTTGGTGGTGTTTACAATCAATATTATTTAGTGGTTTTGTTATCAAAAATTGAAAACACAAAGTACATTTTGTGGTAATATATTTATATTAAAAATGAACAAAAACTCCTGTCACCAATCGATGAGCAACTTTATTCCACTTTGAGCTTTGCTCTTTACAATTTCACAGGCGTAAAGACTGTAGAAATGAAAATAATTAAAAATAAAAATAAAATACACTCGAAACCGGTAAAGTTATATAAGTTTCGGAGGGTGCCAAATGAGTGCTAAATTAAAGTGTAGCTAGTTTAATAAAATGATTAAGTAGTTTTATGGTAAAAGCTTAATCCCGCCATCTCGACGCGTCAATATGGCGGGACCAGTCTGAATCTTTAATATTGTCTTAACTATGAAGGAGCCAAAATTATAATTGACGGTGCCAAATAGGTGCTAAAAGGAAATGAGTAAATTGGTTTAAAACAAGGAGTGATCCCGCAGTCTTGACGTTCATGCGACGTCGACGTTCGAGAGGTTGGCTATATAATCAAAGCTTGAGAGACGCTAGTGTGGGGAGGCCTATATAGGGCACAATAAGCAACATACATACACAAACCATGTCTGTGGCACAGTTGGGAAAACAGTTTTAAAATGTATGGTCGGCCAAGAAAGTGGTGTACCAGTTTTGACAAAATTTCATGACGTGTCAGTAAAATAACGATAGAGACTAGTAATTAATAGCTGTCAGAATATATTTGCATGGGAATTGGGAAGATCAACCCTGTTGCTCTCTGACGCGCGAATGACTTTCAACCTTGGGCTGATAAACAATATAATATGGTTCTCAGTAATCTCAGAACCATTCAGTATAATTTGCATAAAATGGCAAAGTGACAGCAGGCAAAGATAAGATGAGCATCATATGTTTTTTTTCTTGGGTTGCTGGGTAAGAAAACTATGCTTACTCTCAATTAATTACTTCATTTAATAAAAACATTATTATTAATGACTACATCTAATCAGGCTTATTCGAAAATTTTTGAACAAACACATTAAATTTATTTTATTGATCAAACACTATGAATGTTTTTAAGTCCTTATGATAAATTTGTTTTAGATCACCATTTACCGAACGAGACATCTTATTCTGAAGACTTCCTCGCTCGTTTTCTGCGTTATATATCAAATCGTTCAAATGCTAGAGCCTTCCCTTCTTCTTCATATTCCTCTTTTGTCATGCAGAATGAATAAAAATCTGGATCTCTAAATATAGTCTTGCCACCTTCCCATGCATATGTTAATGGATTCTCTGGCAAATGTACATTTACATCAAAATGGTCAAGTGATAAAGACCTTACTTCATTAAACACACGGTCCCGGAATCCTGGGAACATTGTACTACCACCATACAGGACTATATTATCTAACAAACTCTCCATATTTTCTTCTGGACATGATTCAATAGAGTGCATAATAGCCTCTGGTATTCCCATTTGTGGGATCCCAACGTCTGAAGGGTGGAAGAGCAGTTCTGGGATGGAGAACCGTTCATTGTTAAGACGTAATGTCTGTTGTTCTAAGTCTTCATCTGGTCTGACAACATCTCGAAGGTAGCCTCGTCGAATCGTTGTGTAGTCTGGTAGAACATAATCTTTTACAATGCTGTTTTCTGCACCTGAAAATATTGCATGATTTATTCTTATTTGTACCAAAATTAGAACAAGTATTTGATTGAAATATGGTTTATGAGGAGGGAATGATTCCTGAGTAATACAAAAATTCATCTGAAAGTTTTCTTGGGGTAGTTTGAAAGTTGCATGTACAGGAGCAAATATATATCTACAGTAGGAATCATCGCGAATGTATGAGATTTTTTTATTGTGAAATAGATTAAAAAAATATTATAGACAAAATAAATTAAGTAATACTAAAAACAAAATATCTTACCTTTCTTTTTAGCTATTTCCATGTCATTCTTGAAATCCTGTGAAACAAAACAGGAGTCTTCTTTCACTTGGTTAATCACATATGTTTCGTCCATCACATTTAATTGTCGGTACGACAATATCTCCTTTAAATGATTTGTCAACACTTTGCCACCAATGTCTATCCTTTTTATGCCATTCCGATACTTCTTACCATTAATATAAGGAACTATGTATGTGTAGCTATACCCTGAATCAACCACTACTGTACACTGGTTGTTGTGTGTCTTCCGATATTTGTACTCAGCTAAATCCGTAGCATTTATTCTCAATAACGATTGACACTCGTATTCTTCAAAGAAAATCTCTGTCATTGCTTCCTGTATTGATGCAAAATTGAAAAGAGGTTCGGTTATAATCAACGGGGTGTCATTAAAGTTGACTGGACAACATTCCTTGCTAAATATGTAATCCCAAACGGTTTTTTGTGTGTCCCAGTTGATTAGAAAACCTTTTTGGAACGGGAGTATGTAAAAGAGACCGGATGCATCTCTGCAATCGTCTATCTGCGACCCGACAAAAGGACGACGTCTTTCCGACTTGGCTTTCATGATACAGTTCGGCACGACTTTTGGCTCCATCGACGAGAAGCCTACCTTCGCCGTATAGGCACCGTTGTCCAGGATATAGCAAGAAGTTTCAGTCATTTCGAAGATCTTATTTCAGGTTACCGGCTATCTGATAATATAATTGTAATACGCACATTCAGAGGGCAAATTGGTCTTCAATGTTCGAGAAACGCAGTGCTACATTTGAAATTATATTCAGTTCACTAATTAATTATTCATTTTAGTATTTTAGTGGGTAATTTAACTTTTATTTTGGTCACCAAACATTGCAGGAAATGAAAAAATAATCAAACAAACCGCAAACGTCAAATTGTTTATTTTTATATAACAACTTTCACGGCCCCAGATGTATCTATACAGCCGACGGCAAATGTTCGTACTTAATATATTTAGTACAATCAAAAATAGTATCAATGATAGATGATTGCTGCTACAACGAACGAACAACAGCGAGCGCCGAGCGGTGCTCTTTGAGTAATAATATCAAAGGCGGGGCTATTGATACTATGCAGGTACTATTTCTACTGGACCAGCATCGCAAGCTTAGAGCATTTCAACAAGAGCGTCTTGTCGGCATTCCCTTTGCCTGCCTACCGGTTTATGAACAAAATGTTCCACCATGTTTATTAAACTAATTAATTCAAAGATTACATACATATCTACATTCTAAAAATATTTAACTTCATTGTTGCATTTTCCAACCGAATAAATTATATGTAAGGAGTAGTATTTTATCTTTCCGACTTTTCGATCTACGACCACGACCGAATCTATGTGGCTTTAATGTCATATTTAATAACATCAATGTTAATTCAACCTTTAGTTCAAGTCTAAAGTTTAATTTAACAAACTGTTAGTGAAGGAGCACCCAAACGTTCCATTGGGTGCTCATTTGGATTTGACGACGACCATTTGGATCAGTGGTAGTAAACGCTGCTTCTGAGCCATGGGTCGCGGGTTCGATCCCCGTACAGTACAAATATTTGTGTGCATGAACATGTCTGTTTGTACTGGTCTGGGTGTTTTCTAAGTATATATTTACAAAAGCCAATACGACAAGCTTCGTAGTAGTTTCTTAGTTTGGGTGGGACTAGATGGCTCTGTGTGGCCCAGTGTGGCATGTCTGAAAATATTTATTTATATATTTATAACTGTTTTACTATCACGGATTGTGTATCTAGCTTAATTGTAACTAATGGGAAGGTTTTATAAAAAATAACATATTTTTACGATTGGTTATTCGGTATATTTTTCTGAATAACATATAACTGCGAGGGTTATTTCCATGTAAACATAAATTACACATTTTATTCATTGATGTAGGTATTGACCCCATCTTAAAACTGTTTTTATCATACCGTTGGGTGAGGCGATCAAGGCGAACTTTGGTCATAAACACTTTGCTCTGAGTAGCGTTGCCAGGCGTCTGGATAAAGCCGGACATAGGTAGGCTTTTTGATATCGTGTCCGGCCAAAATAAACGTTGTCCGACTTTTGTTAGGCTTTTTACATTTCGCAAATGAGCGAGCGCCGAGCCGACTGTAGGTCGCCCTCGCATTCACAAAGAATTTACAAAGATTTATGATAATAATCAAAAAAGCTTGATTTTAGATACAATTTTTTCGTACCTACGAGTATTAATACTGAGACACAAAATCCTCAATAATGTAGGGTGTCTGGCCTTTCTACCCAAATGTCAGGCCAAACTGGCTGGTCGGTCCGGCTAATAGGTTTCGCGACCTGGCAACCCTACTCAGAAGTCATCATTTGCGGAGCAGGAGGGCGAAAGCTGAACTTAGTTTAATAGTAAGTAGAACAAAAAAACACTAACAACACCGAATCTGCATACTTACCCCGAAATACAGCTGGATTCTATTTGGCTGGGTTAGGTTAGGTTACTTATAACTGTGACCTGATGATTATTTGATGATGATTTTATTCCATATCTTTTTCTTTTCCAAATCTATGTGTAGATAAAGTACTACCAAAAAATTAACTAATGGTGAATGATTTAATAATTAATTTAAAAAAGTAAAAAAGTAAACATAATCCCTTTTCTGCCTTTGTTTTCTGCAGTTGCATAAAGAAAAAAAGCCTTTACAACATAGTTTTTTTAATTATGGTTTATTAAATTATGTTACACATTTCTAACTTAGCCTAAAGATCTTCACTGCATTAATCACAAAGCTAACGGTGTTTTACCTGTAAAACCAAAATTATTTTATTAGCAACATGTGATGATGATACGAGTAATATTACTGCATGTAGTAAGGAACATACACTTTTTTATATCACACTCATGTGCCCAAGTGCTTAACAAGAGTTCTACTCACATTATCGAACGCTTAATAAACCAAAATTTCAAGCAGCGCCATCTAGTGTCAACTTGGTGAAACAGATTCACTATCCTATCCTAGAATTCAATTTACGCGTGCAATCAGTTTCATTGACTAAAAAACCGATTATATAAATCACTATCAAAGATATAAGAACTTATAATAAATTACTGATTATATTATTGAGTACTTCATACAAAAATATCAAATATAAATATACTAAATATTACAAAATTAAATAATTATTATGGAATTACATTTCTCGTCACACCTCAATTAATTACAATCAACTGTTTGTGGCCTGTAAATTAAGAGTATTAAGACCTATTTCAAACCAAAAACAATTTATTTGATAATAGTAATAGGGAACTATGACGTCACAAGTTAGTATGGCAAAATACATGTCTATGTACTTTATTTGATATTTTAGCAACTTAATTGCACTTATAATTATATAATTATAATATCCGCCCGGCATGCGAGGAGATGCGGGTTCGAGTCCCGCCTGAGACAAATTTTTTTAAGTTTATATACTGATACATGTCTCAATTGGTTTGTACTCAGATCACAAAAGGGGTGTCAATTGTTTGGTAGTGTCAACTGAGAAAGTCAGACAAATTATAAATAAACGTCAAGTTAGTCATCTGGCTATTATACTTCTAACACCTAAAGGTAGACTTCGGAGCAATGCGGCTTGCGGCTTGCGTCGTGCGACATGCGACACTTGCGGCCCACGCGGCCATGCGGCTGTACTTTGAATTAAAAGAGTGTATGAAACCCTTTCCGAGCGAAACGTCGCGGCCGCATGCGTCGGACGGAAAGAGTTTCATACACTCTTGGCCGCGTGGGCCGCAAGTGTCGCATGTCGCACGACGCAAGCCGCAAGCCGCATTGCTCCGAAGTCTACCTTAACACAAACAAAAGTAAAAAAAAAAATTGAAAAATATAATTAATTATAAGATGTTGTCATATGAAAAAAAATAAAAATTATCGGTTTATGAGTCATCCTATCTTGTTTAGTGATCCTAACCAGTCTAACCACTGAAAAAGTAATCACTAGTATGTTATCCTATTCACTAAAGAAATTTCTTTTGTGTCCCAAGGGCCAACTTTTGTACTGTTTCATGATAGCTGGCTGCTTAGTCTCGGATTGGAGCAATATGACAATTGCTTTCTATTGTGTCTGGAATTATCCAGATACAAGCGGTTAATTTGCTGTTACCAACTCTTAACTCTAATCTAACCCACCCACATACTTTTTAACAGTGCAAAATCTTGGCACACCTAATTGGACATCACTATTTAGGGAAGTAAGTTTCTCTGAGATTAAGCTGGTTAAATATAAGAAAAATCTATAAACAGCATTATAAATCTAACTGAAAAAAATCCAGCCTAGTGCATTCAGGCCACAAGCAGTACAGGGTTCTCTAGAAGCCTTTGTGGATGCTGACTTACCATTGGCAATTTAAAACTTAACATGTCATACATGATGACATGGCTTCCTGTACAGTCCAGTCCAGTACAGTGTCTTGTCCTGACCCACAATATTTTAGACTGATTCAACCAAATCCCACGATATGAGAATACAGCTCTCTAATCATATCATAATCATAATCATAAAATCTTTATTGTGGAACAACATAGGGGTCATACAATATTTCGAAGTAACAAAATTGCAATAAAATAAGTTATGCCTTAATCCATCAACCCCCAGGAGGCACTCGGGTGCCACGATAACAATTGATTTGAATTGTGTCTGGAATAACTCACGATCGAGGGATTAAAAAAGATAGCTTGAACATGCGAGTCAATACTATAGTTAATTAGTTTTGTCCATCATAAATTCATTAATGGAATAATAACACTTGTCAATCAGATATTTACTAAGTTTTGTTTTAAAAATATTTATGTCACTAATGTCTCATATGAATTTTGGTATTCGGATAAAAATACGAGGAGCACTACAAAATATACTCTAGCTAAATAAGCTAGATCTGGCCCGAATTGAGCATAGTTTATCATTATGGCGAGCTTATTTCCTAAACTCAAACTTGTCTATGTTAGATTTTATAAAAATTGCACATTCCAAAATATACAAACAGGGTACTCTCTAGTACTAACGGTCTCAAAGATCAATCATGGACTACAGACAGACAAACTGACATAGCGATAATGTCCTTGTCTTGACTACGCCACCCCATAATTAAACAAATATCACAAAAACATTTTGAAAAAATCAGCTATTGATATAATATACAAAAAATCTCAATTAATATGTTAAGAGTGCTTTAAAGCAAATATAACATTTGGTGAAATTTGTTTATAAAATTTTTCAGTTTAGGTATTGAACCATTAATTAGTATAGTAATTCCGAAAAAAACTGGCCTAGTTGCTTGTAATAGCTAACTGTTATCTTGATTGCATTTGAGATTGTTAATGATTACATTTAACATCAAACAAATTATGGTAGAAAAATAACCTGCAGGCTTACTCTTGACAGGTTCGAGTTACGATCAAAATCGAATCGACGTCGAGAATCAGTGATTTGGTACTCTAAAAAGTGAACCTAAACTTTTGTGTCGATGGTGATTACGTTATCAACCGAAAATGTTTCACAGATCGCCATTCAAGATCGATCTCGGCTTGATTTTGATTTAGATTCGATTGAGTTTGTTTAGATTTTGTCTAGGTCGAATCGAGATCGAAATTAAATCAAATTCAAGAGTAAGGGCCCATAACACTGCACCAAGCATATAATATTTGATTGAAAACCAATGCAAATGTTTAACACACAGACAGAACATAGATTTTCCATGTTCTGTGGTTTAACACGTTACCTGTGCATGCCCCACCGATGGGGCATTTTGAGTTACTCGTCATATGTGAATGCCCCATCGGTGTGGCATGAGTACCTAACAAGCAAGTTTGAAGGCTTGTAACTAAAATTAACTAACTAACTTACTTGTAACTTGCTTTTAGGTAATTTTTTTTATGAATCTGGGTACAAAAATAATAAAACAATGATAATTTATACTATTTTAATAACTAACGAATTTTTTTTTCTATAAATAAATAAAAAAAAACTAACGAAGCATATTAACCCCAATTTGCATTTGTACTTATGGATTTGCATCCATAATCTTAGCTACACAGTTAACATGTTAATATTTGTGCCTCATTAAGGGTAATATAGCTGCCACAACCCCTAAATCTATACCCTAGCTAGATTTAAGAATACTTACAGTTTACTTCTTAAGAAGCTGGTGGCGGGTGATGAGGTAAGGCGCAGATAGTCCAGAGCCAGCATACAGGATGAAGTACAGGGTCAACTTGTAGCGGTTGGTGATGTCGAAGGGCAGGTTCTGAAAGTATCTTACCTATTAGAGCGATCGTGAGTAAACTTTTAGTGACAAAGTTACACAATATAAAATTGATATCCCACACCAAATTGATAAGAAATTATAAAAATTTCTGTAAGATTTAAAAATTAGTTGAACTTGTAATTGAGTTGGCAAATATAAATTTTTTTAAAAATGTATTCCTCCTTATTTTGATTAAAACAAATGAATAACGCAGTGCAGCTTTTATTATGTAACGTAGGATGTGGTAGGATTTTTGAAATTGGAACTTACCTCGCCAGGGATTCCACCATGGGAATGGTTCCTTACGAAGTTGGTCATAACATTCCTGCCAAGCTTATTTGATACACGAGCCAATGGACCCAGCATTTTGGTGAATATTTAGATTTATTAGAATATTGCAAAATTCGATAACCTCTTCTTTCCTTCAATGGGAACTTAACTTTTTAAAGAAAACTACCATTGCGTTCAG
Source organism: Anania crocealis (assembly GCA_949315895.1). NCBI lineage: Eukaryota > Metazoa > Arthropoda > Insecta > Lepidoptera > Crambidae > Anania > Anania crocealis. The sequence goes on from OX438861.1 coordinate 19,651,095, forward strand.
AAATTTTCTAATGTGATAAAATGATCGTGAACGCATTCACCAAACTAATTTTTAAAATAAAATAAAACAGTAAAATTTACTTTGAATACATTTAATTAAGAGATAATAATCAGAATTTAACTACTTAAAAATAACAGTTATCATTTTCTGATCTTCAAAACTGCATAAAGTTTAAAGTCACCTGGAATAAAAAACAATTGGTTATTTTATTTATTTTATCGCTTGGTACGTTTGAATTTGAGTATGTATTTAATAAGTATTTAATATGCCCGAAGCACGAAGTAACATACTAGCATAAACCTTACTTATTACTTTGGATACTACAGAGCTTGAACCCTCAAATTAAAAATTTTTAAAAATCATTCCATCAAAATTAAATGATAATCGTTTCAAATGGATGCTGCGCATGCGCTTCTTCGTAGACTTGAACAAAAATAAATAGGACTAGTGTTGAATTTTCACAATGTATAGATCTATGATAATACTGTTTGTAAGTAGTATGGATTAGACATTTAGGTACCTACATTAGGAATTATGCAGTATCAATAATTTATCATTGATCATTTTGTACGAAACTTGGTAAGTATGTACTTAAATGGATACAGTTTGATACCCTGGGAAGTATAATATCACTCAAAGGTTTAGAAAATCCAGGAATGAAAGTTTGTGGGGAATCAATAATGTTTGCTAGTCACAAATTCTATCAAAGCCATTTATGAGGAGCGTGACACAATCGGGAACGTAAAATAACTGAATTCCAAACGGACTAATTAGCATGCAGAGCCTAGCGCTCTGGGTCATTCTGGGTATTTTTGAGTGACTCCTAATTTGATATTGGTCTTGTTTTGTAACTGTTATTCAAGCAATAAAACATTGCAGCAGCGTATTTTGAACCAGCAATTCTATAAAACATTTGACTGTGGGACAAAAATGTTGGATAAAAAATTTATTGAAGGAATTTGGCATAGGTTTTGCGATACATAAATCTAAGGAATTCCCGGAGGGGTCAGTGTTTCAACATTTATCTGCATTGTCAACATACCGAAATTTTACCGAATGTGCAATTAATTGAGTTTGGGCTTTGTTTCTGAATTCAAGTTACCACAGCAATGATGGGAATCACCACGCTTGCCAAATGCGGGTTGGTGATCACAAACCCGAGTAACGTTCGAAAATTCGAAACTATTTGTTGCCCGACCCGGGGATCGAACCTGGGAACCCGAGATCTTGACCCGGTATTTAAACCACTAGACCAAAGGGGCGTTATTAAATATTTATACATACCTTTAATTACTTCTTAGCCAGTTGGTGCAATACGATAAGGAAGGGCGCGGCGAGTCCTGTGCCAACGTACCAGAAGAGGTTGAGGGTGAGCCGCGTCCTGTTGTGTATGTTGAACGGTAGGTTCTGGAAAATCAGAGGTTTTTTTTATGAACTCTAGTTATTTTGGTAGTAGGTATACCTACTACTAAAATCTCTATGTATGAAGTATTTTTTAATAACAGGATCATATTAGTATTAAATAGCTTATTTTAAGAATAAAACCGAAAAAATAAAATAAAATAACTCGAGGTAACTTTAAGAATTAAGTGTAAGATTTTGCAAAACATATCCCCAACAATATCAATTTATTTTTAATTTACTGAAATTCACTCCCAAAATTAATAAATTATCTTAAACCGGCCTCATCTAAACAAAAAACCTGAATTTTGTTTATTCCTATGGCCACGCTCAAGTTTTAACGAGTTATTTAAGACATACCTAATCTTAATTTTACGAGAAATCGAATGAACTAATAATTATTGAAAATGGTCTAATTAATTGGTGTTATATTATATTTTTTATATTCCCAATTAGATTGGGCCCAAAACAATTAAAATAAAATTTGCCTAACGACCGCGACACGGCCGTGAATCGAACCCCCTCTTTTAAAGTGACACTACTGCACCAAAACAACAGTGTATAGCTTTCATAGTTGAACAATCATCAAAAGTCAACTTTTTTTCAATACAATCTCTTGCAACGTTCAGTTTAAGAATAATAAAATTAATTTCAAATACGAATCACATCGCTTGCGAGTGAACTTGCGGGAAAAGGCAAGTAAGAATAATACCCCAGGCTAAATTAATCCTATGGGTGGTGATGTGGGCGCTACTTTGCGATAATAAAGCTGGGTCGATAGTGTTATTGCTCTAATATCCTTGGCCATGTGGAATGGAGCAATGTTATTTATTTTGTTAATTTGTTTGTGGGTGGCTTTCAGGGAAGTTTATTGAATTTAAACACGCTAACAATGCTAAGTACCTACTATTGTTCAAAAACTATCTGCAATAAGTTTTGTCTCTTGATATTGAGTTTTTTCATCATTATCAGCCGAATAAGTCCATTGCTGGACATGGGAATGATATTATTTTATTTTTCTTTATTAACAAATTTTGTGGTGCTATTCTAATTTACCTCGGCAAAATACATACAAGGTGAAGTAAGCAAATAAAATAAATGTAAATGTTATATAGTTAGTACATGTGTTAGTACATATATTGCAATTATTGCAAATGTAATGTTACGTCATAAATAATTGCAATTAAGGTAAGTGTGAAGACGTTTTTCTAACACTGATTAAGTATCTAGTTTATTTTATTTTATACCAATGCAGTTTTCATAATAAAACCTATTTTGGCAGTAATGTGTAGGTGATTGTGGAACACGCTGACATTTAGGTATGATTGGTTCGTTAAAATACTTCGAAAGGAGTTCCTCGATAGTGATAGGCCATTGTTGTTTTCAATTTCATAAACATTCGTATTGTTCTGAAACAAGCGGCCGTAAATAAGACGACTCATTTCCAGTTATGTGTTTACCTGTTTCTTTTAATGTGGTATCTAAGTTATTGAAGACTAAGTATATTTTCGTTTAACGTGTAATTTTGTGGCAATGTCTATACCTACGTAAGAGGAGCAATTTATGAGCTAAAAAGTTATGATGAATCACTATTAAATTAATGAATTTATTACACATGTTAAGTGATATTATATTATATTTCGCGTGATGCCGGCATATAAAATGAATAGCACCACTCCTTTTCCTATGGGTGCCGTAAAAGAGGCGACTATAAGAGTACCCATTGCCTGAAGAAGACGGTCAGCATCGTCTTCTCTCCACCATTGATCAAACTGCGATCGCCACTCGGCCTGCCAAGCGATGGCGGTTATGGCAAAATCTTTTTTTTGGAGAGGCCTGGTCCGATATAGGCTGGTGATGATGATGATACACAACGTCTTTGTTGAAAATGACTATATCATCATCAGGGTGTCGGCTAAGAAATGTAAGGATTGATATGGGCTAATCATCAGCCCATATCAATCCTTACATCTTAGCCGACACCAATGTTTAGTACATAAAGCCAAATAGGGACACAAAACAACTACCTAGTTATCCATGAAATATTAATTTTCGTAATCTAATGTCCACATTTAACGTCATAAAAATGACCCTCCTAAGCACGTGTAGACCTAGGTCGCATGTTTTTCGACAACGCGTTGGACATGGCTTTTTATTATTAACAAATTATGATCCTTTAACTCTTAACTATGAAAATTTTACGATATGTTAATGAGCTGCTTACTCTACGTACCTACTTTAATAAAATACATATACGGATACCTATAGACTTCATATTTTCTTAGATGTCTGAATCTACCTTTAATTCTAATTAATCTTTTCCATTATTATTAGGTGCTGATTAATTTTTGTAGATTGTAAGTACACATCTTGACTTAAGCTTTAAATAAATAAGTTTGAAATATAAAACATATTAAGCCAAAGAAAATCACTTTTCAGTAGAATGTATTAAGTTTTTTTTTTAAATAAAATATAAATGTAATAATATCTTCTCCGATGCCGCGATGGCAGCCATGAATATGTATGGTATTACGTAATAAAAAAAAATTTCCTTACCTCTCCAGGAACACCACCATGCGATCCATTCCTCACGAAACTTTTCATCACATTTCTGCCAGCGTTGTTCGAAATCCTTGCGATGGGTCCCAACATTTTGACTTTTAATTCGTAATTCAACTCTCGAACTGACCAGGTTTAAGCAAATGTTACAATGATAAGATATCAGTAATCTGTATCGATACTATTCGACCGGTGAGTTCGCTGATAAGGGCGCAGGTAGTGTGGTGGCAGCTGGCAAGCCGGCTGTATTGGGTTGACACTCCCTACGACCACTAGCGTACGAGTGTAACTGAAATGTTATTTGGTTCTGTTGGAAAGTAGGAAAACTACGTGCGGATTGTTAAATGTTTTCTTTATGACAAGCCTGTTTCGGGATAGCCATGAAAGTGAAACAATTGGTAGGAAAGGTTCATAATTTATTTTCATGGAAAATTCATTGGGGAGAATTTACGAAAAAAGTTTTGCATTTCAAAGAAGCTTTTTTTCACTTTAGCAAATTTGTGGTATTTGTGTTAGTCATACGTGAACAAGCTTAAGGAATACATGAGTTGATTGAGTTAATAAGGCCAACTTTAGTACAACTGCCTATATTTTCTAAAAAACCTTATACCTACTTGCGAGGCGGACTCGCCAACCGTGGGCTCCGTACAAAATAGTTCACATACGCACCTACGTAATATAAATAGTTCAGGGATCAAATATCACGGTTTTTCAGGTTTTTGTTTTACAAATATGTAGGGTGGGGGTGGCAGCAATGAGCCAGGAAAATTTTGAAGAGCCATATTTCTGCATTCCTTTACACGAATGAAATGTTATGTGTACCATCGATAAGGAAATTTAATCCCTCAACCCCCAGGAGGCACTCGGGTGCCACGATAACAATTGATTTCAATTGTATCTGGAATAACTCACGATCGAGGGATTATTTGAGTATCTAATGGCGTACTCACATCTGTTTTAAAGTCATCATGAAATGAGCAAATACCATTTTTCTTTAATGTGAGAAATGGCTCATTTTGTACACCCAGGAGCACACAATGGGCATAGGGGGTGGTACTCAATGGGCTGGGGGGCACACAATCAGCCAGGCATGTATACAAGTATGGTTATTCTATAGATTTATTCTAAAAGTTACGAGAAAACTGTAAATTACTATTGCTACTCTAGGTACTACGTTAATTATTTATTGCAATCTTTTGAGATCTTCTCCTATGTTCTTTCTACTAGATTTGGTTAACAGTAACTTATAAAAATCTTGTCCTACATTTTATCTCAATGATTCTGGATAATCATCTGAATTAACTGAAGTCAGTGGAAAAGATCCGCCGATGATGTATTCTGCATCTGCTGGTCTGTCTGTTACACAGTCGATTTTTATGGTATCAAGCATAAAAATCAACCATAGCGTTGTAATAGATTTTAAATGGACCGTGCATCTTGACATCCTTAGGCTGCATTTTAGCTTGCGGTTAAAGACTCAATACTGTGTCTCCGTTATTCAAGGGTTTCTAGTGGAGCTCTATGAATTATGTACGGTTGTAAGTTCTTCCTCGGTAATACCATTACTGATGCTAGTAAATACTTGAAGAATAAGTCCTAAATACCTACTTTTGTCAAATTTCATAGTTCTAGTTCAACGGGTAATCTTAGTAATCATAATCTTATTTTAGAATAGAATAGAATAGAATATTTTTATTTCGCAAGAATGTGGTACACAACAAAGATCTTACATAATAATTCCTACTTAAATTAGTAATATTTAAAAAACAAAAGTATATATGGATAATAGATACCTTCTCAATCACGTCAAAACGGTTAAAAGTAGATTACATTTTGCAAGGAGATTGAGAAAGATTGGAAATATTGGAAAAACACATGGATTTTTATTAACACATGGAGTGCGCGCGAAGCATCGTACCCGGCATGCGAGGAGATGCGGGTTCGAGTCCCGCCGGAGATATAATTTTTAAGTTTAAATACCGATACTATGTTGCAATTAAATTGCTTAAATATATCATTTGAAACAAGTATTTGAAAAATTTCGATCTTAAGAAAACAAATATATACATATATTAGACTCGTTTTTATAATGGGAATTAATTTTTATAATTTGTAACCTTAGATTATAAAAATGCTCTACTAAGTTGGTAACATTTGGGCGATGGTAGTTATTTAGTTTTAGCAAGAGGCAACTTTTGATCTGCCATTTTAAAAAAAAAGAAACAGTCGGCCACGCTTGCCACTGAAATCGTTTCTCGTTTTGGGGAATTTTTCCCCTTTGTTTCGTTCCAATATTGCTGTACCTACCTCATTACCAGAGCAAAACTTAAAGTTCACAAGTCAAAATTCGAAATGGCTGATTTAGACGATTTCTTTGCAAAGAAAGATCGCAAAAAGAAAGCGGTAAAAAAGTTCGCCACTACCGACGAGGTAGCAAAGAAATTAGAAGACACAAAACAGAAAACTGATGTTCGGCCGAAGAAAGAGAGGCCAGTGCAGGAAGGTGACGAGGCAGGAAGAGCCGGGGTGAGTTAGTGCATAAAATAACTTGTGTTGGTCGAGTTTCGATAAGTAATCGCGTAGCTGTCAGGATTCCGTAATTCCGTTAATGAGGCTAATTTCTACATTCAAACTCTTATAATCTTTAAATTCTCCTTTAACGCACCAAACGCACCTAATTGATTACTGTATGAATCTCGGCGGTCTGTGGCCATTATGTCAGTGCCCATTTCTAGGCGTATTTAAAAGACTAACCTGTAATTTTAGGTCATGCCACCACATCACGAATAACAAAGACGATAAACTCACTGTCATTCTGAATTAATTTTACGTTTACATACATTTTCTTAAGCTTTATCAAATTTTTGCTTACAAAGCCGTTTTTAACCTATCTTGTTGGTATCTTGATGAATTTTTTTGTTGTACCAATGTGTCAAAGGCTATTTATATTAAAGTTGTTGTGTTGTTGTTATTTTTTTGATTACACATAATCAATTTACACCAGACCAATTATGATGGAGTCTACTCTCTATTGTTGTCATTTCTTAAGAACTAAGTGCACACAACCTAAGAGTGGAATCGAACATGAGATGCTGCTACTAATCTACAGTAATTCACAACTGTTAAACATATTTATTAAGGCAATATTGCAAAAGCTGTGTTTATTTTTGCAACATGCAAAATTATGGAAAAACTAAGGATACCCTCTGACCAAAGCAATACCTATATTGTTTTGTAGCCAAAGGTGCAAAGCTGTATGTTTATGATTAAAAGATATATTCGTTCTTGTACTTCTATTTATTTTATAGCACATTGCTTTTCCTGATTGTTTATTATGTTTACCACTAAAAACATTAAGACTGAACATGTTGGTAGGCGTTTTATTATTAAATATGATTCATAGTTTATTTTTTGATAGATTTCTCTTGATTTGGTAAAATTTTTCTTATATACCTCTCAAAATTCTTCGCAGTGATATTGTAAGTTCTGAATTTACATCTGTGATATAATTTAACAAAATTCCATACCACCTTACTTACTTAAAATCACTAGGAGACTGAAATAACACAAGATATTATAATAAAGTGTCCGTACAATAGTTAAGAAATCACAGTGACTCATTAGGTAATGACGAAGCAGATTTGCTAGCAAACAGAGGATCAGGGGCAAGACTGATAGGATTGCTACCGATAGTACAATACTGTTAAAAAAGTTTAAAGAATGGCTAAACATACTACAGAACAGCTACATAGGAAACACATAAACAAAAACCTGTCATGCAAATTGGCTCAATTGAATCGTAATCATATATTTTGACACATTTACTATGATAGTCTTTATTAAGAAGGAATTCCACATGGTTCTCTGTGGAGGGGATGTTAGATTAGACTTATATAAGTTACTAGCGGACCCCGAACTTCGTATCGCCTCAGAATAGTATTTGATTTTAACGTCTTAATTGTCATCATTATCATATCAGCCGAATGGCAGAGTTGCAATTTGTATGAAGAAATACAGTTTCTTAGTTAGATTTTTATCGTTAACTTTCCAATGTTTATACAGTTATTATCATATTCCCGACGCAGGCAAATCCAAAAACTCAAAAATCATTAAAATCGGTCCAGCAGTTCTAGACTTATAAGTGGTGTAACTAACACGACTTTCTTTTATATATATAGATTACTTGTTTTCAGGAGGAGGAAGAATGGAAAGACTCTTTGATGTAGGCATAACAGATGGTCCTCTGTGTAGGTGATGTTAGATTAGATAGATTAGATTCATATAAGTTATCACTTGTTTTCAGGAGGAGGAAGAATGGAAAGAGTATGAGGAGCCAGTGAAAGACTACACAGGGCTCAAGATCCAGGTGCTTCAGGGAGGCAACGGTGCTCCCGAATCGGGTCGCGACTCGGCTTCTGAAGACTGCGCGCCCGACGGCAGCGGAAAAGGAAAGGGACCATGGAACAAGCCTGTAAGTTATAGCGTAAGCTAAGCTAATTATAGCATTTGTGAAATGTGAAGAATTGGCACACATGGATTGCTAAGTAAGTTAAAATCAGTTTCATAAAGAACCTAAGATAATATATTCATAAAAGTTACCCCACTACGAGGATAGACTAAGTTACTTCAAACTTAAGATTACTCTTACTACTAACTTACTAACTACTACTTACTCCCTTAAGGATCGTCGAATCATGCTTGACAATACATTTCTTCATAAACTCGTAAATGGTACGCTGGATTGCCCCGATTTGCTTTCAAGCGAAACATAAACGTTCCTCCAAGAATATCTTGATACAATCTGTTTGTAACCAAAGGCTCCAAATCAAATTTAGGGTCACACTCCCCTCTGAATCGAATGTTTAAGAGTTATAATTTGCTGTCTAAGTCCAATTTAACTAACTGTGATGTTGATATTTACGGTACCACATTACAGTAACAGTAACAGGGTACCCGTTCAGGGTTAATCAAGCTAGGACTTTGTAACTGTTTCTTTCTTTTTTTTTATATTATATACGATAATTTTGGTTTCTTTTTAAATTAATATTGCTGTTGTCTTCTATGCATGCAGTTGTCACCTATAATTAAGCTTACATTTAGCATATGATCTTAATTTTAGTGTTACTTAAGCTGTTATAGTGTTAACTTGTTGGTGATCTAATAAAATAAAATAAAATAAAAGTCATCCCAAAGTTATAATTTAAAAAAAAATAGTTCAAATTTTGTTTAATCATTTAATGATATTTCAAATTTCGCATCTTTAAGCTAGAAAGGTGGTCCTGCGTCGTGTACAACTTTGTACACTTTGATACTCCTCCTCCATAGAACAGGGCCTCAATTCCACTAATTTACAAATGGCTCAATCAATAGAATCGCAATTGCATCTCAATTGTATATTTTGACACATTTATTATGTTAGTAATGTCAAAATATACAATTGAGATGCAATTGTGATTCTTTTGAGCCATTTGTAAATTATCGGAATTGGGGCCCAGTAGAAAATCCGAAAGGCGTATATCACCTTTCCCTCATATCTTCAAATATACCTGTGCTCAACGCACATAGTGTAAAATCAACCTTTTTGGAATGTTTAGTTTGTATTTAAATTTATTGTCTATTGTTATAAAAAGAAACCTTTATTATGTCATTAGTATCTTTAGATTCAACTTGGAAATTTTCTGCTTTGCCTTTATTTTGCCTTTGTATATTATTTTTCTTTAGTAAATCCGTTTTTATTTACCGATCTTATTTCTATTATTTTTGTCACAGCGACCTTTTAAATCATACAGTCCACTATTCTTATTTTGATACCTTTATTTTTTGGTATCAAAATATAAATAATAGTTTAGTGAATAAAAACGGATTTACTAAAGAAAAATATACAAAAGCAAAGCAGACAATTTCCAAGTTGAATCTAAACATACTAATGTAATAAAGGTTTCTTTTTGTAACAATAGACAATAAATTTAAATACAAACTAAACATTTTGAAAAAAAAAGGTTGATTTACACTGTGTGCGTTGAGCACAATACCTGTTTTAACCTTTTCACAGCCAACGACTTCTATAGAAGTTCGAGATTTTCGTGCCCCCCACGCCACGACTTCTATAGAAGCTCTTCATTGTACCTAATGTAATAAAATACAACTACGATACATAGGACATTTCTTTCTTTTGTAATTTTTAAAGATGGACACTACTGAAACCCGATTTATTTATTTTTCTAGAAAAAAAAGGCTTCTTTGTGTTTTAAAATGGATAAAAACAAAAACGCCTCTAATATTGACATGTCCTTCACGCCAACTACTTCATATCAAGTTAGCCAGTGTTGTGACGCGAAAGTTGCATTCATTACAATCAACTACCGTTAATTTGTTTTATTTCATACAAATGAGCACACATTTTATGATTTATGAATCAATTTCAGTCAGTGAACAACGTATTATTCAATAAGTTGTTATATTAATGTACGTATTCAATCATTTCATTCAAATTAATTAACTTTACTGAGAATTTGCGATATTGCTCCACCCATCTCTACGTAATGGCAAGATGTCAGTACTAACAGCGCCACTAACTTCATTTCAAGTAAATCGGTGACGTCGTAAGCGCACACGTATCAAGGTCATTAGGTCATAGTGCCGGGTCAAGTAATAAAATGAGTGACAGTGAATTTGACTCTGATGAGTTGTTGCGGATATTAGAATTATGAAACGGAAAACAGTAGTAGGTACATTCACGGAGGAATATCCTCCTCCTCCGTGAATGAACGTGAATGAGGTAAGTTTTAGTCGGTAAACATTACCTTGTTTTATTGTTAGATAATTACTAAAGTGCAAATAAAACAAGTTATCTCAATATGTGGATATAGTTATGTGCTAGTTTTACGAAGTAAGATAGGTAATTAAGTTGCGAATCAATTAGAAACTTGTCATAAATACGGCCAATAACAAAATACCTACAAAGCTAAGTTCAATCAATATCACTTGAATTTATTTAAAACCGTTTCGGGTATGATTGAATTTTTAAATATCATATAGGTTAGGTATTAGTATCAAAAATATAAACATAATGTTACTATTTTTTTACGGACTCTGTGCGGCATTTAACAACGAATGCTCAAAAATGGTCCGTCACCGTAGGATCAGATAGATGTTTTAGCTAGGAAGGCCCGGTTCGTTTTCGCACATATATGTAGGTACGTTATAACTGCTCGTGGTGCACCGTAGCGACTCACAGTATTGCACTTTGTATAGGGAGAGTGGAAAATATTCTATTTGAAAATAAATAGAGTTTATTCGTGTTTAAGCTTTTTTAAATCTATCAATATCACAATATTCACAAACTCGGAATACGAAATATTGAAAGCAGCCATCACTACTAATACCCTTTTTCTCAAGAAATTTACCGTACTATGTACGCCAAAGACTTGATATGAAGTCAGTCAATGAATAGTGATGTGCCTATTATAATATTATTTTTAGCAAGTTTATGCACGTCTCATCGTCTCCGATGAAGGATACACATTTTTCTTACTAAAAAATATTCATAGAATAAAAAAAAAATGGTTGCCTGTAAAGTCGGTTTTACGGGCGAAGATTTTACGTGACAACGTCTTTTTCTCGGTAGAATATTTATTGATATGAATATAATTAAATTGCACAATAGGAACAAGGAATTGAATGAAAATAAGAATTGCACAAATTTTAAAATGCGCCTAATTCTCTAGTGCTGCGCGCGCGGCAGACCGATCATAGTTGAGTGGGAGAGAGACGCAAGGCATTCGGCGGGCCTCTCTCTCGTTCGGTGACTCATCGTAACGTTACCGAGCGTTACACTTTTTCATAAGTGACTCCCAGCCGCAACCTAATTTAAGACGTTGTCACGTCAACAAGTTACCATTATAATGTGTTTGTTTTTATTTATATTTGTAAATTTGAAAACAATTTTTATTTATATTTGTAAATTTGAAAACAAACTTCAATAATACGCATCTATTTTTTATTTATCGATATGACGTAACCGCCATCCTTGCTTTCGTACTATAGAATCTGTTATATCTCGTACATTTATACGTTGGCGTACAGCGTGACATCGCGTACAGGATAGTCGGCGCTGAAAAGGTTAAGCAAATCCCATTGCAAATTCAATTAATCAAATTGCACCAACAGAACTACATTACGCCCTATTGTTTCCAAACGTTTACATTAGGGTCTATTGTTTCCAGGTGGAGGTGGAGCCCCCGCCGCCGCCGCCGCCCGTGGAGGAGCCGCCGCGTCGCGAGGTGAAGCCCGCCGCGTACGTGGCGCCCGCGCAGCGGAACCGACCCATCGAGCCGTTGCGTCGTAACCAGGCAGTGAGTCTGGCCAACCAGCTATTAAATTTTTGAGGGCTGGTCGTGGGCAAATCGAAACATGCTATGTGGACTTCTTCTAGTACCCATAACAGGTTTTGGTTTCACAACGACTATATTTATAGTAGGGGAGCCCAAACGGGGATTTTGGGATTTACTAAAGCGTGGCAGATTAATATACAGGGGGATACCTTGTACCCTGTTAAGTACCTCCACCAAATATGAGCTCCATATATAAAGCCGAATTTTTTTTGCACATTATAATAATGGCCGTGAATTTGCGTCAGATCGAAATCGTCAGATTATTGAATGGGAGCTTTGGTGCACTTAACACCCCCTTAGAAAATCTGACGCGCTTGATCAATTATTTTTTTTCATTTTTAACCCTTACAACACCCCATGTACAACCACCCGCATCATGCAAATGATCAGATTAACTTACGTTCATTATTAAAAATACGCAGGAGATTGATGCTATCAATATCTGACGCGCTCGAGTATGTCCATGCAACAGTTTTAAAAAAAAAATCTATAGCTGCTTCCCCCACCGATGAAAAGGTATATATTATATAACGTTTTCTTCTTCTTATCATCTAAGCTTTGCAACCTAATAGGTCTCTACGACGCTCGAGTAAATCCCCATTTAGCATCGTGGGCCCTACTATTATTGTTTTGTGTCAAATACAAGCTACTTTTTATTTGTGATAAATACTTTATATGATATTTAAGCAATTTAATTGCAATTATAATATCAGTATTTAAACTTGAAAAATTATGTCTCTCTATCTCCTCGCATGCCGGGCGCGGCGCTTTACCATTTAGCCACTAAGACACTACGTCATAGGCGTCAATATGTTTCATTCGGGTTTTAAGGGTGCAAACTTCTAACATTTGATGAAACAACGCTGGCTTACAGAAAAAAGAATATGCATGAAAATTGACGCCTATGACGTAGTGTCTCGGTGGCTAAATGGTAAAGCGTTGCGCCCGGCATGCGAGGAGATGCGGGTTCGAGTCCCGCCTGAGACATAATTTTTCAAGTTTAAATACTGATACCGATATTTTTTTTATTTCTATAGAACCAGTATGAAATCATCCACAACACGTAAATTTTTTTTTGGGTCTAGATGTATCCATTTTACACATACCCATTGACGATCAAAAAGTATTTTGTGTCAGATACAAAAGAGATTATTTCAAAACTTAGCACTCAACGACAGCGATGTATCTGTATTACAGAAGCACGCGCCGGATATCCACAACGACGACACGTTCCCCGTGCTGGGCGCCGGGCCCGGGGTCAAGCGCGGCGGCGGCTGGAGCACCGCCGGGGCCTCGCCCGCGCCCGCCGCCCACCAGCGGCAGCCCCTCGCGCTCGGCAACCGCTTCACCTCGCTGCAGGACGACAGCTAGCCAGGTACCATGCTGCACCTCGCTGCAGGACTACAGCTAGCCATGTACCACGCTGCACCTCGCTGCAGGACGACAGCTAGCCAGGTACACGCTGCACCTCGCTGCAGGACGACAGCTAGCCATGTACCACGCTGCACCTCGCTGCAGGACGACAGCTAGCCAGGTACACGCTGCACCTCGCTGCAGGACGACAGCTAGCCAGGTACACGCTGCACCTCGCTGCAGGACGACAGCTAGCCATGTACCACGCTGCACCTAGCTGCAGGACGACAGCTAGCCAGGTACACGCTGCACCTCGCTGCAGGACGACAGCTAGCCAGGTACACGCTGCACCTCGCTGCAGAACGACAGCTAGCCAGGTACACGCTGCACCTCGCTGCAGGACGACAGCTAGCCAGGTACACGCTGCACCTCGCTGCAGGACGACAGCTAGCCAGGTACACGCTGCACCTCGCTGGAGAACGACAGCTAGCCAGGTACACGCTGCCCCTCGCTGCAGGACGACAGCTACAGCAGGACAGCTCCATTGATACCTACAATTTGAAATTTGTATTATGTTTATAATTTGTCAATTTTGGTCTTGTAGTTCGTAACGTTTTTGAGAGCACCATAGCTGCATTTTTATCTAGAACTACTAACATTCCCTGTTTCGTTTATTAATTGATAATGGCATGATTTTTATTTGCAGGTAGCAAGAATCAGCTCTGTGAAGCGCAGCAGTAAAGTGAAGTGTCAATATGGACTTGTAAGCAAAGCCTGGGCATAGCATATACACCCATACATTCTATATGTCAAGCAAAACAGAACAATACTGTGCATTTCCTACGGTGTTGCCACTCTAGTATCGACAGTTGCTGTACCAAGATGGCAATGTTTCGAACTTTTTCGCGCAATTTAAAGCCTGAATTAAAGCCTGGTCACTTTTTTATTTTTATAAAGATTTTAAATATAAAAAAGGTTCTAACTCTAATTGGAGACAATAATCATTGCCTAAAACGAACATTTAAAAAAAAAGTCAAACGGCGCGTAAATTAAATTAATTAAAAAGCGTAAACATGGCAACTGTCTAATGCGAAGTGTTATAGCATATAAATGCGAGTGAAAAATCTACATTTGTTATTTTTTATGTTTATATTAAAAACATTTGGCAGTGTTTTTGTATGCGTGGTAAGGGACGTTTAGGAAATTTCGACTATAATGCTGTTAGAGAGCCGAGATAACCTTGAATGTATAGTTTAAAGCGTGGACATCAAGAAATTTCTAATATTAAGAATAAGAAATCATTAAAAAATAGAAAGGCATAAAATTTGGCTCTATTATACGGATGAAATGTTTGGTTACCTAAAATTGTTTTTATTATTGCTGTTATGAATCGGCAAATCCTTCGAAACATGTTGTACCATAGTAATAAATTATGTATTTAAACTTTTTACTCGTTTTATTTGTATTACTAACTGTGATTGTTTATCCACTAATCTCAATTTATTCGCTATGTGCAAGGTGGGTGGTGGTGGGGAGGGACCGTCTCATATCGATCGCAGCACGCAATGCGGCAGAAATGTGAATTTTCATAATAATCCTGTTAATATTATGAACGCGAAAGTCTGTAAGAACAAACTACTCAACGGATCCGAATGAAATATGGCACGGTGTTAGTTTATTGGCTGGGATAACATATAGGCTACTTTTTATCACGGGAAAATGTACGGTTTCCGTGGGATAATTTTAATACATAGTTTTAAATTCAAAACTCTACGCATATAAAGTTGCGGGCAACAGCTAGTTACGTTGTAAAGTTTTTTGAGGTAAAAATAAATAATGGAAAAACAGTTTGTGCAAGTTTTATTCGTTTCCAATAGCAACATGGAAATTGGAGCAAAAAAATAAATGGATTGTTGGTTTGAAAAATTACAACTCTTTTTTATTTAGTTTTACTGATTATGTTTTCCCATGGCACCCAAAATTTCATGACATTTTAGAGGCAAGGTTCAGCTAGGTACGTTCCAACAACATTCCCGTCAATATATCGGTGTAAAAAAAATGTGCGTTCCCATTGAAGGTCCACATTGGAATTTTAAGCTTTTGAATGTGTCAGCCTATAGTAAACGTTCTCAAACGATTGTAAATTCAACCTTTTATTTGTAAAAGTCTGCACTCGAAAGTAACATTCGGTTAAAGGTGGACCCTCAGTCGTGCATGACAGGTATCCATATTTCATAATCTATTTAAAATTTACAACTGCTACAAATGGCTATTCTTAGTAAAAGATTTGTAAAACTAATTTCATCAATGGTCACTCCATCCTGCTTACTCAATAAGAAAAAGTATCATGTAGAAGGTGGTCCCTCAACTGAACGCGATAAGTTCTCATTAAGTGAGAACCACAGTAATATTTAAAATATAGGTATTACTGAGAGTTAGTAAATAAAAGTACTAGAACCATTGTAAATACAATCTGTAGTTTGTAGAACTAGTCATTCAAAAGTTTCAAACGATTAAAGGTGGTCCCTCAATTGAAACGTTTGTCATATAAATAAATCAATTTACGTAACTTTTGGTTGTTAAATAGACAATAACATTAACTAACTATTGCTCCACCGAACAGTATAAACAAATGTACCTTTTAACAAACAAGTAATAATCAAACTCCTGCGAAGGAATACTACGTCGAGGTGACAACATAGTAGGATTTTGTGGGATAAGTACGAGTAAATAAAAATAATTACTATTTACTTTATTTGATATTTTAGCTACTTAATTGCACTTATAATATCAGTATATAAACTTGAAAAGTTTTTTGTCTCAGGCAGGACTCGAACCCGCATCTCCTCGCATGCCGGGCGGGCGCCATACCATTAGGCCACCGAGACACTGCGACACGGCGCGAATTTTTCAAGCATATTCTTTCGCTGTGAGCCAGCGTTGTTTCATCAAATGTTAGGAGTTTGCACCCTTAACACCCATTCATCAAGAAAGAAACATCTTTGCAGATGTTTGACAGTCAGTTAAGATGAAACAGCTATTTATATACTTTATTTGATATTTTAGCAACTTAATTGCACCTATAATATCAGTATATAAACTTGAAAAATTTTTCAAGTTT
The DNA here is from genome assembly GCA_949315895.1 of Anania crocealis. Taxonomy (NCBI): domain Eukaryota; kingdom Metazoa; phylum Arthropoda; class Insecta; order Lepidoptera; family Crambidae; genus Anania; species Anania crocealis. The sequence goes on from OX438861.1 coordinate 19,667,922, forward strand.
TGAATAGCTGTCACCTCACTGGTCACCTCGACCAGGTATTACAAAACCATAGCTAAGTTATAAGCTTAGTATCAGCGTCTGTACTCTATATTATTGATGTCCTATAACATACCTTATTTTATGTAAGTAAATTTGAAGTAATGTTAATAGCCCTTAATATTTGTCGTTCAATCAAGCGCAAATTGATGATTATTTATCTTACCACTTAAGATTTAAAAAAATATTAAATCGTAATATTTTATTTCATATGTTTTGAGCTTATATATATATCAAGGCATTGTATAGTTTTTTGTTCAATTGTTTTGATATGTTATATAGTATTGTAATATATCATCTAAAATACCTGAGTTTGTTTATTTTTATTCTAAAATGTAGGGGAATCATTCAATCGAACAAACGTAGCATAAAGTAATTGTGAATTGTATTATAGTGTGGCGGTCTATAGTTTAATAGTTCAGTCGGCGAACCGAATTGAAGTAAAACGTTAATTCGGTCAAACGTTCATCGGGCTTTCGTTTTTTCGGCCAGTAGTAAAAAGGAGAATCGTTTATTCGGTAAGCAGTTAATCGGCTAAATGACTTTCGAAAACATGTACGGGACTCGTTAGAAATACCTTACTGTGCAATTATTCAGTGCACAAACTACTCAAGTCACCATAACAAGACACATGGAATAACTATTCACGAGTAAGTACACCAAACAAATCCATTTCAATATTTTATATTAAACAAACATGTATTCGTACGGTAATTTTTGAGAGAGAGAGATAAAAAATATAGACAGCGCAGCACCACGTTGATTGGTCGATATGCAACAGACCAAACTTTTGCTATTCTAATAAGTTGTTTCCTTTTGTTTAAGCCATTAAACGTTGCTTTTTTAAAGAATTTGGATGATAAAAAGAGCTGTAGGTATATTGCCCTATCTTTTGCCAATGTATACAGGTTCTGGGCCTAGTCTTCAAACAATTTGGGACATCTTTGTAGATCAGAAGAAAAAATCGAAACACGCTTATAGCTCATAAGGGGCGCGTGTGGCGCACCATGTTTGTTTGAAGAAAATGTAGCAAATATATGTCTTAATACCATATATAAAAATCAAGCTGAAACACGACGGGAATCCGAAGGTACATCATTTTTTATGCCATTTCCCATACAAATAAATCACGTTTGGTGCCATAGCTCTCAAAATATGATTCCAATAAGAAAATGCTACTCATGTTTTTTGGCGTATACGTTAGAATGATTTGGTTGATACTTGTATATTTAAGTTGCCTAAGTCCCTTTGCTTGTATGGGATCGATCCACTGTGCGCCGCCGCAACCATGTTTTCGTAAATGGCCCAAAAATCGATCGAGCGGAGTATATGAGCATACCGAATCTTTCTCTTTTTGTTTTAATCTAAGTTTTAAACTAATTAATGCTGTAAATAGACCTACATTAAGCGTGATACCAAACCACTGCTTCGAGTAGGTATATTGTGCGCTAGGTTGTAGCGCCGAGAAAAAAAGGCACAGAAATTCAGTTACTATTCTCTCCTTGACTAATGTTACCGGGCCACTTCATTTAACTTTACTTACCCAAATTGAAACGCAGTCGCGCACACACATGGCTAAACTTTTGGCATTTTGATACAATTTACATACAGGTAGACGTTATGATATAATAATGGATATTTCCTATTTGTGGACATGTTTATATAGTGGTTAATTTAATGTATTACTCATTTTGATAATAGGAAATTTTAAAGTGATTTTTCTGAGCTATGGGGATTTCGACATTAAGATTTTAAACTTTTTCCGGGACACAGTAGGTACCTACTCCTGTTAACGTTATTGTGTCGAGCCCTGTGTCCCAAGATGTGTAATGGTGTATTGTATGATTTCTGTAAATAAGTGCATACACAAAGAGAATATTTAAGGTTACAATGAGTTAAGAACTTGAAAAATTATGTCTCAGGCGGGACTCGAACCCGCATCTCCTCGCATGCCGGGCGCGGCGCTATACTATTAAGCCACCGAGACACTGCATCACAGCGCGAATTTTTCAAGCATATTCTTATCGCTGTAAGCCAGCGTGTTTTCATCAAATGTTAGGAGTTTGCACCCTTAACACCCGAAAGAAACATCTTTGCAGATGTTTACTTAAGAAGAAACATATATTTAAATACTTTATATGATATTTAAGCAATTTATTAGCAATTATAATATCAGTAAGTATATAAACTTGAAAAATTATGTCTAAATTGTTCAGAGCGCCCAGTCACGCCCAGTTCCACTATCTCTTCTCACAGAACATTATGTTCTGTGTCTCTTCTGGATTATGACGTCAAATCATTAAGAAGACACGTCAGTCCAGCGTGTTTTAGAGTGCGGTGTGTTTTAGGGAGGGATCCCAATGCTCCCATACAACTCAAGTTTAATAATATAATGGTAGATAGAATTTACCAAAAGTTTATAAAACTTTGCGTTCAGTTTGTGGTGGTGCAGGTGTAAGTTAAAATCAGTTTATTTCTGCAAATAGGCCCCAGGAGGCGCTTTTACACGTCCCAATTTAAACCTACCACTGCTTCGGGACAAATCTGGGCTAGTGCCGAGAAGAAGCAGCGCAAGAAACTCGGTCACTATTGTCAGCCTCTTTTTAAATCATATCTTACAAAAGGTTTAAGCAAGTACGAGCTGGGACAATTTAATGCCATACATTTCTATCATTTAAATAATCATTAACAGTGTAATAGCCCTTTTTCATTCAAATTACAAGTTCAGCAATATCCTGTGGTCATTTGTTGAAAATACGAATACAATTTCCCATAAACGATTTTCCTACTTTTCGCAGCCTGAAGCCTGGAACGGCAAGTTTATCTTTATTTCTGGTATTAAAATTGTGTACGTTACTTTTAAAACAAACAATATTCTCGAGAATGTAAGTATGTTAATCTCTTTGAAGAGCTCTTTACAGCACGTTTTTGTAATGTAAAAATTGACTCAATATCTGCCGCTGAGCCCCACAACAGAAGGTAAGGTAAGTAAACACCACAGATAAGATAAGTAAATACTAAAACATTTTTTTTTAATGTGGTAACATTAATTATCTTTCTATAGCAGCGCTGTTTAGTCCGTAATAAGTTATTACTAATTACCACAGGTTATTACATACTAATAAGCTGTGGTAATAATAATGTAGTTATGTATTTTCTAAATGAAAAAGCTGAAAATATACTTGAGTATTTATTAAACAATCTTTATAACAATTTAAATACTAAAATGTAGGCCTATATTGGGTTCTAGACTAGAAATATTTGAGCTGTGCAACTTTTTAAATACTAAAATTCTCCTCCAATCTTCTCAAATGGTCCACATTAGCGTCCTGCGGTAGAGTATTATGACTTAAAATATTATTTTTGTACAGATCCATATTTCTTTGCGCGGTCGCCATGTTGTTATACACTTCTCGCGGCACCAAGCGATTTTGCGCGGGAATTTTGACGTTTCCAGACATATTTAAATTTTGATGAAATACTCTTTCGTTTGGATATGTCGAAGAAGGTGGTATTAGAAAAGGTGGCATATCTGGTTTAGGAATTGTTCTGAACACGTTTCTTTCTAATAAAGGGGTTTGTGTGTTAGTTAGATTGGTTAGGGACTTCATCCACTGCTGTTGCTGGGTCGGCGGTAAGCGATTAGGGTAGTTAAAGATCCAAAGTCGGTCTCCAACAAACATCGGCCTGGGAGAGACGATTCCCAAGCTGCTGTAGTATTGCTGTGCCAAGACCTCGACGTCATTCGTGTATTTCCGTTTCCATTTCGTTCTTCGGTTTTGAAACCATATCTTAATCTGAAATCGTAAAAGTTGAAGTTGTAGAATGCATATTAAAAACTTTTGACGTTGACTTTCACCTGCGTCAGAAGAAGGGACCAATAGCTTAACGTGGCAGTCCAAAATACAACTATAACCCACTTGCCTCACCCAAACCTAAGTCATTTTAGAAAAGACCGTCTTTTAAACTTAGTATCGGGAATCGAGCCAGCATCCCTTCCGTTGGTGGACCACTACACCAATCGGTTCATGGATATAAACTATACTCGCTAATAATGTCTTGTAAATTTTCCTTGTTTTATTGCAGAACAAAAGAAAATAGACTGTTCTATTTTATTTATCTACTAGCTTACCCCGCGAACTTCGTATCGCCTCAGAATAATATAATTTGATTATGACGTCCTAAATGTCATTATCATCAATAATGGCGTTTTTCTTTACCAAATTATCTACCTTGCCATATACAAATAATGTGCAATAAAAAAATAATGCGCCAATAAATTGAGTTAATAAATATCCTATCTTTCAAGTTGGATCAAACTGCACACGGTGTGCAAATTTGATTAAAAACGGTTAAATAATTTAGGAGTCCATCGCGGACAAATAACGTGACACTTAAATTATATAAATATTAAGATTTTTGGGATATTACAAAAATCCAAAGGAGATATATTGCTCATAACATACCTGCGTCTCCGTAAGTCTCAGCTGCCTAGCGAGGCGCCCTCTAGCAGCGACGGAGAGGTACCTATTCTTCTCGAACTCAGCTTCCAAACTCTTGATCTGCTGAGCGCTGAAAGCTGTGCGAGCGCGTTTCCCGCGAGACGAACATGATCCTGTAGAGAAAACAATAATAATAATATTATAAGAAATGCCACGCTGGGCCACACAGATGGCTCTGTGTGGCCCAGCTTCTCTTGTCCCAAATTAAGCTACTATAAAGTAGCTAGGCGTATGGGGTACTAAGTACTAGAACTAGACAACCGATAAAGTTACTTAACTACTTTTTTTTTTGTAAATATATACCTACTTATTAAACATAGAAAAACTCACAGACATGTTCACACACACAAATATTTGTAGTCGAACCCACGACCCGTTGCTCGGAAGCAGCGTTTACTACCCCTGCCTGATCCAAGTGGTCGCCTAATTCACTGTTATATCACCGTAAATGCGTTAGTAAATTTAACCCGTTTTTTTAAATTAAATAAAGTAAGACTATACATTAAAATTACCAATTATTTCATTTTATTACAAAAACTGTTGCCAAAGCTTACTTAAAAACTTTTCTTCTTACAAACATAGTGTTTTTTTTAATTATTTCGTTCATAATAAGGCTTTTTTAATTACAATACGCTGTACGGCTCAGCGCGGACGAATTTTAAACTTAGCATAGCAGCCATCTCCAACGCAGCGGTCCACGCTCCGGGTTCTATACATTGCTATATATTTTAATATTTTTTGAGTCCCAAAAATAAAAATCATTTCGCAGCTATAATATTTTGTAACATGACTTGGTTTGCTTTACAGATTGCGTAGCTTCGGGATCTGCGTTTAGTTTTTATACACCCTGTAAATTGCAATTATAATACATATCAGTTTTTAAACTAAAAAAAATTCTGGCGACACTCGAACCCGATTCTCCATGCATACCGGGCGCGGTGCTTTTAATTAAGCTACCTAGGCATTAACGTCACAGCGCCTATTTCTAAAGTAGGTATGTTTTTATAGCGTAGTTTCAAAAAAAAAAACAAGTTTAAATAAGTACTGATGTTTAGCAATCGGTTAAGAATAGTAGCGGGTAAATAATCAAAGGTAGTGGGGTCGAGTCTCGGTCGGTCCCTCGGGCAGTAATATTTAAATGGATTTGTATTTTCAATTCACATTAGCAGTTTATTTGCTTAGCGAACAGTTCACAAAATATTTTTGTATTATATTTATCGTTTCGAATTATTTAGATAAACGACGTCTATTTGTAGATCGAATGAAAGCTAAAGGAAGAGTTTTTTTAGATATCTATTAGAGCTAAAGGAACGAATCTTTTGTTTTCGCCCTGTATATTCTATGCCGTCATGGGCGTAGCCACGGTGGGGCAGGGTGGGGCACTTGCCCCACCCTGGATCTGACCTATAAGGTACATAATTAAGCCTAAAAAAAAATCGCTTAATATCCGTAAGAAATTTCACACTCTACAGTCGACACAAAAAAAGTTTTCCTCTTTCAAAATCCTTTTGTTTTAATTTCGTTTGTGTGTGTGAGTGGTTGAGTTGAGAGGGAAAGTGACCCACCACCCGCCGCGCTCCCGTTCGCATCCGCGCAGCGCAGAACTTCTTGCTTCTTCTATCACGGCGCGATTCGCATTATTTGCTTGTTTACTATTTTATTTTAAAAACATTGTGAAAATGTAGACGATCACAGAAACTCATTTTTCGGATAACAACTGACTAACAAACACAACCTCGACCTGATCCCAAAAATGAGGACCCTGGAGCCGCGTTAACACGCCACTACACTCAAGACCTGCCAGAAATCAGCATTTATCAAATCGAGATGGCTCTTAAGCAGCTGAAAAATGGAAAAGCCCCTGGAGAGGGTGTGGCGTTACAACAGAGTTTCTGAAGGCTGGAGGTAAACCCGTAGTCCGTACTGAGGGAGCTTCAAAAGCTTTTTAACGTTGTCCTGTTTGAAGGGAGAACTCCGGAGGCGTGGAGTAGGAGTATGGGCATCCTGTTCTTCAAAAAGGGCGATAAGAGCCTGCTGAAGACCTATCGACCCATTTCCCTTCTAAGCCACGTCTATAAGCTGTTTTCAAGAGTCATCACGAACCGCCTTGCGCGAAGACTCGACGAATCCCAACCACCGGAACAGGCACTATAGACCACATCCACATAGTGCGTCTGATTATACAGAAGACCGATGAGTATAATCAGCCCTTGTGTCTAGCATTCGTGGACTATGAGAAAGCCTTCGACTCGATCGAGATATGGTTCGTTTTGGAGTCCCTGCAGCGTTGCCAAGTAGATTGGCGGTACGTCCAAGTGATTAGATGTCTCTACGAAGCCGCCACCATGTCCGTCCAAGTACAGAATCAGCAAACAAAACCTATACCGTTGCATCGAGGAGTGTGACAAGGGGACTACATTTCCCTAAAATTTTCACAAATGCAAGTTCGGAGTTTCTCTAAGGGATAAAATCAGAAATGAGGTAATCCGGCAGAGAACTAAAGTTACCGACATAGCCCACCGGATTAGCAAGCTGAAGTGGCAGTGGGCTGGCCATATTAGCCGCAGAAGCGACAACCGCAGGGGTAAACGAGTTCTTAAGTGGAGACCGCGTCTCGGCTAATGTAGTGTAGGTCGCCCTTAGGCTAGGTGGAATGATGATTTGCGCAGGATGGCTGGCAGGAGCTGGATGCGAGAAGCCGAGGATCGACCTAAGTGGCGTGCAACTGGAGTAGCCTATGTCCATCAGTGGACTGCGATAGGCTGATGATGATAATGATGATGATAAGATACAAGGTGCTATGGGGTGTAACCCTTTTGTATGAAAAAATAAACCTGGGTAAGACTGCGGGAATAGTTTGCTAGTCATATTTTAGACTGCTGCCCTACCCTGAGACCATGGCTGGCTACGCCCATGTATGCCGTAACAATGCAATCCAGACGTTCTCACATTAGATAATAAAAAATCTTACTTCTAACCACTTCTAACCTATTAATAAATAAGGATAGTTCTACATGTACGTTTACTTTTTTTTCAGTAAATATTATAGTACTGAAAACACTGTATAATCCACAGCATAGCTATAATATCTATTGTATAGTAATAATAAAACCGATTGATTTAAAAAACATAATATTGTGATCTAAATGAGATAATTATAAATAAAACAGTGGCTTAGCACTGAAAATGTGATATCTAGTCTAGCTGTTTATGTGACGGTTCGTCTCAATCAATTCAATCATTGTATCCCTATACTGAATGAGCTGCGCATCGCGGAAGTCATTCCATCAGACAATCCGGCTCGTCAAAATGGAAGCGGACACGGCACATCATCACCTTAAAGCTATTTTCAATAAACACCTCCCCGCCATGAGTAATTAGCCGCAATATATCAACGTGTCATTCCGCTACTGACACCGCCATATTGCATTTCAAGCGACGCCAGCGCCACTTTACAATGTGAACGCGCCCTAATGAGCCCGCGAAAATAACCGTCAATACAACTTTTTTAATACTTCTCCGGCTCTTATGGCACCAGCATTAGAGGTTATAATCGTCACAAATTCATAATTTAAACTGAAACACATGTTTGCACGCCGAGATGAATGTGTTGAAGATTTATTAGCTATCCGGCGATCGTTAAAGAAATTACAAAGAACATAATATAATGTCTGAACGAGTTGTATTTCAGTTTTAATGATATAATGAGTGTGCGTGTCACATTTAACCATTATGAAAATGTATTTCAAAGATAAAAAATTATATCCTGCCAGTTTGATGGAGACAATTAGTTGATATTGCTTGTAGTTTAAAGAAATGAAGACGTAGGTATGTAATTAATAGTGTTTATTCTCATTAGTTCTAGTTCTGTTTTAATGCTGCCTAGAAATGTATGTGTATTATTAATTCATTGGCAGTTTTCGATAATATTATTACCGAATAAATATCAATTTGTAAAAAGCTAATAGATTACTCAAAAAATGCCAAGAAAACATTATTGCATATTGAAAAGAATAAACAGTATCTTCTTCTGATAATACTTATGTTTAAATAATGAGTTGCTAAACTGCATTGTTACATAGATATTTTAAAAATTGTGGTAATAATCATCCGTACACAATTTATATCCTGTTCTGCGCATCCTTTCCACTCAAGTGCTATCCATCAAATCGCCTGCAATAACGCAGCAACTAAATTAATTAGGGACCAAAATAATCTAATGTCGAGTGACGAAAACAAGCAACGAAACTAGCGTACGGTTCGACCAGTGTAAAGCAATTAATGTCAATTTATCCTCACTTGTCAACGGGCCACGTCTTTGTTTCCCGCCATTGTCAAAAAAGAAAAGACCATGCTGTTGATCAACAAAAAATAGTCTTTAAAAATATTAAGACAAAGCAGAAATTTTGATGACTGATATTTTCGAAATGAATCGTGCGTCCACAATTGAGTACGGATTTACTCTTGTAATAGAATTTTACAGCTTTTTAATGAGCTCAAACCACTTACTAAATTTCAGCGGTGCGACAGTTCTTTTCATGTTTATACCCTTTTTTTACTTTGCGGTGAATGATTGCGGGGCAGAGAGATTTAGTTAACGAGACTGGGGAGGCGGGAGATTTATCTTTTCGTAACAAATTTAGAAAATGAGACATCAGTGAACGTTTATGTTTCAGTGTGTGTGTCGCGTGGAATGGAGCGTTGCCGATTCAAACGGCTAATTTGAGTCGTAATGTTGGGACAAGGAGAGTTTTAGAGTCTTTTTACCACGCTTTTATTAGCTTGGGTTGTATGTATCTATGTATGTATGTATGTATGTAATGGAATCTTTGAGCATAATTTTCACCAATTTCCAGAAGTTTGATTAATTTGAAACTTTGCATACGTATCAAGGACCGATGACAATACAATAACAGTTTCCCAGTTTTCCTCTGTAAGAGAGAGTAAAAGAGATAGAGCTAGCGCGCGATCTGTATCAATTACGATTCCTGCATAGCTTTGGACTTACAGTCGATAAAGAAGGAATCAAATCTTATAAACTAAACTAAAAAGTAAAAAATAAATTATAGTTTAAAAAACTAAAAAACCACGCTTTTAAAACAGATTGAACTAAAAAAGGAAAAATAAAACTGTAATGATTTAAATCTTCTTGAAAATAATTTTAAGTTCTTCTCGATATCTCAGACTATTTATTAAATATTTTTTTAAGACTCTGCCAACTTGGTCAGCGTTTTCAGAGGAGTAGAGATCTAGCAGCATCTTTTTTTATCTTTTTTATTTAATTTAATATTCGGAAGATCAACTAATGCAACATAACAACATTAAGATAAGTATCAGAAAGCCAAAAACAGGTTCTCGCAATTAACAGTAGACTAGGCGAATATACATTAAGCGTCGAACACATCGAGCTTCTAAATAATGCTTATTATTTATTTTAAAAACAAAAATAACAACAACAAATCATGGTTTGCAAAGTACCTAATTAATACTTACCAACTGCTAATAGAAAGAAATTGTGTCATATTACGAGAAGAATCTCTATGGAGAATCTCCACACTTGCATACTGTTGTGTTGTGACAAGCATAAACGTATAAAAAAGGGACATATAAAAAACCCTTTTATAAACGAGATACCTTGAATCCACAGCCTGTAAATGGGTTTCCAAGACGGCCACTGTCAATCCTGGCTAACTGGTGGTAGTTAAAAAAATTTTTATTTTTTTATTTATTTAATCTTTATTGCACAGGTTTAACAAAAAAAGTACAAATGGCGGACTTAATGCCGTATGGCATTCTCTGCCAGTCGACCATTAAGTTAAGCAGAAATGTAAAGTGGGCGGTGCGACAAAGTATAAGCAAAGTTACAAGTAATTATTTAAAATAGGTACAAACAATTAACATATCATACATATAAATAATAAACTAATATATAAGCTTCAAACAGTATACACATACGTAAATGGTTATACACATTGTAATTACTTATTAAGTGGTTTAGGTTAAATAGTCGAATTGCTTTGTATTTTGTGATACGATAAACTGTTTTAAAGACGTTTTTTCGATGGAATTGTAAGCATTAGGTTACGGCAATAATTTTTTACCTTTGCTCTTTTTACGGTGCAAAAGTTGCGTTTCGTTTTCTTTAGTATTTTCAATTTTAGGTAATTTATATCTACCTTTTATCTGTTTTTAGCCTTATACTATTTATGTTTAAAATATTATTTCTTACGTAAATATTAAAGTGGTTTGCAATTCTGTCTTTATTTGTTTTAAGCTTTGTCAGTTGGTCTTGAAAAATAAATATGGATTACCGAAATATATTATATCCTATAATATGCATGTGCCGGATGACACGTGGCCGGGTTTGGTACGAAGATGAGGGAGGAAGCCAGACGGTCAGACGCCCGTCTTGTTTGATGATGATGTTAATGAAATGATAACGCCTTATGTCGGGTTACGGAGTAACAGCCAACCCAATGTTTACTGTGTGGACTGTATTGTATGCGGTGAGGTGGCTGTGTATTCTTCCTATGTTTCTTCCCAGGATCTGTTCAGGTTGATCTTCTAGGGCTCTTCCTACTTGCTTAGGAGAGAAGGTTCTTCCTTGCTGTTGCTGGATCGAATGATTCTATGGACCCCCTGCTCGCCTTATATTCACAATTTTTGGCGGGAAAATCCCCACCCACGCAATCACTGTGTGAGCGAGAGGTCGGTGCGAGCGAGAGGGGAGATGGCATGCGCGTGTTTTCCGCGGTCGATCGGCAATACCGTAGGGAGAGCCGCATGCCATCTCACAATTAGAAAGAGAGGGAAATAGTACGGGCTTGCGTTTTGACTCGAAAAGGCAATACCGTAAAGAGAGCCGCGTCCTATTTCCCTTCCTAGTCCTCGTTATCCTATACGAGGGTGTGTGCCTACTTAGGGTGTGTTTCCTAAACCCCCGGCTGTTATTCATTTATTTCCCATAACAATATAAAGTTTTACAATAATTTACAAATTCAAAGTTCAAACATATCACAATATAACAAAACATAATAAATAATAAAAACTTATATACAATTAACATTTTATAACGCTGTCCCGTACATTCTCCCGCCGTGTGTCGCAGCGCAGTCGGAGAGACACTCATCTTGTGGAAGGGGCGGCGTCCTTTTCTTCTATTTGCAGATTCACCAGCTTTTTCGTAGGGCGTCGCAGGATACCTCCTCGGGTCAGCACGTCTGCAGCTCGCACGATGCCGTCGGGCCCTGGGTAGACAGCCGTTACTCGTCCTAGTGGCCAAGTATTTCGTGGCAGAGTGTTGTCCACGATCAGCACGACGTCTCCGGTCTTCAGTTCTGGGCCACGGCCGTGCGGCTCCCGCCGGCCTTGGAGTTCAGGGAGGTACTCTCGTATCCATCGGCTCCAGAACATGTCTGCTATTCTCTGGGACGCCCTCCAATGGGTCTTGCCCAGCAGGTCTTTGTCTTCAAATTGTCCCATAGCCGGTTCGTGTGCAGGCTCCAAAAGCAGGAAGTGATTCGGCGTCAATGTTTCAGGTTCATCAGGGTCGACCGCGACGTGGGTGAGCGGCCGACTGTTGACGGTGAATTCCACTTCTGCGAGGATCGTGGCTAGGACTTCGTCGTTGGTGGTGCGTCCATTCATCACTGTCGATAGTGCTGTCTTGACTGTCTTCACCAGCCTTTCCCAAGCGCCGCCCATGAACGGCGCGCCCGGTGGTATGAAGTGCCAAGAGATGCGGCGTTTGCTGGCTTCAAGTTCTGTTGCGCTGTCGATGGCTCGGCGCAGCTCCCTCTCGGCGCCGTGCAGGTTGGTTCCGTTGTCAGAGCAGATCTCCTTCGGGCAGCCTCTCCTCGCGATGAATCGCCTCAATGCCATCACCGCTGAGTCAGTGGATAGCGTAGCGGCGAGTTCCAGATGGACCGCTCTGGTCGTGAGGCACGTGAAGAGGGCCACGTAGCGTTTGTGTGTGGCTCGTCCGACGGTGACTTGTAGAGGCCCGAAGTAGTCGACCCCTGTGTAGGAGAAGGGTCGCTGATGATGGGCCAGCCTGCAGGGCGGATGGTTTCCTGTTGATGGTGCTGAGGGTGCCGCTCTTCGTTTGCGACAGTGAAGGCACTCTTTGACTATCTTTTTTGCAGTCGGCCGAAGTTGCAGGATGTGGAACCTCTGGCGACACTGGTTGACGGTGGCTTCCACTCCCTGGTGATGACCGGTGAGATGGACGTGCGCGATGTAGAGTCGCGTGATGTGGTGACGTCCATCCAGGATCGGTGGTCTTCGTTCTACTTCGGGTATTCCTTCTGCAGCGTCGATTCGAGACTTCAGGGTGATCAAACCGTTGTTCATTTCAACAGCTAATTTCTTCATTCTGCTCTGACGGCTGATCTGATGTCCTCTTCTTAGGTTTTCTATGTCCTCTTCGAAGGCGTCTTCTTGGCTCGCCTTGATGAGAACCTTCTCAGCTTCGATGATGAGTTCAGCGGGAATCTTCAAATATTTGTCTTCTTCATGAACCTTTTCAATTAATTTCTTCAGTTTTCTGTCGACACGCTGAGCACCCCAGGAAGGATCTTTTGTCTTGTTCGGCTTCGTTCTTGAGAAGAATGTTCTGTGTTTCTTTGTCTTCAGCAGGCTGACGAACTGTAGGACTCTGGCTGTGGTGCGGACCAGACGTTCCCATCTTGAGAACCTGGTTACGTCAGGCACGACTTGTGTTGCGGTCGATGATGACTTTCTGAGGTTCAGTGTTCGTTCTTCTCCCGTTGTTTCAGGAATGGTCTTCTTCTCTTCCGGCCACGTCGATCGATCTTCTTTCAGGAAGCTGGGGCCGGTGAACCATCTGTGGGTCTCGTCGAAGTCCTTGGGGACGTCCCGTGTCGCGTCGTCAGCTACATTGAGTTTCGTGGGAACCCAACGCCATTCCTCTGTCTTGGTGTTTTCTTCGAGTTCGGCGATCCTGTGGGCGACGAAGGGCTTGAAGGATCGGGCTCCTGTTCTCAGCCAGGTCAGGACTGTCTTGCTGTCGGTCCAGAATGTTCGGGACACTGGCTTCCGATCGTGTTCCTCGATGGCTGCTTGCGCCATCCTGCTGCCCATCACCGCTGCTTGTAGCTCCAGCCTCGGGATCGATGTCACCTTCAGGGGAGCCACTCTCGCCTTGGCCAAGATGAGTGGTGTTTGGATGTTCCCGTCTTCATCTTCGATGCGCCAGTAGACCGCAGCTGCATAGGCGACCTCGCTGGCGTCGACGAACACGTGGCGCTCGATATTGTCGCTGCGACTGTAGTTCGGGTAGCACCGGGGTATGTGGATTTGGTTCAGCCTCTGGAGGTGCGTCGTCCATTGTTGCCATTCCAGTGTCAGGCCTTCTTCCAGTTGTTCATCCCACGCCGTGCTCCTTCGCCATATCTCCTGGAGGATCTGCTTTGCCCTGATTGTGACAGGCGAGGCTAGTCCTAGAGGGTCGAATAGGGACATGACGATCTTCAGGGCTTCCCTCTTCGTCGGCCTCTTCTGTAGGATGTCTTCAGGCAGGCGCGACAGGTCCAGGTTGAAGCCCAGGTGGTCGGTTGACGTTCTCCAGGTGAGCCCCAGAACTCGTTCAGTCTTGTCATCTTCGGCCAGGTTCATGTTTTCTTGTTTCTTTCCCGGATCCAGTTGCTGCAACACTGCGTCGGAGTTCGATGTCCACTTCCTTAGTTCAAAGTGTGCCCGCTGGTGGATGTCTCCAACTTCTCTTGCGACCTTGATTGCCTGTTCTTCAGTCTCGAAGCTCTGGATGTAGTCGTCCATGTAATGGTTGCGTTCAATGGCATCGGCAGCTTCGGGATGTTTTTCGGCGGCTTCTTTCGCGTTGCGGTTTTTTACGTAGATCGCTGTGGCAGGGGACGAGGTGGCTCCGAAGATCAGTGACGTCATTCTGTATTCGGTGGGTGGAGCGTCACGATCTGTTCTCCATAAGTAGCGGAGCGCATCCCTGTCTTCTGGTCGGATTTTCACTTGCAGGAACATTTCTGTGATGTCTGCTGATACTGCGATTTGATGTTGCCTCATCCTCAGCAGCACTCCAGGAAGTGATTGCAGCAGGTCTGGTCCGGTGAGTAGAGTGTCGTTGAGCGATAAACCCTTCGTGATGGCTGCTGCGTCATGCACCATCCTGACCTTGTCCGGTTTCATAGCGTTGATCACCGGGAAACAAGGCAGGTACCATGTTCTGTTTTCAGTCTTCTTCGTAGGTGCAACTTCAGCGTAGCCTTTTTCTATGAGCGCTTTCATTTGTTCGTGGACCTTGGCCTTCAATTTGGGATTCTTCTCAATTTTCTTCTCGGTGGCACAAAGTCTTCTTAGCGCGTAGTCTCGATTATCAGGCAGCTTGATGTCCGCCGATTTCCACAGCAGCCCGGTCTGGAAACGGCCGTCTTCGAGGCGTTTGTTCTCCGCATCCAGAATCTTCAAGGCTTGGGCTTCTGGATCGTTCTGTGGTTTCTTCGGCGCGACTCCGAATGACTCTAGAGAGAAGAAGTTCTTCAATTGTTCGTCGATTCTCTCTGATTCTTCTGTTTCCGTTGTCACGTGGTTCACGAAGTGGACTCTCTGTCCCAGCGTCCGCACCTGTGCTCCGTGAAGGACCCATCCCAGCTTCGTAAGTGAGGCGACTGGTTGCTGTCTGTCACCGACGCGAGTGGTTTCTGCCAGGAGGAGTGGCCAGTTGTCTTGCCCGATGAGTATTCCCGGCTTGGCTTGTTCGTAGGTGAGATTCTTCAGGCCCTCCAGGTGACGGCAGCCAGCCAGATCGCGTTCGTCGATGGTCACAGGCAGTATCTTCAGATACGCTTGAGGCTTCCTTGGCGTCCACGTGGAACTGACTACTTCACTTTTCTTCTGTTCTGTCTTCTGTTCACCACTCTTAGTGTGATGTAGCAGCTGATGATGTGGATGGGGGCACCCGTCTATGTTGCATTTCGTGGTGCGGCAGTGATGTACTTTGGTTCTATACCGCAGGCACCGAAAGCATAGTCTCTTTTCTTTGGCGAAATCCCATCTGTCATTGACGCTCAGCTTCTTATATTCTTCACAGTTCCCGATGGCGTGCCCTGTCTTCTCGCAACGTAGGCAGCTGTATGTCTTCTGTTCGGGTTCCGTGGTGTTTGTACTGTAGGCCCGTTGAGGCCTCTTCGCTGGCACGACGTTGTCCGGTTGTTCAGGTTGCGCGTAGGGGCCGCATCGTTCGGCCTCCCGGTTCAGGAAGCGCGACAACTTGACTAGGTCCGGTTCTTCACTGTCTTGTTCAGCCGCGAAGTCGTACCACCGATATCGCATGGTGGAGGTCAGTTTTTCTATGGTGTTCTTCGTGATTTCCGGGTTGTACAGGTAGTGCCTCTTCTTGATGGCACCTAGTGCTGCGACGATGTTCGAGACCCGGGAGGCAAAGATGCATAAGTCCCGCGCCGTGTCTTGAGGTTTCGATAGCGTTCGCAGCCGCTCCAGTTCGGACATCGCGATAGCGTCCGGACGACCAAACCTTGCTTCTAAGGTTTTCACGACGTCTTCTGGGTTGCCGTTGTATAGAAGGAGACTCTCTACTGCTTCCCTTGCACGTCCTTTGAGGCTTCGGCGAAGACGGGCGAGGTTCTCCAATGATGTCAACCCGTTCTTCGATTCTTCGTAAGCAGCTTTAAATATCAGCCATTCTTGATGGGACCCGGCGAATATCGGCAATTCAATGTTCATTCTCGGTTGACTTGCTCTTGTAGCCATAGTGATCGCGGCAGCTAGTTGCGCGATGTCACTCTTCATTGTTCCCGCCGGTGGGGCGCCGACGCATGCCGTCTCACTCACTCCCGCCGGTGAGACGCCGATATGTGCTGTCTCGTTCACTCCCGCCGGTGAGACGCCGATATGCGCTGTCTCGTTCACTCCCGCCGTAGAACGTCGCGATCTGCGGGGCAGACGCCTGCGTCGGTATCGGCGGTAGCGGCTCTGGGTTGTGTGGTTGCTCGGTGATAGCCAGCACTTGCAAGCGGCTATCGTCAACCCAGGCGACAGTGCGTTCGTTGTTGTTGTTGCCGGAGTCATCAATCACGGTGTCAATGTCGTCTTCGTCGGTGTCCGTTTCCGCTTCTACTGCCGCTATCTTGGCGGCGGCGAGCTGTAGCTGGATGTGCAGTAGTTCTTCCCTGGCCTTCAGTAATTTCTTGCTTTTCTTTGATATTACAGAAGGTGCTAATTTCTTCGTGTGTGCTGCGGGCAGCTGCGCCTGAGCGGGCGCAGCCGGCGGCGCCAGCTGCTCTTCTTGGCGGCGTTCTGGCTCAGTAGCCAGCGGACTGGTCGTTTGACTTGTGGCCGAGGTATCTGGCATAGTGGTACCAGTGACTTCGGTCCCCGACGATGTTTCCGTCTCCGACGTAGGCGATCTTTCTTGTGTACGGGAACGAGTGACGGGCATCTTGACAATCTTCAATGTTCAATCTTCAATCTTCAATACGACGATCCGGCTCGAAGGACCAACAATGTGCCGGATGACACGTGGCCGGGTTTGGTACGAAGATGAGGGAGGAAGCCAGACGGTCAGACGCCCGTCTTGTTTGATGATGATGTTAATGAAATGATAACGCCTTATGTCGGGTTACGGAGTAACAGCCAACCCAATGTTTACTGTGTGGACTGTATTGTATGCGGTGAGGTGGCTGTGTATTCTTCCTATGTTTCTTCCCAGGATCTGTTCAGGTTGATCTTCTAGGGCTCTTCCTACTTGCTTAGGAGAGAAGGTTCTTCCTTGCTGTTGCTGGATCGAATGATTCTATGAACCCCCTGCTCGCCTTATATTCACAATTTTTGGCGGGAAAATCCCCACCCACGCAATCACTGTGTGAGCGAGAGGTCGGTGCGAGCGAGAGGGGAGATGGCATGCGCGTGTTTTCCGCGGTCGATCGGCAATACCGTAGGGAGAGCCGCATGCCATCTCACAATTAGAAAGAGAGGGAAATAGTACGGGCTTGCGTTTTGACTCGAAAAGGCAATACCGTAAAGAGAGCCGCGTCCTATTTCCCTTCCTAGTCCTCGTTATCCTATACGAGGGTGTGTGCCTACTTAGGGTGTGTTTCCTAAACCCCCGGCTGTTATTCATTTATTTCCCATAACAATATAAAGTTTTACAATAATTTACAAATTCAAAGTTCAAACATATCACAATATAACAAAACATAATAAATAATAAAAACTTATATACAATTAACATTTTATAACGCTGTCCCGTACAATGCACATAACTTTCATTTGACTGCACCAAATTGGATAATTCTTTATTTTGATATGTTTTTTATGAACAGGCGAAGGCGAATGCTTCTTAATTGTATGAAAAAATACTGTTTTAAAATATCCGCAAACCTATGAGTAAATACCTAGATATTCATTGGTAAACCCGTGTAAAGCTGGGACAGACAGCTACTTAAATATAAAAGTAAAACACAGGTCGTGTTGATAAACAGCTCTCGGTCTTGGCAGTTGATAAAGTAAAATAAACGAGAGCGGCATATTTTCGACTATCGCTCGTTATGTCGAGTTATTGGCGATATTAGTAGACAATAATAGCCTCGTTCCGAAATACGATAGAGAGTTTGATAACTTTATATCGCGCAATAAAACTGTCTATTTTATGCGTGGTAGTTTTATTTAACAGCTAAATCATTTTAGAATAGATTTTACTAACGCCTACATTTAGAACCTAAATTACCTAAGCCTACTTTACTTACAGCGGCTGATATTACATGTATTTATTTATTTTATTTATTTATTAGACACACCATCGACAATATCAGTAACATTAAATGAATAAAATACAGTATAAGTCTAAAGACAAAAGATATGTCATTACAGGCGTATACAGCATTAACAAAAGTAAACTAAGCTCTAAAGCATGAACAAAAAAAAAACAACTAAAAATTTTGATACATAAAAAATTAATATTTATGATCTGGTCGAGGTAAGTAACACTTTACATTTTCTTTTGAACACATATTCGGGGTCACCATAGATATCGATATCCTGATTGTTTAGGCTGTTATAATAAGTCCGTATACATCTATATAATGGGGAAAACTTTCCCAGATGTAGCTCTAGTTACACAAGTAGGTCCTTTATTCAAATGTTATTTATTATGATTTTTATAATATCTTACTATGTCGCTTTTCTTTGTAAATTATTGTGTAATATAATAACGAGCTGTTGCCCGCGAATACGTTCGCTTTGAATTTAGAATTCGATCCTATTCCACGGGATAAATTAGTTATCTCGGTTAACTCGTACATTTTACTGATAGGATAGATAATGTAATGAAATGCATTATGCTTTTAAGATCGAAAATATACACCGACCGCTAGGTATCCGCTATATCGATTGTGTGTGTTATTTTAATGTGATTCATTGCGATACACTCAATGATATATCATTAGATAACACTACTTTCATAATATCAGTCCACAATTTTATTGAGCATTGACCTTTTCGGTTACCTATTGAATCGCATAACGTTTTTCGCCATAAACTAACAATGCATAATGATTTAAACTATGCGTTTTAAAGTATGCTTTAAAAAATTATAGTTAACAAAAATAGATAAATAGATAAATAAAAATAGTTTTAAACCATTATGCTTTTAAGCATTATGCCTTTCAACAACTCTGCGTTTAATGAATGGTTATCTATACTAATATTATAAAGCTGAAGAGTTTGTTTGTTTGTTTGTTTGTTTGAACGCGCTAATCTCTGGAAGTACTGGTAAGAATTGAAAAAATATTTTTGTGTTGGGTAGTCCAAGTATCGAGGAAGGCTTTAGGCTATAAAACATCACGCTGCGACAAATAGGAGCGAAGCATCAGTGAAAAATGTTACAAAAATAATCGCGATCATAAAAATAGAAATTGACGCGTACGAAGTCGCGGGAAACAGCTAGTGCGTAATAAAAAGTTTGTTAAAAACAATTGACAATATGACCGACCGATATTAAAGTGTCACCGACCTTTTCATATTGATAAATATTATGAACACGATTGGTCTTAGTGCTAAAAAACATTATTTCATTGACCAAACATAATTACAAGCAGAAATGATGCAGATTGCAGGCGATGTGGCTATGCAAAAATAGAGAAATTTAAATGCAGAATGCAAATCATACGACACAGTTCACAGCTTTGCATTGGATCATTGTCGCTAACGCCGCACTTATAATAGGTCCATTTAGGAAATAGATAAGTACCTACTATAGATTTAGTACGTACCAATGTAATGTAATGTTACGGCACTGACGGCCTATAATCATCTCACTGCAGGGCAAAGGCCTCCATCATTGAATTCAAGCTACCACATCGACGATTGGTAGGTATGTCACCGCGCTTGCCAATTGCGGGTTGGTGAATATGATCACAAACCCGAGCAATGTTCGAAATTTCGTATTATATATGTAAATACATATTATTAAATTATTACAATATATTGTTTTTACAGAAAACCAGCGTCTACTTTCTTTGTCACGGTAGAACAGAGGATTTATAACCATTAGTTTAGGTACTACTTACATAATAATTATTATTATCAATCATGCTTTGTTTTTTGTTGTGTATGAAGTGTTTGTTGTAAAAAATGCAATACTTACATAAATAACTACTAGTTATACTCTGCGCGAAGCTTTCTTTAAGAAAAACAAACCTTAGTATGTCAGAGTAGATGTTCTTTTCTTTTTCAGTAGCATTAACATTTTAATTGGCGCTAAAAATAAATAAGGCGCGAAAGCATGGCGTGCTGTCAAATGGAGCGCGAAGGCGCAAACTGCCGTGCAGCTTTTTGTGTTTTTTAAATTAATTGTTGGGGTTTGGGTGAATTTTGGATCGGGTTGCAGTAATTTACTTGTAAATCTATCTTTGTGATCCGGTGTTAAATGTTACTTGTTTAGTATAGGGTTTCCATTCCATCGTACAATCTAACTAACTAATATAAATGAAAGCTGTGTTTAGCTTATGACAAGTGAGAAGAATGCAGTGATTTGCCTAAAAACGTCTGTGTAAAAATATGTAGGTACACAATTATCCACTTACAAACTTTGACTCCTATTCCAAGGTAATGCAGTTTCAATATTGTTAAGAGTGTGTATTTTTACGGGTTACCTATTTTAAAACCGAATTGTGTAAGTAGGTACGAATTTTATTTTTCCGAAAACGATTTGCCATATTTTTATTTTCCATATTTTTATTTTACCGAAAACACGATTGACATATTGCTGATATTCCGTTTTTCGGTTGTTATTTTTTTAAATTCTATATGGTTTGAAATCTTACTCAACATATGCCAAAGATATAATTATCAGATATTTCAGTTTCCGAAAAAAACGTTTCTAATATTATTAAAAGACAAAAAAAAAGTTGTGCGTGTATTAGTGTACACACGTAAGAAGTGAAACTTCTTTATGGCCTTATTTTTCGAAAAATGATCTACATGCAACTTTCCAGAAATTGGTTAAATTAGTTAAATTGGTTAAATTGGTTAAATTGGTTACATTGGTTAAATTGGTTAAATTAGTTATATTGGTTAAATTGGTTAAATTGGTTACATTGGTTAAATTGGTTAAATTGGTTAAATTGGTTAAATTGGTTAAATTGGTTAAATTGGTTAAATATTATTTCACTTTACCTTTTTGCTATGGTCTGAACCAACCGTGGTAGGGGCAAGAAAAAGATGGCGCGTAACCGAAAAATGTGACGAAAATTTGACGCAACTTTCCAGAAATTGGTTAAATTAGTTAAATTGGTTAAATTGGTTAAATTGGTTAAATATTATTTCACTTTACCTTTTTGCTATCGTCTGAACCAACCGTGGTAGGGGCAAGAAAAAAATGGCGCGTAACCGAAAAATGTGACGAAAATTTGACGCAAAACGTGACGGTAAATTTTTTCAACTTCAAAAATAATAGAAAACAGCACACTCAGGCACGGTAGAAAGAGTGGGAGATACTAGTTCCTCTCCCTTCCCCTCGGTCTTACGCTTTTTCGATCAGCATCACGTGACCCTGACGCGAGTTTGGAAGTTTTTACCCATCCAACAAAAAGTGCTCAGCGCCGCTAAAGAAGTTTTCACTTCAAAAATATATTAAACAAAAACAAATTAGACGATACATAACTACTTGTTTTTTTACGATTAATAAATGTTAACAAATGAAAAAGTGATTATGTAAAAATAGGTAAGTAAAAGCAAAGTCTACCTTTCATCGCAGAATTTTTAATGTCATAATATTATTATGCATATCAGCGGATGGCATCATCTTCATTACGCAGAAACTCATTTGGCATTTACTCATTAATCAGACACTCAAAACACATAATTTTATAAGCTAGAATCATCTTTAGGCATACATTTGATATCCACAATAATTAAAAAGCGGAACCATCATATCGCAGAAAGTTCACAGTCAGAATCGTCTTTTGGCATTTTATAACTATAGTCATTATAAGGCAAAATTATTATATCTCAGGAAGTTTACATTCAGAATCATCTTTTGGCATACTTTTCATATTCATATTAATTGAAAAACACATTAAAGCAAATTCATAGTAAAATAATTATGTATTTGTTACAATTATGCAGACAAGCAAGCATGCAAGCATGAAGCATGCAAGCAAGCATGCAGCATGCAAGCAAGCATGCAGCATGCAAGCAAGAATGCAGCATGCATGGTTTCTGTCACGGCTCCGGCGGTCCCACGCGAGCTTATCGTCGCAGATGGTTTTAGCTCACCACCGCAGCTTCGGCTTGCTGGCCGGCTTCGCCTGTCAGCCTCAGCCGCGGCGGCGGGCATTAAAGTGCTCCTCAGCTCGCGGGTCGCCTCACCCCTCCACGTCTACGCGGGTTTTTAAATTAGGTACACTCTAGGTGTAGGGCAGACAAGACTGCTTGGAGTCGGTTTTGCAACGATTCGTTTCTGTCACAGACTTTTGTAACACAACATGTTGACTTTTTAAGACAATTTCTTAATACAATTTAAGGTTTAAATACTTTTTTTATAGAAATAGCAATGCCTAATGAAATTATTCCAAATGAAATTCTGCCATATGCATAGTATGCCAAGTAATCGTCGCACTAAATTTAAAACGTTATGCTTAAAGAAATTAAAATTCTGCCATCTTAAGAGTATGCCATTGTAAATTCGGCCATATAATCATTCTGCTAAACAATAATTATATTTAGAAAACATTATGCCTTGTAAATATTCGATGAAAGAAGATTATGCCAAGTGTGTTATGCCAAATGAGTTTCGGAGCAACAAGATTCTGCCAAATAAAGGGAACCCTATTTTTACCGATTAAAATGCGATATTTGCCATTGCTGGCTCTACCACATAATAAATAAATTAATAAAGAATAAAACTCTATATTTGTCTCAACAGCATAATTACAATTACTTAGGTAACTTAAACCACAGATAATATAATATTACTAAGCAGCAAGGAAACACAACTCAGCTAAATAATAGCCAACGAGACAAAAGGGTCTACGACTCAGAAAGTGACGCCAGGAATAACCTAACGTCGCTGATATTCTTTCGCAGCCAACCAGTTAAAGTTATTTAAAATAATAAAAAATCAAACTTATAAGCAAGTATTTTAAAGTAAATTAAATTGTTCAAAACTGTGACGCGCCCATGAACCAAGATGTGTTTAAAATTCAAACCGAAAATTAATGATTAAAATACTGACCCGCTCACCTATCGCTAGCTGCACTGTAGGCTGCCTCCTCAGCCAGTTTCACAAGCAAAACATTAAAAAGTCGCCTCCTGACTGTTGCGACCGAAAAGTACAGAGCACTTGAAACAGATTGAGTGAGGCAGATCATTCACTTTATAAGCGGGATATTTGACGCAACTCTTCGTGCTAGCAAGGGAATATTTTTGAAGATTAAAAGATACGTTTCTCAATCGCAAGCGTAGGTTATGACACATAAGACTCATACATACATACATACATACACTCACGCCTTTTTCCCGGAGGGGTAGGCAGAGACCACATCTTTCCACTTGCTACAATCCTTACAGACTACTTTCGCTTCATCCACATTCATTAATCTTTTCATACACGCTCGCCGGTTTAGGGTACTCTTGACCTGACCTTTCTTTAGAACTTCCCCGATTTGATCAAGATAAGTTCATCGAGGCCTTCCCCTTCCAACATTTCCAATTATACTCGCCATATACCTATATCTTTTTAGTCAACCTGCTTTCATTCATCCTCTCAGCATGTCCAAACCATTTAAGCATTCCTTTTTCAATACTGGTCACTACATCCTCTTTTACACCACAGCGATCCCTTATCACACTATTTTTAATCCTGTCACTCAGATTGACTCCAATCATACTTCTTAACGCTCTCATTTCTACTGCATTTACTCTGCTTTCATGTTTTCTCTGCCACACCCAACTTTCACTCCCATACATCAGTGTTGGAACCAACACCCCTCCATGCACAGCCAGGCGGGCCTTTTCGGACACCTTCTGACTGCTCATAAAAGCGTGCAACGCTCCATTCACCATGTTGCCGGCATTTACTCTCCTTTCAATATCACTATTACACCTTCCATCCGCTGCAAACATTGATCCCAAATAAACAAACTCCTTCACTTGCTCCACTTTTTCATCTCCTATCAAAATGTTTCACTCTGTCATGCTATCCTATCATAAGACTCTTTGGCTTTAATTTTAAAAACAGATACACAGGACAGTGGGACTTAAACAAAGACTGCACGAAACAGGCGTATTTAAGAGTCCGAAGGGTTTTCATGTTTTAAAACAATTTATTTTTTATTAGTATCGGGATCGGGGTAGTGTGACTCCTTTTCGTTATGTTGTAATAGATAAAGATGCATACATGCGTTTTGGACTCTTTGAATAAGTTGTGTAGTTTTTTGTACAAACAAGGCCCATACACAATATCACAATATTGGAGGTGCGACAGCACAAGGCAGTTACAAAGATAATTAAAATCAGTTAAAATCAGTTTTATTTCTGCAAATAGGCCTCTGAAGGCGCTTTTACACGTCCCAATATTTAAACCTACCACTGCTTCGGGACAAATGTGGGCTAGTGCCGAGAAGAAGCAGCACAAGAAACTCGGTCACAAATTGTCAGCCTCTTTTTAAATAAACATGTTTACATAAGATGTATGCCATAATAATATGTGTTTTGATTAGGAAATTATACATTATATAATTTCCTAATCAAAACACGTCAAACTTGGTGCAGATTCGCACAGAGACCATCAAGTAAAAAATACTACAAATTCAGAATTTTTCAGGCGAGTAGGTACTTAACTAGGTATACATTTTTAGGAAATTAAGACAAGTATGCTGTGTGGTGCTGATACAAAATTTTAATAGCGCCGCCCCTTATCTTTCTGTCTATTTTGAAGTTCGTATTAAGCGTTCCGTACCCAAAGGGTAAAAGCGGGACCCTTACTAAGACTTCGCTCTCTGTCCTTCTGTCTATCTCCAGGCTGTATCTCAACGCGATAGCTAGACAATTGATTTTTTTTTTGGCCAAACTTTGTTTCCCAACTCGCCAGCCAAGCGTGTCGGTTACAGCATAATTTCGTATAGGCTTTAACCCCATCATAATCTACCTCCCTGGGGATGAGAAAGGACAGATAGACAGACATGCGAAACTATTTAAGGGTTCTTTGTCTTGACTACGAATCCTTAAAAGAGCAGGGTTCGCTCGGTTCACAATGTGAAGTAACCCTTCATTTTGCTTATTGATCAAATTCTAGAGAGATTTTTTCTTTTGATAACTAAGGCCCGAGTTCACCAACAGACGTTTAAGTTTAAACAGCGTTGAAACAGCGTTTAAAATATTATTTGACATATTTTGTATGGGAATTGTGTCAAATTAATCGTCACTCTTTGTTTACCGGCTGTTTAAGTGTTGGTGAACTTGGGTCTAAGTAGTAACTATATGCTTTAAAGTAGGTTCCATTTAATTTCGAAAATAAAATACCTATTGGAGTAACTACCTACTCGCACTACAGAGTTAAAATAAACCGGTTATGTATTAAAAGTAGCACGACAAAATTAAGAAGCAAGGACTAAGGGCTATCATGAAAAAAAAAGACCTCTGTAAAAGTGTCATAGTTTTCGAGATTTTTAGAAAATATCTACATAAATAATTTTTTCGTCTGTTTTGTATTGCTGTAGGCGAAGCACCACAAAAAGAGGTCTGAAACTAATTAATCACTGGTCAACGATGATTTTTTTAATCTTCATTTTCTTATTACACTATACAGAAAAGAATGAAACAGCTAGTATAATATATTTTTATGTATCATTTTTATATTATTAAAAGTTACGAATTGTTTTGATTCGATCTTATTTAATGTAAATAGAAATAAAAAAGAGATTAAAAAATATTTAAAACTTAAGTATATTTAAGAGGAACACCTTTTTACGGTAGTTTTTTTTGAGGGCAATCTCTTTTTAAGAACTAGCATTAATCTGCCATCATATTGTGACGATTCCACTAACCCTGGTATCATTTTCCCGTCACTTTTAGGGCTTTGTGAAAGCGCTCTCCCTGTTCCGCACTATAATTTGAAAGATTATCTTAAAATTCATGTATCCAGGTGACAGTGGCGAAAATATGACTTTATGGTCATAACTACAAGCTCCTGAAATCTTGAAGTTTTTTAACATCTGTTGCACAATCTCTATATGTATATATAATTTAATGCTTTATAGTAACTTAAGAAATTATTTACTACCAGCACAAAGTACCTTAATGCTTCAAGTTGAGAATCAATCTTATCATTAATAAAATTTTCATCTTGTAACAACTTATAACAAATTTGAGGATCGTCAAATATTCTAGCGTTTAACTTTTCCATACCTAACTTAGGAAATGTTTTACAAAAATATTTAAATCATTCTTCTTTCTTCTCCAATGCTTTGACGAACTGTTTCATAATTCCTAACTTAATATGTGATTGCAGAAGTACTTATGATTTTTTCCCTAGTTAACAGTGACTCATTTAATACTTTGGCTATAGGTAGATCAACAGTAAATGATTCTCTCAAAGGCCAAAAGTAATGTTCCTAGAGAACTTGCTTTGCTCTGCTGACCCATACACAAATAAAGCAAGGATATTGGTGTATCCACCTTGCTGAAAAAGTAAAAATTTCACCAACTTTAAAATAAAAATCTCAAATGTATGTCACGCGTTCTTCAATGTTTGTTGACCAACAGTCAAAGATTCTCTATTTCTTTCAAAATAATGAATGATTTCTCGGACTGTAACACGGTGATGATTCTTGTTAAAAGCGAATTTCGCCAAATATTTAATAAGCATTTCGTGTTCTAGGAAGCCCATCTCAAATAGATATTTATTATAGTATATAAAACTTTAGATACGCCACAGTTTTAAAAAACTAGAGAGGAATATACTCGCATATTTTGATTATTAAAATACCTATATTATGTAGACCCGCATAGATATCCAGGGCAAAACATTTTTTTTTGTGAGCTGTGTAATCTTTTGTTCTATTTTTAACCACTTCCTTTGTCAGTAATCACCGCAGGTTCATTTAAAATCGTTACTAAGAATTTAGTGAATCTCATTATTGTCTAAATATTACATAGTCAGGTCATAAGTTCTGTCACGCAATAAAAACATTTGAATTTAGAATGCTGGCCACAAAAAAGTTTATTGAATTCGAATTTCGAATTTTTCATTAAAATAAAAATGTGTACATACTTTTTAGAATTTTCCTCATTTTTAGGGTTCCGTACCCAAAGGGTAAAAACGGGACCCTATTACCTGTGCTATTACTAAGACTTCGCTGTCTGTCCGTCTGTCCGTCGCTCTGTCACCAGGCTGTATCTCAAGAGCCGCGATAGCTAGACAGGTGAAATTTTCACAAATTATGTATTTCTGTTACCGCAATAACAACAAATACTAAAAACAAAAAAAAAATATTTAAGGGGCCTCCCATACAACAAACCCGTTTTTTTGGCCTTTTTGGTACGGAACCCTTTGTGCGCGAGTCCGACTCGCACTTGGCCGGTCGGCCGTCGCGGTTATTGCGTTGTATCGTTGCGGTTACGAGCCAATTCAGATTTTCGCCTTACTGAAAAAATTTGAATATAACCAAAAGATTCGTTTATCGTACCATAAAACGATACAATGAAGACTCTAGTGTAGATGACAGTTCAAGAAGTGGTCGCCCTCGCTCTGTTAGGACTCCAGCAGTGATAAAAGCTGTGAAGGCGCGAATTCAAAGAAATCCCATACGTAAGCAGAAACTGTTGGCCCTTCAGATGGGGTTAAGCAGGACCACGGTGAAAAGGGTGTTAAATGAAGACTTAGGACTTCGGGCATATCGAAGAAAAACAGGACATCGTTTGGACGCTCGTTTAATGGACCTGAGACTGAAGAGATGCCGCGCTTTGTTTTGAAGCGGTACGCGGGAAAAAAGTATCGGGAAATTCTTTTTTCGGATGAAAAAATTTTCGCCGTGGAAGAGAGCTACAACAAACAAAATGATAAGGTGTACGCACATAGCAGTGAAGAAGCGAGCAACCGTATTCCGCGTGTCCAACGAGGTCATTTTCCATCCTCGCTCATGGTTTGGTTGGGAGTCTCTTATTGGGGCTTAACTGAGGTACGTTTTTGTGAGAAAGGCGTAAAAACGAATGCAGTTGTGTATCAAAATACAGTCCTCAAGAACCTTGTGGAACCTGTTTCTCATACCATGTTTAATAACAGGCACTGGGTATTCCAACAAGATTCTGCGCCAGCTCATAAAGCGAAAAGCACACAAGACTGGCTGGCGGCGCGTGAAATCGACTTCATCCGGCACGAAGACTGGCCCTCCTCCAGTCCAGATTTGAGTTCCTTAGATTACAAGATATGGCAACACTTGGAGGAAAAGGCCTGCTCAAAGCCTCATCCTGATTTGGAGTCACTCAAGGCATCCTTGATTAAGGCAGCCGCCTATATTGACTTGGACCTCGTTCGTGCTGCGATAGACGACTGGCCGCGCAGATTGTAGGTCTGTATTCAAAATCGCGGGGGTCATTTTGAATAAACTTTATTACCATATGAATCTATGTTTTATTAAGTTCATTTTGCTATATAAATAGTTACATAAATAATAAACATGTCTAAATTATTTCATATTACACATGTGACAGAACTTATGACCTGACTAGGTATATATAAACATGAAAACTGATTTAATGACTGACTGACTAACTGACATATCAACGCACAGTCCAAACTAATACTAGGATTTAAAACCTGTAATTTTTACGTGCTTCCTTTTATAGTGTAGATTAAGAAAGGATTTTTAGAAATTCCGCCTTTATGGGGGTCAAAAGAACCTTATAAGTTTGTATGAAACTCCGTCAGTTTTGAAGCTAGTGTCCAGCTACCTGGTTAGAAATTATGAATGACGATTTTCAGGATTCTTGAAAATTCAATCTCTAAGGGGATAAAAAATGGATGGAAAAGTTTAATTTTAGCTGTCCGTTTCGGTTTCGGAATCCAATCCATCTTAACCATAAACGAACAATTCTTGTAAGTACGAGTATAACTTAAATCACCTACGATTTTGATGAAATTTTGTATGTAGGGGGTTCGGGGGGCGATAAATCGATCTAGCTATAGGTTTCATATTTGAAAAAGTCCTTTTAATGTGATTTCAGTCATTAGAAATAATGCTACAATTTCATTAGAATACAAGCGTTAGCATTAGAATATCTTATATCAATCTTTACTTAATATTAGGGGTTAAAATATGAAATTGCCGTTTTATTGTAATAGGTTCTTTGAATTGACATAGAATCTTCATGGTTTGAGGTTTTCGAATGAAACTTTTTTCACATGGTTTCTATGATGTTCTTCTTTTAGAAAATGTGAAACATTTGAATATCGACTTTTAAATGTTTTTGTTATTTAACTTAGACAAGAAAGATGGATACTGCGAAAATTCGAGTGATTTTTGAATACGAGTTCCGACGCGGAAGTAACGCGGCAGAAACAGCCCGCAATATCAATGTTGCGTTTGGAGAGGGATCTGCTAATGAACGCACCGTGCGATTTTGGTTTAAACGCTTTCGTGATGGAAATTTCGACTTGAAGAACGAGCCACGAGGAAGACTGCCCACACAGGTGATTAACGATGAATTAAGAGAGATGGTGGAAGCCGATCTTAGTCAAATTACCCAGGAATTAGCGGCATGGTTTAACGTAACCTTATCCACAATATTGACTTATTTGCGTCAAATCAATAAAATTAAAAAATACGAAAAATGGGTGCCTCATGATTTGACTGATGTGCAGACAGAAAGAAACGCGTGTAGAGAAAGGAACGCGTGAAGGAATATTAAATCGAATTGTGACATGTGATGAAAAGTGGATTCTTTATGATAACCGTAAAAGAAAAATGCAATAGCTGACCCCAGGTCAAACGCCACAACAGTGTTCTAAAGCAAAACTTACCAATAAAAAGGTAATGGTAACTGTTTGGTGGTCTCAGCATGGTGTTATTCACTATGGTTTTCTCCGATCTGGTCAATCAATAACGGCAGATGTCTATTGTGCCGAACTCCGAACAATGTCGCCAAAACTAGCAGTAAAACAGCCCCGACTCATGAATCGATCTTCACCATTACTGCTCCATGACAACGCGAGACCTCATACAGCACGAGAAACCGTTTTGACCCTTTAGAAACTGCAATTAGAAACCATTCGACATCCTCCGTATTCGCCAGACCTTGCTCCAACGGACTACCATTTTTTTCGTGATTTGGACAATTATCTACGTGACAAGAAGTTTTCTTCCCAGGAGGCAGTACAAAAAGCTTTCACACAGTTTGTGCAGTCTAGATCCTCAGAGTTCTATCACAAAGGCATAAATGACCTTCCTATTAGATGGCAGCAATGTATAGATAATAATGGTAACTATTTTGATTAAATAAATTTGTTAAAAATTAAAAAGTAAACAATTTTGATTTTCAGTACAAATCGGAAATTTCATACTTTAACCCCTATTATTATAGATGCAAATATTGGAAAAATCTTATCCCGTCATTTCGAATGCTGTAAGTAGATAAAGGGTAACCAGTTACCACCTGTGCAACAAACAACAATTTTGCACGACTTTGCTCTTATGGAGTTTCGAAACTAGAAATTATAGCACAACGGGAACTAAGTAGGTATATCTATTTTTTTCAAGATCATCTAGTCTATAGTCTGTCTCCGTTCCAAACCCCTTAAACCGTTCAGCCGTGGTTATGACATAATTAAAAAAAAATGCATGATCCATCCCAACTTTTGCATGTAATAGTTTATTAATAATAAATTATCCGAAAAGTAGGTATTGGGTATTGACCCTGGCATCAAAGATCATAACGGCCATTTTCAATTTACGTATATCTTTGTAGTTTACAAACAGCTGTTTAAATAATTGGTTAACATACCCGATTGTTGATAGTCGTGTCGTTTTTCATCTAAATAGTCTTGTGCGTCACCGACTGTGGATCCCTCCACATCGACATGTTCAGAACTTTGAGTGCTTTCTCTATCCTCCTCATCCGATTCACAATTCACATCACTATCAATATTGTTTTTAAAACAACCAACAGCACTGGTCGATGCATGTGCATCTTCAACTTTTTCTTTTCCATCAGCTTTATCGAATTTATCAGCCAGTAAACTTTCAATCGAAAACGGCAGTTTGGCTTCGTTTTTTTCAATTTTACAGTCAGCACGTTCCGTTTCATCGGATTCCATTGTCTCTGATATATTCATTTTATAAATTCACTTGTTAAACGTCTACACGTTGCGAGTTCCAATGGTCGTTTTGAAGACTCTATGTCACTTTTTCGTAGCACCACCGAATTTACTGACTACTAACTCACGCGCAACAATAATTTAGACTAATTTGAAACCTTAACGGTGCGTTTTTGTCAAATCGTACCGCTGAAACGACTGTGAGACGAAGAATTTTAACTGCCTCTTCTGAAAAACATATTCATCGTACATCTGATCTATTGCATCGTAATCCTTCGAGATAAGATTTAAAATTGTTTGCACTATGCAATTTGGACTGACTGATTTGAATGAAGATGGAGAGCCTCGACTAATGGGCGTCTTTTCTGGGTGACAATTTAGTATAGCACTTTTAAGCTCATCCCATTCATATTGAATTTTAACGCCTCACTTTTAGAGTTGAATTTTATTTGTGAGACACTAAACGATGCAAATAGCTTCAGAGGGCTCCGATCCAAGATATAATTAGAGTTAAACCAATCAGAGTGGTGTGGGCGTGTCCGGGACGGAAGCGCCCGCGCCGCTTTGTAGATCAAATTGGGATTTATTTATACCGTGTGAGATATGTGCGCCTTCATTAATCGTGATAATTATTTAGTTAGTTCGCTTAATTGAACGCGTCACATGTTTGGGATGGTGGCGGGTTGGCATCGAGGCGGATTTATAAGCGAGAGCTAGTTTAATAGATTTATTACTATACAATATAATTTGACGACCTCCATGGCGGAGTGGCGTACACACCGGGTTTCAAGGTGTCGCCTGCTCCGAGGTCCCGGGTTCGATTCCCGGACGGGTCAATGTAGAAAAAAAGTGTTTTTCTACATTTTCTCGGGTCTGGGTGTTTGTGGTACCTTCGTTGTTTCTGGTTTCCGAAATACGAATGCTTTAAATAGTTATTTAAATTGGGATCAGAACGATGTATGTGATGTTGTCCACATTTATTATTTATTTATTTATTACTTTAATTGCTCACAGCGTTGAGGTTTGATTCTTGAGTTTAAAGCGCATTCGATTAACGAGGCCTTTTACGGTGACGATATTAAATTGGTTTTAAGTTTTAAGCCCTTTTTAATGAAGGTGTTGTAACCTGGAGCTCATTTGTTAGCCTTCAATCAATTTTGAATAAAACTAAATCAAATTCTGTGTTTTTGCCAAACTCAGAAATAATAAAAAAACCTTTTTAATATCTACCGTGACAAACGCAACGTGGTGGCTCTCGGCTTTTCGTTGGTTAAAATTATGTAAAAAAAGTTTTATCTTAATTTGACCACATAAGGTAAACTTAAGAGCTCTTGTCGGTGGAGCAGAGCAATCTAAGTATTTTCTGTGGCAGTACCTCTACCTTCTAACAAGGCATATTTTGATCTAGGAGTACCATAAACTTAGAAATACTAAGTCTATGAAATTAAACTATTCCAGAAGCCCAACTGTCCCGCCCAAAGCGTTAGCGAACTGTCAATATGTTTATGCTTCACCAAAGAGGCAAAGAAGCATCCCTTCCGCATTCAATTGCTGTCAACGATTGGCGGCCTTTTGTCTGGCGCTTAAAAATATTTAGTTGTTTTGTGTGGCGTCGTCTTTAAATGCCTATCCTCTCTATCATTTTGAAACAAGCGTAACGCGCATGGACGTAGACGTTACATAAATAAATAAATAAATAAGACCCGAAACAAATAATCTGCTTTCAGAAGAAGATGACCGGGCAGCAGCGTCTTTCTCACCAATTCTCTATCATTGGTTAGATTGTTACCTATAGCCAATATGGGAGAGTTATCTTGTGTCCTGCTGGACACAAAATAGCTCTTGCTGGATCAGCCTGTGATGATAAACACGATTTATAATTTATAATCAACGAAAGTTAGAACGGAAAATAAAAGATTTAAATACTTTTTCTTAGTAGGTAGTACATACCTATTGTGCAGTAAAAGTAAAATTAAACCAAAAGATACATTTATGTAATTGTTAATTTTTAAATCTACTCATTCCGAAGCAATCAGTGAAACATTTCGTCCGAACTAACGTCCACATCAATTACCTAAACAAACAGAACGAATGTTCGCAATAATTAAAACTATAAATTACACAAAAACACGGACTTGTGCCTTTCAGAATAACCGACATATTTTGTCTTTATTAAAGGCGCTTGTTTTTTGTTTAACTTTTTCTACGAATGATTGATACACGTGTGTTGCGTTCTGGAGCGGAGAATATTTCTTTTGGGTTCCGTATAGACAATATTTTATTATTACAATCTTTTGCTTAATTGCCTGTATAAACTGAAATTGTATGTCCAATATTTTTTTATGAGTTTAAGGGCTCTTTCATTTTCTAATGATTATTGAACAGATGAAAATCTATGACATTAAAATGTCCTTAGTTTGCACATATCCATACATACATACATATTATCACGCCTCCTTCCCAACGGGTTAGGCAGAGGACCACCCAAGTAGCACAGAAATGCTGTATATAAGCTGAACTACTGTCCACAATATAATCCTTAGCTGTACAAGCCTTCTGAATAAAAGAGTTAGAGGCGCTGTAAGTGCTTATTTAACTCTAATTTGGGCACAAATTAATCAGCTATTAGCTGAACAACTGTCACTTTAGCATTATAACAACATTATTTGAGCATTATTACAGGTAACTGTCACCCTAAGAGCTGAAAATTGACTGAATAATAGAGTAAAATGTTACCAATTAAACAGCACACTGGCCGATTAATAGAGTTTGTAGTAGCCAAGCGGGACCAAAGTACAATCTAGCAGGATCTTTTAAACGCTTCTATGAAGTTGAATATTCTTAAGTGGCAAATTTGTGAATTAATATAATACTAATTCTTTATTTTGACTTCAACTTTTATATTTTATTATTGACGTTTAGTTTGTTCGTCTTTAATTGATGACAGTTTATTATGGTAAATTGATAATTTCGTAAACGGTAAGTAAAAACCTTGATTTTTCTTAATGTTACTTGAAATTCGAACGGGAAAGAAAGTTTATTGTCTAATACTATATAAATATAGGCGAAAATTTTCACGCGCCATCAAATTATTTCTGTTTTCTAGTAAATAAATATGTAAAATGGGCAAAAATAAAATAAAAAAATTGTCATTTTCATTTGATAATAAGCTTTTTATCTACTCATCACATCACATACTCATATTAACACTTCTTAGTCATACTTTTATGCTATTGTTGTTAACTAAACAAAGATCGGCGATGTGAATATAGGTAACTTATTCAATAGATCCATAAAAAAATGGCGGCCAGCAATATGAACTGTATTAATCACAATAAAATGCAATGGGATTTCTAAGTGTTCACTTGTGGACCGTAAGTCAGCTCTGAGCTGACAAAAGTAGTTCTTGTGATAAACTAATCGGCCACAGGTTCATCTAAAGCATAATAAGGGTAAACATGTACGCAAATACCACAGTCTCTGGTAAAACAATTTAGGGGTCCGTGATTTTTTTACAATTCAACATTTGAAGTAGCTATCCTTTTTTTTTTGTTTCTTTACATAATCTCGAGAAGCACTTATCCGATTTTTACAGTATTTTTTATTGAATTAGTGTCATAGGCTCATTGGTACCTACCTACCCCAGTAAGTAGGTAAATAACAGTTTTCACTATAAATGTAGAAATTGTGAATTTAGTCACTAGGTATAAAAATGTCGTGCTTTTAAAAAGTATGGCCTTGCGCAATACAAAGTGAGTAAAGTAAGCAGGAATATGACGCGTGACACGTTTTTGACAGATCTCGTAGAGCTGCGTGAGAAATATTTTTTTCAATAGCCCATTTTTTAATGTTTTCACGAAATTTTTGTTTTTTATTATAAGCAAAGTCACTCACACTGTCAATTTCTAAGATTTCAGAATTATCAGATTAACCTACACTTCTTTGTTCAGTGTCCTTACCGTATGATATTGAATTACTATCTTCTAACTTTCCTTGTATACTAGCAGGGTTTTGTCCATTCTAATCTCTACTTCCTTCTACACGAACAATTCTGGATACGGAACCCTGGTTTAAAATGCGACGCCCTCCTTAATCACTGTTCACAAAAGTGTCTGTAGCTGAAACACTGTTTATAATTTTTAAGTATTCTGCATTAATTTTTCGGCGTATTCCGTCAGTTCTTTTTTTAGAATTTCACATAATATAAATTATAAAAGCGTGGTAAAAATATTGCAAAGCTGCGGTGGCCGTTAACTGATAAGTAAATCAAAGAGGTGCTGAAATAATAAAACTTCCAAGACATCTTTTAACTTCATGAGCAGGTTTATTGCTGATGCTAGGACAAGTACTCAGCTCTAAGCGGGATTATGGGTTACATTGGTCTAATTTATAGCAGTGTGCTCTAATTTTACATTATATCAATACTCTCATTGTGATTATGTGAGCTGAATAAATGCTAATATACGATTGCTGATGAACAGTATTTAAGATTAACTATGTATAGCAAGAAGCAGTATATTATCATTGATTAAAGTCACAAAATAACTATTAGCATTTTAGTAATTCACATGTTCTTCCTTAAAATGACAAAGTTTTGAGGTTGTACTTGTGGCCTTCTTTTCAGAACATAGCTCAGTTAAAGTCCAAAGAAATGCTTATTAGCAGCATACACCTCTTTCAAAGGATGAGTTACCCATATTAACGCTTATAACATTACTGCGTTCTCACCGTGACACATAATAGCGCAATTATACAGGCGAAAGAGTAATTTTCTGCTATGGCTGTTAGAGTGTACTCTTATAAGTGTTCAAAAATGCTCAAGTTACCGATGTGGCCTGTTGTGTTATCCTATAATGCAGTTCTGTGCTTATTGGGCAAGGCCTTCCACTTACTACGATCCTGGCATACATCTTCCGCTTCTTCCACATTCATCAATCTTTTCATGCATGCTCGTCGGTTTAGAGTACTCTCGACCTGACCTTTCTTCAGAACATTCCCGATTTGATCGTGATAAGTTCGTCTAGGCCTTCTTCTTCCAACGTTCCCTTTCACACTCGTCTTATAGTTCTGTCTAGTCATTCTTCTCTCATTCATCCTCTCTACATGCCCAAACCATCTAAGCATCCCTTTCTCAATCCGTCTGAGAATATCTTCTTTCACACCACAACGTTCTCTTATCACACTATTTCACTCCTAACATACATCTTAGCGCTCTCATTTCTACTGCATTTATTCTACTTTCATGCTTTTTCTGCCATACCCAACTTTCACTTCCGGACATAAGTGTTGGAACCAACACCCCTCTATGCACAGCCAGACGAGTTTTCGTAGAAATCTTCTGGCTATTCATAAACGCGTGTAGCGCACCATTCACTCTGTTACCAGCATTTTCAATATCATTTCATACTTTCCGTCCCTAGTAAACATCGACCCCAAGTATACAATTACAAACTCATTCACTTGCTCCAGTTCATCACCACCAATCCGAATACATACTTCTGTCATGCACATATCCACTGTACATATTACATTATTGTAACAGTACTTATTTAAAAAGAGGCTGAAAAAAGAGACTTGATCACTACGATCAAGTTTTTAGCGCTGCTTCTTCTCGTACTGGCACACTTATCTTGAGGAAGTGCATGAAAAAATATCATAATCACCATCATATCAACCAAACGACATCCACTGGACATAGGCCATTTTGCAGAAACAAAACTGATTTAAGAAAAACGAGTAACGGAGCTTGTAAGTAAGTACGTGTAAGAAATAGTGTTTTAAAATGAATGATTTCTTAAAACAAGTGCTTATAGTTCAGAATTAGAAGTACTTACCTTATAAGAACAAAATTGATCCGTTTTTTTTCCAAGAAGGCGTTTTAGTGAACCCTATAAGAAAATTAATATTTGACAAGTCCGCACCGGGAGCCGTTTCCGCATATTTGACTGTGGCATTCGACCTTTCAACTTGCGCCGTTTAAATCGTTTCGGTATGCGCGCGAGCATCAACATTTTACACGTGTAGAGGAGGGTAGTCCCTTAATTGGGTGATTTCTGGCGCTTAAATGTTTTTGAAATTGGAATTGTCAACCATACGTCATGCGTTATCAAAAAAACTTTTCTTCGCAAAAACGGTTCACGAACTTATTTCAAGTTGGTACTCTTGAATAACTGTCGGTAATTTTTTGCTATCAGTATTTAAATTTAGCTTGAAAATTTTTGTCTTATGTGGAAATTGAACACGCACCCCCGTGCATACCGGGCCAGTGCTTTGTCCATTGTGCTACAGACTTAACGACATCGTTGTAAGCCAGCCAGTTGTTGTATTTTCATCAAATAATGGATTTTTTGGATACCCTTCCAAAATTGATATTTCCGTGTTTTTCCTTGGTTAAATTTGTGGAAGAAATAAAACCTTATTTTAACCAAATATGTCAACCTCGCATTAAGTTATGCGTGGATACACGATACACACAATAACATCAAATACCACGCATGTAAATGAGAACCTATACTCTTTCTTCGTCGGTTGAAAAGTCAAATGTGATCATTTATTTCTAATTTAACGGTTTGGCAAGCACCACCCCTCCTCTAGCCGTGGGGTGTCGTAAGAGGCGACTAAGTACTAGTAAAGTACAGGATAATTGTTAAGAAGACAGTAGGAAGAGAAGAATTGTTAAGAAGACAGACGGGCAGCAGCTTCTTCGTCTTCCTACCTCCATATAGAAATACTTACGATCAATTACCGGCCTGCTAATTGAGCGTGGGCAGTGGCTATTAACCTTTACTTACCTTAAATTTTCACCTAATTAAATGAATCTACAGTGTTTTGAAGAATAGTTACTAAGAAGAGCTAGTATTCTCTCAAATCTAACTTAAAAAAATACTAGGAAGAGCGAGACTTTCCCAACGCAAGTAAACGATGTCAGATTACATTCTGGGCAGCCTCGGTAACTTATTTGTAAAAGATGTAGTGAAATAAATACATTTCTATTTTATTATTATTTTATTTATAGCGGAATAATCTTCTTGTTGGTCGTATAATGTGATCTGATGATGACAATATCATTCTATCGAATAACGCCCCACCGGTCTATTGGTTTGAATACCGGGCAAAATCTTGGAATCCTGGTTTCGATCCCCGAGTTGGCCAAGAAGACTTTAGAATTTTCGAACATTGCTCGAGTTTGTGATCACCAACCTGCATTTGGCAAGGTGATTATGCCTATTGCTGTGGTAACTTGAACTCAATGATGGAGGCCTTAAGCTTATGGCTCTGCTGCAGTGGGTTTTATATCGGCCGTTACTTTACTTCAATTTTGTCAAAGCATTTTTTAAAGTAAACAAGTAGGTATACAAGTAACAAGTATATTGTAGCTATTTTCATACTAACAAAAACTTTGAGATTCCGATTTGAATGAATTTTTTTTTTATATGATATGATATCTAAATTGTGACTTCTACTATTTATATGCATATATGTTAACATAGGCTGGTTTCGGCTTGTTATTACCATTTACCTAACACCCTGTATATCTATCGCACGGGCGGAAACATATTATTATTATACCCAGCAGTGCAATACAAAATAGTCTATGGCCTTTCTCAAGATCTAATATCTTAGTACCGGGAACCCATCACTTAATCACAATTTTCTTCAACGATTTTCATTCCCCATAAAACAATTCGCATATGTTTCTAAACGATATTCAACATATTCTAGAATCATGTTACATGATTACATCACAATTTCATTTGGTCGAATGCTTATTATCTACAAACTTACTTCATCGTTACTTCTTTTCATATATTATGTATTTTATCGAAGTAATGTTAGTTTACTATTTTGTTACCCATAATTTTATTTCCACGTAAGTTTCAATATGCAGAATTGTTGAAACATCTAATTTTACTTCACTAAAGTCCGTATTGCCAAACGATTTTTGTTACTAATATTATATTGCATACTTTATTAATAGACAATTTAAAGCATAGCTGATATAAATAATGTAATAAATATTTATATAATAAATAAATTGCGTTAATCCCGACTCGCCGTGGTCTCATCGTCGTGGTACTAGTCTGCCCAATACTAGAGTGTAATTCAAAAGCCGGAGGCGCGGAGGGAGAGCAGCCTCCGCCCGCTGTAACAAGGTGCAGGTGACTGCGCCTTGCATGCATGCATTAATGCATGCCTGCTTGCTTGCTTGCATGCATTATTGCATGCATGTGCTTACTTGCATGCATGAATGCATGCGTACCTGCTGCATGCCTGCTTGCTTTCATGCATGCATTAATTATTTTTAACGATTAAAAGTATTTTGAGGAAAAAGTGCTATGGAAATCGTTACACATTAAAACATGTTTTTATGAATGGTTTTTTCGATAACTTAATAATTTTATGAAACATTAGTTTGGTATATCGTTATTCTGCTTAACAAAACAATTGCGAAACATTTTTTTGTGAAATGTTATTCGATGTAATGAAACGGTGGTTAATAACTAAGTATTCGATAAATCAAGAAAAAAAAAGTTAACATTCATAGAATAGTTTTCTGTGAAATGAAATTCGGTATCAAAAAGGTATGTGTTTTGATACTCGTAGCTACCCCTTAGTACTACATAAAATCAATTCGGGTAGTTTACGCGTGTAGCTTTCTCATATAATACTTAATAGTAAGGATTATTACGGCGCTCGATAAAAAACTTAACCCAAAATCAACAAAAACATTTTAAATTTTTATATTATTAAGAAACAACAGTTGGCTATAAAAAACACAGCATTACTTCTAAAATATATCAATAATTTACAGAATTGTAGGTACACATGTTGCCAAAATTAACCCTTTGTATGCTGCCTACATCAATTGAC
Source organism: Anania crocealis (assembly GCA_949315895.1). Classification (NCBI taxonomy): domain Eukaryota; kingdom Metazoa; phylum Arthropoda; class Insecta; order Lepidoptera; family Crambidae; genus Anania; species Anania crocealis. Next base: position 19,708,155 of record OX438861.1, read on the forward strand.
TTAGCATTGGTTACGTACTGTATCATAATATTTTTTTAAAGTGCTACCGAAGGCCCTTATATACAAGAATCTCGTTTAAAAATAGTATCGCTAAATATTTATGGTCCATAACCTTCTGCGCGTTATGCATAACTTAAGGTTTTTGTCGAGGCTCCTGAGAAAAAGGGGATGAAGGAATTTCTTAATTACTTCTATTAGCAACTAGCTGTAATGTTTCGTACGGGGACAAATATTTTAACTCAATTCAAAAAACTTTCTGGAAATAGCCATTAAGCTGTCTACATACCGAAGCGTGCCGGCGAGTGGACCCGGCGGCTTTAGAAGTTGCGAGCTGGACAATTTTCCCGGCGGCATGGCACAACAGTCACGGCATGCAATGTTCACAATTAGTGATTGCCAAGTGCTCGGAGATGCCGCGGGGTAGATCGCCGGTCGCAAGCCGCCTGGCAAGATCTCGATCGGTAAAATCAGGCGTTTTCGGTGTGTAGACAGCTTTACAGGTATCAGAAATAAGTTTGAAGATAAGCGAATTTCTAAAATTGCCGTTATACTAAACGCTACAGCATATGCTGAGGCTTGAACCTCATTGACCACACGCGTTCTATTGTTGTTTTCTAATTTTGTTTTTCGTTTGTTTCTGTTTTAAGGAATGTGTTTGTGGTCAATTAAATGCTTCTTATTCAAATGCACTTGGATTTCGCTTGTTAACACATTAACGCACACATCTACACCACAACTACCACAAGTGCGCCCAACGGACGCTGCTATATCCGTACCTATAACTAAGATTTTATGAGCCTAAGGCCATTATCCCATTGCACCGCATTCCGCAGCGGTCCACAGGGCAGCATACTCGTAGCAGTCGTAGCAGAGGCCCTACTACGCAACACGAAGCCCGTATTTACGGATTTATCTGTCCCTTTCATATTACTCTACTATATGCACATCGGTATGAGTGAGCGAGATAGATAGAGACGAACATACGGACATTGTGTTGCAGAGTAAAGCTGGAAACAAATTATCGGACGCGGCTGACGGATGCGGCTGTCAGCCGCAGCTGATAAGTTGTACAGTCTTTTGGGAGGTGGCTTGCAGACACGTTCCAACGCTATTCCCTAACAAAAACATCCAGCGCGCCAGATTTCCGTCGGACGTCCGAAAGTTGAAGGTCAGGTTACGTCCGCGACTTCCCTCCGATAGTTTGAACAGCTTAGTGTAGGTACATTCATTACCTAGATACCTATAAGTCGCGACTATCCAGCTTAAGGCATCAACTCCGCGTGCCAAAGCGTTGTCAATGTGCTGCACATGCGTGTTTTCTATACAAATTGAGATACTTGCATATAACTATTAAAGAGAAGTAATTAAATGATACGCAATTATAAAATTTGGTGAGCCAACCCAAAACAGCATTTAAATGATTTAGTCAGCATACAAAGATTTTATCTGCAATAATAAAAATCAGGCAGCAATCTTTGTTTCGCAAATAATTTTGATAATGGTCAAAAATTAAATCATTAATAGGCAGCATACCAATACCATGAGTTTGCATAATAAACATTCGGTCCGCAAAATAACTACTTGATCAGCAAGATTTTATGATTGATCAGCAGAGGAAACGTGTCTATATGCATTATATTTGATTGGTATGCATATTTTAAACATGGTAAGCAAAATAACGGTTAGGGGGTGCACTAACCTAAACCTAACCTAACCTATTTCCCGGGCAATCGTTTCTGTAACTAAATGTATCATAGTCAGCTGATTCAAGCGCCTCAAAAGTACAAAAAAAAACGATTTATGATTCCTAACCTCAAAATTCTAAAAAAACTTTTTTTTACTGTGCGCCTCCCTGACTTTACTGGGGGGTTTTTCACCTCCCCCTGCCCCCCTCACCCTCCCGCCCCTTAACTACGGTACAAGTCCTAAACTTTTAGTGACAGAAACAATTGCGCTGGAAATAGGTTAGGTTAGATTTAGGTTAGTGCACCCCCTTTGCGACACCTATATTTAATTTTAAAACTCATGTATAAGAAGTTATGTCATATTATTGTATGTATAAATTTAATAAATAATAATAATTATAGCTTAAGTATTAGGTATATTCTTGATTATTTCATATTTTTGATTCATCTCAATTAAAAACTAGAATAATAAAATATTTTATTAGTTTACATTTCTATTACAAACACATCCACTCAGAGAGTAATTAAATTATATAATCTTGTAAGGATTGCGTCCATTTTGCGCATGACAAGTAAAGTATTTGTGCTGCGTTTATAAGCAGCACAAAATTAATTATTTTGCTTACTCTCTGAGTGCTTACCCAAATTTTATAAAACAGGAACAGCTTATTGCTGCTTATATAATTAATATGCAGTACAAAAATAATTACAGCCATCCAGAATGACATAAATTGCTGATTGATTTTTAATTGTTTGCTGGCCATGAGTTGCTGACCAATTAGCTATTTCTGCTGACAGATAATATTTTTCTGCTTTCAAAAATACTAATACTATGCTAACCATTTAAATAACACCCACGCAGCGGAGCGCGGTGCAATGGGTTAATCACCTAGCTGTCAAATCGAAATTAAAACCATCGTCAATTCAGAGACCTGTAAAAGACTATGACATTGGAAGGTCATACGAAAAGAAGAAGATCAGCCTACATCAGGCCAAAGCTTGATACAGGCTTCTCAAGTCTTCTTTAGAAACTAAGTACTTAGGTCTACTTTTGTAGGCGAATGCAATCCAATGTTGTAGAGAAGACGGATGTTTTGGTACTTCTTTAGTCGCATCTTACGTGACCCATAGGAAGAAAGGTGGAGGTGTTATTCTATTTTTGCGCCCACATCATATGGCTCCTTCGAGCAACGCGGCCTGACGGAAGGCCGCGTTGCTCGAAGTATGGCTCCTATTTCACTTTACTAGGTTTGTACTTGCCGGTTGAAATTTCCTTTGATTTTATTTTTTATATTTTATGAATACATACATAATATACCTATATAAATATATAATAGACTGCTAAAATCATTAACCTTCCTGTTCGCTTATTTGCCGTTATTCGGGTAAAAAGTACAAACGAATGAAAATAATCTAAAAATCTATGAGAAGAGGTTTCCTGTAACATGCTTACTACTCGTAATTTACTTATTCTTGTTTTTTTTTATAATCCATGGAGTTTTGTTGCGAATTGAAATATATATTTTTTTTATTAAAAGGTAATAAGTTATTAGGAAAGTAAGAGCAACAAATACTTTTTACTAGTTGTTAACCCCTCGATTGTATGTTATTCTAGACACAGTTAAAATCAATTGTTATCGCGACCGCGGTCTTATGATCCTGTAGGAGTTGTTATAGCGTCAGTTTAATAACTGAATAAGATCTGTTTTTATTAAATCGGACTTAAAAAATACTCTTTAGTAGGTAAATAAAACTTCGGCTAAGTAGTACAAAAGTGTTGTTTTTATTGTTTAAAATTTGCACTCTTAAGGTACTGATCAGTTGGAAAGTTAAGTACCTATGTAAGTATATGACGCTTTTCGTAACCAATGGGTCCCGTATAATGTTATAGTACTTAGACTTCTTCCCTGTCCGTCTGTCTGTCTGTCGCCAGGCTGTTCCTCACGAACGGTGGCTGGTTACTTGTAAGACAATTGAAATTTTCACAGATAATGTGTTTCTGTTGCTTAAACCACATAGAAAACAGAATTTAAATGTATATTCAAGGATGATAACAATTAACGTAATTTTTTTGCTCCTTTTTTCTCGATGGACGGCAACAGGTAGACGCTTGAAATATTTACAAAATATGTTATATTATTCACCTAATCAATAAGTAATTAAATTGAAAGAAGATAGCTAACCTACCTGCAATGGTCCTGCAAGGCAAAATCTAGTTAATAAAATATACCCTGTGCTGTGAAGTAGTATGGGAAGTTCTGTTATTTATTTACGAACTAGCGAACCCGACAGACGTCAATTCCTGTCTTAACAATGAATATTCGAAAGATTTAAGGAATGTAGAGAAGTTCCCAAGAAAGAGGTGAACTGTTTGCGTTCCCGCGCAAAATTCACGATCCACTTTTCTTGGTTACGACCCATACACCATTTTATTTCACCGAACTGTATATTGTTCACTCGCACTACACTTTGTTTCGCAAAATAACAACACTTTTACGACCCAAAAATCACTAGAAATAATAAAAATTCGATAAAATAAACGGATTCCAAACGTATCTCACGAACTCCCGCCAAAAACCCCCGACGCGATATTTTCAGCACGCATTCTGTCAATGTAATGTCAAACGCCATAAATTAAAAAAGTTTAAATTGTCAAAAGCGATAAGGTTACATTACAAATAATTTAGTATGATGATTAAGTTTTCTTAAATTTTCTAATTTTCCGCGCAATTTCATTATTTTTTCTTTCATAAGAACATTCTCCTGACAATAACAAACAAAACAAAAAAAGAATTAGCTAAATCGGTCCCGCCGTTCACGCGTGATGCGATGACCAAGGGAAATAGGGATTCATTTTTATGTATATACTAGCTGACCCGGCAAACGTTGTTTTGCCATAAAAATGATTAAATTACTAAAATGGCTAACAAGAAATAGGGGTTGGTGGTAAAAGGGTAAAAATTTAGGGTTGTATATATTTTACAAAATTTTAATATTTTACTACCCTACCCCTACCCTACCCCTACCCTACCCCTACCCTACCCCTACCCTACCCCTACCCTACCCTTACCCTACCCCTACCCTACCCCTACCCTACCCCTACCCTACCCCTACCCTACCCCTACCCTACCCCTACCTCTACCCTACCCCTAACCTACCCTACCCTACACTGTGCGACTTCTTGGTGTCACCATCGATCGCCACCTAAATTTTGCGACACATTTGGACGAGGTGTCGCTGAAGGCCATCACCCTCTACAGGGCCATAAGTAGAGCAGCGCGAGCCCAATGGGGCCTGAACCCGGAAATCCTGCGTACTTTATACACCGCAGTCGTTGAGCCTACTGTCTTGTACGCGGCCAGTGCGTGGGCCTCTGTGGTAGACCGCGTTTATATCAGGAAGCGTCTAGACAGACTGACCAGGATTTTCGGCATTCAACTCTCTAAAGCGCACTCAACGACCTCCCTGACCTCCGCGGCCCTGCTGGCGAGGATCATTCCGCTGGATCTAAGGGCGCGCGAACAACTCCAGCTCTACGAGGTGAAGAGGGGAAGACCTCTTGAGGACCTACCGGGCCGCCGTCTGCAGGACAGGGCCCATCCGTCGCAGCTGCCACACCCGTCCAGGAGAGACCCGGCTGCCTTCACTCATATCAACACCCAGCAGGAGGCGGACAACATACCAAGCGACTGCCTGACCTGCTATACTGATGGGAGCAAGATTGAGGGTAGAGTCGGAGCTGCAGTATCCTGTTGGACAAATAACCGGGAAGCTAAGGTGGCAAAACTGAAGCTCGAGAACTACTGCTCAGTTTTTCAGGCAGAGATGGTCGCCATATTGAAGGCCCTGGACATGGCGGTGGAAGCTGGGCGCTCTGTGAATGTCGTGAGTGACTCTAGGTCGGCATTGGAGACGCTTGCCGATCCTGCATCTTTGAACCCCATCGCGATTCGGATCAAACGGAGGGTACTCGAGCTGTCCGCGAAGGGCCATACTGCATCCTTTTACTGGATTAAGGCGCACGCCGGGATTTCGGGCAACGAGAGAGCAGACGAGTTAGCTAAGGAGGCAGCCCTAAAGCTTAAGACGAGGCCAGCCTTTGACCGTTTCCCGTTCTCTTTCGCCAAGCGCTCCATCAGGCTCAAGGTCTTAGACTTGTACCAGCATCGGTACCAGTCGGCGTCCACCGGATCCGGCACGCGTCTGTTTTTCGGGAACGTCAAATCAGCTCACCGCACCGTCTCGGAGATAGGGATGACCAATCTACGGGCACAGCTTTTTACAGGTCATGGTGGCGTTCGAGAATATTTGTTCCGCTTTAAACTCTCGCCTGTTCGAGCATGTGTTTGCGACGATACAACCCACGAGACAGTAAGCCATATTCTGGCAGACTGCCCCAGATTTGCTGTGTTGAGGTACGACTGCGAACACATGATCGGACAGACGATTGAACCGTCTAGCTTTGTGCGCTTGATCGATGACGACTCCAGCCGGGCCCGTTTCCTCGCCTTCGCGGAGAATGTTATGCGCCTTGCCGCGAGGGCAAACGGTGCCAAGAAAGTTCGATGTGGCGGAACGCTTGTCAAAGGCATCAATGTTTTTTACAGCTCCACTTTTTACCAATTTCAATTAATTTCAATTATTAAATTATTATTAAATTATGAAATCAATGGTTATATTTTTATGTGTATAAATTGGCTATTGCCCCATCTATTTAATATTTCTTTCTATTTATTTTTTATCTATTTATTTCTATTTATTTTTTAATGGATTGGCTATTTTTATTGTTTGTATTTGGCTATTGCCCCATTTTAATTATTCTAATTATTTTTATGTTGATTTGAAATTTTTTGCTGTTTACCTGACTGATTTTATTGTATTTGATTGGCTATTGCCCCATTTTAATTATTAATTTGCAATCGAGTTTTATTGTAAATTGTTAGGTTTTAGGTTATTGCATGTATTGTAATTTATATTAATAGCATAACCACAGTGTTGGGAGCAGCGGCGCGCAACGCATTCTAGCTCCTCAGCACTTCGGTTATGCAAAATTTTTACTAACATTAATCATAAGCCATATCCAAAGTTTAAAAGGGGAAAAAAAAAAAAAAAAAAGAACATATTAACAAAGTAAATTAAACTAAAAAGATTAAAAGATGGTGACGAAAGAAGTCACCAGTAATTAAATATTTAAAAAAAAAAAAAAAAAAAAACCTACACTACCCTACCCTACACATTCCCTACCCCTACCCTATCCCCACCCCTACCCTAATTGTGAATCTAAACCATTCCCAGATCCCCTTGAACACACACCAAAAATTTCATCAAAATCGGTCCAGTCGTTTGAGAGAAGTTCAGTGACATACACACTCACAGAAGAATTATATATATAAAGATAAGGTAAAGATAATGTAGATAGTGCATTGACACCAATAAAATATTCAAGGCATGTTCTCAACTGATAGTAAACATTATAAGTTAACAATAAAGCTGAAAATCGGTTGGGGAACGTAGTTTAAGTAGATTGGGTGGGCTGCCAATAAAGTGTCAATTGTAAACAAATCACAGAGGGTGATTCTAAAAAAAATTTCTTACTTGTTCGTAAATTTTTTCTTTCATTTTTTGCCGAATAATAATGTGAAAATGTATCAGAAATAGTAGAACACAGACGAAGTGCTTAGATGATTTGAAAACGTCAAAGCACGAATCTCCAGTTACCTCACATGGTATCAAAACTTTTTGAAGTGATATTAGCCTGGCCACACTAAAATCAGCTGTCATTTGCCAATTTGCCATTTTGACGTTTAGACGATCGGTGGCCGTGATTTCGTGGATGAATTTTCAATTATTCAATTAAAACCTAGAATTTAAACAATTTTACAACATCCTAGAGCTACGTACGTAGTGCGTGCTTTGCGGCTCTAAGATTTTTCGTGCATTGACGACTTTCTTCATTGTTGTTTCATTCTCTCAACGTTGTATATTTTGATGTGAAATATTCGGTTCTACGTATTTTGTGAGATGTATAATGTTTATGATATGATTGGACGTATCACGGCGTCTTACGTGGACGGGCCCTGGAGGTAGGCTTAGTGGAATGCCTGAGAATTATCATTATTAGCTGGACGCGTTGTTGTTAGGCAAAATGCGCCTAAACTTTCGCAAGCTGATGCTAGTTGGAGCTGTTCTGGTGATTTTCTGGCTTGTTGTGATGTACTCTTCGGTCATAGATGTGTCCGGGTCTATATCTGGGCGGAATAGTCTAGAAGATATAGAGATCAGGATAGATAATCTTCAGAAACAGGTGGACCAGCAAATCACTGAGAGCAACATGCTTTTAGAAAAAGTTAAGCATCAATTAAAAGTCCAGGCTCAGATGAAGAAGGAGGAGGGCAAGCAATTGAAGGAAAATGTTGCTGATTACTCCCTGAGTAAGTAATATTTTTTTTAAATACTTATTAGAAAATTAAAGGATACTCTTTTAATATTTTAAGGATAAAGATAAGAAATATACAATAAACAATTAGTTTTTCCTGCTGTGTTTCTCACATGTATTATTGGTTACTTCTTTCTATATGTGTTAAGGTAAATTTTTTGCTTACTTTGATCGCAAAATAATCATGCAAGTCAAGATAGCAAATTCTTAGAGGAATAATTTGTTTTTTTTAACATTATTGATCAAGGACACCATCACCCGGAGAAGTTGGCAAATGTTAACCTTTGTATACCAATGTTAACATACACAATAGATAACAATTGATTTCCTGTACTGATCACTGTTTAGTTTACTATGTACACAATAGACCACATAAAAGACATGTTGTATGTGTTTCATTGAATTTGGCATTCGCTGTATCAAAAAGGTGGGAGAACAAGTCAACCGTGAAAATTTGATTTATTGAAAAATTATTTGAACTGAGTCAGGAATATATATTTGCAATTTACAGAACCATTATAATTATTATAAATTATACCATTATAAATTATTGAAAAGTGTAATTTAGGCAGCTTTCTTAAGTTAGTAGGTAACTTTTACATCGCTTATCCTCTGAAGTCTATTTAATTTAGGTTAAAGTCATTGTACGTGAACTGCTGCATTTTGTCAGTAGCTAAAAAGCACTACTTGATTGTTGGCTGCATGCCCAGCCTCTGCTCTCACTGTTAGTGTCGTAAGATGCATCTAAAAGAGTACTGCCAGAAGAAGACTGGCAGCGGCGTCTTTCTGGCTTGACTGTATAAATATGGTTGATATACTTAAGATGCTTATAAGCTTCGGTTTTTTTCGCCACATAAGATAAGTACTAGAGTTATTTGAATCGGGTTTTATACCATGTACCTTATTTATTACACTGGAGAACTCAGTTTTCCCGTGATCATGGTGCTTGGAACTGCTGAAATATTGGAAACTCATAATAAATAAGGTACATGGTATAAACCCTGATTCAAATAACTCTAGTGATAGTGACCATGAAGCTTTAATCCCTCAACCCCCAAGCGACAACCGGTTGTCGCGATAACAATTGATTTTAATTGTGTCTGGAATATCCGATCGTCAAAGGATTAAATTAGTAATTAGAGATATGTATGTAATCTATGGAATGCTCAATGAATGATGTAATTAAGTACTTAAAACATTAATTTTTTGCATATCAAAGGTTATTTTCCTAAAAGCTTAATAATAGGGGTTAAAGTATGAAATTGCCGATTATTTTCCCACTTTTTATTTTGTTTATAGCTCTTAAATATAGTCATATTATTGCGTAATTCTTTTTGTATTGTATCAAAAACTAAATAAAGTAACTTTTGACTAAAAAAAAATGCAATACTAGTGCCTATTACTTCAAAGGAAGTCGTTGAAAAGACCCCTTACAATGTGTCAGCTGACCTTCTTCCTTCAATTAAGTATATTTGTATTATATACTTTGATTTTCAGAAATTTAAATACTATAATGCGTAGCTTTATAACCATCTAACTTTCACCTTTAATTGTATCGAAAACGGTTCAGGCGTTTTTAAAAAAACTAAAAAATGGTTAGTATGGAAAAATGACTTTTCTCGATTTCGTCCATACAAAACGGCAATTTCATATTTTAACACCTAATATATTAAAATAAATAAACAGGTATTGTATGTGTTGATCTTTAATTTAAAAGCATTTATGAAAGATCATTGAAATCAATGTGATATTATAATTACAAGAGAATGTATTAACAGAAAACTTTTGTTAGTCACATCTGTGTAAACATTTAGTTCAGTGAACCGGATTCAAAGATTGTTTTTGTGTTTGCACAGCATAAGGTGTTAAATTGATACAGTATTTAACTGAGAAAGCTGTTTACACACTTGCGATTAACTTAATTGAAAAATTAAACAATTGTGTCACAGTGTGTGTTACTGAACCGACTCTACTGTTTCTTATGTTTTTTTTTCTAAATATCCTTTAGGTCTGCGAATAGGTTATTAGGAATAGGTTGTAAACAATTTTTAAACCTCTAAGTAACAAGAATGGCCCAACTTGTGAGATAGTTTCAATCCAAAATATCAAGCATACAAAGTCGATGGCAACTAATAGTATTTAAATAAAACAATTTAGAGTTCCCAATCTCATTATGAAATCGAATACCCTTATAGAATAATTTTGCTGTCCATCCGTGTGTCGGTCTTGATTGTTTATTTTGGGAGTGCTTGAAGGTATGAAATAGATCTGAAAACCATATTCTTCAGTCCCTTGAGGCTATAAAAAACTGTTACCTCTAAATAATGATACAACTGTTTAGGCCTAGGGAATTTTAATTTATAAGGTATTTTCCGTTGAGTTAATAAAACTATAAAATTTTCCAAGTAATACCGTCTTGTAGTACAAGAACAGGTAAACATTGGAAAACTGTACATTTTTAAATATAACATTCGAAGTAAGTAATCAACCATCGAGGTTTGCCTACAGTATTCGCGTTCATAATATGTAACTACAAATTTGTTTGGAACCCTCGGAGAGCCGCCCGTCCGACTCGCACTTGTCCCGTTTCTTTTTATTTGTTTGTTTAAATAGAATTTAATCTATGTTCAGTGCAGATATTATCTACAAAGCATTGTATCTAAAACAAGAGGTCAAACAGATCATTTCGTTCCAATCAAGTGGGTGGATAGTCTTATCACCTCATTAGATGTCACACAATCGTTATAAATTACACTTACACATTGATTGCTAATACATTTTCTATACGAGGTGGTACTTTTATAGTGATTTAATTGCTATTAATCCCTCAACCCCCAGGAGGCATTCGGGTGCCTCGATAACAATTAATTTCAATTGTGTCTGGAATAACTCACGATCGAGGGATTAATGTTAAAATTAATTTTATATAGTATTAGGTCCTCGAAAGCCTACAGTGTACATATGTTTACTGAAAAAATCCAATAAATGCATTGGGCAAGATTCCTTTTAAAAAAATTCAAAATTTTTCGTCATTTGAATAAGTTACCTATACCACAGTTTAAAAATGATTTACGTTATTATTATAAAATGACGTATAGACAATAGGTTTTTTAACTTTCTTGTTAAATTGTTACACATAACTTAACGCCACATGGGATTTAATGCGCGACCATGATGTGCAATCGAGGCGAAATGTCGGGAGTTAAATTCTATTTAACCCTTAAAAAGTTAAATAACAGCCTATAATCATACCACTGCTGGGCAAAGGCTTCATCATTGAATTTAAGTTACCATACCAATTATGGGCCTAGGCATAATCACCACGCTTGCCAAATGCGGATTGATTATGATCACAAACCCAAGCAATGTTCGAAAATTCGAAACTTTTGGGATCGAACCCGGGACCCCTAGTTCTTAGCCCGGTATTCAAATCGCTAGACCAACGGGGAGTTTTACCTTTTAATAATTAAATTGAATCCCGTCTAGTGTTGGTATCTTCCTAAAACGATTTTTTAAACCACCTTGATTAATGAATAACTAATGTGCCAGACACCAATCCAAATGTCACAGTCGACTTAAAGAGTTTGAATTGTCGACTAAAAGCTTTAAATTATAAACCTTACATAGTGAAAAAATCTGCACTGTATGACTACTATGTATTATATGTCAACAGCAGTATAAATAATATTTTGTACAACAACTTTCCTATTTTCGTTTTTCGGTGTAAATTTTTTGTATGGACGAAATCGAGAAAAGTCATTTTTCCATACTAACATATTTTTAGTTTTTTTAAAAACGTCTGAACCGTTTTCGATGCAATCAAAGGTGAAAGTTAGATTATAGTATTTAAACTTCTGAAAATCAAAGTATATAATACAAATATACTTAATTGAAGCAAGAAGGTCAGCTGACACATTGTAAGGGGTCTTTTCAACGACTTCCTTTGAAGTAATAGGCACTAGTATTGCATTTTTTTTTTAGTCAAAAGTTACTTTATTTAGTTTTTGATATAATACAAAAAGAATTGCACAATAATATGACTATACTTAAGAGCTATAAACAAAATAAAAAGTGGGAAAATAATCGTCAATTTCATACTTTAAGCCCTATTACATCATAGCATGTGATCATATTCTCGCTTGTCTAACTATGCACCGAACACCCTGTATTACGAACCACGGCCATGTGTTAGCAATCAACATTAGTGCAGTTCCAGCGCCCCTTATCTGAATATAATTTACCCTTTCCTAATAATGCAGCAATCTCACGGAAACCGTACACTTTTCGGGATAAAAAGTATGCGTTACTTAGCCTAGCGCTAAGTAACCTATAGGCTGAAGGCTTAGGTTTATAACCTATCTCAAATTTTTATCTAGATCTTTCGATGTCAGTCGGCCGTTATTGTGTCACAAATATCTATACAAAATTTCGCATTTATAATAAGTATTATTTATTTATTATGACTCAGTAAATAGTTTTGTAGCTGTCCTTGTAAATTAATTCTAAGAATAAGATAACATGGAAATTGGAACCTAGGAAACTCAAGAGAAAACACTAAGGGCGAGAGTATTGCAAAATAGGTATTTTTAAAATCTATTGCTGTCGCGCAGTGTCTACGCCTCCGCAGAGCGTGATAGAGACAACTGCATCTTGGACCGAAAATACCTACTAAAAGCACACAAAATCAACGTTTCGTAGTCCCCCGATTCCTTTTCCAAAACTAGACCAATTTAAATTTTTTTTTTTCATTAAAAATTAAAGAAAGGCTGTGGCCGTGTTCATATACACGGTGCAATTTCAACCACCTGTAAAACGAAGCTCAGAATATGTAACCATTAAAATTTTAATAACACTGCCAAGATGTTATACACATCTTGGCAGTGTTATAAAAATTTTTTTATTAAAACATTAAATTCGGTTCTGCTATTTATTTTGAAACACGCTGTGACGCACACAGATGTAGCTGTGTAAGGTCCATTCAACCGAGACCCCGCCGCAGCATAATAATACGTCCGGGTCTGATAATTTTAGGTAGAAGCAGAGTTGGAATTCATACAAAAATATGAATAATACAAAATATATTATTTTACAAACTTGACTCCATGACAATCTAATAACAAAAGTACATTCTTTCAAACTAAACAATACTGACATCACAATAATTCTTATATTCAAATAAAAATAACAATATCATTGTGGCCAGCGTTATACTCAAAGATTTAATATAAATGATAGATTGGCAATTGAATCCTGAAAACGAGACCAAAACTCGGTTACGCTCGTGTGCATAAAGTGAGCATGTGCGTGAGATAAATAGTGCAGGTACTGCATTGTCTGCTGGCTTTCGATATCGATTCCATCGACACAGTTTACGTTGACGCAGGTGACTTATTTTTTATGAATTATTAAAAGAACGCCAAAACACTGCAAGTAAATACCTAGATATGTTTTTTATTTTATCATTACTTATCCCCGAACAAAATCAATTTATTGTAAAAAATATCGTAGGCTTTACTTGCCAGTATTTAACAATTTTGCCTCATTTTGTGATCGCGATCGCCAAAGTTGAAATAAAACTGATATTTATTTTTCAATTACACATTACAAACGTACACTAAATATACATATATTTAATGTTTAAGTAATGGGGATTGATGGAGGCTTGAACAATATGGAGATTGATCCAGAGCGTAATTTTACAGGCTGAACGCCTCTGTGTTAAAAACCCTTAGGGTCCAAATGTAAACTGCAAATGCTCGAATATTTATTGGGCGAACATTCTTTTCTATTAGGCAATTTCAACCATTTCTAACGTACTCGTAGTTCAACAATTTAGGCTGTATGCGGTTTACAATGTGAAATATGTCAGCTAATGAAATGTCGATAAGATGTCATCGACAACGTCAATCACTAAAATACAAAAGTAATAATAATAATAATAATAATAATAATAATCTTTATTTGTAATAACAGTTTTTTACATAAACTTGACATTTACGTTAACAACTACATTAGTCAAAGACTGTATAGCAGTTATTAGCGCCCACCTCGAGCATACATCAACATTACAATAAAGACATAAGAATTATCTAGACAATCATCAAGACAATAAAAACAAAAACAAACTTTTTTTTTTTTTTTTTTGAAAAATACAAATACGAGTACTAACGCGCGTGTGTGTGTGTGTGTGTGTGTGTGTGTGTGTGTGTGTGTGTGTGTGTGTATGTGTGTGTGTGTATGTGCGTGCGTGCGTGCGTGTGTGTGTGTGAGTGTCAGGGTGCGTACGTGTTTATTATTTTACTTATTTTTATTTTATTTTTTATTATTTAACAAGAGACTCAACATCTTCATAGGTCAAGACAAGTAACCACTCCTTTAAGACTTCTTTACACTTTCGAAGAGGTAGATCATAAATACGCAAAATACTATTAACTTTATTATAGAGAACTGAACTAAGGTGTATGTAATGTCTTCGAGCCAACACAGAACCACATTTCTTGATTTTCCAAATTCTATTCGACAATCTAGAATTCGAAGCTAATGCCGGATCGTAGATGCACGACTTATGTTTACGCGCGATAGTATTAAGGACATATAGCTTACGTACAGTAAGTACCTTCCATAACTCGTAGAGTTGGTTAGTAGGAAATCTGATGGGTTTATATGCCATTACTTTCAGAACCGCTCGCTGTGCCCGTTCCATCTGAATGAGATTAGTTTTACTTGAGGAACCCCAAACTGTGATACCGTAACTTATTATGGATTGACCCAAAGTCAAGTAAGCAGTTTTTAAAGTATCAACGTCAGCACTACTTCGCAGTTTCCGAAAGACATAAATTAGCTTTCTGAAACGAGAAGTGACAAATTTTACATGCTCCCTCCAAGACATAACACTATCAATGATAATACCTAAGTGTTTCACTTGACTTAAACGCGAGATCTGGTAACAGTCGCAAACAGTGCATAGAGAAGAACCTACGGTGGGACAATGACTTTTATGAGCATATACCTTAAATAAAGAATCAGGCTGAGACTTCAGTCTAGGCGCAAATGTAACGAAACAAGTTTTATTAAGATTTAAAAGCAGCCTATTGTTAGAAAGCCATGCTATCACTCTACCTAAAGCATATTCAGCAGAGACACGAGTATCTTCCCAATTCCGCCCATGAACAAGAATAGCCGTATCGTCGGCGTAAGTAACTATTTTACAGTTAGGAAGACTTAACTGACATAGTCCATTAATGAAAATTAGGAAAAGAGTGGGGCCAAGCACGCTGCCTTGAGGAACCCCAGACGTGACGGACCTCTCGTTGCTTACGATATTGTTAATAGTTACACACTGATATCTGCAACTAAGGTAACTCTTAAATATATCCAATACCAGACCACGAATTCCCAAGACTTCCAGCTTATGTAACAAGATAGGGATAGAGACAGAATCAAAAGCCTTAGAAATGTCTAAAAATAGACACAATGACTTCATCTTACTATTCAGATTGTCAATAATAGACCCCGTAAGTTCAAGAATAGCATCTTCAGTCGATTTTCCAGCACTAAAACCAAATTGATTTGATGAAATAACTTGTTTAGAATTTAAAAAACCAATTAATCGTTTATTTATAATTTTTTCCAAAATTTTTGAGAAAATAGATAGTACAGAAATAGGCCTATAATTTGATACACTGTCCCTATCACCGCTCTTAAATATGGGATGTACAATAGCTTTCTTAAAGACACTTGGAAATACGCCGGTTGCCAAACAAAGATTGTAGACATGGTTTAAAATTGGCAACATGATTAGTCTAGCAGTTTTAATTAGTAAGGCTGGAATACCGTCCCATCCAACAGCAGTACTTGATTTGAGGCTCAAAATTATCGAGTTGATTTCAATTTCGTCAGTAGATAATAAAGCCATTGAGTTCTGAGAAGACATCGTGGGGGTACAGTCGAGAGAGGATGGAGGGGAGCTGTCAACCGCATTCAACCGCATTCAATGTTGAGTGCAAAGTGACGTTAGTAATTGCTGAAATTCACGTATTTGATACTATTTTTAATTGAATTCATATGAATTTAAATCCTTGTTCTAATGAAATGCCCTATCAATTAGTATACAAAACTTTAGTCAAAGCTCTGAAACATTGCATTTTGCTGCTGATAATCGCGATTGTGTGTTGACGTGTGAAATGTACAATTATGTTGGTTCCCTTTTTTAGATGAGTTACTTCCAGGTACTGAACATGTAACCATAATGAAAATACATCAACTCGACACTTTTTTACAATAATAAAAATGAAACTAGTAAAACTAAAGGGAATATTGTGTTGCGCGTGCCAGACTTCAGAACTCAGAAAAACGCTACGGGTTCTTAGCGTGTACGTGAACGGCCTTGTGATCTATCTCGTTCTATCGTATAGCTGCATTGTATTCTGTCTCTGTTCATTGCCAATCTATCAGCAGTATATTAAATCTATGGTTATACTCCAACACCGGGCGCGTCACAGCGTGAAAAAAATTAAGTCTGAATCGAAAATTAATTTATTTTTTTAAAAATTTTTTCGAAAAAAATTTTGGTCCAATAACGTGGGCTTCGTTTTCCAGCTAGTTCAAAAAGCACGGTGTATTGTGCTTTTTTTTTAATGAAATTTTGTCAAATTTGTTTACTGGTTTGAACACAGCGGAAAATCTGGCGAATTTTTTAGACTTTTGAAGGCTCATATCTCTTTTATTAATTAATTTATGAAAAAAAGGAAACATAGAAACATGCCAATAATGGCCATAGATTTTTGTAACAAAAATATTGCTCTACGGGCATTATCCAGGGAGGAAACAGGGGACTACGTTTGTATTGAAAAACGGCCCTTGTGTTTCCTCTTAATGTAATGCTTTAATCCCTCAACCCCAGGAGGCACTCGGGTGCCACGATCACAATTGATTTCAATTGTGTCTGGAATAACTCACGATCGAGGGAATATTGTGTTATTCTAATTCCACGCGTAGGTTTAGTACGTTAACTTTATGAAATGTTTTGATTTTTTAAGCAATTAATTGATGGTCTAAAATTAATGGACTTTAAGAGGCACCAATTCACCAAACAAATAACCAAAAACATTGAATATACTCCGCTGGCTTGCAGCGTAAATGCTTGAATTACTTAATTCGTCGACATAAACAATGTCTTGGTAAATTGTGAATTTGTGAGTTCAAATTTCACCTATGGCAAGTGGAAATTTTTACTTAAAATGCTTAGGCATTTTTAAGATAACAATAAGTAAGGAAAACAAATTTGTTTTATTAAGCGGCCGATAAGTCGCGAGTATGCGCCTGGCCTAAGTCCAATTAACACTTGCGCTAAAGCGGTAGCTTGTAATAACTTTACGACATGCGTCGACAGAAAGACAAATATTAAATTACTGTGCGTGCAACCAAATATTAATCGTGTTAACATTGAAATAATGTACTGTCTAATGATTTTATTCGCGTGTAATTAATATTTTACTATCAGCTCATTGATAAAATTATTATCAGCTCATCGATAAAATACGAAGAACTAGTTATAGAGGCCCATGTGCAACTTTAAGTTAAGCAGCTACTACTAGTATTGCATTTTTTTTTAGTCAAAAGTTACTTTATTTAGTTTTTGATACAATACAAAAAGAATTAAGCAATAATATGACTATACTTAAGAGCTATAAACAAAATAAAAAGTGGGAAAATAATCGGCAATTTCATAGTTTAACCCCTATTATTTACAAAAAAAAAAAGTATTTATGTAAGTTTATCGGTTGTCTAGTACCCCATACGACAGGGTACTTAATAGTAGCTTAATTTAGGACTAGATGGCTCTGTGTGGCCCAGTGAGGCATGTCTTAAATGTCTTAAAGTAGTAGTTTTTGATATACTTTATTTGATATTTTAACAATTAAATTGCAATTATAATATCAGTATATAAACTTGAAAAATGTTTTGTCTCAGGCGGGACTCGAACCCGCATCTCCTCGCAAAAAAAATTTTCAAGTTTATATACTGATAGTAGTTTTTGATTTGACATCATAGTAGTAAAATACAAAATAAAGTTTGTCAACTCATCATTTCTTGTGCTACGGATGAATTTCTGAGTTCTGGCATAAATCAACGATACTCATTCCTTGTTCTATGAATGAGTTTCTTACATAAATCAACGACACTCATTTAATTGCGGACAGTTTTAGGTGTAATTTAAAAATCGGACTGTATCTATCTTGGGGTTAGGGTTGCGAGGTCGCCAAACCTAATAGCCGGCAGACCAGCCAGTTTGGCCTGACATTTGAATATTAATACTTAGGTACGAAAAAATTGTATGTAAAATCAAGCTTTTTTCATTATTACCTATCATAAATCTTTGTAAATTCTTTGTAAATGCGAGAGCGACCGACAGTCGGCTTGGCGCTCGCTCGTTTGCGAAATGTAAAGCCAGGTACTCATTAGCGAGCCGTAACTGTAACCGTTTCATGTATTGTAACCAAAAAACATAGTGTGTACGTGGTTCGCAAACCTGCTGCGAGCGGTACGCGTGCGGCTTGCAGCGAGCCGACGTTTACAACGTACTCATTTCTGAACCCGTAACGTTGCAAATAACTGTAACCGTTACTGTTACTAAAAACATAGTGTGTACGTGGTTCGCGAGCGCGAAGCGATCGCTTCACGAGCGACTCGCAGCGAGGCGACGATTGTCGGTTTCTCATGGCAGGCCTCCCCGTTCGTTACTCCCCGTACACACTAGAACCTCGTTACTGTATCTATTTGGTTACAGTTACAGCTCGCAAAATGAGTACGCTCGGTGAAAGCGTTCCTGCGACGTCGTGAGCCTTAATTGTAAACCTAATATTTGTACGCCGAAAGGCAAGATATGTTAGCACAACATTTTTTTTTAATATTAACAGCATGTAAAAATGCTCATGTCTTACAAATAAACAATCTTTATCTTTATCTTTATCTAAAACGCGCACACACTAGAACCTCGTTACTGTATCACATAAGTTACGGTTACAGCTCGCTAATGAGTACCCGGCTTTAAAAGCCTAACAAAAGCCGGACAAGTCGGACAACGTTTATTTTGGCCGGACACGATATCAAAAAGCCTACTTATGTCCGGCTTTATCCGGACGCCTGGCAATTGGTACTGGGGTTACCTGGGGTGGTATTATCTGCTAATCTGGCGACTATACTCTAACTTGAATAGATTCGTCAGTACACCAAATGTCTGGGTAGCTCAATGGTAAGAGCAGTCGTCCGGAAAGCGGCAGATTGTAGGTTCGATTCCCACCTCGGGCAGTCAAAATTGACATTCGACGAGTTTTATTTTTAATTTACACTAGCAATTTATTTGCCTCAAGAACGGTTTTTAAAAACATCGAAATTGGTGGCTTCGCATTTCGTCAGTTTTATTTTGTTGTTTCATTTTTATTATAACGTTTCGAACCTTTAACGTTTCGTGGTAACGGTAAAGCTTTATTATTTACAAAATTACTAAACTCTTTAAAGATTTAAGGCCAGCGCAGACGAGAGACTTTTGTCCGCAGAGGAGACTTTGTACGCGATACTTTTAATCCGTAGAGTGCGTTAATCAATACAGTTGTAAGAGATCCATTTTGAAGGACTAAAAAGTACCTACGCCGGGGATGGTCCCTCGTCTGCGCAGGCCTTTAGTGTGACTAAATCGAAATTATGTGCAGTAAACTAATTGAAGGAATTGAACGGTGTAGTCTATTCCCTTTAATTTAAGACGCATTAAACTCACGTTTATGAGGTTATACTATTTTTAGGTTATTTTTAAGACACTACGGCGTTTGTAGTACACAAACGCCGTAGTGTCTTAAAAATTAAATTAAAAATACTTATTTTTCATTTCATTGTAAATTTTTCGCGTAATGTAACAAATGTAAAAAAAATATTATCTCTTTCAGATAACCTTGTCTTGCCTGTTCTGCTGATAGCCTGCGACAGAGTCACTGTTAAGAGGTGTCTGGACAATTTAGTCAAGTTCAGACCTAATAAGGAAACATTCCCCATTATCGTTAGTCAGGTAAGCATTAAAAAACAATTTAAAAAAAACCCCTAAGATTCAGTTGGTTTAGTGGCGGTCTATAGCCTGCTTTGCGAGGGCAGTTCAAATAGAATCGATTTGTCATTCCATTTGCCATAGATATACCGATTGTGAAGTTATATTTTTTTCCAGGACTGCGGTCACAACGCCACATACCAAGTGATAAAGAGTTTCGCGGACGATGACCCCACCATTTCTGTGGTGCAGCAGCCTGACCTCACAGAGATCCCCCTGTCGCGTCTTAAGCTCAAGTTCAAGGGGTATTACAAGATAGCTCGCCACTTCAGATTCGCGCTCAACCACGTTTTCAATACTTTAGGTCATGAGGCGGTTATTATTGTTGAAGGTGAGTTTTTTTACTCATTCATAGCTCGAGATTTGTTAGGTCGGCACAGAAGTAGGATAGCACCATTCCGTCTCCTCCTTTCTTCAGAGGTGACTATAGGAAATAGGAATACCCGCTAGAAGAACACGGGTAGCAGCATCTTTCCTCCACCGCGTTTCTTGCGGTGCTTCTTCTCGGCACTAGCCCACAATTGTCCCGAAGCAGGTTTAGGTGTGGTAGGTTTAAATATTGGGACGTGTTAAATCGCCTCCTGGGGCCTGATTGCAGAAATAAATGCCAAGCGTGGCGGGCGGCTATACCCGCCTTTTTGAAGGCCAATCACTAGCAGTAGGGTTGTTTAGCTGAGATTATGACAATGATAAGTATGACTATGACGTCACTAAATGTTTTCAGGGAAGCCGATTAAACCACGTAATATTTATTAGTAATTTTTAACCCTTCTGATGATGATATATGATGGTTTTAAGCTTATCGTTGTAAAATCGCACTTATTTCAACCATCATTTGGCACCTTACGAGTGATTAGCCTGTCCAATTTTACATACGTTTCCAATTTTACCCAACACTGTTCATTATTTAATAACGCAAAAGTGATTAATAATTGAATACATTTATATTTACATAAAACCACCTTGCTTAATATTAACCGATACTTATCCGCTTTTGTACACAATGACCTTTACTATGTAAATCGTGTATCTATTGCAATCATGTAGATACTAAAATTGTTATTATGTTATGTCATTTGGAATATATTCGTGAATTCGTTCGCGCAGCCTTCACGCAATTTATGAGTAAAATTTTTATGTTACCATTTATTATGCAAATAATTATAAAATGAAATGAGAAAATAAAAAGTAGTATAACTAAATATTTAATAAGTGCATAGATGAATGATTTATCTTTTAATTTATCATTGTAATCTAAGCAGATTTTCAACTGATAATTAATGTTATCGGCACACTATATAGGATGAAATTTTAACCACTTTCCAAAATTTTTATGGGCGTTCAGTATCGTATTTAAAGCCTATTTATGAAGTAAAAAATGTTAATCAAGTTGTCACCTGAAAATATTTTTCGCGACATAGTTTTCAATTTTTACGGTCCTACCCTGTTAAGGTATAAAGGGAAAATCAAAAACTTAAGAATAGTATCGTAATGAATGAATGAGATGCGCAACGCGTAAAAAAAGTGTTGTAAGCGGCCGTATAAAAAATTTCAAATTTATGGCGGACATTTTCTAAGTGCTTTATCTTGACATTTTTATACTGGGCTATACAAGAAAAAATACGACATTTGTTTTTTGTCTCGTAGATTGATATATTAAAATTTGGAAGGTGGTTAAAATTTCATCCTGTATTTTTTTAATTTTAATATTTGATAAGGAAGTATTTACAGCCTAGATTAATTAAACAAATTATTTTAGACTTCCGCTTTGTATTTTATCTATTGATAAAAACGTAACTGAACATTACACCTTTAGATTGCGTAATTGGTACCCTACCACTTCCCTCTTTGACAACATATCTTTTTTACACAAAGTGACGATTACAAAGAGAATGAAAAACAAATATGCTATTGTTTTATTTATATTATACTTATTAGTTGTAAATATTGTAGTAGGATGCAATTGTTTCTTAACCTATAATCTGTACTAATACGAGGGCGGGTCAATAAGTCCGTGACTTTTGGAATAAAACACAGATTTTTTGATAAACAAATCATTTTATTTTTCAACGTAGTCTCCCTTGAGCTCTATACACTTTGTCCAACGCTTCTCCAATTTTTTTATCCCTTCCAAAAAATATGATTTGTCGAGGTCCTCAAAATAGGCCTTTGTTTGCGAGATGACTTCATCATTGGAGTCAAATCTTTTTCCACCAAGCCATTTCTTCAGGTTTGGGAACAAAAAGTAGTCACTCGGAGCCAAATCTGGAGAATAGGGTGGATGAGGGAGCAATTCATAGCCCAATTCATGGATTTTTGCCATGGCAACTGCACATGTGTGCACCCTTGCATTGTCTTGGTGGAAAAGAACTTTTTTCTTGGCCAAATGAGGTCGGTTTTTATTCAAATCGTCATTGAAGCGGTCCAATAAGTCCCTTTTGAAGGTAGTCAATGTGGATTATCCCACGTGCATCCCAAAAAACAGTCGCCATAACTTTATTGGCTGACAAACCCGCCTTGGCCTTCTTTGGCGCCGATTCACCCTTAGAAACCCACTGTTTTGACTGTTGTTTGGTCTCTGGTGTGTTGTGATGGATCCATGTTTCGTCCATGGTTACAAAACGGCGCAAAAACTCCTCCATATTGCAATTAAACAACGCCAAACCTTCCTGTGAAGTTGTTACACGATTGCGTTTGTGGTCGACTGTGAGCAAACGCGGCACCCATCTTGCGGAAAGCTTTCTCATGCCCAATTGATCTTTGAAAATTGAAACCACTGAGCCATGCGAGATCCCTACAGCTTCCATAATCTCTTGCACTTTCAATCTTCGGTCGGCCAACACCATATCGTGAATTTTTTCGATTGTTTCGGGTGTAGAGACCTCAACTGGGCGTCCAGGACGTTCGGCATCTTCAGTGCTTTTACGGCCACAACGAAATTCAGTAAACCACTTTTTTACCATTGAAATCGATGGTGCAGAGTCCCCATAGTATTTATCAAGCTTAGCCTTGGTCACGGTAATGGTTTTTTTTCGCAAAAATTAATGCTTAATAAGCACACGAAATTCACCTTATTCCATTTTTTCCTCAAATTACTGGGTAGTCTGATAAAAATAGCTGTCAAACACAAACTAACTGACGCAGCAAGTTCAAATTTTGATAGGAATCAACTGACAGATACCTGTTGACAGGAGTAGTGTTGCTTTTTCAGTAAAGAGGTCAGAAATTCAAAAAGTCACGGACTTATTGACCCGCCCTCGTATTATACAGCTGTAGAGTTTGCTTGTTTGTTTGAACACGCTAATCTCAGAAAATACTAGTTCGAATTGAAAAATTATTTTTGTGTTGGATAGTCCATTTACATCAGTTGCATCAGTAAAAATTAATGCAAAAATAATCACTATCATAATATTAGAAATGGACGCGGACGAAGTCGCAGGCAAATGCTAGTAAAATAATAAAAAAATCATCATCCATCTGCCTCCCGTAGTATGATCGTGCGCAAGTATACTATATTTTGTTTTGTTGAGAAATGCATAATAATATCGAATGTAGATGTTTTTAATATTTTTTTTTTCATTGCAGATGACTTGGATATATCACAGGACTTCTACGAATACTTTCTTGGGACGTATCCTTTGTTGCTAAAAGACCCGAGCTTATGGTAAGTGATAGTGTATCTTAATTTTCCTATTGATAGAGGACTTTTTCTATTACCTTTGTTTCTAAATGGTTGTAAATATGCAGATAATAATAAAACGAAATAACAATAAATGTGGACAACATAACTCGTACATTGCTCTGATCCCAAAGTAAGTAACAACTACACATTTAAATTTAAAGCACTTGTTTTATGGAAATTAGAAATATACCTACATCGCTGTTTTAACACCCAGACTTGATAATATAGAAAAATACTTTTCTTATCCATTGTTCCGTCTGGGAATCGAACCGCGGACCTCGGAGCAAGCGACACCTTAAAACCCGGTGGGTAAGCCACTGACATGGAGATCGACATATTTCATATCATACATTGCTTGCTGAGCCCTTGCAGGGTCATGTTTGGGTCTAAATTTATAACTACCGTCTTGTAAACAACATGATGCAATGAAGAACTTGAACTTACATAATCTTAAGATTTCTATCTAAATACAAATATGTAAAACTACAAAATAAATAGTTTTTTTTATAGTTTATTTGATATTTTAGCAATTAAATTGCAATTATAATATCAGTACATAAACTTGAAAAATTATGTCACAGGCGGGACTCGAACCCGAGTTGATGCGGAGGAGATGCGGGTTCGAGTCCCGCCTGGGACATAATTTTTCAAGTTTATATACTGATATTAAATAGTTTTTTTAATCTGATCCCCAGGTGTATATCAGCGTGGAACGACAACGGCAAGAAGGATGTGATCGATTTGTCACATCCGGAGCTTTTGCATCGCACCGACTTCTTCCCTGGCTTGGGTTGGATGCTGCGGAAGGATACATGGGGGAAACTAGAACCCAAGTGGCCTGAAGCGTGAGTTGTGCAGTGTTCTGTAGTATTAGTTACCTACAGTCATGATAGACGTAGGCCTATAGGTAATAATAATAATAATAATAATATTTAAGACATGCCTCAATGGGCCACACTGAGCCATCTAGTCCCAAATTAAGGTACTATTAAGTACCCTGTCGTATGGGGTACTAGACAACCGATAAACTTACTTATATACTTTTTTTTTTTGTAAATATATACTTATAATACATAGAAAACACCCACACCAGCACAAACTGACATGTTCATGCACACAAATATTTGTACTGTGCGGGGATCGAACCCGCGACCCATGGCTCAGAAGCAGCCCTAACTACCGCTGATCCAAATGGTCGTCTATACATTAATCATCACAGTGCAGGGCAAAGTCCTCCGTCTTCTTAGGGTTCCGTACCTCGAAACGAAAACACGGAACCCTTATAGGATCACTTTGTTGTCCGTCTGTCTGTCTGTTAAAACCCTTTTTCTTAGGAACTGAAAAAATGGAGCTGTGAAAAAATGAAACTTCTAAACGAACGCAATCAAAATATACAGACGTTATTTATTTACGCTTGGGAATTAAAACCTAAGGGTACTTCCTGTAAACCGAGAATCTTGAAATTTCAAACGAAGCAACGTCTTATAGCACAAATAAAGAAGAAATTGTGAAAACCGTAAATTTTTAGTTACTTCAGATAAAAAAAAAAAAGTAAAGTAACAGCCTATAATCATCCCACTGCAGGGAAAAGGCCTTCATCATTGAATTCAAGTTACCGCAGCAATGATGAGTGCTGGCATAATCACCACGCTCGCCGAATGCCGATTGGTGATGATTTATTTATTTATTTAAACTTTATTGCACAAACACTAAAATGAAGTACAACAGGTGGACTTAATGCCTTAAGGCATTCTCTCCCAGTCGACCATCGGGCCAAGCAGAAATAATTTTGTGGGCGGTGCGACATAAAAAGCAAATTAAAAGACAAAAAAATTTCAAAAATAATAATAATATACACAAAATATACTACATATACAATACAATATATATGTATATAAACTACATACAATTACTAAATAAATTGAAAATTTGTAAATAAATAAGAATAAGATGACGACTACTGCTGTGGAAGCAAAGTAAATGACGACTACTGCATTTTACCTAAGAAGTAAGACCTAACACGTTTCTTAAAAGCAAATTTACTCGGTGCTTGTTTAATGCTTTCGGGCAATGAGTTCCAAAGCCGAATGGACTTAACAAGAAAAGAATTTGAGACAAAACCAGTTCGGTGAGAAGGAATAGAGAGAGTGAGTTTGTCGGAAGAGCGCAACTGGCGGGAATGGGTCGAGCTGAGAAGAGAAAATTGGGATTTAAGATAAGAAGTGGAGTTTGGATCGTTCAATATAGAAAAAAGAGTGCATAAAATTCTGGCGTCACGCCGACAGGAAAGAGGAAGCCATTGAAGCTGCAAACGGTGCATGGAAATATGATCGAATTTACGCAAACAGTAGATAAACCGAACACAGTTATTTATCAAACGATCCAATTTGTTAAGTAGCGATTGGTTTAAGTCGGGGTAACACACATCAGCATAATCAATGAGAGGAAAGACAAGTGACTGGACAAGAGAAATTTTAGACTGGATAGGAAGAAAGTGCTTAAGTCTGTAGAAGGAGCGCAATGTGGCGTTAACCTTACGACTAACCTCAGCCACGTGAGTTGTCCAGCTAAGCGTGGGGTCTATATAAAGGCCCAGGTTTTTAACGCTCGAGCTGAATGGAATAACTATCCCATTAAAGTAAACCGGAGCAACACTGGGTATATCAATGTGGCTTATTTGTCGCTGACTACCAACTATAATAGTCTGGCACTTACTCGGGTTTACAGCTACGCCATAGCTTGATGATCACAAACCCGAGCAACGTTCGAAAATACGAAACTTTTTGTTGCCCGACCCGGGAATCGAACCTGGGACCCCGTGATCTTGGCCCGGTATTTAAACCACTAGATCAACAGGGCGTTCAAATAATGAGAATATTTTTAATAATTTTTAACTTACTACCCCTTTCCTCATGAAGGCGTATGACTCGATTGTCGTGATGGGTGAACTTTTACTCATATAGGTACCTACAGGTTTAAACGCGAGTCTGACTCGCACTTAGCCGGTGTTTAGGGTTCCGTACCCAAAGGGTAAAAACGGGACCCTATTACTAAGACTTCGCTGTCTGTCCGACTGTCCGACTGTCCGTCTGTCCGTCGCTCACCAGGCTGTATCTCAAGAGCCGCGATAGCTAGGCTGTTGAAATTTTAACAAATTATGTATTTCTGTTGCCGCAATAACAACATATCCTCCCATACAACAAACCCGTTTTTTTTTGCCTTTTTGGTACGGAACCCTTCGTGCGCGAGTCCGACTCGCACTTGGCCGGTTATTTTTTAATAAATGTGGACAACCTCACATAATAGGGGTTAAAGTATGAAATTGCCGATTATTTTCCCACTTTTTATTTTGTTTATAGCTCTTTAAGTATAGTCATATTTTTGGGTAATTATTTTTGTATTGTATCAAAAACTAAATAAAGTAAATTTGACTAAAAAAAAATGCATTACTAGTGCCTATTACTTCAAAGGAAGTCGTTGAAAAGACCCCTTACAATGTGTCAGCTGACCTTCTTGCTTCAATTAAGTATATTTGTATTATATACTTTGATTTTCAGAAATTTAAATACTATAATGCGTAGCTTTATAACCATCTAACTTTCACCTTTAATTGCATCGAAAACGGTTCGGGCGTTTTTAAAAAAACTAAAAAATTGTTAGTATGGAAAAATGACTTTTCTCGATTTCGTCCATACAAAACGGCAATTTTATACTTTAACCCCTAATACATTGTTCTGATCCCAAAGTGGGTAACTATCTAAAGTACTCGTATTTTGGAAATCAGAAACAACGAAGGTACCACAAACACCCAGACTCCAGAAAATGTATGACATGTCCGGGAATCAAACACTCACGCCACTCCGCCACGGACTACAGCAATTATGGGTCCAGGCATAACCACTATGTACGGTAGACTGGTGCGCAAATCTGTGTTTGTGAAAATACATTTGCGTAAATGACTGTTGGCACAAGTGTTTTGTACTGTTCTATGTATGCGCAAATGTGTTTGTACAACTGATTTTTTGAGCAAAGTACCTATTTTACTAAATATCACATAGGTACATTGCTCTGATCCCAAATTCTGTATCTATACTAATATTGAGTTTGTTTGAACGCGCTAATCTCAGGAAGTACTGGTCCGAATTGAAAAATTCTTTTTGTGCTCGATAGTTCATTTATCAAGGAAGGCTTTAGGCTATAAAACATCACGCTGAAAATCACACATTCATGCATGGAAGTATGATATGAAACATGTATTACCATTGTAAAATTGTTCTGCAGATTCTTCGACGATTGGCTACGAGACCCAAAGAATACGGACGGCCGAGCGTGCATCAGGCCCGAGGTGTCCAGAACATTCACATTTGGCAAGGTTGGCAATATTTAAAATCTGTTAAAATCTGTTTTATTACTGCAAATAGGCCCCAGGAGGCGCTTTTACACGTCCAAATATTTAAACCTACCACTGCTTCGGGACAAGTCTGGGATAGTGCCGAGAAGAAGTAGCGCAAGAAATAAATTTAAAAAAAATATTTTTTTACGAGGTAAGGTAATTTTTACAAGGTTTAAGCAAGTACGAGCTGGGACAATTTAATGCCATACATTTCTATCATTTAAATAATCATTAACAGTGTATTACACCCTTTTTCATTAAAATTACTTTGACATAGGTACGATTTAAGTTTATGTACAGGAAGTTCAGCAATATCCTGAGGTAATTTGTTGAAAATACGAATACAATTTCCCATAAACGATTTTCCAACTTTTCGCAGTCTGAAGCCTGGAACGACGAGTTTATCTTTATTTCACGTATTAAAATTGTGTACGTTACTTTTCTTAAGAAATAAATGTATGTTCTTACGAACGTAAATAATATTCTCGAGAATGTATTGAGAAGACACTAAGTATATTAATCTCTTTGAAGAGCTCTTTCAGCGAGTCACGGCGTCGAAATAGGGTAGGACCTCTACCCACATACGTTCGTTTACCAGGCGACTGTTCTAACCATTGAGCCACAGAACATGGAAAAAGGTTAGAAAGGCTGTCATGCGCCATTTGTATGAGAATTGATGTCGCCGCCCGCGCCCCAATACACATGAACGAGTTCAAAGAACGCCAATCAAGCGAATACAAACTTCTTATCTTGCACATAACATGGGAAAAAGTTAGAAACGCGATGTAGGCGGGGCAGGCGCGCCACAGAGGTTATGAGCAAATGCTTGTAATTGAGCGCTGTGATTGGTTTGTTTGGTCAGAGAAGTCAAGAATTCGATTGATTGGCGTCTTTGAACTCGTATATGTTTTTTTTTAAATAATAAATGGGCTTGCTCTTGACTACATACTTAACTATACGGTTAAGAAGAAACGTAAGAAAGAACAAGCTCACCCTGAGGTACTGGTTCTCACGCACACCAGCGGAACACAGAAGAACTGTTTGTCGCTGGACTCCGGCAGGAGGGTGGTAGCATCCAGGCGGCCTCTTACGAAGCCTACCACCGCAGAGGGATCTGTTAGCCGTCATCATTGGTTAGAAAACCAAAGATGCCGTTGCCCAGGGTGGACCACTAGGAGGTAGATCGCAAGTGGGGCGCAAGCGGCGACATCGATTCTCATACAGATGGCGCACGACAGCCTTTCTAACCTTTTCCCATGTTCTGTGGTTGTAGCTCAGGCAGTGGAAAAATGTTAATACTAGGAATTATACAGGATGAAATTTTAACCACTTTCCAAAATTTTTATAAGTGTTAGGTATTGTATTTTAGAGTCTATTTATGAAGTAAAAAATGTAAATCAAGTTGTCACCCGAAAATATTTTTCGCGATATAGCTTTCAATTTTTACGGTCCTAGACCTGTTAAGATATAAAGGGAAAATCAAAAACTTATGAATAGTATTGTAATGGATGAATTAGATGCATATCGCGTAAAAAAAGTGTTACTAGGATGCCGTATCAAAAATTTTAGATTTTTGGCGGACATTTTCTAAGTGCCTTATCTTGACATTTTTGTACTGGGCTATACCAAAAGAAAAAATACGTTATTTGATTTTTGCCTCGTAGATTACTATATTAAAATTTTGAAAGTGGTTAAAATTTCAGTCTGTATATTCTATTTACACAAGCAATATATTTGCTTAAATATCAGTTTAAAAAACATTAGTAATAAATTTGTTTACCCTTTCCCCTCGCTTAGATCGGCGTGAGTAAAGGTCTGTTCTACGACATGCACTTGCGAGCCATGCAGCTTAATATGGAGTACGTCGAGTTCACGGCGCTCAACCTCACATACTTGCTAAAGGTACGTCCCAAGATTTTGCCTTTTTTTATTTTGCATTCTTGCAGCCATTTGGCTTCAGCAAGAATGCAATATATGAAACGAACAGTATTAAAATTAATTGGGGTGCTAATGTACCCCACTATTTCCATCTATGATATGAATATACACCTTGGATCTTTTATTATTTAGTCTGGCATTTGCGCTTACAAAAACTACAGCATAACCGTATTTTCAGGAGAACTATGACGACGCGTTAACAGCTACAGTGAACGCTTTACCCGAAATGACAGCTGAAGAGGTGATGGCCCATCCTGTGGGTGGATCACCGCCTGCTGTGAAGGTGATATACTCCAACGCTCACACGTACCAGAAGGCAGCCAAGAAAATGGGCCTTATGGACGATTTCAGGGTAAGGTGTCTGCGGGAGACCAGAATTTCCATTAAAAATTACTTTTTGTGTCTGAAATAACTAATTGATACTCATTATTGCACAACATAATAAAATTTAGCATAGAAAATACAGGGCTATAAAGTTTAGTCTTGTCGCTAGAGACAATCTATTTTTAAAGCGATCTTCGATTCTTATCTTGAATGAGAAATTAGAGGGTTTTGCAGATTTCCAGAATATTAAAATTAATACCGGATTGCGTGGATCGATCGTTGTGGAGATCCTTAGGGAAGGTTCTTGTCCATCAGTGGGTGTCGCTTGGCTAAGATTCTCCTGAAAAATCTTGGTAGCTAGAACATAATTTTTTATTATAACGTTTATTATTTTTAAAAATAATATAGGAAAAAAATATTTTTCGTTTTGGAAATTCTAAAAAACATTTACGTTTGTAAAAAAATATAAAGTATAAATAAAAAATGGATAAATTTAAAAGAAACCTACATTCTGATTACTATGGTTTTTTCTTAGGTGTTGTTTAAAAACGACATCAGGTATAAGTGGGTTAATTCACACTACTAAAAAAAATACATAATTTTAACAATAATTATTTTACATTAATATATTATATCGTTATTGAAGAATTACTTACATAAATAAAGAATAGCACAAAATTGAGAATAAAAACCAAACTGAAGAAGATTAGGTTTTGAGTCTCTCTGATCAGATTGAGTGTAACGTTTTTATTTGTACACAGAGTGGCGTCCCCCGCACAGCCTACCGCGGCATAGTGTCGTGCTTTGTCCGCGGCCGCCGCGTCTACCTCGCACCCAGCTTTCTGTGGACGAGATACGACCCCGCGTGGGGGTAGAATATACCTCCTCGCGCTAGAGTAATTTCTAGGCGCGAGAATAAAAGAAAACTAAATAAAATACTGGTTTAAACCGGCAGTGGTGCAAATGAGACCGGTGTGGGGTACAAGTACACCCCAAGTGTAAAAAATAAAACTTTAAGGTTTAAAACACTAGAATTTGTTAAATTCTAGTGAAGTTGCCAGTTCAAAAATAACAAAGCTTGTTATTTGATTACATGACACAAATATAAGGAATTATTAATTGATGTAAATACTAAAATAATTTTACAACTTTGTACTAATATTACTATTTTTCTGGATACTTACCTTATTCTACTAACACATGCCTTTTGATTGGCTTATTTATTGATTGTAAAATCTACTACAGTACTTGTAAGACCTGGCTATATGCTATTCTGTAAATAAGTAAGATTTATACAGTTTTTATCAACAATATTGTAAACGGTGAAAATATATCCCAATAGTTATGGGGAATTGATTAGATAAATAAATGTGAGATATCCCACTCATAATAAAATACATTTATAAATTATAATATTAACTTAAATTGTATATTAAGTGACATGCAATGTATTAAGAGAGACGTTTGTATATATTTTATTAACGAATTATACATAATTATTTCATTCATAATAATAATAAAGTTATTTAATTTAATAGGATAATCTACCATTTTATATTATCTACTTATGATACAAGTAAATACATATAGCTGTAAATACGTATTTGTTTACTTCTAGGTTCGTTTAGTCAGCCAATGGAAGCTATTCGGTTTTATGTGAATGAAAAAAAAACGAAGAATGACTTATTTGTTACGTCATGCTATTGATCGAAATTAACTTCATGGCATACTTTTACAAAACAAGTCTTAGGACTGGCAGGTTCAGATAACAAAATAGCATACAGGGTTTTTGTAAAATACTATTATTCTCATAACAAAAGACTATAAAAAAGGAATAAATACGTGTTCGGCCGTGTTCACTGCACTCTGAGTGCAGTAAGTACACACACCTTTTACGTTTAAGTTCTTACAATTATGCGAATATATGTTTAATATGAATATTCCAATATTCCCTACAATGTAAAGCTCTCTACACACTAAAACAGAGTAGGTAATATCTTATAATTTATGGTGTATTCAAATAATTTAGTCTAGTTATTACTGAATAATACTTTCGTTGTACGACAGCAGTTTAAATACCGGATAAAATTGTTTTAATTATAACAAATTAACTCCACCATGAAATGTAAAGGTATACTCGTACTTTCTTAGGTTGATCGGAACAGAGGCGTTGTGTATATCTCATTTTCTTTAATTCAAATAACAGGGGCCTTATTTAGCTATTTCAATTGCAGTTCGATTGTGATTGAATTGTGCGATTTTGACATTAGCCCATACTAGAACTGTCAAAAACCTGCTATTCAATTACGATTGCGATACGATTTGGTTAGCTGAATAAGGGTGGCAGGTCGAATGTCTAAACGTTTAACATATCTATTTCGGAATTATGTCCGTCCGTAGCTAATTTTTATGAGTCTAAGTAATATGCAGAAGTATGGAGAATAATGTTTTTTTTTGTGCAAAAAAAGAACTTGAGATTGTGTGTAAGTTTTATTTTATTCGCATTAAATTGTTTATTACATCACGTTATTGCTTTTATTTTAAGTATGCTTATTTATTTACTTCGTGTGACCAAAGTGATAATTTTTCTTAATAGCTTGATGAAGGTTGTAAATGCAAGATGAGCATAAAATTTTGTTGTTTGAACTGATATTGTTATTAACTTATAGAAAATACGATGTTATTATGATTATGTGCAATTTCTTTTAAATATAGCTACAAATAAGAAATTGATTATTACTAATTAGAGCGTTTCTTTCCATTAAAATAACATAAGTAAAATAGTAAGTGTACATTTTGAATGTGTGATCTTTGTATTTAGTAAATAACTGATAGTGTAAGTTCGATACTAGCAGCACCGTCAATAAAGGAATTTAATTGTTCAGCAGATACAATTTTACTTTATTCTAAAAATTAGGTATATAAAAAGTAGAGAGAATATTTCATTGAAAAGTCACAAAATATTTCATAACTTTGTTATTGTTAGAGGTTAGGTTGTGGAGTGACTAATTTATTGACAAAACTCTCGTAAATAATAAAAAAAAAGGTTCAAATTTAATTTTTCCGGGCTACGAATGTCAATTTTGTCGTATGCTCTCTTTGGATGGTTCCAGAATCACGCGTTTGAACAACAACGTTCAGACGCGCGGTCTTGCAAAGTCACCAGTTCGCAGTTAAACGTGTTCTGGACGCACTGTCAAAACTATTTCTACTGGCAGTTAACGATTATTTAAATAAATTAATTAAAAAACTACTCTACACTAAACAATAAAGGTATATTATACTGATTTAAACTTTCATGGTCACTATAGTAAGAGTTGGTTATTTCAAGATTTCTACCATTTATCTTGTTTTTATGAGTTTCCGATATTTCGGCACTGTTGCATGAAATCTCGAAATAACTAACTCTTATAATAATGGTATAGCATGTTATTTAATACTTTATTAGATGTCAGTGAATTTTTTTTATTAATTACCTACTTATATTCCCCATAATGGGGTACTAGTGTACCCCACCCATACATCACCCCGGCTTGTATGTCTAATATGTAATGGACTTTCCGTATAGAAATTCGTAACTTTTCGTTCTTTTTTAGGTACGTATAAAATTGTTGAATATCCTATTATTTTCAAAATTGTGAAACTTTCGTTCTTGCATTAGTCTTGATGTGTTTGTTATGTTTTAACTGTTTTTGCAATTTAAATACAACTTTGAAGTTGTTTTAGTGTATAGTTTTTCTTTTAATGGTAATCTAAATTGGTACAGATAACATATAATCTTACCATAAAAAGTTATCGGAGTTCAATATCAATTGGGTTTCGCGGTAGAACTATAAGCTGTTACTGTATATACTAGTCTAAGGTTAATCTACTGCTATAACACAGTCCTGCTACCACGGCTAGTAACTGACCTATGCCCAGCCGTGGACCGACTGACTGTACTAAAGATGTAAGATCATTATTCCGTGTAATGCGAGTACCGTATAAGACTGTGATCTGCATTGTAATATACTAAATATTCTAAATTGTAATTGTGCTGCTGTAACATAGCCAATGTTATGTGTTTGTAATTAATATAGTCGATATTGTTGATATTTTGTCTTATTTTAGAATATTCCACTAGATTTGTTTGATTACCTATGCAAAATTGATAAAAGAAGATACATGTTCTCATGGGACATAAAATTGCCCCTTTAAATTACAAAAGGACTTTGAATTGTCTACTGGTACAAATAAACATAGTTAAAATATTACTAAAGATATAAGATTTTATAAATATTACTGAAGATGCGTTTATCCAAAATAGTCAAAATATGTTTTTTGTAAAATCAATTTATAATTTAGATAATTCATTTTAATTTTTTTTTATTTATTTATTAGATTCTCCAGCGTTTGTTTACATTAAATCATACACATACAACTTAATTATAAATATTTTCGCTAAATGTAACATACTTTTAAGGCGAACACAACATGCAAAAAAAAAGGCTTACTAACAGAAATATGTGCTAGATATTTATATTTATACAAATCAAAATACTAAACACAAAAAATAACAAAAACACTAAAACATAGACGGCTAAACTATTATTAACTTTAATAAGAAAAACGCACTAGGTATCATACCCCTATCGCATTGTTCACTGCACAATACTATAGTGATAGTAAAAACAATTATCATGCATATGACGCATTCGCTATTAACTGAGTCACTTCAACCTGCCTTATCCTTTTATCGTTTCGTCAAAGTCTTAGTTAAATAAACACTCAATCGAGGCGAGGCAGACTTATCAACATAGTATATTGTAAAAAAATGACTAAAAACGCAGTGCAATCGAACTTTAACAACTTCTTTACAAAAGAATGTATCGAGTATATTTACGAAGATGAACAGGTATGTACATGTAGATTTATTTGTTATTCCATATAATAATATTATGTTATTAATTATAATCTTTGACTTGATTTTGCAAGGAGTTCTGTGATAACTGCTAATTGAATACCTACCATTAAAAAGTTTTAGTATTAAATAAAACTATAAGGTCTAGGTTAAATGTAATTATGTGTTAAATTAGTGTTAAAATTAAAAGTACACATAATAAGTCAAATAAGGTATTTTTAAATAACTTTTGTTATTTTTTCTATGTCCTAATTGTGCACATTTTATTTTGTTAAATATCATATCTGTAGTGACGTCATAATATTGTTCCGAATCATGCCTACCTTGACATCAGACAGAATAAGAAACTAATTTATTCCAGTGTGTGGCATTTGATGCGACCAAAAACCGTCAAGCACCAACACATTTTCTCGTTGTACCAAAGAAAGTTGTACCCCGGTTGTCTCAAGCTGCACCAGAGGACGAAAAATTATTAGGTTCGTATATCAACTAATACCCAATATTGGGTAAAAGTTGCTGTAGCGCTTCGAACCCCAAGCGACAACCGGTTGTCGCGATAAAAATTGATTTTAATTGTGTCTGGAATATCCGATCGTGTAAGAGGCGACTATAGGAGTACCTACTGCTAGAAGAAGTCTGACTGCAGCAACTTTTTGATCTACTGAGTAGTGCTGAGACTGCGATCGCCAATCTGCCTGCCACGCCTGGCGATTATGGCAAAATTCTTCCTTTGGAGAGGCCTTTGTCCAGCTGTGGATTGGAGTGGGTGAAGATCATAATGATGACCTGTTGACACATAGCAAATTGATAGTGAAACTAAGAACTAATGATTTTCAAGGCGATGTAAAATTTGTAGGACATTTGCTCAACGTTTGTCGTCGAGTTGCTAAAATTAAAGGGCTGCACCCAACTGGATTTAGAGTTATCATGAATGAAGGTCCCCAAGGAGGTCCCACAGTTGATCATTTGCATTTTCATGTGATGGGGCATCGTCAAATGATGTGGCCTTTTTGCTAACTACCAGAAAACCACATTCCAGATCTTATGAAGTAATTTTTTATCATAATTAATATACGATTGTTTCAGGTCATTTGCTAGTTGTAGCAAAGAACATTGCGACGCAAAAAGGTGTAGTAGGCTATCACGTTATTATCGACGAAGATCACAGGACATCAAAATTCAATGGTATCCATCTTTTTGGACGATCTCTGGTTCATATGGTATGGCCTATAGGGCCCGGTTGTAGGCTATAATTTGAATGACTTACAGAGATGAACCTTTTTGAAGTATTTATGTAAATACATACTTCAACAAGGTTTAAACTCTGGTGAGGTAATTTTAAGATTCCTTGTACCTGGTAAATACAATATATCATCACTATATTATTGTTTTATTATGATTAAAATAAACACCATTATTGATACGCCTTTAAGATCCGAATGTAAATACCATATTCTATGAAATAAATAATTTCTCATTATCATTATACTGAAGTCGAGTGAAAGATGCAAATTTAATTAAATTTGTTTTAGAAGCCACAAACGCTTTCTTAGATTAGTCTGGAAGAAGAATAATCCCTCAAATCCCAAAAGCTAATTAGTCATATCCAAAAAGGGACTAAAGTCCCTTTTGGGAACTGAGGGAAAACTAAATCTGACTTAATAGCTGGAATATTAATGAACACATACGAAATTGGGGTACGTAAGCACCCCAATGTTTTAAATTCATGACCTATACACGACATTCCCTAAAAGACTAAGACAGCTTAATTCGGACCGCTAACAAAAACGTCAAGAAAATGGATGACTGTGTTAAAAAAAATGTAGTTGCAAGTTGCAAAAAGATGGCTGGTGGTGAAGTTGAGCTAGCGCAATCCGCCGCTCCTGGCGGAGATACTATATTTGGAAAAATATTGAGGAAAGAGATACCTGCCAAGTTTGTGTACGAAGACGATCAGGTAAAGGAATATTTATTAACTTTCCTATGATTTGCCATTTGCCGGTGTTTATATCATCAGCTGTTTTCTGTCAGTTTTTTTCTTGATTAGTTTCGGAAAAAATTGGGTATATTTTTCGTATCGATCTAATAGTATGCGAATAATTAAATAATGTTTTATGAAAAGTTAGTTTTATACCAAGTAACATAACCAACAAATGAACAAACCTGCTGGATCCCAAACTTTATAAGCATTTAGGTCTCACGAAATCATAATAAGAATATCATTTATTATAAGAAAAAGAGTTTAGTTTTTACGACATATAAACCCTACATAGCCGACTAGTCGTCTTGACTGTGGTTTTAGTCTTAGTAAAAAAAAAAAAAAATTTAAATAAATTGCTGCACATGTATGTGTTTTATGAATCAATAGCATACTTATATAATACTGCTAGCAAACTTAAATACATGATATTATCTCAAACATTATATCCTTCACACAGGTCAAACAAATTATAACACCTGAAAAAATTTAATTTATAGGTATGTTAACTCATCCGAAGAACCGGCAGCCAATAGCAAAATAATAGTGCAGGTTTAAGTGTGTAACTTGTTGTTTTTTCAGTGTGTGGCCTTCCACGATGTGAATCCACAAGCCCCGACTCACATTTTAGTTATCCCCCGGAAGCCAATAGCCCAGCTATCAAAGGCGGAAGATGAAGATGAACAGCTGCTAGGTAACAAAGTGTTTTGTATTTAACTTGTACTATGTACTCTACTTTAGCAAATTCATTGCAAATATAATATCATTATTGCAACTTGAATAAATGTCTCAGACGGGACTCGAACTCACATCTTCATGCATACCGAGTGTGGTCGCACTACTTCATTGGTGTCAATTTTTTAAGCATATTCTTATCACTGTAAGCCAGCGTAGGTTCATCAAATGTTAGGAATTTTGCACTCTTAACTCCCAAAAGAAACATCTTTACAGATGTTTGACAGTCAGTTAAGATGAATAAATAAATAAATGTGGACAACATCACATCATACATTGTTCTGATCCCAATTTGAATAACTATTTAAAGCATTCGTATTTTGGAAACCAGAAACTACGAATGTACCACAAACACCCAGACCCGAGAAAATGTAGAAAAACACATTTTTTCTACATTAACCCGTCCGGGAATCGAACCCGGGACCTCGGAGCAGGCGACACTTTGGAAACCGGTGTGTACGCCACTCCGCCACGGACGTCGTCATGAATAAATAAAATTTCGAAATAAATTTTATTTTTTGTTTTAATAAATTATAATCTCTTGTATCTGTGGTTTAAAACATCAACGTTTTTTATGATTTTCTATTTTCAAGTCACAAAAACATTTTTGTTTTTATTTATTACCAGGGCATCTCATGATCGCCGCTCGTAAGGTGGCCGCGCAAGAAGGCTTGGACAAATCCGGCTTCCGTTTGGTTATCAACGACGGCAAGCATGGCGCGCAGAGTGTCTATCACCTCCACTTACACATCCTGGGTGGTCGTCAGCTTGAGTGGCCTCCTGGCTAATATTATGTTACCTAAAATTTGAATTAAATTTTGTTTTCATAATCAAACGTTTTTTGTTTTTGGTGTTTTATTTTTTGTAGAATTATATCTATCTTGTCTTTTATTACTCGGGCACAGAATATTACAAAATGAAAATCCTCAATACCAGACTACATACTGTTGCCTTTCCCAGTGTGGATACATGGAGGATGTTAATAATAAAATACGACATTCGAGTCGATTTTATTGTATGTTTCTGGTACCTAGAGGATATTTATTTAGTTAAATTACGGGTTAACCAAACCATTTCTGTGAGCTGGTAACACTTTTACTGATTGAAGTACAGACCCAGTGCCGTAAAAAATTGAATGACAGTGAGCCATAGGGAGAGATGCGCGATATTGTTTATCGACTCGATCTCTTGAATCCGATATAATGACGGTTTCACTACGAACTCAAAATCGGAACAAGAGGTTTTGAAGATTGGTTTTAAAAAAAGGGTTCCAATAATATTAACTGAAGTGTAAAACTATGAACAATAGCACTGTGTTATAAAAAGCCAAAAACTTTTACATGATTTAGGTTCACTAAAATCATTCGGCTATAAAAGCTTATACCTAGAATATATCGTCGATGGAATTATAGTTAGATACGATTATCTAATTCAAAGCTATCTTTGGATCGATAGCTGTTGTCTATTTATGACGTGAAACTTACCAGAGATTCTTTACGCAGCTATATATAAAAACAATATGTCCGTCTGAAAGGACGTTGAAACACACTGAAACAGTTACAATAATGGAATTAGCCAAGCCACGCTTCATATTTTACTTTATTGAAACCAGTCAACTGCTTAATTTATTTATTTTTAGCTTTTAAAAAATGCTAACTGTTTCAGCAACAAAAAAGCAATACGAACTTTCAATCAAATCGTATGCTCGCGATACGATTTGCTACAAGATGGAAGGGCACATCAGCGCATCCCTAGCAGACATACATTGATTGACTTGCTTGACTTAATTTAATGTTTTGAAGACGTTAGTGTTGCCGAACTATCGATAGTTTAAATTGAAAATCATGTACCCTATCGATAATATCGATAGTATCGATACTATATCTATATCGATAGTTTAACAATTTGCAATAGTATTAGGTATGTTTTAACAGTAATGGTAGTGGTGGACCATTTAAGCCGATAATATTATGGCAATGTCAAATAATATTACCGAAAGGAAACTATTTGATATTATTTATTACTATATCTGCATAGTTGATTGTGTTTGACTATTTTACCTGAAAATTGTAAACAATACCATTGCAAATTATTAAACTATCGATAGTCCAAAACAATCGATAGTATTGATACTATCGATGGTATCGTTGCAAATCAAACCTATAGTATCGATACTATCGATATTATCGATAGTTTGTTAATAACGAAATACAATACTATGAATAGTATCGATAGTATTGAACTCATTCGATAGTATTGCCAGTATTGCCTTGTCCTGTGCTATCGATAGTATCAATGGTCTTACGATTGTTTGGCTATCGATAGACTATCGATTGATAATCGATAGTCGACTATCGATCGGCTTCGGCAACACTAGAAGACGTTATAAAAAAAAAAAGTATTCTTCTGGTTTCTGTGGAAGACGTGTGTTGGTCGGCGGTCAAATATTTTGTTTGTTTACTGGTTTGTTACAAAATATATATCGCAAGATGTGTGAAAACGAAGTCATCAATGACATTTTCACAAAATTTCAACAAAGTCTGGACTCTGACCAGGAAACCCGAGAGGTATTTTTACTTAATATTTGATGAAGCCCACGTTCCTTTTGATTTGTAATTTTTCTTTACATTAGTGTTTTTTAATCAAATTGAAGAGTAATTATTTACTTATTAAGACTAGTAAATCAGTTTTAGAATAAATATCTCCCTCTAACCAATAAAACATTTGTTTTGTTATAGGTTATTAGAACAATATGCAAGGAAATTGATCAGTTATCCCGCGAGGCGGTCACCTATCTGCAAATCATTCACCACAAAGAAGAAGGCAGTAAGTTTCTTAACACATTTGTCACCCCAACTGGGTCAGAGGGTCCATATGTAGCATCTGCATGCACTGCAGGGTCAAACCGGGGGTTGCTGTGCATCCTATTTGTGTTTTACAAGGAACGGAAATAAGACGCTTTTTGAGATATACAAAATATTTAAGAATAAAAAAAAATGTTTTTTTACCCAAGGCAGGCAGGTTCGTGATCACAGTTTGGCTATCATGGTGAAAAGACACTGCTGCATGTCTTATTCTGCCCAGTCTGCCTTTAGTTGCCTTTTGAGACTCCTATAGTACAAAAAATGCTCTATATTATAGGCCAGTGACACATGGCGCCTTTTGAGTATTTAGTTGTAAATGTTATTTCTCAGACATATTTCAAAATTTTTCAGTTGCTCAAGCATGCCATAAGACTAGAGCACTCTTTGAGAAGGCTCGCTTGGGCTACATGAGACTGAAGGAGGCAGTTCCACCCACAGACTATTTCAAGTAAGTATGCAAATTATATATTTAAATAATTGGTTGTATAATTTATCATTCTTAGTAATATGTGTTTGAATGCTTAAATAGAACAACTGCAGTGAAATATCATGAAATAATTAATAGCCATTATGGGCCACCAGAGGCAGTAAATTTGCATAAATCTTCCAGTCAAGTAGTTCCATTCCAGGAGACTTCTTCGATTCCATGTCAGTTAAATTATTTGTCTAATTCGGGTACCAGTTGATAAAATGAAACAACGGTGTGCTCGTAATCGCATGTATTAGAGAACTGCTTTAACAATAACGGACACTGGTGTTTTATACTCAGTTTTAGAGTTACCCACATACATTACACCTCCACCCTTATTACTTAACAAAAATACCTAGTGACAATACTTAAACATACTAAATCTCAATACTATATGTAGATATTAGATATCAATAATTACATCTGCAAGTAAACACAAATAGCTACCCGTACAGGACCTGTACCTGCCACGATAAGATTAATACCTACACGTTACGTAATTTCATTCCTTACAATACGATACATACCTACTATAGCTATTTATAAAGTTTATGCTTTTGTTAAATAAGAGTGATCGTTCAATAAGGTTAACAATTTCGAGTTAACAATTTTAAGTTAGGTTATATCACTTTGAATTCTGTGTGAGAGTGAGATACATTTATTGGGTAGTATGCACTATTAATTGATTACAGTAATCAATGTAATATTCTCCAATAGACCTTATTTTCACAATATTAATACCCATATCTCTCTGGCGGCTTGCGCGTGCCCATCGGATAACGGGTCTCACTTGCGATAGGTAAAGATTCAGTAACTAGAGAGGACGTACTATCGTCTTGCCTATCCTGCGACCTACTCGACCCTGGCTCCTCGCAGCCGCTGACGACGCGCGACGTGGGATTATGACTCCCTTCACCGCACGCCGACATCACCGACCCGCCCGCGTCCCGACCGAGACACGCCTCTGGAAAATAGACCGGTCCCCTCGATACCATCGCCTTTACCCCCGTACTTGTGCTGCCTACTGAGTCTGTCGAAATTTGTTTTGACGTATCTACTTTAGATTTAAGTCTTAATTGATCTACATGTCTATGTACCACTATGCCATCGTCTGATTGAATACTGTAGTCTGTGTGGCCTAACTTTTCAACAATATTGCCGCTCGACCACTTTCTAGGCCCGCTATAGACACGCCACCAAACAGAATCTCCCACTTGAAACGAACGCCACGCCCCACCCGCTGCCTCCTGTTGACGGCGCTGAGCCGCTTGCACCCGCTCTTCTCGCGGTGGTTTTAGCTGGTCTAACGTAGTTCGTAACGATCTACCTTGTAATATTTGCGTTGGACTCTCTTTAGTTGTACTATGTTCTGTTGTACGATAGATTAATAAAAAACGTTGCAATGCTGTATCGACATCTACGTGCTGTGTGACCGCTTTTTTTATTACCCTTTTACATATTTTGACCGCATTTTCTGCCAAGCCATTAGAGGCTGGATGATATGGCGCTGAAAAAATGTGTTCTACCCCATTGGTTTGAAGGAAACAATCGAACTCGTCACTGCTAAAAGGCCGCCCGTTATCACTTACGAGCTGTTTAGGTATACCGAAACGAGCCCAAATTTCTCGTAATTTATTTATGACCGCTCTAGCCGTAGTACTCTGCATTCTACATATTTCGATCCATTTTGAACAAGCATCGATAACAACTGAATATTTTTCACCCCCAATCGGACCTAAGAAATCTATGTGTAATCTCGCCCACGGGCGGGACGGCCACGGCCACGGCACGGGCGCGTGGTGCGCCGGCGCCGCCGTCACACAGCGCACTCGCGGCACAGCACCTCCACCGCCTCGTCCACGCCTGGCCACCACACGTAGCTGCGGGCGATACTCTTCGTCCGCACGATACCCATGTGAGTGTCGTGTAACTCCCGTAACACCTTCTCCCTACAGGCGGTCGGTACTACGAGCCGATGACCCCACATTAAGCAACCTAGTTCTATACAGGGTGTAAAAAAAGGCTTAACGAAGCCTTAAGCCTCGCATTAGGTTTATCAAACCAAAACGCATGTAACAAAAATAATCGCTGGGAAACGACTTTTTTTTTGAGGCATTAAAAAAAATCAAGTATTTATTGCCCGCAATGTATAGCGCGCACGAAATGCTAGACGAGGTGTTGTGTACGTATGGGCTACGCGGGGCGGGGCGGGGGCAAACGCGGACCGCCTCGCTTTGCCCCTATCGCGTGTACATCGTCTTCGGTTGTAACTTGTAGGCAGGCACAACCTACTAAAATTGCACAGAACACAAATTGCTAAACAAAAGTACCTACTTACCTACTCTTCATCCGTGTCGTCCAGATCAGGCCTCTCCAAATGAACCAGCTGTGGCTCAAACTGTCGACCTCCCATCTCCAAACAAACACGCGCCCGATACCGCGTGTTCTGATGCACTCTCTCGAGAATGCCTCCTCGCACCGACCGCTGTTTAAAGTCTTCAAACACGTCAATGATTTTTTGACGCATTTCGTCACTCGATGTGCATGGCCGGTCAAAAACTCTGTCTTTCACGTAGCCCCACAAAAAAAAGTCGAGCGGTGTTAAATCTGGTGACCTGGCTGGCCATGCCTGAGGCCCATACCTCCTGATCCAGTGGTCACCAAACCACTCCGTCAGGCGTTCACGTACTGGCCTAACGATGTGAGGTGGTGCACCATCGTGCTGGAACCACGTCTCTCGCAGCTGGGCTAGTGGCATGTCATCCAGAGCCTCCGTTGTTCCATAAAGACGCAATGCTTCGGATGCATTGCCATGAGCCATCCCATTGCAGAACACCATGTTCACAAACTCACGAGCACTAA
Organism: Anania crocealis; assembly: GCA_949315895.1. Lineage (NCBI taxonomy): Eukaryota > Metazoa > Arthropoda > Insecta > Lepidoptera > Crambidae > Anania > Anania crocealis. The sequence continues at coordinate 19,752,518 of OX438861.1, forward strand.
ACTGATGCCAAGGCATTTCTAAAACACTTCACTGTCACGGGATTCACTGAAAAGATAACTGAACAACAACAAAAAGCACGCGAAAACAGAAAATTGCGATTTGCTAGCGGCTAGCGCATTCGATGACGTAAGAAACCGAACTAAATAAATTTCAAGTATGATTTTTGCTTTTGATTTCGCTGACGCCGACAAACGCCGGCCTTGTGACCGGCGCTCTCGGTTTCCTATTGGCTCGCGCGCGCGCCGCATCGCTTGCGGCGCGGGGAAAGCCCCCGCTCCCCGCGAATCCGCGCTAGCTGCTCTAAGATTTTTAACCGACTTATAATGATTGCTATTTTCTTTGCTAAGGATTTTGATCAAAGGGACATGAATGAATTGTTTTTTTTTTAGTAGGCAGTCATACCATGCTCAGTACATTTTATCATTTGTAAGTATTATTTTAAACCGAAAAAAGAAGGAATTCAGTCAAATGGCGGTACTAATACAGCCTTACAGCTTTATTTTTGTTTTGGTACATTTAAATCGAACAAAGTATTCGCTAAAATTTGCAATTCGTGATTTTTTGTATCTCAAAGAAGTCATTTGGTTGCTTACTGTAGTAAATAGTAATTAGAATGGTAAAAAGAAATTCAAAGAACATTAATGTTGTTTTTAGTTGAGTTTAATTTTACGAAAGAAGAAACCTTATTGCAATTGTACGGTTTAAATGAAGATAGAATGCAAAATTGTTGATAAAAGTTACCTACTTTTATCAACAATTTTGCATTAGATAGCATAGCAATTGAAATATGCCTAGCTATAAATTAACTAAACCAATCATTTAGATGGAATGTTGCCAAATCCTTTAATGCAGGCGTTTTCATCAACAGGACTTGAATCTTACGTATTATCCATTTTTCAGTAACTTATTAACCGATGGAACTCATTACTCGTATGAAACGAAAAAAAATCTTAAGTCATGATGTGGTACTACGCTACGCCTCATTTTGATGTTAGTTTAATCGACCAAATTATCCGAAAATAAAGCCAGTAAAGTGTAATTTGTGAAACTGTAGTGGGTGTAGGTGCTACGAGGCATGTCTTAATCTTCTAATGGTTAAAGTGTAGGCTTTTGATCGTAAGGTTCGATGTTCGAATCCTAGGCTGGCAACGCAAACAAAGTCAGAAAATCACCTACTTACTTAATGTATCAATAAGTGATGATTATGTAAATGTATGAGTATGTTGTAACGTTTGTGTGAAATGTACTCACAATGCTGTGTAGTAAATAAATAATGAATCTACCTAAAGTTAGATTCATTAAGATGTCAACTTATTTACTAGCGAGCAACTTTTAACTCCCGTCCGAAATTGTTCGGTTGTTTAGTAGCGTTAGAATGATTGCTATCTGTTTTGGTAAGGATTTCGATCAAAGGGACATGAATGAATTGTTAAGGCATACCATGTTCAGCACATTTTATCATTTGTAAGTATTATTGTACTACCGAAAAAAAAAGAATTCAGTCAAATGACAGTACTAATGCAGACATACAGATTTATTTTTGTTTGGTACGTTTAAAATGAACAAACTATTCGCTACAATGAATTTTTGTATCTCAGAGAAGTAATTTTCTTGCTGACTGTAGTAATTAGAATGGTGAAAAGAAGTACTAAGAACCTTAATTTTGTTTTTAGTTATGAGCTTTATTTTACGAAAAGAGAAAACTCATTGATATGCGCGTAGGTTTGCGCTCGGAAATGTTGCTAAACCTTTTTAGCTAGGCGTACAGGACTTAAAATTTCCGTATCCCATTTACGTAAGTAAGAAAAAAAAGGTAAACATAAGAGTTATGGTAAGCTCGTTGTGAGAGTAAAATAATTTGATAGCTTGTTTTCATTCGTGTAATCGAACGAATTATTCAAATTAAACTAGCAGCTTACAAATTGTACGGTTTTAATGAAGGTCGAATGAAAAATTGTTGATCAAAGTAGGTTACACAGATAGCATAGCAATTGAATTGATATGAAACTTTATTTTGGTTTTTGGATACGAGCTTAGTTATAAATTAACCAAACCAATCATTTGGATGGAATGTTGCCAAATCCTTTTATGCATCTGCATGCAGCCTGCGCGTTTTCATTAACAGGACTTGAATCATACGCATTCAGTAACTTATCAACCATTGGAACTGTAAAGTGCTCATTACTCGTATGAAACGAAAAAAAAACTTAAGTCATAATGTGGTACCTACTACGCAACGGCTAAAGCCTTATTTTGATGTTAATTTAATCGACCAAATTATCCGAAAATAAAGCCAATAAACTGTAATTTGTGAAACTTGAGTGGGTGTAGGTGGTAAGAAACTACGAGGCATGTCTTAATCTTTCTAATGGTTAAAGTGTAGGCTTTTGATCCTAAGGTTCGACGTTCGAAACCTAGGCTGGCAACGCAAACAAAGTCAGAAAAATACCTACCTACTTAATCTATCAATAACTGGTGATTAGTTATTTTGTTAGTTCATTAAAATCAGGATCAAGTGGTAAAGTCAGCAAGCCGTTCATTTAACTTTTCGAAGAACGACACAACAGCACAGCTACCAGCTGATCGTGCGGGGTGCGGGCATTGAACGAACGTTCATCGACCTCAACGCAAGCGTTACACAGCGAGTGCGCGCACACAATGAAGGACATTCGTGGTTGTGTGCATGCGCGCGGTTTATTGCGGGTTGCTCTCTTTAAAGCGATTTTTATGAAAAAGTTGCGAACATTTTCAACATGTTTCTAAAGAAAAAAGTTTTGTTACAACAAACAGAAGATTTTCATGCAAAAATCTTGAAAAAAAAACTTTCACTTTGACCCTAATTATTTCAGGAACAATTCATTTCCCAGGTATGGTTTCCTGAAAAAAATTATCGTACAAATGAGTAGAATATGTGGTATTCGGCTTCGTTAAGCCTTTTTTTACACCCGATATATAATTCCTTCTGTCTATTAATATAAGGTTGAAGTTCGCGTATCTCCACTGCGTTCGGCCACCCGTCTCTTACGTAGCTTAACACGCGTCCAAGTATTGGATCTTTTCTTGTTCCATCTCGAATGTCCTCATATTTTAATAAAAACGCTTCCGAAGCAAAATGCATATACGTTTGCTCTGGCTCATCTTCCTCGTGCGTAGTCGCATTGAGCGCTTTGTAACCTTCTAACATGCGTGACAGCGCGTCCGCCGTGTTGTGGTCGGTGCTAACGTACTCAATGCTAAAATCATAAGCGGACAACAATAACGCCCATCTCTGCAACCTGCTCGCCGTCATACTAGGGATACCTGCATCGGGATCGAAAATGCTAACTAGCGGTTTGTGATCTGTCCGCAGAGTAAACCGTCTGCCGTATAAATACTGATGAAATTTTTTAACTGCGTAAACTATCGAAAGCGCCTCCTTATGAATCTGGCTGTAGTTTTGCTCCGCCTGAGTGAGCGCCCGGGACGCGAACGCCCCGGGCCGCTCGCCGCCGCCGGGGCCGCGCTGCGCCAGCACGGCGCCCAGCCCGCGCGCGCTGGCGTCGCACGTCAGCACGAGCTCGCGGGACGAGTCGTAGTGCACCAGCACATCCGCACCGATGAGTAAACCTTTCGTTACTTAAAACGCTTTATCGTGGGTGCGATTCCAATGCCAATGTTTTCCTTTCTTAAGCAAATCGTATAAAGGTGACAAGTAAAAACTTAGATTTTTTATGAATTTACCATAAAAATTTATCATCCCGAGAAATGATTTTAGTTCTGAAACACTACTCGGTGCCGAGAGGTTGATAATTGGTTTTATTTTTTCTGGACCAACCTTTACTGCTCGACTATTTATTATAAAACCTAAATATTTTACCTCTTCGCTCAAAAATTCACATTTTTCTTTCCTTATTTTTAGCCCATTATCTTGTAATATTTTTAACACTATATTTAATGTTTCTATATTAGAAGAAATCGATAAACCCCCAATTAAAATATCGTCTAAGAAAACAGTAACATTGGGTATATGTTCAAACAATTGTGACATAATTCTTTGAAAAATACCTGGACTTGACGAAAGTCCGTACACTAGCCTGTTATATTTAAAAAGACCTTTATGAGTATTTATTACCGTTAAATTACTGGTTTCATCTAGTAATACCTGATTATAGGCGTGAAACAAATCGAGCTTGGTGAAATAGTTATTTCCGCTTAATTTAGCTAGCAAATCATCTATTTTTGGCACAGGGTACTTATCAACTTTTAAAACTCTATTCAAGGTGACCTTGTAGTCAGCACAAATACGCAAAGCGCCGTCCGGCTTATGTACTATTACCAGCGGCGTGGCCCAGTCCGAGCAGTCGACGGGCTCGATGACGCCGGCGCGCAGCATGGCGTCCAGCTCGCGGTCGACGCGCGCGCGCAGCGCATACGGCAGCGGCCTCGCGCGACAGAACACGGGCTGTGCGCCCTCGCGGATGCGAAGTGTGGCCCGCCCGCCGCTAAAGCACCCCAAACCGCCATCGAATACCTCCTTATACCTATCAATGACAACATTGATCATTTCACTTCTCTGCGAAGTATTACATAACTTATTATTTGTGTTAAAATGTATGTTGTTATTATTTAAAGGCACTTCCCTGTTTAAAGGTATAGTGGGTACAGGAATATTTAATTCGGCTAACCATTGACGGCCTAATAAAGATGTAGCTCCGTCGTAGAAAACATACAAATCCAAAATTTTACAGTTTTCATTATAACTAACAGGTACCTCTAAATAACCCAATGGCTTTATTTCACTGCCATTATAAAATCTTACTGACAAGGTACATTTTTGAATAGGTATCCGATTAAAACAAGACATATAAGTTTTATATGAAATGCATGATAAAGGGGATCCCGTATCAACTTCCATGGGTAATCGGACTTTATTTACATTTAAAATCATGCTCACCGGTCGATACTGATTTAACGACATTTGATAAATCGGTTCTTCTTCGTAGACGGTAGAATCCGAATCTTCCTCTTGTGCGCCATGAGCCTCGATTCGATTCATGACCCTCGATTCGATTCATGACCTTTGAACCCGGCCGCGCCCTTCTCGAATATCCGCCACGATTCGAATCCGAACCGCCATTTCCACTACCGCGCCACGGCTGCCCGTTTTGGTATGCTCTCACTTTGCCCGTTCCTGGGTCATTAGACCTCATATATTGATGGCACACCCGCCTCAAATGCCCCACTTTTCTACAACGACTACACTCATACATTCTAAATTTGCAGTCGCTTTTCTTATGGCCGTTATCACCGCATGCTAAACATCCTCTTTCCAGATGTAACCGATTTAACGTCCCCGCTAAATCTCTCCCCGCAGAACTGCGACGCCCTGAGGCCTCCACCATCCCTCGCTGCACCTCGGGAGTGGCTGCTGTGTTCCTTAGCGTCGACACGGCATCAATTCCGTTGTACAAACTGACTGCCGCTGCGTCCCTTTCCGCTGCTTCCAGGGCACCCGCCACCGAAACAGCATTTACGAACGTAATTTTTCCTTCCGCGAACAACCGTTGTCTCACTACGTCACTTAATATTCCGCACGCAAATTGGTCCCTTAAATTATCGTCTAAAGTAGTGCCGAACTCACAAAACCGTGACAATTTTTTTAGTTCCGCCACGTAAACCGAAACACTTTCACCGACACCCTGACGTCTTTGTCGAAATTTATATCTTTCGGCCAAAAAGGATGGACACGGCTGAAGATGACTACGCATAAGTTTCTGGACCTCTTCCAAGGACAACTCGGCCGGTTTTCGGGGGCTAGATAAATTTGCTAATAATTCGTATGCCTCCTCCCCCATAAACGCGATAAGTGTTGGTAGTTTAAGATCGTCTTTCACATTATTTACTCGAAAGTACATATCAAGTCTATCACAATATGATTGCCAATTGCCATCCTTCACATTAAATTCACTTAGTTTCGACATATTAAACGTTTTTACAAAAGTCACTGATACCGACGTCGTTAATTTCAAATCCACCCGTAGTCGCCACTGATAAAATGAAACAACGGTGTGCTCGTAATCGCATGTATTAGAGAACTGCTTTAACAATAACGGACACTGGTATATACTCAGTTTTAGAGTTACCCACATACATTACACCAGTCTCTTACAATCTACTTTGTTTTGAGGAGGAGGATGTCTCTCGTAGCACTGGATAACTTAATACGAAAGCTGTTAAATCGAACCTTGTAAAGTGTAAGTATTTTTCAAGTAAAGTTTTTTTTTTCCAGGTACCATGAGCACTGGCGTTGGGTGACACAGCGCTACAGCTTCCTCATCGCCCTGGTTATCTGGCTGGAAGTGGGGATACTAGCGTCGCATGACACAGTTGCGGAGATTCTTGGCAGTAAGTTATGACGCCCTGTTGGTCTAGTGGTTTAAATACTATGATCTCGGGGGGTCCCAAGGTCGATCCCCGGGTAAGGCAAAAAAGTTTCGAATTAATTACTTTGCTTGGATTTGTGACCACCAACCCGCATTTAGCAAGCGTGGTGACTGTACCCATCATTGCTATGGTAACCTAAATTCAATGATGAAGGCCTTTGTTTAAACTAGTTTTAAAGAAAGGTGTTAATAAGGAAAAGTATAAGTGTAATATAGTAAGTACCTTTCAATTAGTGTACCTATTTAAGCAAACACATCATCCTTATAAGCAATAAAAACTTTTTTTTATAAAGAGTATAATAAATCATCGTGTTTTGTTTTAGTTAGTGCAGTGGAAGAAAAAGAGGGGTTCCATCTGGACATCGAGGATTACCTTATTGGATTACTGCTGCTCTGCTCTGAACTGGTAATGATATGTAAAATCCAAACTTATATTATAAATGTCAAAGTAAATTTTGCGCACCTTATCCAACCTGGTTCGTGTAAGCATCTGAAGCCGCGACCAAATGCCCTCATATATGGATATATCTGCCTCTGTCACATGCTATAAGACAGCGACATGAGTGAGAGAGAAGATGGTTTATGGTTTTGAATTTATTGATATGTGTTTCGAAGTAAGGACTATAAGGCCCTACAAACGATGCCCGTAAATTTATACTGATATTATAAAGCTGTAGAGTTTGTTTGTTTGAACGCACTAAGCTCGGGAAGACCTGGGGCGAATTTTTTTTTTTGTGTTGAATGATATGAGTAAGAAAGACAGAGTCGAACATACAAAATTTTGTTGCGGAGTCAAAGTTCTGAAGCCTTATTACGAATCCCGATGCCCGCACATACGTATCAAAACCCCAAACGAGGTTCAAACCCTTGACCAGAGACAATAATGGTTGTTCCACCAACCTTTATGTGTAAATTGATTATACAATTTCCTTGAACTGATATTTCGACTGCTTTCACTGACCGGACGATTTTTTATGTCTATTTCAATTATCGCTACTCACTTAATTAAAGTGCCGAAGAAATTAAATCAAATAAATCCTTATAAGTTCGCCAGATTTGGGTTCTTCGCTACAGACAGCGGCAGGTGAACCTACCCAAAAAGTTAAAGGTCATTGAATTGAGTTTCAACTTTAAGTCCAACAAGTAGAGATCACGACGACGACGACCTCCGTGGCGGAGTGGCGTACACACCGGTTTTCAAGGTGTCGCCTGCTCCGAGGTCCCGGGTTCGATTCCCGGACGGGTCAATGTAGAAAAAATTAGTTTTTCTACATTTTCTCGGGTCTGGGTTTCCAAAATACGAATGCTTTAAATAGTTATTCAAATTGGGATCAGAACAATGTATGTGATGTTGTCCACATTTATTTATTTATTTATCAATATCAATCGAGAAAATTTGACGTTGTGTGGTAGGTTGACGTGCTGTTTTCTGTATATGCTGGCATTAACTCGCCGGGCGCAGAATCTTTCTTCGCCAATTATAGTTTTCTTCGCTCGTACGTAGTGGCTGTATCTTATTGTCCAATATGTTGTGTAAATAAATGTTAATTTATTTTCAGTCGCGGCTAGCTGTGAACACGGTCACTCGCGGCGATTACAACAAACCACTGCAAATATCCCGATTTGTTATGGAGCTAAATGCTGGTTTTAGGTGAACTGATTTATTAAAGCTATTTATTATAAGGTACCTGTTGTAACTTGCTTCAATAAATCTAATCCACTTTAACTAAATACGCCGCTATTGTGCGTGCCCTAAATAGATTGCACTTCTTCTCGACCTAGATGGAACCTAGGGGAGTAGAGGAGTGTTGACAGAAGAAAGCGGGAAGCAGTGTCTTTTCTATGTCATTGTCCAAACTGCGATCGCGGATTCCCATGCCAATTATGTCAGTAGTAAAAAAAATCTTTGGCACCATAGCAGACACGTCACGATTATGCCAAAAAAAAATGGTCCAAAACATTTTTTTTTCGTATAGCGCTGTTTTGTATCAATTTATATTTAAAACGGGTTTTCCACAGGCTTTTGAATCTCAAGAACGACCATCTCCGCAAACGGTTCGACGCGCTCAAGTACGACGTGAAGAAAATAGAAGAAGTTGTCTATGACCTGAGTATTCGGGGTTTGCTGCCAAAGACACAGGACGAGCCCGTATCCGAGGAGGTTAAAGCGAATGAGGGTCAAATGTAGTGTGTCTCTGAGGATAGGATTTTCGACACCTGTCATAAATGGCAATAACCGGTATGAATATGAGCCGACTAACGGCCGGTCCCAATAATCTATCTATCGCCAGTTTTGACATTTCGGAGATAGGAAACAGTTTCTATCTCTGATTTTGCCGTCCAGAGCAACAAAGACAGAAGTTGTTTTCTATCTCCGATATGCCAAAACTAAAGATAGATAGGCTATTGGGACTTGATCCTTCAGTGGAGTTAAAGCTAAATAGATTCAGTCTTCTTTTTGAACAGAGGAAGACGATCTAACTCATTCCCCAACACTTGCTTAACCACTTCTTTGAGGGTAGGTCCCGAATTTAATGAGCCCGAGAGAGGATGAACAGTCTCAATCTCCATCCATTCTAATTTGTAACTGGTGACTAAGTATCTATCTTTAGAATCATCTTTATATCGATATAATGTAGTAAGTAGAATTGCCCGGACTTTTGGTCTGAACTTTTAGTTGGGTCATATTCATACCGGTTATGACAAGTAAGACAGTTATTTGTGTTAACACTATTAAAAAAATTAAACGCGCAATGCTTTGAAACCTATGCCAAAAATAGGGTTCCACGAAATAGAACCATGGTGGTTTCTGACTTTGTAGTACACTACAGTACCTACTAGTATTTCGTTATTAAGATTTTAGATTTATAAGTACCCTAAACTTTATAATGTTTGTTATAGGCATAGATTTAATATACTGCTGATAGATTGGCAATGAAAAGAGACAGAATACAATGCAGCTATACGATAGAACGAGATAGATCACAAGGCCGTTCACGTACACGCTAAGAACCCGTAGCGTTTTTCTGAGTTCTGACGTCTGTCACGCGCAACATAATATTCCCTTTAGTTTTACTAGTTTCATTTTTATTATTGTAAAAAAGTGTCGAGTTGATGTATTTTCATTATGGTTACATGTTCAGTACCTGGAAGTAACTCATCTAAAAAAGGGAACCAACATAATTGTACATTTCACACGTCAACACACAATCGCGATTACCAGCAGCAAAATGCAATGTTTCAGAGCTTTGACTAAAATTTTGTATACTAATTGATAGGGCATTTCACCAGGACAAGGATTTAAATTCATATGAATTCAATTAAAAATAATATCAAATACGTGAATTTCAACAATTACTAACGTCACTTTTGTATTTTAGTGATTGACGTTGTCGATGATATCTTATCGACATTTCATTAGCTGACATATTTCACATTGTAAACCGCATACAGCCTAAATTGTTAAAATACGTTAGAAAAGGTTGAAATTGCCTAATAGAAAAGAATGTTCGCCCAATAAATATTCGAGCATTTGCAGTTTACATTTGGACCCTAAGTGTTTTTTTTAACACAGAGGCGATCAGCCTGTAAAATTACGCTCTGGATCAATGTCCATATTGTTCAAGCCCCCATCAATCCCCATTAGTTAAACGTTAAATATATGTATATTTAGTGTACGTTTGTAATGTGTGATTGAAAAATAAATATCAGTTTTATTTCAACTTTGGCGATCGCGATCGCAAAATGAGGCAAAATTGTTAAATACTGGCAAGTAAAGCCTACGATATTTTTTACAATAAATTGATTTTGTTCGGGGATAAGTAATTATAAAATAAAAAAACATATCTAGGTATTTACTTGCAGTTTTTTGGCGTTCTTTTAATAATACTAAAAAATAAGTCACCTGCGTCAACGTAAACTGTGTCGATGGAATCGATATCGAAAGCAAGCAGACAATGCAGTACCTGCACTATTTATCTCACGCACATATTCACTTTATGCACACTAGCGTAACCTAGTTTTGGTCTCGTTTTCAGGATTCAATTGCCAATCTATCATCTATATTAAATCTATGGTTATAGGCATAATAAACAGTCTGCTGAGCTGTGACGGCTTGCTGCTGTCATATTTGAAAGCATTGCATTTTCACAGGATATAAAACATACATAAATTTTCATATGTCAACTATCTTTTTAATATGGCTAATCTTTATGAGTGATAAAATTTGGTTATGACTACCTTTAATTTCTAACTATTGTAAGGAGAGTAAAATATACTTAAGTTTCAGATTTTAGAACTTTTATTATTATTCTCCTCTCGAGTCCCGCCTGAGAAATAATATTTTTTCAGGTTTATATACTGATATTATAATTGCAATTTAATTGCTAAAATATCAAATAAAGTCTATAAATAGCTGTTTTATCTTAACAGACTGTGAAATATCTGCAAAGATGTTTCTTTCGGGTGTTAAGGGTGCAAACTCCTAACATTTAATGAAACAACGCTGGCTTACAGCGTTAAGAATATGCTTGAAAAATTCGCGCTGAGTCGCAGTGTCTCGGTGGCTTAATGGTATAGCGCCCGCCCGGCGTCAAAAGCGCAAAATGACAAACGATCGCAAATTGTCAAAAGCGCACATAGTCAAAAGCGCATATAGTCAAAGGCGTAGAATGTCAAAGGCGCAGATTGTCAAAAGCGCATTACGTCAAAGGCGCACAATGTCAAAAATCTACTTAAATGGGCTTATTAGTTTTATCATTAAATAATGTTATTTTTTTACGAATCAGTACGAAATATAGTTTGTCTCAGTATACAAATCATCAAAAACTAAAAAACCCGTACATACATACATACATACATACAGGTCAAAATCATAACCCTTCTTTTTGCTTCGCCGTAGTCGGGTAAAAATATGTCTAGTTAAATTAAACCCATGATACTCGTACTCGTTGCATAATAATTGCTGATTTTTTCACATAACATTCTTAAATATATAAAATAATGGAAATAATGTTGGAGATGAGATCATAATCTCATCTCCAACATTATTTCCTGATATTTCACAATATTAACTTAATAAAATAAATTTTATGCATAGAATGGAACGTGTTCCGTCATCTCAAAATAAAAAGTAATTTTTATGAGGGTAGTTTTACAAGTGTTTGTGACATTTCGTAACAAAATGAGAACGGTTTTTTTGTATTGAATGTGTTGTTTTGTTGTGGTTCGCTAGAAAGTTTATAGTTACATATTACAAATAATAATCATAGTGGAGATTTATTGTAAACTATTAAAAACATTACTTCTGTAACATATTTTGGCGGTGTCTTATGGTGTCATGGATGATCAAGAATTTGAAACAGTTACCAATCAGAAAGGTAACTTGGCACTACTACGCGGTGGTTATAGGTATAAAAAAAATGTAACCAACAAGGGTGGAACTACTTTATGGAGATGTGTCCGAAGAAATGTATGTAATGCTTCAGTTACTACGGAAAATAACAGTAAAAAACTATTGAGGGAATCCATTCATACATGTCAACCGGACCAATTAGATAATGAACTTTTGAAAGAAGAACAGATTTTAAAGGAAGCTGTATGTAAAGATCATAGCCCTATTCAAAAAATTGTTGAAAATAGAAATCATGATAACATGGAAAATAAGGATCAAGACCGTGTTATTACTTACAAATCTTTCAAAGATTCATTGCGTCGTGCCCGCAAAAAGTATTTATGTACAGATACATTATCTCACAGTAATCCTGAATCTATTACCATACCTGAAGCTTTAGGACGTGAATTTTTGATACATCAGGACCGTGAAATATTGCTGTTTGCTACAAATTTATCAAAAAAAATTATGAAGAAACCTGGAAAATATTACGCTGATGGTACCTTCAAATGTACTCCTAAACCTTACTATCAACTGTTTACTGTACATTGTGATATTGGCTCCAGTGAGAATCATACTAACATTGTTCCAGTAACCTATGCTCTTTTAATGAATAAAACTCAGGCAGTATACGAACGATTGTTTGATGTTCTTAAAAATAAACTCAAAGTTAAAATGATTACTTTTAAATCCGATTACGAAACCGGTATTCTAAATGCTACAACAAAAGTTTTTCCTTCAGTACGAATTTCCGGATGTTATCATCATTATAGTGACGCTGTGTGGAGGATGTCATAAAAAAAAATCGAAATAAATCGAAAGAGGGCAGAAATACAACAAGGATGTGCGCTATACTTCCTCTTTTACCTGCAAACCGGATACACGAAACGTGGCAACATATTTTACACACTGCGCCAGACTCTCAGGAAGTTTAGAGTTTATTTCGAAAATACGTGGTACCCCAAACAATCAGCAACTACATTAAGCGTTGCTGATCAAAGACACCGGACAACCAATGCACTGAAGGGCAGGCACCATCGCCTTAATAAAAGAATCCCGAAAAAGCCAAATTTGTATTTATTTATAAATCAATGAGATATTTCATCATTACGCTCTGAATTATAAGAATTATATTTAAAATTTAAAAAAAATACGTTAATTTCAACTAATATTAACCTCAGTTTCGACTTAGAGATTACCAATCTATATTAAATCCATGGTCATAGTTTCTCGTCCTTCGTTTTAGGCCTTTTAAAGTTCGCTTAAAGTATTGTAAGATTCTTATAATTTCCGTGTAACAGCTGCATAAGTGATAATGGCAGAACAGTGTACACCCACTGCGGAAAATGCAAGTTTGTCGCCATAAAAAAAATAAGAACTATGAAATTATTTGATTTTGTAAAAATCTGAAACGAAGGAGGTACCACAAACACCCAGGCCAGATGTAAGAAAAAAATTTTTTTTAAATTGGATTAAATGTCAATTTCCCGTGACGCCGACAGTTGTCACAGCGATAATTTTATACTGAAAGAAGTTTAGTACCAGACTGATGTAGGAAGCTAGTGCAAAACCTATTATTTTGATTAAGTGATTTATTGGAGGTCTCATTTTTATTGGTTGACTTTCTCTAGTGTCATCTACTACATACTTTGGTGATAAACTGTTCGGGCGACGAGCTGTATGTGAAAGATAGTTTTTTTAAAACTTGGATGATATAAAGTAATTATTATAGCAATAGTCGTTGATAGCGTAGGTAACTTTCTTTTGTTCATTTGAAATCTTCGAAGAAAGCTAACTAACAAAATAAGCTCTTATGTTCATAGTTTTAGCATTTCAATGATATTAGTGCAATAATAAGTTAACATTTTTTTTTTTAAATATAAAAGAAGAAACATGTTTTTAACAAATGGAATTTTGATAATTCCACAATAAAAGGCTGTTTAACTGACTATTACATCTTAAACGGTTATAAAGAATTTTGTAAAAAATTACCCTTCATAGAGCGCAAGGTTTGACAAAATAAATTGTTAATGATAATCATTTCTGCATTTTGATTCTTACATTACCCGTTACTGTAATATTCTTCGTTAAAGTTATTTTCAAGTATCAACACAGTTGTGTATAATTCGCTAGCAGACACCCATACGACGAAGAAAGGTGGTGCATTATATTTAATGTGCGGGACTACACGCCACCCTGTTTTTGTAGTATGTGTTGACCCCGAAGAAAATGTGCCATATGCCACTTTTTAGATTAATTCTCGTTAACAAAGAAAACCAACAAAGTAATTTGTATAATCAACATTTACTTAATTAAGTACATAAATTACCTGCATAAATATCACACACTTGTCCAACCTTACACAGATACAAGGTATGCCTACCGATTGTGTTCCGATCTTATACATTTTATTACAATTCTGCTATCTTGCTTAGTTAATACAAGTGACACCAGTCCTACTGTAACACATCGGCCTTTAGAAAGAGACAGCTACATCTCAACTTTTGATTATTTTTCAAGAATATTCTGGTGTCAAGAGTGCCCTAATTCACGTATTTAATAACAGAACAACTAACGTTTTAAAGTCGTCCTATGGAAAAACAGTCATAAATCCGTATTTTTTGTTTACAAAAATATGCAGAGATATAGATATAGATTATTTCGTAGAATGACGCTAGTAAACATATACTGCATCTATCCAATCAAAATAAATTTTAAAATGATAGGAATGAATACCGCGGAGGCAACGATCGAACTTCGATTATTGCACGTTACGTGAATTAGGCCACCGACCTCTTGACGTAATCTTGTTTGTGCGACTACCATCTAGCGACAGAAGCCGAGACTTTCTATCGTTATAAGAGTGACTGAGACGATGCTATATGAGTGACTGAGACGATGCTATACAAAACTGATGCCTCACTCTGCAACACGAAGTACGTATTTACGGATATGTCTAACTCTTTCAGATATTCTAAAACATCGGTATGAGTGATAGAGACAGATGTACTTGAATATACGGACGTTGTGTTGCAGAGTAAGGCCTCTGAAACTGACCGATGAACTGTCTCCATATAGGCCAACGTGTTGTCTCGCTTCTTCACATACTAAATCTATTTCAGTGCAATCAAATATCATGGAAAGAACAATAACTATTGTGCTACTAGAGAATATGTGACTCTATAATAGTTGATATAGTTTTAAGCTTGCGTGAATTGCAAATGATATTTCTAAAAAGCTAGGTAATAAATAATAAGCGACGCGTGATTCAATAAATACTAGAGGTAATTTGCTGAAATGATAATGTTCTAGTTTTTTGAGAATTGATTTTGTTTAGAAGTACTAAATTTAAATCAATTGGGGGCAGCACTTATCTCCCCTCTAGCAGTCCCCATAAATTATGATACTAGAATGTTTACAAAATTCATTACAAATCTTATCAGTAACGAAAAAATCGTCTCCAGAATGCAAACTAGTCAAGCTTATTAGGTGATCTTTAGTAATTATTGTTTTTACCACAATAATGTACTTTTCTTACATACCGTAGACACCAAATAGTATAGACATTTAGATAATAGTTTGTTTATGGCCACTTATTAATACTAACGAATAATACTACGTAGTGGAGTATTTAAAAATATACTGCATACTGGTGTACTAACTTATAAAAATATGTCTCATAAAAGACGGATTGCAACAAAGTTTTAGTAAATCTGAAAAAATAAATGTTTTTCTTACTTGCCTTAAATTGTTATAGTAAACATCTAAATCAAACCAAAAAGGTAAGAAACACAGATTTTTTAAATTTCTGCTACTTCACTGACAACAACTAATGGATCTTCATTTCGTTATCCAACGCATTAGGGCTTCTACTTTCAAAATAGTTTCTATTCTTTGAAATATTTTGCAATTGTATGTAAATATTTATTGCATTATTATTTGAGATGATCTTGTATAGTTTTCATAACATAATCTCAATTTATAATGCGCATAACTTTTATTTATCTGTTTATGCCTTAGATCTGATAAAAAATATCCCCTAACAGGCCTAGCCTATAATATTTAAAATGGCTTTAGACCGTATGACAATGACGTAAGGTTTAAAATCAGGGGATCACTACTTTGTCAATTCCTAGCTTACAGAACATGAAAAAAGGTTAGAAAGAGTGTCATGCTCCATTTGTATGAGAACCGATGTCGCCGCTTGCGCCACACTACACTTAAACTAGTTCAAAGAACGCCAATCAAGTGAATTCTGTCAAAACAAACCAATCATAGCGCTCACGTTTGAGCAGAAGTATAAGCATTTGCTCATAACCTCTGTGGCGCGCCTGCCCCGCCTTTCTAACCTTTTTCCATGTTCGGTGACCTGGCTAAGGGTTTATTACGCTGTTTTCCAACACCATTTTCAATTCAAATTCTTTGAATACAGGTTCAAGATTTAATAAAGCCGTTTCTGTCTCGTTTGAACACTTCAAAATAATAATACTTAGTCGCAATCCATCTTGCCTATCATTTTGAGCAATTATAAACTACTTATTAAAAATATATAAAATTGAGGAATGTCAACAATCAACGTAACAATAAACTAAGATACTGAAGTAACGTTTAAAATAAAATTTAAAAAAATATGAGTACATGTTTAAATCGCTCGCATTTTTAAAACAATAACAGTGAGAACGAAATTGTGTTGAAGAATGTGCGAAGCAATAAAATCTTACAAATACTTATTAATTTGACCTCTTAAAGGTATGGCTTGAAGATAGGCCCTTTACTTGTCTTCGCTTTATGCGTAGCGTCACACGTGTGTGACAAGTGTGGCATGTGCGGCAACTGGCACAGGTATTGTCGGCCAAAAAAGCGGTCTACTAGTTTAACAAAATTTCATGTGTCAGAAAAATACCGACAAGTTTCAGCTCATGGAATTATGACGTAAGTATTAGTAGCTGTCAGAATATTTTTTTCATGGGAAAATCAACCATGTTTTTCTATTACGCGCGAATAATTTCCAACTTTAGGGTGATAGACCACATTCTTGGCCGTACGTACGTATGCGGCAACAAACACACATAATATGCGGCAAGTGACACACGTATGCGCGACAGCTGACTGACAACGTATGCGTCAACTGACAAATATGCGTTGGCTACACACACCGGAGTTCGTATGTATGGATGAAAACACTTTAATAGGGGATAAGAGTGTTCGAACTATACATTTTGTTGTAGGTTGATCTGCTATCGTATTTTTTACATACTAAAGCAGATGAATCTAAAACGAAAATTATTTATTTCTAAATGCAAATGATCATAATGCGTTTTACATAAAGTTCAAAATAGAGATGGCCAATGTACCTACTACAGTCAACAGCACGTCAACTTTTCTGTTAATATCAAAGGTCTTCAATAGATTTTCAACTTCAAGGTAAGACACTCAAAAAATTAACTACGAAACTTTACAGTGGGAGGATGAGTCGAGCTGATAATACAAAAGCTAAAAGGCAAGTATTGATCTGCATATCCTATCGCCGCCCATACCGCACTTAAATCTAATAAATGTGCGAAATAGTTATTTCTAGAAAATAATGTGTACTTAAGCTAGCTTTAAACGTCCATTGTACGTATATACATATTATGTCTAATAAACATTGAGATCGCGAATATCGACTATAAAAAAAACAAAAGGATTCTGTCGGCCCAAAACTAACTTTACCTTGTAGGTAGGTACATCTTGCACGAGACTAATTCTACTGCTTAAATAGTAAGTATAGATAGACAAAAACATGTCAACCTGCCCATGTAAAAATTTCCAACAAAATTTTTACTTGGATTACAAAGGTATGGGACTTCAAGATCAGTTTTACTGAGAAAATGTGACATATTATGTTAGATCGAATTGCTAAGTGCTGACTGCTGATGCATACACTCTCACTCTGTATTACGTATGAAATAGGATAAGGTCTTAATCTGTGTGGAAATGGGATAATTGACTTTTGTTGATACATCCATGTTAGTCCCACAATATGAGTGGCTTTAAATTTTCAGGTTCACTAATAAAATTCCATCTTATACAGGCTGTTTTAAAAATACCAGACAATCGAGTCCTGTATACAGGAAAAATATTTTTGTCAAGTAATTACAAGCCAAAATGTCTAAAAAATAATAGAACTATTCTGTATCAACCACAGACATAAGTTACTTTTTCACTTCCTAAAGTTTATCTTGCAAATAGGTTCAAAAATATTTAGTCCCTTGCATATTACTAAATACTTTTCATGTATTCTATAGGTACTCGATGGCTAGTACTTTAACACAGATGAAGAGCACAGATAAAAACTAATCATAAAAAACAATACGGACTTCAAAAACTCATTAAATATAAACAATGTTGTTTTGCAATAATCGCCAGTAAATAAGGAATTACTTTGAGCAAGGTCGCTTAGTTTAGGCCAGAGGATATCAAACCTAAGATCAAAAGAAAAAGGGAAGATAGCAACAGACAAAGAAGTTTATTGCACGCAATGTCGCTTTATTAAAACATTGCTAAGCAACTGAGATTAAATTGTCAATTCTGCAAGACCCGCTGAGTCGCTCTCGCTTGCCCTCAAGTTAAAGATAGTCGCTCTATCCTGCTTGATCGCTGGACACTCCACGTAATTTAGTTTAACATTTCGCATACAAGTGTAAAATAAGTTACCTAACATGTGTATGTGGCAGCGGGGCCTATTTTAGCTCATAACAATTTAAATATGCATCTAATCTTTTTATTTCAATCTCAGGATCAAATCCAATCTGTTTACCGCCATTTTGAATTTCGAAGGTCGACATTTTGTTTCTTACTAAAATAAAAACCAGCCTAAAACTATTGTACGATCAAACTCATAAATAGATTCTTAAATCATAAGCCATCCAACTAGATAACGTATAAGATCTGATATACATACATGTTTTTTAGAAAAAAAATTATAGCGTTCAAAATATAGCCCGATCTTTACTATCGCACAACCAAATGTGTTATGACTACGTTTTTTTTTATATAGTTTTTACGTAAATGTAAATAATAACTAAAGTGGACTAATAGGTGTTCCAAATGTAGGTAATCTATTTTAGGTGGTCTGCTGTATTTTAAGCGAGTGGATGGAGATTTATTTGCCAATTATTTGTTAGCATACGCCTTCGATCAGACCCCACTAGAATGAAGCCCGCGTGGAACGGTCTGCTTTCACAGAACTGTAATGCAGCTCTGATTGTGATAGTAATTTCAAGTCATTTTATTTTGTAAAATACGTTAGAATCAATGATATTTAAAAAGTATAGATAGGTTATGCCCTTACAAAACTATCGAAATATCTGTGCAGCTTGCGAACAACTGCACACATGCGTAATTCTTATTTTGTCCTTGTCATACTCGTGAAAAGAACAATTACTTTCTCTTTCATGGATTTGAAAATACGTCACAATTGTGACGTTTTAGGGACGCATATTGAGAGCGCATGTAACATATCTATAACTTTTTAAATATCATTGGTTAGAATTAATAAGTCTAGTGTGTCAAATGCTTTTAATAATAATTAAGTGTGTATACTTTATTTGATATTTTAGCAACTTAATTGCACTTATAATATCAGTATATAAACTTGAAAAATTTTGTCTCAGGCGGGACTCGAACCCGCATCTCCTCGCATGCCGGGCGGGCGCCATACCATTAGGCCACCGAGACACTGCGACACGGCGCGAATTTTTCAAGCATATTCTTACGCTGTGAGCCAGCGTTGCTTCATCAAATGTTAGGAGTTTGCACCCTTAACACCCGAAAGAAACATCTTTGCAGATGTTTGACAGTCAGTTAAGATGAAACAGCTATTTATATACTTTATTTGATATTTTAGCAACTTAATTGCACTTATAATATCAGTATATAAACTTGAAAAATTTTGTCTCAGGCGGGACTCGAACCCGCATCTCCTTGCATGCCGGGCGGGCGCCATACCATTAGGCCACCGAGACACTGCGACACGGCGCGAATTTTTCAAGCATATTCTTACGCTGTGAGCCAGCGTTGCTTCATCAAATGTTAGGAGTTGGTCAAAGGTCTAAAGAACTTCATCAAAGGTGCAAACTCCTAACATTTGATGAAGCAACGCTGGCTCACAGCGTAAGAATATGCTTGAAAAATTCGCGCCGTGTCGCAGTGTCTCGGTGGCCTAATGGTATGGCGCCCGCCCGGCATGCGAGGAGATGCGGGTTCGAGTCCCGCCTGAGACAAAATTTTTCAAGTTTATATACTGAAATTAAGTGTGTACATAAAATATGTTAAAGTTTAAGAATTTTTATCGAGTTATAAGTTTAAAATTGTTTTAAAAAATTTAGCTCTTTTTATCTAACGAAAATAGTTTCAATCTATAGGTTTCTTATGAAAATGAATGAATTAAAACCGCTAGGGGGCCTGAAGGAGTATTTGTAAATCTTTGCAAGCAAACCACCTATAATAGACAGACAGGTCGTTTTTTTTCTAGCGACAATGTTAGGGTCCCAATAACGCTTAACATTTGCCATAAAACAAGCACGTAAATAATACATAAAGTCATATTTTGAATATTGCTCGATGCACCGGCTAAACAAGGGTTTGCAATAAGATAAAATAAATACGAAATTATCTACGTCATCTCATCATTTCATATTAAACAAAAGAACAGCACCTATTAGGGTGTGTGTGAGTGTCATACATGTTCGTAAAATAAACAAATGTTTGCATTTTCTTAATCATTATAGGAAGATCTAATGATTGAAGATGTCAGATTAAACATTTTTAATTATAAAGCAACAGAAGTAAAAAACAACTGTTAGAAACATTCTGTTGGTTGGGCCCAAATCACTGTCGATAGAAAAAAAACCAAATATATTGTTAAAATCTACCTAACTACGTAATGTAGAGTTTAATAATGCTATATCACTTTTGAGTCATACAAAAATATATAGATAATAATATACAGTTTTATAAAATAGTATTTTTTGACACTGTAAAATAATGTCAACCTTTCCAACTAAGTATTAAGTAAATATCGAAAAATTAACCGTATAAATATTCATAATTACAGAGTTTAGAAAAACCTTTAACGAAGCCAGAAGCTACGCATTGTGAACCTACATAAAACCAAATCACATTAGTAAAAAAAGTCCTATTATTTAATTATTACGGCGGAAAATTTAGATATCATAAAAATGATATTCAAAGTCGTAGTACGCAAACCGCAAAAATGCATAAAATCACAGACGCTATCTCAAACAAATTATGTAAGCGATGACACCCATGGCTAACACCACAGAGCATGGAAAAAGGTTAGAAAGGCTGTCATGCGTCATTTGTATGAGAACCGCTGTCGCCGATTGCGCCCCCCCCCCCCTCCACCCCCTATACTCATAAACTGTTCAAAGAACGCCAATCAAGCGAATTATTTTGAAGTCGCGCGACCAAAAGAAACGAATTACAGCGCTCACTTACAAGCATTTACTCATAACCTCTGTGGCGCGCCTGCCCCGCCTATATCGCCTATCTAACCTTTTCCCATGTTCTGTGGCTAATACTCACGCGCGCGAAGCAATGGTCCGAACGACCTTAGACATGTTGCCTTCTAATATCGTATACGCTGTACTAATGTAGGTACTATAGACGTTTTTATGAAAATTTGTTGAATACCGTCTTTATATCAATGGCGTTGGCAAATCATTGGCATGTCAGCGACATGGCAAGTTGTGGTGAAATAGAAGAATTGAGGCCGATCAGGGCCTCAAATGTAAAGTAGTTTAATTCCACGTCGCTGGTGTGATAAACGTCTTTTTTGGCGCTATGGTCGTAAAGTTACATTGCGTGTGTAATTATAATATTTATTCATTGGAACAAAAGTATCGGTGTAATAGATACTCCATGGTACTTTCAAACTGTTAAAATGATCTTTAATATCTCTCCATAAGATTTTTTTAAATAAGTACCAATCTAGAAATAAGAAAAATCGTAGTAATGCAATACGTGAATTTCGGCTTCGTTATAGGTTTTTACACTCTTCAATATTGAAAATTGGCTTGTCTTAAGAGTCTAACACCGATACTGACATCTAACACCAATTACTATGTTGACATCGATAATTAAAGTTGGCTTTTATAAAATCAGCGTTGATTTTGATTACTAAACCAAAATATATTGAGCAATGTACTTTTTAAAATTATCATTTTTTTCTGCTACTTGAACTTATATTACTTGTCCAAAATATATTTTTATAGTGTAGCGTATTTTTCTGTCATCTAATATTTATAATGAAGAAATTTCTAGATTGTCAGAAAACTTGTTACCCTCATTCCGAAAACTTATCTAAATAAGTCTCTAAAGACCCGAATTTTTTCCAAAATCAACGCTGACAATTTGACCAAACTTATGATATAGGACACATTTAGATAAATTCATAAACAATATCGCTCCATATTCCACCCATTTAAAGCTTCTTATCTCGAGATTTAATCCCACAAGATAGTAAACCTTAACTTATCGACTCCAACGAAAATACTGAAGTTATTCTCAGAGATATAATCAAAAGAATTCCCGTCGATTTCCATAGATATTGTTATATGCCCGCTACCAGATTGGACATCCGTGACAACCCACAAATCCGTCTTCAGACCAACATTATAATCTTCAACCTTGCTAAATAAATTCTTCAAATTTATTTCCACGTAACTATTCAAACGTGCCTTCATTTTATACGGCGTGCGATTTTTATAAAGTTTGGTAATGTTTATAGTGTTCAAACCCATATCGTTGGCAACGCTCTCAATTAAAAATCTCCCATATTCGTTATGGCAACAATATATCATTGCACCATTCTTCATTCCGAAACATTCTAACAGCGGTTTCTCTTTGTTGCTGTCGAGTTTCTCGGCTATATTGTTTTGGAACGTTATTACTTCGTCAATTCCGACATTCTCCATAGGATAGCTATCAGGAGCTACGCCTATGTATTTCATATTGTTAATTCCTTTATTAATTTTTTTATTGGTTTCACACGGATTTGTCAATACATCATTGTTTACTTTTGTGATCGTATCATCATTATTTTTCTTGTATTTATTTTCTTCTACAGCATCATCTAAAATGGTCTTATCCCCATCATTGATATCACTATCAAACGAACTGTTAGATGTGCTGTCGTCTTTTACATTAGACTTATCACTATTTTTACTATCCTTTTTAATAGATTCACTATCAGTCGTATCGCTATCAGATATAATGATCACATCATTATCACTCACAGTCTTAATGTCATTTTTGGCGTTTTTATTATAATCTTTGGCAATGGAATCATTTACTTCATCTTTATTAGGTTTGGTGGTTTCTTTGGATACAACCTTGTTGTTATTATTATTAGTGAGATCGATTGAATCGGGTTTGCGCTCTACGACGCTGTTGGCGGGAGGTGATTGTTTTATTTTCTGGAATGTGACGTGTCTGCAATTAAGATAATATCATTATAAAAAAACGATTAAAATTTTTGAACTTAATTTCAAAAAATGATTCGTTAGTAAAGTTTAGTTAACACCGGCCTAGACACCTCATCTTAACCACTACCCGCACCACAACGCGTGAGCAAATGCCACACCAATCTCCAACACGCATGCAATAAAGTCAAATATAAAGCGAGTGGGTAGTTGACATCTTATTTAATTGTCATGCTTTCTTTGATCTGTTGCAAACGAATTTTCGCCATGTATGGCAAAAGTAGATTAAAAGTAGATTAAAAGCAAAGTGGAAGCTACTAAAATGCTTAATTTAATGAATGTTTTTTTTTCTGTTTCAACAAAAGGTTACAAAACGTAATTATTATAGCCACAAGGCACGAGTTTTAGAGACAAAATGGTCTGTGACTCAGTTTTTGCTGAAGATCTCTATACACTGTTCTTTCTTAACCATAGCTTTATAGTATAGAAGTAGAAATACATTTTTGCCACCTTAAGTAATATGACCAAGCTAATTAGTAATTCCCAGCGCCGAAACTACTTTTGTTTTGGAATCGTTTCGCTACATTACTTGGCTTCGTCAGACGTTGTCGTAGCCACGGCTGCGTTTCGACACCGTAGGTTGAGTTTTGCTTGAATTTGCTCACACATTATGGTTGCTAGACCGGGTGTAAACTAGCGAAAATTAAATATATTTCAAATAACAGATATCGATGATAATTTATTCAGAAACATTGATGGCTCAGGTAAGCTACACTACCTACTGCAATTCTAGTGTTAGTCAGATGGCAATAATTAAATTTTAAGCAGTATAAAAAAACACATATTTTCGACCACATATCATGGAAAAGCTTTTTCCTTGTTCCGTGTGTTCGACAATATCTCGAACATAACAGCGGCCTTAGACAAGTGGCTTTCTAAATATCGTTTACGCCAGACGACTAGATGTCAAATGTATGAAAATGACATAAGCTTACGATCGTTCGATCGTTTGTTTATGTCATTTTCATACATTGTTGTTGTCTAAGGACGCAGTTTCGATTTTGATTCGACAAACTAACAATTATAACAATTTAAACCAATACATATGAACAAAACTTGCACCTAATTAGCTCTTTAGTTACATATTTTACGCTTCAACCGAAATGGATGACTTACATTTCGTTTCGTTAAGTCTTTTTTGAGTTTTTCATTGAGTTGGGACGAAGACTAAGAGATAGGAGCAATGACCCCCGCTCTGGGTCCTAGTTGGTACAACAGGTTTCCATAGCTATTCAACGTGGAAATGCTGCTAGCATAATGGGAACCTTTGGATCGATCAGGGCGCGGAGTGGGGATTCATTGTGGTCAAGAAGAGCGGCTGTTCCGTGAAATGTATCTTGTGATATTTTATACATACCTATAGAATAGTTAATGTGACGACGCT
Organism: Anania crocealis; assembly: GCA_949315895.1. Lineage (NCBI taxonomy): Eukaryota > Metazoa > Arthropoda > Insecta > Lepidoptera > Crambidae > Anania > Anania crocealis. Next base: position 19,777,263 of record OX438861.1, read on the forward strand.
TGTTGCTAATTTTGTTTAATGTAAGTCGATGTTAAGAGCGTACGTAATAGTTATTTTTTACTTACTTAATGCTTCTAGATATGTATTATTCGTATGTTTGACAGGACAAACTGTCAAAATTTCGAGATGTTGATGAGTCGATAAAATAAATTCGATTGACTGATTTTATAAACTCTTCATTTAATGTTTATCAGCATAAACAATCAAACAGCATTCGTATTCAAAATAGTAACCATTTTATAGTATTAAGACAGATAAAATAAAACATACACACAGCCAGACACAAAAAACAAAACAAAGACAATAAAAGCAGAAAAGCCATACTCACAGATTATTATTGCCAAATAGTACAACCACAAACACGTCCATTTTAACTGCAGCTGTTAATGTTTCTGTCACTAGATAATTCTCGAATCTAGTACAATGCGTCCATTTCGTCCTACTATTAATGCCTGATACCATTTCTTTTATATAAATTGCTTGCGTACAAGTCATTGGGTAATCGAATTTCATGACATGCTCTGTATGATCGCCATTTATAAGGTCGAGTATAGTCGTTAATAATATTACTTTATGACCTAACATTTTGGCACATTTGATAGACTGTGAAGACGTAAGTCGCATGCCTAATTCCGTGGTCATATCTGGTGTAATCAAATCAACCTTAAGGTATTTTGACGCTAGAGGAATCACGTCTTCGACTGGCAATTCATTTTGTATGGTTTCTAGATTTATGGGAACACTGTCATTGTTCTTGTATATGACGACAGATCTGTAAGATAATTAAATAAGATCTACGGTTTTATGACCAAATATCGTAAGTATATTTCATCCGCCTCATTGGTCGAGTGAATTAATTACCGGTCTAAGATCTCGGGGTCCAGGGTTCGATCCACTGGTCGGGAAACAAGAGTTTCGAATTTTCGAACATGCTCGGGTTTATAATCACCAACCGGCATTTGGCAACCGTGGTGATCACGCATGTACCATATCTGTGGTAACTTGATTTTAATGACGGAGGCCTTTGCCCTGCAGTACAGCTTTATTTTCCTTTTTTCCTTTCAATAAGTACTCTAATTTAGTCTGTTTTTTACTATCTGTATTTTTTAAGTGTTAACTTAGCTGATTCACCTTTACCCTTCGCATCTAGACAACGCGACTGAAATGGCGAGCAAAAAATATAAACAAACATAAACAATAAATAAACATTTACAATATGTTAAGCACATGCACTAGGCATGCGACATTAAGAAGGAATATAAAGGTACAATAGCGCCACTATTTTTAAAACAGATATTTGAGACACAAAACACAAAACAAAAAATTACGCGAAAAGCTAGTACTTAATATTTATGCCATCAACTTACCTTTTATCAGGCCCGAACACACATCCAAGTTGTAAATCTGGTTTGCACGTCATCACAGCAATGATCTTTCCATAGACATCCTGCATTACATTATCGCTGAAGAGCAAAGCTCCCTTCCTCAATACAACCTTAATTGTACCTTCTAGAAACTTGATATCTTTCTTGGCTAGCTTGCTGGAATATACCACCATTCGTTCTAAAGGTTCCTCTGTTAATAGAAGATAGATTTGTCTTAAGAGGTCCAATCGGATGTTGGAGGGCTTGTGGCAGTGGACTGTTTTGGGAAGAGGTTTAGGTTGAATCTGCGGTTGAGATTTCTGGGGCTGGGGTTGAGCTGATTTCGGAGGCTGGGTTTGAGCTGATTTTGGAGGCTGGGTTTGGGGTTTTTGGGGCTGGGGTTGAGCAGATTTTTGAGACTGGGGTTGAGGTTTTTGGGGCTGGGGATTAGCTGATTTTTGAGGTTGGGGATGAGCCGGTTTAAGGGGTTGCGTCTGAGTGGATTTCTGCACCTTGGGTTCTTTTTTGGGCGCCACGTGGCCAAGTCCTGCTCCCGATTTCTGTAAAAACAGGACATGATGTGTAAAATAAGAGTTCTATAGAATATCACCAACTCATTTCGACCTATGAGTATTATAAAAAAAACAATTTTATTTCAGACAGTGTCCATAAAATTACAATAAAATTCCATAATAATAATACTAATTTAATAATCAATTTAATAAATATAGACAAATCGCTAATTTCAATTAATATATTTATAATTATTGAAGAATTCAGTTACAAATAAAAATTAAATTAAGTACCTATATTAATTAATTACATCACATTTCATTCTAAATATTAAATTTAAATAACGATCCCCCGCGGACACACCGGGTACCAACCAGCACATGTGCTTGCACACAGTGTCTCCGCAGCGGGCCCCGGCTTCTCGCTGAGCACCCTCAGGATGACGTTAGTGCTCCCGCGCACCCTGCGCAAACCATCCGCAAACCATCCGTGAGCGCGGGCGCGAACATTGCTGACGCGCTACAGAAACGCTGGAGCCCCAACATCATCCTGAAGGCGTTATTGTATTGCAGGTACTCGGAGAGCGTTGATGGCCCGCTGGGTACGGTTGACCCACAGATTGCATGTATACAAAGTCTGGCAGAAGGCTTTGAAAATCGTGATTTTTACCTCTGCGCTATATCGCGCGAATCTACGAGCTGACATATTGCAGCGGACCGCCATCGCTCTCCTTTCCCTTTCGATGTGTTTGTCGTCTTTCAAATCCTCGGTGACAACATGGCCGGGGTATCTGAACTCCCTCACCCTACTGAGAGCGACCCCATTCAGTAGCACAGGTGCCACGTTATAGACGGATAAATAAAATAAATACAATGTGTGTGTGTTTGTGTTGTGTAGTACTTACCAAGTGAAAAGCCGGCATGACAGGTTCAGCGAGGCCGTCGCCCCTCGCGCCCAGCGGCCCGCCTTCCCAGCCCATCTGGCGCATCATCCTGACAATAACACCTAGATTAAGATTCGTCTTGGACTAGAATTTAATCAAAACATATCCTGCGGCTTAGACCAGTGGCTTTCTAATATAGTTTACGCTAGACAAATAGATAACAAATGTATGTAAATGACATTAACAAACGATCGATCGATCGATCTTAAGCTTATGTAATTTTTATAAATTTGTCATAGAGAAAGCCCCTTGTCTAAGGCCACTGATGTCCGTGGCACTAAGATTTACATTAAGATACGTTAAAGTAAAGCATTAAATAATGTTGACATACGATTATTGCGGTATAACAAGAAATGGAACAAAATTAAGGCTAGGAGTGTTATTATATATATTAAGTGTTATTGTTTGTAGATGAACTGGTACTGAAAATTTCTTTATACTCATTTTTGCTTATGACTTCGAAGAAATAGGTTCAAAAAGAAGCGAATAAAGTGTGTTTAAAAAGTAGATACCAGTAACGCCGTCTATCGTCTGTGTACGAAATTATGTCGTGTTCCCTGCGGGAACAAGACGGAATTTTTGGCAATTACAACCTATAATATGTTATTCTGATGTTTGAACTGCATTTCTAAAAAGTTTCATCAAAATTCATGAAGAAGTTTCATACGAATATTCGCGTGTGTATAGTAAGGATATTTAAATAACTAACCTTATCGCGACATCACTCTCCAGCGGAGTAGATAAACCTTCAATCAGCCTAGATTTTCTTAGGCCCAAACCTCTTCCTACACTCTGGTCCCTCTTAGCTTGCGCTTGCTTGTCGATGGGTTTGTTTGTAGGCTTCAGTTGCTCAGTATTGTTTTTGCCTGTATTCTTTGCATCAACAGTTTCTACTGGTTTATCTATGATCGACTTCTTCTCTTGGGGTATTGTCTTAGCTTGCTCTTTGGCTTTCTTATCTATGGCCTTTGACTCAACCGTTTCTACTGGTTTGTCTATAACCGACTTCTTCTCTTGGGGTATTGTCTTCGCTTGCTCTTTGACTTTCTTATCTGTGGCCTTTGACTCAACGGTGTCTGTAACTTTTGAATTGTCAACAATTGGTTTCTTTTCATTGATAATGGTGGGCTTTTCGACTTTTGTTTTCTGCTCTTCAGCTGAAATCTTTATGGGTTTCACTTCGCTTTTATCACTGGTGTGGGATGTTGAATCCGTTTCAGTTTTATCTGATACTTGTTTCTTTTCGACGGTTCGAATAGCTTCTTTTGTCTCTGCTTTTTCCATCTTCGTGGTCGGTATATTTGTGGAATCTCGTTCATTGTCATGTGCGTTCTGGTACATCGGCGCGACTCTATCACACTCTGTGGCTTGGGTATTATCGTTTGAGCCAACAGTTGATGTTGAACTTCTAGAGAAAAAAGGAAGTGGAACGTATTAAAATATAGCCGTATATTCAAAGATGATATCTAAACAAATATTATAAAGAGGAAAGATTTGTATTCTTGTGAGTGTGTATGTTTGCAATGAATAAACTCAAAAACTTCTGCGCTGATTTCAAAAATTCTTTCACCATTAGAAACCTACATTCACCCTGAGTGACATAGGCTATATTTATTGCTAGAAAAGATTAGGGATCCTTACTAAAACTTCACGGGTCCACCCGTGCGAAGCCGGGACGGGCCGCTAGTAATGGTATAAGTGGACAATATTAGACAAGGACAAATAAAGCTGTTGAGGTTGGGGCAGAAAGGTTCTGAAGTGGCGACCGCTCACCGGACGACGATCTGTGGGTAGGCACCCCACCAAGTGTTCTGACGATCTGGTGAGTGTCGCGGGAAGCCGTTGGATGCGGGTGGCTCGGAACCGATCGTTGTTGAGATCCTTGGGGAAGGCTATATCTAGCAGTGGGCGTCGTTTGGCCGAGATAATGATTATGATTAAGTAGTTATTTTTAAATACCTTGGCACGGACGATGGTGCACGATATTCGTCTTTCGGAGTCTTAATGAGTGATACTGTTCTGTGAAAATAAAACAAACAGTTACATATATTTTGTTGTAAATCCATATAATACTTTGATAATGAGATATCACAGCTAAATTTCACGAATACGAGACGTAAGGAGACATAAGTATTAGTTATATGACATTATAAGTATATGAGGATTTTGATATATATTTTTTATATTCCTTGACGTTAGAACGACATAGGACGCCCTCAGGTCAGATGGCTGGCAGGAGCTGGATGCGAAAAGCCGAGGATCGACCTAAGTGGCGTGCATTTGGAGAGGCCTAAGTCCAGCAGTGGACTGCGATAGGCTGATGATGACGTTAAAACCAGGTTTAACCCATCCACGGTCACAATGTCAAATCACAAACGATTAGCCGACTGTGTGTAAAGTAAAGTAACAGCCTATAATCATCCCACTGCAAGGAAAAGGCCTCCATCATTGAATTCAAGTTACCACTGCAATGATGGGAACTGGCATAATCACCACGCTTGCCAAATGCGGGTTGGTGATCACAAACCCGAGCAACGTTCGAATATTCGAAACTATTTGTTGCCCGACCCGGGGATCGAACCTGGGACCTCGATATCTTGGGCGGGGCGACCGTATGTAGTTCTGGTCAAAGCATACATTTTAAACAATTAATCTCACCTTAGCATTGTGTCCTTCTCCAGCTTAGCTAGATCGATCTTCAAATCGAAAAACTGACAAGTGCTCAAATGCTTCCCAATCTTCCTCAGCAAATTCCTGCTGTCCTCATCAAAAACTCCGTGGAGCTTCCTCGACTTAGCCATGGCGAGGGCGCTTTGCAAAAACTGACATTGCTCCTCGTTGGCGTTCCTAAACACGATACTGGCCTCTGTGTCCTCGTGGATAAAGTCAAGAATCATTTGCAAAGCTGTGCGTATGAAGTTCGGTTCAAGTAGTTTTATCATGGTCGTTTTGCGAGCGAGATTCTTTTGAGCTTTGGTCAGATTGTCTAGATCGAGGGAGTTTGATACGTTATCTTTCCCTTCCCTGCAATAGAATAAAATATTTACTCTTCTAGTGTATTCTAAGCTAATGTATGCAACTGAATGCTGGGCCATTTAGAAGTACAGAGACGATTACATACAGCAGAAATGAGAATGTTAAGGTCGATGTATGGATCGGCGAGAATGGATAAAATAAATAATGTATACATTAGGGCAAAATGAAAGCAGCTCCGGTAGTACAAAAAATTAAAGGAAATTCACAAAAATGTCAAAAAATTGTGTGAGATTTTGAGAAAAACATTAATATATTTTGTTTATTTGGTCCTTAGGTTAATACCTAGAATTGTTTTTCAAATTATTATAATAAAAATACCTACATATTTCAGTTAGGGTTTAACATATTTGTATACACAAAAATGTTAAGATCTTATTATCAACTTGAACAGTGAAAATAATATATGTTAAAAAGGGGAATACTCACGATTTCTGTTTTCCCTCAGATTTGTTGTTGTTCAACGGCAATTTCTCTAAAGCTAGTCGACTGGAATAAAAATGAAACACCCACATAAGATTAATATTGCGCCCATCATAGGTAGTTTTGCAAATTACATTGTTAGAGTAAATTTTAAATAAGGTTCGTCAAATCTACTATTATTATCATCATCATCGCGACCAACCCACTTCAGTCCAATGCGAATCCTTAGTGAAGAGGCTTGTGTCCAGGCCTCTTCACTAAGGATTCGCCATAATAGCCACGCTTGGCACGCGGGTTGGCGTTCGCAGTAAGGTCAATGGTGGAAAGACGCTGCTGCTCGTCTCCTTATGACAGTAATCCTTATCGGCCGGTCCTAATAACCTATCTATCTATTAGAATTAGAATACTCTTTATTGCACACCACAGAAGAAATAAATTTACAGGAAATGTTACAGAAAGATGTACAACTTGGGCGGTCTTATCGCCTGTAGCGATTTGTTCCAGACAACCTTTGGGTGCAGGATACTACAAAGAAAGGGGAAGGTGCACAGAGTACTTTATGTAAAAATAATCAAACATAACAAAACAAATTTAACTTAAAAAACTTAATTTCTACATTAACATACATATTATTATACATATTTCAAAATATAAACCTAAACACAATATCGGAGATAGAAAACAACTTCTGTCTTTGTTTCTCTGGACGGCAAAATCAGAGACAGAAGATGTTCTCTATCTCCGATATGCTAAAACTGAAGAGAGATAGGTTATTGGGACCGGCCGTAAGTCGCCTTTACGACACCCATACGAAAATTAGGGATGATGCTATTTCTTAACGTGCAGGCACCAAACGCCACATGAGCCATAGACAAACATATTTTGGTAGATAATATAAATATTTGATAACTATAGTAGTAGCCGCCCATTTTGTTGCATGCTCAAACCCCAATAATGTACAAAATATAAAAAACCTACACATTTAGCGACTAAAAAGTCTCCCAATAAGGGTGCACTTTAAGTATATGTGAACTGATATAGGTATCCATCAAACAGTTACAATATAACATAGATACTAGGTATTGCATGATTTGGCTTGGTTATGTCAACTTTATAAGTTATAAAGTGACTGACATAAAATCAACGTCAATCATTTTAATGACAGTTCTAGGTGTCATTTTTGTATTTGATGGTGTATGTCAGTAGTTCTTATTATACAGGATGAAATTTTAACCACCTTCCAAATTTTAATATATCAATCTACGAGACAAAAAACAAATGACGTATTTTTTCTTTTGGTATAGCCCAGTGCAAAAATGTCAAGATAAAGCACTTAGAAAATGTCCGCAAAAAATCTAAAATTTTTGATACAGCCGCCTAGCAACACTTTTTTTTACGCGATTCGCATCTCATTTATTCATTACGATACTATTCATACGTTTGATTAACTCTTTACATCTTATCAGGCCTAGGACCGTAAAAATTGAAAACTAAATTGCGAAAAATATTTTCGGGTGACAGCTTGATTTAAATTTTTTTCTTCATAAATGGGTTCTAAATACGATACCTAACGCCTATAAAAATTTTGGAAAGTGGTTAAAATTTCACCCTGTATATCGATGTCAAACCCATAAACCACTTACACTAGATCACCACACAAGTAAGTGAATGTGGCCTTAAACTCATTATCAACGTTAAACTCCCTCAGCGCTTCCTTCAAGGGGCCATAAGACGCCTGTATACTCGGATCTGAATCATTATCCGCCTTCTTCTGTCTGATCAAAGAGTATACAAACTCTGCCTGCTCTATGCTCATTTCTGGGTATTCGAACTGATCCTCTGTAGTGTCTCTGATGAATCTCGTTGTTGCGTTGATCCAATGAAATTTGAACGGTAGGGTTATGACTGCTCTTCGAACGCCTTCTGATGGTTTCCTCGCGGTGGGGGCGCTCTCAAAGGGTGCTCTGCATCCGACTGGGCTGAAATGTATTATTATAACTGTAGTGATGTTAATAACATAGTAAAAAAAATGTTTTTTGCAATAAAATAAACAATGTTTCAAATTAAGATAGGTCGTGCAAAATTTTAAGCTGCTACTCGTAGAATACATAAAAGCGAGAGAGGTGCCACCGTCTACTGAATGTATGATGAAGGTCTTATAAAATATGAAAATCTATCTACACTGACATTATGAAGAGGAAAGATTGGTATTATTGTATGTTTGCGACATTCATATTTTTGTGTTTGCGTTTTGTGTAAAAAAAGCACGAGCTAAATTCAAGGAGGCGGTTGAGTCGAGTCTAGAATACCTTAATAAAAACCTTGAAAAAAATTGTACTGACAGACGATAGGTTAAATATTAATAGACTAAGGCGTAACTTTGCGGTAATCCATAACTAAATAGGGATATTGAAAATGATTTTGCTAATTATTTCTGCTCGTAAATAATAGCAAAATAATTTTCAAAATCCTTAGACGATAGTTTTTTTGTGTTGTACTACATATAGACAACAGTTTTCGCATAAGCATACAAAATTAAATGCATTAAACTAAAATTACTCGGGTTCGAGCTCCGGGGAACAAAATGTTTCGAATTATCGAACATTTCTCGGGTTTTTAATCACCAACCCGCCTTTGGCAAGCGTGGTGATTATGCCTGTACCCACCCATAATTGCTATAGTAACTTGAATTCAATAATGGAGGTCTTTGCTCTGCAGTGGGCTGATTAAGGCCGTTACAGTATTGAATTCAGTTTTTTTTTTTTCATTTATTTTGTCATCAAACAGTCATTTACAGTAACAAATTGTAATTAAAAACAGTTTTTAGGATTTAGATAGGAGGATTAGATTTGTCTGAGTTTAGCTTATAATAGGACTTTTCTTGCACTAAAATAAAGGAGAACCCCATTTTTGGGCCCGACGTTACACCAATGGAAATTATGCCAAAAAAACCCTTTTATTTTACTTGCCTATTTCTCTAAAAATTAGTTTAATTTTTCTGATACTTAAACAGTCTCTGTAAACCGTTATACACACATTTAATTAAAACGTGACTATCTCCGTAAACGCTCGGCACTTCATAGAGCGGCGCTTTTAACGTTTTAATCGATTTGGAATAAATCGATTTATAGTAATACTTTTTTTACAATTGCATTTTTAAGGGACAAGCTAAATAGTTAGTATTAAAAGCCTGATATAAATATAAAGAACTTAGAGAATGTAATTAACATTATTTTCCACGAGCTATGCAGTTCAATAAGTAATCATTGATAAAACATTTGAACATTTTGAATAGTTCAATTCCTGATGTAACAGGCTGCACTATTATTAAGAATATCAGTTGACAATGACAGTTAATTAATGTCATTCACTCCAATTCACTCACATTTCGTTTCGTACATAGAGTACATTGTAACATGTTTCCTAATCGTGCGCAAGTTAATGTGTTTTGTATTTTTCTCATTGCTCTGCTGAAGTGCTCTGTTTACTACCTATATCTCCTATAGATAGAAAAGGAATCTAGATCTTATCCAGTTAAAGTACCGAAATGGTATTCTTTGGTAAAATAATACATGAGGTTATAAAATAAATAAGCTAATTACTTGATTGAAGTAACTTTCCCATTGCAGAAAGTTGTGAAAATAGGGCTTATGAATCTTTTGAATAGTAAAAAAGTAAAAATTGACTTCTTAAGTCGAATAAAAGGAACAATCCCATACTATTTTAAAAAACAAGAAATAAAATCATCTATTAAAAATACTCACCAGTTATGTGACGCCAAACAGGATAAACAAAAACAGAAAAAAGGAACAATTCCATACTATTTTCAAAGAGTCATAGATAGTAATAATAAGACTCTTTTTCGAGACCACCAAAATCATAACTTTTACTGTTTTCATCAAAATATATGTAGCATTTTAAAAAAAAAGATGAACGACCTCCGTGGCGGAGTGGCGTACACACCGGTTTTCAAGGTGTCGCCTGCTCCGAGGTCCCGGGTTCGATTCCCGGACGGGTCAATGTAGAAAAAATGAGTTTTTCTACATTTTCTCGGGTCTGGGTGTTTGTGGTACCTTCGTTGTCTCTGGTTTCCAAAATACGAATGCTTTAAATAGTTATTCAAATTGGGGTCAGAACAATGTATGTGATGTTGTCCACATTTATTTATTATTTATGTATTTATTTAGATGAACATAACATTTTAAAAAACTTGATATTGTTTTAAACGAATTTAAATTAAGAAAAACTTGCATGGACATTTTATGTATCTCAGAAACTTTCATAAAAAGGGGCAACGAACAAAATTTAAAATTGTCTAATCTATACTAATATTATAAAGCTGAAGAGTTTGTTTGTTTGTTTGTTTGTTTGAACGCGCTAATCTCAGGAAGTACTGGTCCGATTTGAAAAAATATTTTTGTGTTGGATAGTCCGTTTATCGAGGAAGGCTTTACACTATATAACATCACGCTGCGACCAATAGGAGCGAAGCATGAGTGAAAAATGTTGCAAAAATAATCGCGATCATAATAACGGAAATTGACGCGGACGAAGTCGCGGGGAACAGCTAGTTATAAGATAGGATCAGTAGTGTATTATTGGGCACTCTGTCCCACCAGTCGTTCGCTTCGCTCCCGACCGTTCGCTGCCGCTCACTCTGGTAGGACAGATTAGCCCAATAATACAATGAAACACGTTCCGCCTAATCACTCGTACATAATCTTCGAAGAATCCGTTCCGCCTGTGAATAAATATTACGTCTATCACATTAGGTTTGAAGACCCCTGGCCGGTTTGATAGAATTTCGACATCATACAAAATGTTTAATGACAATCTCGTACATAATCTGAGATAAATTACCTTAAATGTGAAATGCTTGTAAGCTACACATATTGTAATAATACTCTACATTGGTCTTATTTAATCCGATCGAATGACAAATCAACACGAACGAAGAAAGACAGCGCAGGTTCGACGTCGCGATGCTTATTTACATGTCCATCCGATAAAATAAATCAACTTACTTTTACACACGAGGTGATGTCTCCACTGTCTGATAACTCATCTGACATACCTAATTTTATTAGATAAGTAAAGATTAATTTCATTTAATATCGTAAGACTAAAACAATTTACAAACACTAAATTAATCTCATCATAAACCTCAACATTTGAGTTTCGAAAACACTGAGTTCTCGTAGAAAACTCCTGACAAAGCCCCAAAGACGCTGAGTCCTTGCGTAAGGTTTCATCATGTCGAGGTCAGACCCCGGGAGCGCTGGGTTCCCGCGTAAGGTCTGAGACGAGTTTTATAGAGTATGTATTTATAAATCAAATAACTATTTCATTTTTAACAATCACAAAATCTCGAAATCACTGGATTTTCGTAGAGGACCTTGTGAATTTATCGCTAAATAAAACAGTTTTTACCTGACGATAAATGTTCTACTACTTGCTTTATAGTGAATATTAAGAATGACTCACCTGAGTTAACCGGATACATTAGCACTTTAAAAATAACACTACTTTCTTATCTTAAAGCTACATCAATTTACATACACTATATCAAACACACCATAAACCTCAACATTTGAGTTTCGAAAACACTGAGTTCTCGTAGAAAACTCTGACAAAGCCCCAAAGACGCTGAGTCCTTGCGTAAGGTTTCATCATGTCGAGGTCAGACCCCGGGAGCGCTGGGTTCCCGCGTAAGGTCTGAGACGAATTTCATAGAGTATATATAAATCAAATAAGTAACTATTTCTTTTTTTGATAGTCACAAAATCCCGAAATCACTAGGTTTTCGTGGAAGACCTTGTGAATTTATCGCTAAAAGAAACAGAACTAATCAGACGACACGTATGTATTCACAGTTTGTTCTCTAATAAGAACTAATAAATTAATTTACAAAAATAAGTAATCGATAAAGCTGTGGCTTAATATGAGCGATGAGGGATAATATTAATGTAACGTTATAACATCTTTAATGTATATGTAAAGCAAAGTATTCGTATCATTAGAAAATTGGGTTCATGTATTTATTTTAAATATATAATGTACATTCAGTGATATGGGGATCTTTACAAAATAATTTACATAATATACAGAGCACACTTTTGTGTAGCGTACCCTACGGAAACAGAATTAGAGCTTTAGAGGGCTTACTCGTTGTATCATAACTTCATAAGATTAGTCAACGAAGAAATAAAAAAAAATATATATATCATTGGATATTATTACTAAAACTACACGTCACTTTTCTAATTTAAGAAGTACTACTAATCAGAGCTAAACTATAAAACAATAAACAAACTTAGATAACCATTTTAAAAAAAAAATAAACAATCACCTTCATGCACGCATAAGTTTGTATTGTGCATGAATCGAACCCTTGAATTCTAAGTAGCGTTCACTAGCAGTGAACCATTCGGTTGATGGTTTGAGATCGCTATAAGTCAAGCCATTTCTTGTTAAAATAATCACTGTTGCTATATTAACACGGCAACGTTGATATTAGATGCGCTTTCCGACGTCATCGCATTTACCTTGTGCAGCATTATGCGATAGGATTGTGTTCCACTTTACTGTTACTATGCTACACGTACACCTATATACAGTGAATATAATGTAATTAAGTTTGTTTTATGAAAATAATATAAAATTAGATTACTTGAATTTATAACATAGCAAAGGGAAAAAATGATTTTGTAGTTTTGTTTTAAGTATCCATTTATTGTCAAATTGCTTCTTGTAAATATAATAAATTACTAACTAATATATATCTGGTTATTTTAGTAAATAATAAAGTTTAAACGATATTTCGTAATATTATTTTACCTGTGAAAGATTTTCATATTTTTATTTTCTATACAATTGTGTCTACAAAACGTAGCTTCTAACTACTTATATCTTTCACTGGTACACAATTTTGTTTTTCTGCATAGCAAGCGTTTTACAATTTACATTATTACGACCAAAGTTCAATATTTTAACAAGTTAGTAATCATACTGTTGATTTGCTTGTCAAATATATTATTCTTTAATCCTATTTTATCTAGGTTACTTGCAAAAAGGTATAATCGCATAAACATATTTTTTAGAAAGTACTTTGTCTAAGGCTAAAATAATGTAACGATTTAAAATACGTTCTAATTCGTTTTTGTTTCTAATTTGAGTCGACTGGGAGTTGAACCATAAACTTTTTCATCTTCTAGTTCACCAATCACATTTACAATAGACATCGTAATTGCAGAACTAAAAATAACTGTAATAATTGAGTTTTAGGGTTTTACGCTATTTCTTATTTACCTTGGATAAATATAAAAATATTGTAACAAAGAATGTCAAGTAAGTACCTACCTAACCCTGTTTACTGTAATGAGCATAATTTAAATATATCACATTACAACTTATGCTTGGTTTTCGTTTTTTACTTTTACACACACTAATGAATACATAATATTAGTTAATATACACTAATACATTTTGATGACAATACCAATTTATGCGTATATATAGCCTAAATTTTTCATCGATTTTCATTAGCTCACAGTTGCGAAACAGTGGTCTCCAGTCTACAATTTCTATCTCTTGGACTCTTCAGGAACAAAGAAGTGATAATGTAAGTAAGTGATTTTATTTTAAACTAGTTACCACCCACGGCGTTGTTCTCGTGTATTTTTCCAGTGATTTAATGGTTTTTCTTTATTAGATTATTTTACAAGTACTTATAAAAATTGTCTTAGAAACCTCTTCAATTTCGCACCAAGTAAGCACACAGTTCCCGCAACATATGGTGTGGTCACAATTTTTTAAATAAAATAATAATGTTTGCAACTGTTTTAGGTCGGACTCCGAGTGTGAAATTCAGAAGAAATCAACCTCAGTGCGCAAAGCCAGCAAGACCTACCGATCAGACTCAGAGTTTGAATCTGAGGTGCCGCCGAAAAAACCTACACGCGCTAGAAAAAGCAAGCGCATCATATCGGACTCGGAGAGTGAAGGCGAGTCGGCGTCCAGGAAGCCAACAGGGCGATCAAAAACTAAAAAAACATCTTCTGCTGGCAAGAAGCGTAAAACCTCAAATGAACCATTAAGGTAATTATTAAACTTTAAGTAGTTTTTTGTGAAATTCTTATGGTCATAATTAGTTTGCAAGAAGTATTAATTATTAATATTAAATGTAAAAGTAGATAAATAATCATTGAATTAAAAAATTCAATATCATACTTTAACCCCTATTAATAACTAATTTTATTGTAAAACAAGATAGGTATAACTTACTACGAGTATTATTACTTACTTGCTAATATATACAAAAATGTTTACAGGAAAAGCAAGATTTACGAGCTCTTCGGCATCGGTAGCAGTAGAGAGGAGGAAGAAGTACCGTCTTCAACAAAGAAAATTTTGCCATCCTACTTTATTAACAGAGTGGCCAACGGGAACGAGCGTCGAACAGCACAAACGTCTGGTAACTATTACGTAGACCTGAAAATATATGAATCTTCGGACGCAATAGACATCGAACCAGCGAACCTATGGAAGAAAGCGCTGGTACGAATTAAATTTCAAACCAGCGAGGAGTCCGACCAGTGGCGCGGCATTCAGAATTTAGTTAAAAGCGCAAACTCGTTATTTAAGAGCGAGCCACATTTGTATGTAGACAAATAAGTTTTAGTTGTTTTAAGACCTACTATTAATTGGGCAATACCTTTGTTATAACAATAAATATTAGGGTATCTCTAGGTAACTGTTTTTTAAAACCTTAATCCTTTTATAAATACATCTTATTCTTGTATTGAGCATAGGTAATTTACTTTGGGGTTATTTTTAATTAGTAATAATTAATTAGGTAATTGCTATTATAGCCTAATTCCTTTTCATATTAGCACTTAATTACAGATTTAGTAATACATAATTAATTTTTATTTTATATTACTACTACTTAGAATGTCATACTGTTCACTTTGTAACGTTACAGTAGATAGGAAACGATGGACAGGACATGTGCGTAGCAACACACATAAAAATAATAGTACTGTTCCTATTGGTGACAACGTACAGTTAATTAAGTCTGCTTTCAAGGGTCGTATAGCGAGTTATAGAGTTGAAGCTTTAAGCGATGAGGCAAGAAACTCACCTCAGTTATTTTTAAATAACATTAAAGAACAAATTAGATCACTAATGAGCCGTTCGTTACAAATAAATACGTGTATTAAAGTAAACTTTGAATTTTTTTGTAATTTCCTTGTGATTAAAAGTGAACCATATGTAGAAACAATGAAATCATTTAGCACAAAAAATTCTAATTTTTATTTTAATTACGATTTTGATACATTGTACGCAAATGTCGAATGTGAGTTATTAAAAAAACTCGAAGATTTCGAAGAAAAAGATAGTGGGTGGACTTTTTTAAGTACTTCACATCTAGAAGTCAATGTAAATAAATATCAACCTCTTAGTGGGTCGGGTTTTATATCTTTACCTAAATTCATTCAAAGTAAAAAAGCATATTTAAATATCAAAAATAAGGATGAATATTGTTTTTTGTGGTGTGTGACTGCAGCCTTATACCCTGCTACTAAACACCCGGAACGGGTTTCTTCGTACCCACACTTTCGAGACGTTTTAAACGTGAAAGGTATTTCATTTCCAGTAAACTTTACGGACTTAGCTGTTTTTGAGAGAAATAATCCAAACCTTAGCATTAATGTTTATGGAATTAATAATGGTAAAAGTATTATCGGTCCACTTTATAAATCTGAGGTCAATTCCAAGAGCGCTAAACGCATTCATTTGCTGCTTCTTGAAAATAATACTTCAACCCATTACTGTTTGATTAAAGATTTACCTCGACTTGTGAGATCTCAGGTGACTAAACACCACGGAAAGATTTATCTTTGTGAAAGTTGTTTGCTATTCTTTCCTAACTCAGATCAACGCGAAAATCACCTGTGCGGAGGAGTTGTAACTGTTTTACCCGATAAAGGTTCAGTTATTCAGTTCAAAAATTTTGAAAGAAAACAAAACGTTCCTTTTGCCATTTATGCTGATTTTGAGACAATGTTGGAACCAGTGCAACACAGTGATAGCGAACCAAATACATCAAACACTTTTTATTTACAGCGACACGTACCAGTTGCATTTGCGTATAATATCGTTTCCACAGTCGATGAGAGTTATAATCGCTTTGTCTCTCATCGCGGTAAAGATTGCGTTGCTAAATTCATAAACTTGTTGCAGAAAGATGTCATTCACATATACGACAAACTTAAACAAAATATACCGATGGTGTTTACAAAACAGGATGCAATTCATTCAAAGTAAAAAAGCATATTTAAATATCAAAAATAAGGATGAATATTGTTTTTTGTGGTGTGTGACTGCAGCCTTATACCCTGCTACTAAACACCCGGAACGGGTTTCTTCGTACCCACACTTTCGAGACGTTTTAAACGTGAAAGGTATTTCATTTCCAGTAAACTTTACGGACTTAGCTGTTTTTGAGAGAAATAATCCAAACCTTAGCATTAATGTTTATGGAATTAATAATGGTAAAAGTATTATCGGTCCACTTTATAAATCTGAGGTCAATTCCAAGAGCGCTAAACGCATTCATTTGCTGCTTCTTGAAAATAATACTTCAACCCATTACTGTTTGATTAAAGATTTACCTCGACTTGTGAGATCTCAGGTGACTAAACACCACGGAAAGATTTATCTTTGTGAAAGTTGTTTGCTATTCTTTCCTAACTCAGATCAACGCGAAAATCACCTGTGCGGAGGAGTTGTAACTGTTTTACCCGATAAAGGTTCAGTTATTCAGTTCAAAAATTTTGAAAGAAAACAAAACGTTCCTTTTGCCATTTATGCTGATTTTGAGACAATGTTGGAACCAGTGCAACACAGTGATAGCGAACCAAATACATCAAACACTTTTTATTTACAGCGACACGTACCAGTTGCATTTGCGTATAATATCGTTTCCACAGTCGATGAGAGTTATAATCGCTTTGTCTCTCATCGCGGTAAAGATTGCGTTGCTAAATTCATAAACTTGTTGCAGAAAGATGTCATTCACATATACGACAAACTTAAACAAAATATACCGATGGTGTTTACAAAACAGGATGCAATTGAATTTGAGAAAGCTAGTCGTTGTCATATTTGTGAACACTTTTTGTGGGGATACAAAGTTAGAGATCATTGTCATATGACAGGACGTTATCGTGGTGCTGCTCATCGTCACTGTAATCTTCAGTTTAAACTTCCAAAATTCATTCCAATTTTTTTCCATAACCTTTCTGGTTACGACTGTCACCTTTTTATAAAAGAATTGGGGGAAACTCCTGGAAAAATTAACATTTTACCTAAAACGAAAGAAAAATATATATCTTTCTCTAAATTTATACACGTGAATAAAGACGAGTATGTACAGATACGTTTTTTAGATTCTTACCATTTTTTGGGAACAAGCTTAGACAAACTAGCTAAAACAATGGAAGAAGATGATTTTACTAGTCTGAAATCCCATTTTCCTGACGACGAGCAGTTTCGCTTATTAACGCGAAAAGGTGTGTATCCTTATGACTATATGACTAATTGGGATTGTTATAAGGAAACATTAATACCAATGAAAAAAAACTTTTTTAACTCTATAACTAACGAAAGTATTTCCGATTCTGATTATAAACATGCACAGAGTGTTTGGTTAAAATTTAATATAAAAAATGTAGGGGAGTATACTGATTTATACTTGAAAACAGACGTTCTTTTGTTAACTGATATATTTCAAAGTTTTCTAAAAACATGCAAAAAGCATTATAAATTAGATCCAGCATTTTACATAACAGCGCCTAGTTTATCGTTCGACGCAATGTTACTTAAAACAGGAGTGCAACTCGAGCTTATCACAGACTTAGCTATCATACGAATGATTCAAGATGGGATCAGAGGAGGTGTGTGCGTGTGTGTACATCGTTCGGGTAGCCGGTTAGCTGTAGAGCTAACCATAAATATATGTCTAATTACAACAAATCGAAACCCGATTCTTATATAGCATACTTAGATTGCAATAACTTGTATGGATACAGTATGTGTCAATCACTACCATTTTCTAACTTTCGATTTTTAGATAATAACGAGATAGCTCTATTAGACATACAAAGTATTGATGATGACACAGACTGGGGATTTATACTCGAAGTTGATCTGTTGTACCCTGAATACTTACATCGTGAACATAACGACTTACCATTTTGCCCTGAAAAATGTATCCCACCTGGTGGTAAAACAAAAAAGCTAATTCCAAACTTATATAATAAATATAATTATATAATTCATTATGTTCATTTAAAAAAATGTATGGAGCATGGATTAATCTTACGTAAAATTCACCGAGTCATTACATTTAGACAAAGCCAATATTTAAAACGCTATATTGAACTGAACACGGAATTGCGTCAAAAAGCGAAGAGTGCTTTTGAACAAGACTTTTTTAAGCTTTTAAATAATAGCGTATTTGGTAAAACATTAGAAAATACTGAAAAACGTGTAAATGTTCAGTTAGTAAACCAATGGGAAGACTCGAACAATACGACGAAAAAGTCTACGCAAGCAGTGAAATTAATAGCTAATCCTTATTTCCACAGTTCTACTGTATTTACAGAAAATTTAGTTGCGATACAATTAAAACCAAACCAAATAGTTTTGGATAAACCAATCTACATTGGTTTTACTGTTTTAGAATTATCTAAATCTCATATGTATAATTTTCATTATAACATCGTTAAACCATTTTATAAGGAAAACGTGCGACTATGTTATACGGATACGGATTCACTTATTTATGTTATAGATAGTAAAGATTTTTATTTAGACTTAAAAAAATACTTTTTAAGTTACATAGACAGCAGCAATTATGACATAAATAATGTATTCAATATTCCACAACAAAACAAAAAAATCCCTGGTTTGTTCAAGGATGAGATGGGTGGAAAAATTATAACAGATTTTGTTGGATTGCGATCCAAATTGTATTGTATAAAATCAGAAGACAAAGTCACTAAAAAGGCGAAAGGGGTCAAGTCATGTGTAATTCGTGATTTGAAAATGTTTGACTATGAGAGTGTACTGTTGAATAAAAATGTTATACGAAAAAAAAACATATTGTTTAAATCAATTAAACACCAAATATTTACGCAAAGCGTTAATAAAGTTGCGCTATCTGCTAATGATGATAAACGTTTGATTTCGCATAATAACATAGAGACCAAAGCATGGGGTAGTGTTTCATTTTTAAAAAATATGTAACAGTTACCTAGATAATATACAACTTGTTATTAGATTAGATTAGTAAAGTTATTTAAGTTATGTTAAGTTAATATAAGTATTCTGTAATAAATGTCTTATTATCAAATCATTTTATTTTATTTATCTCTTTAAACCTTATCATTCCCTTTTAGGAAGTTGAGCTGTAGATTTGTTGAACCGAATTAACATTTATTTCATAATTTTGTGAATAGTTTGGTAAATATACATTCACAGTAAAATCAAATTCTAATGAAAAAAAATTCTACTTGTGACTTGATGTGGTTTTTATGTTCTGCTTCTATTTGTGTGTACCTATGAGTGATTTCTTATATTGTTATTTAAATATACATGATGTTAATGCAAATCTTGGTCTACCTAATATTAATAAAAAAATTAAAAATAAATACTTAGAGTATTGTTATAAGTGTTAAACACAATAAGTGTGAAAGAGGCGAAAGGTATAAAAATACGAGTAAGCAAACATCAGTACCCACTACATTATAATAGGCTAACATCGATGCTCAGATTTTATAGCTGACATAGACAAAATCAAGTTGTGACTCGATTTTATGCACCAGCTGATAGGTATAGGTAACTCAATACTTAGCGTATTGTTGCAATAAGTGTGAATGAAATGCAAATCGAAGGCGAAAGGTAAAAAATACAAATAAGCTAAATACTAACTACTTGGTGTAAATAGGCACTATTCATTCCTTAGCTAGATTTGATAGAAGTCGCACTCGTTTCACATATTTTTATTAGTCACTTTAAAAACTTCGTTTTGCCAAAAAACACTATGGTAAGTTACTTTTCTACATCTTACACTTTATCACTAATCATTAGTTTCTTTGCTGTACTTGTATTTTAATGTAACTAATTTTATTATCTTTCTACAGGCTTCGGAACTCCATAATATCGCCTCCATTTCGGACGAAGACTGCTCGCCTACTTGTAATCCTCAAGAATTTTCGGACCCCTATCAATACGCTCAAGATCCACTGTTGGGATTTACTCAAGAATTCTTAAAAGTGAAATCTCATCAAGAAGCAAACCACAAAGGTCAACAACGGTGTCAAACAAAAGTTAAGCGGAGGCGAAATAATGCTGCTGAATCTTCTTCTACCAGAAAGCGAAATAGAGCTCAATCATTTGTAGTGAAAAGTGTTCCAAGCAAGGGTCGACGATTAATAAAAATAGAAATTTTAGACTTGTCTAGTTCGCAATCTGAAATTAGTGATTGTGTACAGGATGACAGTGTGTTCTTGAGTTCGCAATACATAGTAAAAGATGACAATGATGAAATAATGAATCAAACCGAGAACCTCATAAATAATATTTCGAAAAAAATTTGTGGATACAGTTATAATAACTATTTTTAAGTTTTTAGTATGTAAAACTAGTTTTAATATTTGTAACATTAACTAACTAATTAAAAACATGTTTAATGTACTTCCTGAGTTTTATTCAAATATCCAAAACTATTTTAATTTAGTATTGAAATAGGTTGAGAAATAAAAAGCAGAAATTATTTTTGAGTTAGTTATATTATAAAAATATATTAAATACGTAATACAAAAAAAAAACACATTTTAATAGGAAAGGTAGATACAAAGCTTGTGTATTCATAAATAAATTAAATTGTATGTTTATTTATAGAACACCACTTTTTGATACATAATACATTTTTTAGAGCACATATTTTACTATGAGACAAACAATTAAACATATTTTTAGCAAACAATTCATTTAAAATATTTAAATTTGGTATACCCGTATAACTTACATCTAAAATATTTTTATGTCCACATAAATCTTCCACCCACTTAATTTTTTCTTCACCTTTTACGATTATTTTCTTGTCTATCAAAAAAGGTTTTATAATTCTATGAAATTCTCTAAAGTCTATATAACCTTCGCTCCAGCGATAACCCCTATTCCTTTCTATCCAATGAACATGTTTTTTTTCTTCATCACTCAGTGCAGAATATGGATATGGAGGTTTTATTAAAAATATATGGGTGTACTCCAGAGTGGCTATTGCCATTTCCTTAACCAAGAATACATTATCCTTGTTTTTGAACCCTTGTAAATCCACGATTATTGTATGATTATTCATGATAGTTTCTTCACTATATTGCTCAAGGGCTTGTACTCAAATATACAATCATTTAAGATCAAGCAGTAAGCAGCTGTCTGGTCAGGTATTTCTTGATCAGTTTCTATTTCAACTCTCACGTCAATAGATCCTTTCAACGTTTCGTGTTGTCGTGAACAGTCAATAACAAACATAGGAGCAACGTCTTTAAATTCTTTTAGATTCATTAAGGGCTCTGATCGACGTCCGTGATACGACTGTTGAAATCTCGTGTATTGCTCGTATAATAAAGTAAATTTATCATCTGCAAAACTAACATTTAACCCTTCGTATGGATAATATGACGAATTCAAAAATACTCTTACATCACGTACGTGACAATGATCAAATTCAGCCATTGATAATTGACTGTTATGTTTTCGATTTGTTTGTAAAGCAACTACAATAAATCGTGGCTTCTCGATTTGAGATGAAGTTTTAATAGACCATGTATGCTTTCGTGTTTTAGGTAGTAATGGGTATTCATACAAATCCCAACTACGAAATGCTAATGGGATAGGTCTATCTTTCTCTAAGTATTTTAATAAATTTATTCTTTCACGATCGGACACTTTAACATGAGGCACTCTCCAAATAATTTTGCTAATTATAATATTATCCAGTACCTCTCCTGTGTTTAACTTAATCGCATTCAAATTCGTGTTGCTTCTTAAAAGCACTAACTCGTGTTTACAATTCATTATAATTTTTTCATAATCTTCTGCAAAGCCTAATATTTTGTTTAAAGGAATGGACACAGAAAATGATCCACCACCTGCATTACTTGTACCCTTTGTTGACCACCCCCAAACTCGAGCATATTTTGATTCGTTTTCATTTAAGGATAGATAAGACTTTATTGTGGTAGTCACACCTGCATTTTTAATTTTATCTATTTCTATTCCATTCAATTCGTATCGAATATCTTGAAATAAGAATAATGCAGGATTATTTATGAAATGTACATTTGATACTTTTTCTTTAGTAGTGCTATTGAATATGTTCACTTCTCCCTCGATATATAAACTGCTGAGTGAGGGTAGCACGTACAGGTCTTGTTGATTAATAGGAATTCTTATTTCGTCATTCTTGTTGAAACTTGTCACGTATGGTTTGTACGAGTGATACTCAAAACTTTCAATACTGTTGTCGTATGATGTTTGTTGAGATATATTTAAGATATTCATTATATTAAACCAATTAGCTTCAGGAATTCCTTGTTAGTTTTGGTAAGCTTCTTTTTCTTTTGAAGTGGTGCGCCCTTGTGAGATGTCCCTTTTGTAATGATTTGTGTACCTGACGTGGGTGGGTTTTTATTGAAATTTATCATTTTCTCTTGAAGTGTAAATATAGTTGCACTTCTTCTCCACGTAAATTTATCTCTTTATTATCAGCGTCCAACAGTCTTATATTAATAGCGTTGATAGAATTTTCATTGACAGGAAAATAAATCAGATTTTTGGGAATTTCAATTATTCTATAGCCAGGTGGTACATTCGGCACAAATTCGTAAATTATGTGACTAGATTTTCCGTTAACAAATGATCCACTAACTACATCGCATTCGATCCGCACGATAGTAGTTGACAGAATGCTTACAGGATATTCTGAATCGGTACTTATATTTGCGTTTATGGTTTTCATTCCAAAACCTAAAATTTTACCTAGTGAGCCGCTTCTATTGAAATGAACATCTTTGGAGCAAAACATATGTGTTTTTAATGTATTATTATTGCAAGTTAGTTTTAGTACAGTGTTCTCGATGTTGCTTTTTAAATAATCACAAATATCTTGAAGCTCATAAGACCCTTCAGGTATTTTGATGATTTCATTTTCACCATAGTAAAATTTATTGTTTCGTTCATCTATGTTAGGAATAGAATGGAACGTTGAAAAATATAAAAGACCACACTCATAGTCTCCTCGAAGTTCTAAAGTTGGGGAATAGTTTGTTGTCAAGGAAGCCCCACTCCCAGTTATGGACACAGTGAAAGACATTATTATACTGATATATTTATTTAAACCATTCATTATATAAATGCTTTTCCCAATAATTTCTTAAAAATTTTAGACACAAATGACCACAGTTTGTAGTACCAAAAGCTTGATGTCTTATATAATTGTAATTTATTTGTAAAGGATGCATATATTTGACAAATTCTAATGGTGGTTTCAAATTACCAAAACTATCATAGTATTCTACGTAATTGTTTTGCTTGGCAAAGGCTACCCAATGCGTGCCAGGATTTATGTTGCTATCCAAATTTAAAATTCCACATTCTATCTTTCTAGGTTTGAATGGTAAAGTATCTCTCATGTAAACACCACGAAAGTAAGGAATATCACTAGCATGATCTAAAATGTCTAGATTAGTGAGCGCACGTCTAGGTAGCCTGCTAATTAGTTTTTTGACGGGTTGAGATATAAACCTGCTCCTTTTTTATGAGGTTTTATGTATAATCCTTTTCCAAGAGCTACCGCTTCCATCATTCTGTTATGTCTTTCAGATTCTTTGAGAGTCTTTTGTGCGGCCTTAGAATCATTCACAGCTTTTGCTATACCCGCTGCTCCTCCAGCCAGCGAACCCAAAGCTGACAATCCCGCGAATATAGGAATGAGCGGTAAAATTCCACCACACTTTGGTAGAGGAATAATACGTGGTAAACGTATTCTTTTCTTATTGTTAAATAATTTCTTTGCCGCTGCGTAAGCATACTTTATTGCTGAAGTATGATCATTGGATTTCAGTTTTTTTAGTTGAGATTGTATTTTTTTAATTCCGTTCTTAAATGATTTAATGCCACTGCCTGCTCGAACTTTTGCTTTCATAGCATTTTTTACTATCCACGATGCAAGTTTTTCTCCCTTGCTCGCATCTTTCGATAACAATCTTCTTTTAGCCATGTTTAAAAGTTCTAAGTCTGCTTTACGACGAGTTTCTGAATCTTTATTAATATAAGCAATATCGTGGTGCATGCAAGCTTTGTCTAATTGATTTATCCCTCGTTCACCTTTAAGTATCCGTTCTCGAAGTTTTGTACCGGGACCACAAAATTGATATCCGGGTAAATGTAACTCGAAAGGTAAACGATCTATTAACTTATTTATTATGCCACTGCCTGCCTTCATCGATAAGAATAAAGTGTGCATAACAAGTGTTCACGCTTTGTTTATATACAAATTTAATCCAATATTTCTCTTTTGTTAATCCAACTATTTTCTTTATCACTTAATCCTAACCATTTAACGAAAAATTTGTTTCCTTTTCTCTTTATAACTTTTTCAATAAGGTAGAGGTCTGGAAACATAGTTTTTAATAGCTCATACCCGTAAAAAGTACCTAGAATAGTTTGATTACGTTTGTCTGCTATTTGGTAGGTTAAGGGATTGGTTTCATTAATTTTTACTATGCGAAAAATTTCTGTGGACCAATTAGGGGTATAGCCCTTATAAAAATCTCCTTTATATTTACTTATACGCACAAAGTCGCCAACTTTGAAATTTGATCTTTGACGAATTATTTTTGGTTGCTGAGTTTGGTTGATAATGTTAGACCTAACTAAAATCTCATTTGAATGATTTACACCGACTGGTTTGAATTTAGTAATGCGATGCACGGTGTTGTTATAATGATTTACAACAGATTCTAAATTACTTTGAACCCATTGATACCGTCCACTAAGGCTGAATTTTTTGTAAAGGTTTGATTTTATAGTTCTTATAACTCTTTCTACTATAGATGCTTTTTTGACAGAGTAGGTGGAATAATGGTTTATTTTGTAATTTTTCATTAACTGGTTGAAAGAATTGTTATAAAACTCTTTACCATGATCTGTTTGTAAATGTTTAGGCTTTCGTTTTGATTTAGATAATATGCTATGCATTGCTTTGGTAACACATGTTTTAGATTTTGACTTCAATGGTCTAACCCAAACATATTTAGAAAAGGCATCAATGACCGCTAAAACATAATTATATCCTTTATTCAATGATGAGTATTTCTGGAAATCCATAAGATCAGCTTGCCATAAATCATCTAATCCTTTAATGATTGTATGTCTACGAGAGAAATTTCTTCTCGCTGCTTTGTGAAGCTCATTCACAATATCTTGTTTACTCATTTTTAGCAGAATTTCCTGCAATCATGAGATCTATTTCTTTCTTTGTGTAATACAAAGCACTGAAGTTTTTAGTAGTTAACCTTTCTAAGTTATTAAGGTAATTCTTGACATTACTATGAATGGTTTTTATTTCATTTGTTAGTTCTTCAACACATTTATCCACATATTCTTTATTAACAGCCTCGTCTTCTTTTTCAGGAATTTTTAGTCCTTTCAATCTTGATAATTTCAAATCAAAGTCACCCACATCTGACCTTACTAAGGCATCGGTAAAAATGTCAGTAATGTTAGAAAATCGTAAACGCTTATGAACGTGATGACCGAATTTATCTATATTCATTGCCGTCTTATCCGATTCTGCAGTTCAATGATACTGCTTAGTTTTCCTGATGGTAGCTTTATATATTTCATTTCTTTTATGATACCAGCTTCATGCAATTCTTCAAATATTGAATAAATTTCATTTTGTACCCCATTATTGCCAGCTGCCCATGACGCAAGTAGCAGTTTTAATCTTTCCACTAACTCGTTTGGATCATTCCAGTAAACCAAATCAGTATCCTTTTTAACAGCTTTTAAAATATCAACACCATCTCCTCGTGCGAGTTCTTCCATACTACTTGTGTGGCTTCTGGAGAACTTAAACAGTGGTCTTATTACATGCATATATTTAAACCCTTTGTTACTGTTGATTGGTTTGGATGGATCAAAGTTACGTTTGTGCGCATTGGTATCCATAAGTAACAGTTTATAATTTTGTAAGTCTACTTCTGTTATAGAATCAAAATTTGGTGTTTTTTTATATAATAATTCCTTTAAGCCTAGAGTTTTTTTCAAGCTACGTTTTCCGATTTTCAGGATGCGATTATCATCATAAACACGGGTATTACCAAGCAAAAGTTTTCCCTTCACATTTCTAACACCATAAGGTACATCTTGCATAGCTTCAGATGACATGGACCAAGATAAAGAATCACTTTCAATACTTGGCGATGACTGAAGAGATTTAAACGAGTTATCATTGACTTCATTATCCTCAAAGGGAGACGTAGTAAGAGTTTTATTAGGTGTTTTACAAGCATCATTATCAGAGGTTTCACTATCGTGGATCTTTTTTAAATAATCAAAATCTTCATTTGAAGTATTTGATGATTCGCTTTCTGTGTGCTTAGTTCTTTTCACATTTTTTTCCTGCTCAATTTCATCGTCTATTTGACGTTTCCCTTCAGTTTTACTTGACAACTCTTTCAGCGGGTTCATAATTGGTTTGAACAATGTTTCAAGAGCAAGATCATTGGTATTTTTTAACTCTTTTATCAGTTCTATTTTTCTTTTTACAGCCGATGCAGATTTTACTATTTGTTCCTTCAGATTCCGATCCATTGTTAAAGATTCCTCTCTGTTTGACATCTAAAATAAAACTGATTCATGGTAATGTATTTAGCAGCTTTATAATGGAAACCTTTAATCAACTACTATGAATGTGTCGAATTTCATTCTGTAACAGCCTTTGTTTCGATCACAATCCTTATCAATGACGACATAATTATACGGCTTACTCCACACAGTTGAACACATTTCACGAAACTGAGACCACGTCATATCAGACCCAACATGTTCATCGTAAACATGTTTTAAATTAATATCGTCTTGTTTAAACAATATAATAAGGTTAGCATTATCTCTTACTAATTGTTTCGGTATTTTAGTATATGTTTGATTAATATAAAAACAGTCAATGTTTTTATGACGACCCATCGCAAAATAGTCTCGGATGTTATTCTGATTTTCACATGCAACATCGTCAAATACTATAATTGATTCAGGTAAAGCTTCGTGTGGACTTAAGATTTCACTATTATGGTTATACTTGTTATAAGATATGTCAGCAACCTTCTCTAATACTTTTTCTAAAAACAAGTATTTTGGTTGATACAGAGATTTGGAATACACATATAAATTATGGAAACGTAGTCCGTCTTGGTGTAACAACAAACTAATTACTAGGTTGGTCTTTCCACAGTTAGAGGGACCGCAAACAATGCTACGAATTGTATTTGGTAATAACTTCCCATGTCGCTTAACGTTACTCGTTGATACAGGACAAATACAGTCCAACTTTAATAATTCTTTCTGTTTAAGAAATTTCATAGCTTGGTTGCAAACTCGTCCACTGTAGTGCGTAAGTGTTAACAAACTGACTACTCTATTATAGAGTAATTTTATTTATGCGTGATTGATGCCACGATGTGTAAACATTATATAGGGAGCGTACAGCTAAATCTTTTAACTTGTTTTGGATGTTGATTAGTTTTTTAATTATTATTGCTCTTTGATTGAGCGAACGAAGGAAGCGAATGAAAAATGTGAATTAGAACGAACAAAACGGGTTTCATTGTATTATTGGGCTAATCTGTCCTACCAGAGTGAGCGGCAGCGAACGGTCGAGAGCGAAGCGAACGACTGGTGGGACAGAGTGCCCAATAATACACTACTAGGATCCATATGGTGTCGCGAACATGAAAAAAGAGGGGGCTCATGTATTTTAGTTGCGAATCACATTAACTGCAAAAAACTGATAATAGCAGATACATTATCGGAAAAATATAATTTTGAATGCTGTGGAATAACAATATGAGACTTAAACTTAATAATCATCTGTATATATAGAACCCCTACGTCAAATGTGTTAGTATTCTTTAAAAAACTAGAAAATTTATTGTGCAAAATTAATAAGGGACAGAAAAATATAATAATATGTGGGGATTGGAACATTGACATCCTAAAGAGTAACAAAAACAAGGAGACTCTTATCAGTATCTTACAAAATCACAATATGTGTATACATATTGAAACTCCGACTAGAAAAAAAGCCTGTCTAGATTTAATAGTTAGCAACTTGAAAGGAGCGACTGGCTACACTAAAGAGTTATCTTTATCTGACCACACAACTTGTCAAGTTATGTCTGCCTGTCTAGATAACTATAATAAAAAGGTTTACTGGTTTGAGCTACAAAGAGACACATGTATCGAAAACAAAATAAAATTCCTGAAACATATTAATTCTTTAACTCTTAACTTTGTATTCGAGCAAATAGATCACAATAAAGCTTTCGATGCATTCCATAATATTTTCTGCCTACTTTATTATCTTTGTTTTCCAGTAACAAGAATAAAAAAAGACTTAAATTTTAGGAAATTGATTTGGATCACTAAGGGAATTAAAAAAAGCTGTGTAACAAAACGAAAACTTTACTATAATTATATATATTCAAGTGGAAAACGTAAAGAAAAAAATAAAAACCAGTATCAATATTACACTAAATTATTACATAAATGCATGAGTAATGCCCAAAAACTGAATAACTCTAAATATATTCTTAATGCGAAAAACAAATGCATAGCGTCTTGGAACATAATAAACAATAACATAAATAAAAATCATAATCAAAACGTAATAAAATATATTAAAAATAAAAATTACATAACTAGTAATATAAATGACATTTCTGAACTATTTAATGATTATTTTATTGACATTGCACATAATACAGGTAATTTATTAGTAAATACAAATAAAAATAAATTAAATAACAGCATATTCTTGTACCCTACAACTGAAAGTGAAATACAACAAATAATAATGAGTCTAAAAAACACAAGATCAGTTGGTTATGATGACATTAACACCGAAATTCTTAAAATCTGCGCTCCAAAAATTAGTAACATTTTATCGTATATAATTAATTTATCCATGGAAAAAGGCATTTTTCCAGATAAGCTTAAATTGTCTGTAGTTAAGCCTTTATTTAAAAAAGGAGACAATAGTGATATGGCCAATTGTGGCCACAGGCCAATTACCCTCATATCAGTGATATCGAAAATATTCGAAAAAGTGATGACGAATCGTCTTTACTCCTTTATTACTAAGCAAGATATTATATACGAGTACAAACAACAATTCGGCTTTCAAGTGGGTAAATCGACTACACTAGCTTGCTTTGCACTAATTAAAAGTATTACAGAATCAATCAATGATAGAATTCCAACGGTAGCAGTATTTTTGGATATGTCTAAAGCCTTTGATTGCGTAAGCCATAAAATACTACTACAGAAGCTCCAAGATTATGGTATAAGAGGAATACCACATCAATGGTTCGTTAGTTACTTATCAGAAAGACGCCAATGTACTGAGACAACACGGATTGAAAATCATTTACAAGTGAAGGCTAGGTCTAAATATCGAGAAATAAGTTGCGGAGTCCCTCAAGGCAGCATTTTGGGGCCATTACTGTTCATTTTATATATAAATGATCTTCCCAATATAATGAGGAATGATTGTTTTCTATTTGCAGATGACTGTACATTGTTGTTTAAAAACAAAAATAATTGACGAACTTGAAAATGACATAAACAATACACTCTTTGACATTATTGATTGGATGAATAAAAATGACCTTAAAATTAACATATCAATAAGTAAAGCTATTCAATTTCATACATATAAAGCGAAAAAACTCAGTCTCAACCTAAATTACAATAATAACAAAATTGACATCGTAGATAGCACAGTATTCTTAGGTATAAGTCTAGATGAACACTGCAACTGGAAAGAGCATATAGACACTCTCTGTACCAAATTAAACAAATTTGTATTTGCGCTGAGGAGAATCAGAAATATTGCGTCATTTCAAGTAGCTTTACAAGCATATTATGGATATGTCTCCTCGCTACTGCGTTACGATGTGATAATTTGGGCTAACAGCGTAGATTTTGAAAGAGCTTTTAGGGCACAAAAAAAATGTATTCGCGCCTTGTGTGGGATTAAAGAGGAGGATTCTTGTAAACCCCTTTTCCTCAAACATAGAATACTTACGCTACCTTGTATCTATATACAAGAAATATGTCTATCAGTAAAAAAACACCCTGAATATTTTACAAAATGTGACAGTTTGAGACCAAACATACGAGAGTCGAGAAGGAATAAATTGGCAATACCGAATTGTCACCTAAAAATATTTCAAAAGAATGTCTATTATATGGCTATCAAAGTATTTAATAGACTGCCGCTGGACATTATTGGTCAGCCACTAGACAAAAATAAATTCAAGAATATGTTATTTAAATGGCTCTTACAGCACAACTTCTATTCTATTGATGAATACCTGAATATTTAATAATAATAATTTCATATTGAATAATTATTGACATTGTAATCTAGCTAATTTAACTTTTAATAATAATATTAATCATTTCATTTAAAGTATCCACTGACATTGTAATATAGCTGCGTATGCAAATTCGCAGTACGTGTATTAAAAACTGCATTTAATAAAGTAATTGTAAATAAAAATAGCCAATTGACATGTCATCATGATGCTTGTGTGATTTGATGATATTGATTAGATTTTATTTTTCTGAGCATGTGTTCCTGATGACATTGTTTGTGTAATTTTATTAATTTGTTGACTTTTAAATTTATTATTTCTAATATGATTTTTAATTCTATAAAATGTATGATAATGTTCTCATAAATTTGCATGCCTACGACATAGGCCAGAACCTTGTTGGCACTTGATTTCATTGTCTTCCATCTCAATGTACTACACAATGTTGTGCAAATAAATGTTTGACTTTGACTTTGAATATGCTTTAATTTATGGCTAATTCCCAGCCGTTAAAAGGCTGTCCAAACCATCTGTAGAAACATCTCACTGATATCCGCGGTCACTGCTATGGCTCGTTCTCGGAATCTAAAAAGCATTCCCGCCAAATCTCTCAGTAAATCGGGACCTTCTAGTAGTGCGTCGTTCAGGCACACTCCATTGCTTCTAGCGGCAGCGTCGAACACTAATCTCAGTTTACCAGGTTTGTTCACATTGTTTATTGCGAAGAGTGGTAGATACCAAAGCCGTGGGCTATCTACCTCGTTGTCTTGGCTCTCTTCGGCGTGCTTCTTTGAACTCTCTCGATTTGTCCATCATTTTCTCGATTGCCATGAGTCTGCGCCGTGCTAGATCGTAGCTCGGTGGCATAACATTCACATTTTCCTTCCATGGTAATCCGACTTCATACTGTCGTTTGACATATCTTACTGAAGTTTCAAAGGCTTCTTTGGCACGAATCTCATCTGGATTTTCATGTTCTTTCTTTAAGATACCCAGTGAATCTATTTCAAAGTGTTCTTTCACCATATTGTGTAACTCGTCATCCATGGCACGCGTCGTGCACTGAGTTAAACTTTACTTGCCGTTGACATATAGCACGGTATTTTTCTCCTTTATCACATGAGACGGCGCTATTCCATGAATCACCCCAGAGTGGTAAGTGATGCTACTGGTTTATGACGTTTGCCTATTAGCAGCCTTCTGCTGACTATCAGGTGCCAATTATCCGCGCCGATCAGGATACGCGGCTTGGCGCTTACATAACATACGTCTTCATTGTTTAGTACACGCATGTGTTTATATCTCAAACAACTTTCATTTATCGTTTGTCTATGAAGTTGAAGATTCTCCATTGTTCTCGCTCTCACCGCGTGCTTCTTATTGCCTTTAGCGATGATTTGAATCTCCACTTCCGTACTTTTATGTGGCACGCTCTGTGCATTCACACTGCAAATGTGGAAGTCTCGAACTGGCCCTTCTGCGCCGACGTAATCTGCTAACTCTTTATCGATCAGTGTAATTGTTGACCCCTGGTCAAGTAGAGCGTACGTACGTACTCTACCCATTGGTCAGGCCCGAAATTGTATGGGAAACGGGTTTGTCCTTTTGGCGCAGGAAAATATTCCAAAATTTGTTTTTATACGCATTTCGTTTTAAGATTCGATTTCAATTGAAAATACCAAGTGAATGTAAGTTTGTTTATTACGCTTTCATGTAATAACTCAACCTACACGTATTCTTGGAGGTATAAGCATGAACACAGGCTATTTGGTATCCCACTTTTGACACCGCTTTTGATGAAATTTGGAAAGGTCTCAGGGGCCTTATTCAGCTATTCCAATCGCAGTTCGATCGTGATTGAATTGGACGATTTTGACATTCAGCCCATACTAGAACTGTCAAAAACCTGCTATTCAATTACGATTGTGATACGATTTGGTTACGCAAATTAGGGGCCAGGATATTTTTTATCCCACAGGCTTCCGCCCGCGCGAGAAAACGTGTAGTTCAAGCAGGCAGATGCGTGGGACAGAGGCTAGTACCAATGATATTTTAAAGTATAGATAATTAGATATGCTACCTCCATAGTAATTCGCGTATTAAATCTGTTCCGAGCAATCCAAAACTGCAGACATTGACAAGTTTCATTGATAAGCAGAACAAAAGATGCGAAATAGCACGCAAATGAAAGAGATGGCTATAATTTTTAATGATTACCGCTCGAGACTCACTCGACGTGGACGTTGTAAAAAACACCCTAATTAGAGCGTATTTGAGTCTTCACAACGCGCGCGCTTATCTGCTTCGTTTTAATATAATATAATTGGCTAGTACATTTATATCTTCTATCAGAACTAAGATAGTAAGATGCCGTAAGCTGACGTAGTATCCAGTGCCATGTGGAGCCCGCACAGAAATGCAGGGTGTACAAAAACCAAACGACGACCCTTAAGCTACGCAACCTGAACAATATTATCGCTGGGAAATTATCTTTATTTTTAGGCCTAAAAAAAAATTATTATTCATAGCGCGCAATGTATAGTAGCCGGCGCGCTGCTGCGCTGGTGATGGCGTATTGTAATTAAAAAAGCCTTAATATGAACAAAATAATGAAAATACTTATTATATTTGTATAAAGGAAAGTTCTCAAATAATCTGTTACAACCATAGATTTAATATACTACTGTTAGATTGGCAATGAAAAGAGACAGAATATAATGCAGCTATATGATAGAACGAGATAGATCACAAGGCCGTTCACGTACACGCTAAGAACCCGTAGTGTTTTTCTGAGTTCTGACGTCTGTCACGCGCAACACAATATTCCCTTTAGTTTTACTAGTTTCATTTTTATTGTTGTAAAAAAGTGTCGAGTTGATGTATTTTTATTATGGTTACATGTTCAGTACCTGGAAGTAACTCATCTAAAAAAGGGAACCAACATAATTGTACATTTCACACGTCAACACACAATCGCGATTATCAGCAGCAAAATGCAATGTTTCAGAGCTTTGACTAAAATTTTGTATACTAATTGATAGGGCATTTCATCAGAACAAGGATTTAAATTCATATGAATTCAATTAAAAATAATATCAAATACGTGAATTTCAGCAATTACTAACGTCACTTTTGTATTTTAGTGATTGACGTTGTCGATGATATGTTATCGACATTTCATTAGCTGACATATTTCACATTGTAAACCGCATACAGCCTAAATTGTTGTTGAAATACGTTAGAAATGCTTGAAATTGCCTAATAGAAAAAATATTCGCCCAATAAAAATTCGAGCATTTGCAGTTTACATTTGGACCCTAAGTGTTTTTAACACAGAGGCGTTCAGCCTGTAAAATTACGCTCTGGATCAATCTCCATATTGTTTAAGCCCCCATCAATCCCCATTAGTTAAACATTTAATATATGTATATTTAGTGTACGATTGTAATGTGTAATTGAAAAATAAATATCAGTTTTATTTCAACTTTGGCGATCGCGATCGCAAAATGAGGCAAAATTTTTAAATACTGGCAAGTAAAGCCTACGATATTTTTTACAATAAATTGATTTTGTTCGGGAATAAGTAATTATAAAATAAAAAACATATCTAGGTATTTACTTGCAGTTTTTTGGCGTTCTTTTAATAATACTAAAAAATAAGTCACCTGCGTCAACGTTAACTGTGTCGATGGAATCGATATCGAAAGCAAGCAGGCAATGCAGTACCTGCACTATTTATCTCACGCACATGCTCACTTTATGCACACTAGCGTAACCTAGTTTTGGTCTCGTTTTCAGGATTCAATTGCCAATCTATCATTTATATTAAATCTATGGTTACAACAGTTTTTCTAATAAAATGGAGCACAAAATTGTGACTGACCTCAATATCTTCGGAATCAAGTTTCTCAGGTATGGTTCTACAGAAAAAAAGACGTGTGGCACTCGGAGACTGCCGCGGTAAAGCTATTGCATAGCATTTTTTATCAACTTATGCAATTATAAAACTAAAAAGTATCAGCGCTGTGCCGGTTGAAGTGGGGGGGTGTTAGGTTATTTTCGTTACGGAATTTCTGGACTCGGTCTCCACGCTCAAGGCCCGCGATAGAAGCTATGCAATAGCTTAAAATAATCGTAGTAATGGCGACTATACTTGGTTTTTTGGATCGAAGTTTGGTTTTTTACACCCGTTATAATAGTATCATCTTTTATCTAGCCATAGAAGATGTAACTTAAGACGTACCGGCAGGAAAAGACGGGAAGCAGCAGTATCTCGCCTTTTTTTCAATAAAATGTGGACAACATCACATAGTCCACATAGTTCTGATCCCAAAGGCAGTAACTATTTAAAGCACTCATATTTTGGAAATCAGAAACTACGACGGTACCACAAACACCGAGAAAATGTAGAAAAACAGTTTTTTTCCATATAAACCCTTCCGGGAATCGAACCCGGGCCCTCGGAGCAGGCAACAGCTTGTAAACCGGTGTGTACACCTCTTCAGCACGTCGTGAGGCGGTCGGCATGTCAACCTACCACAAAACGTCAAATTTTCTCAATTGATATTGATCTCTACTTGTTGAACTTAAAGTTGAAAATCAATTTAATGACCTTTAACTTTCTGGGTAGGTTGACCTGCCGTTGCCTGTACGATATTGCGATCGTAATCCTACGTGCCAAGCGTGGCGATTATCTGAAAACACTTATTTCGGAGAGGTCTAGCGCAGGGTTCCTTAAGCTGTTTACAATCACGGCCCATTGAGTCTTGTCAAAAATATGTTTAGAAAAGAAATAGTTTAAAAAACTAAAAAACCACGCTTTTAAAACAGATTGAACTAAAAAATTAAAAATAAAGCTGTAGTAATCAATTGAAAAATTCATTTTATTGTACAAAAAGCGTGGGGTGCTTGTTATGATATCCACAGATATAGTAAATTATTGATAAAATATTTACAACAATCTAAATCAAGCCCCCCACGCTTTTTGTACAATAATATGAATTTTTCAATTGATTACTACAGTTTTATTTTTAATTTTTTAGTTCAATCTGTTTTAAAAGCGTGGTTTTTTAGTTTTTTAAACTATAATTTATTTTTTACTTTTTAGTTTAGTTTATAAGATTTGATTCCTTCTTTACCGACTGTAAGTCCAAACCTATGCAGGAAACATAATTGTTACAGATCGCGCGCTAGCTCTATCTCTTTTACTCCCCCTCTTACAGAGGAAAACTGGGAAAACTGTTATTAAATTATTGCATTGTCATCGGTCCTTGATACGTGTGCAAAGTTTCAAATTAATCAAACTTCTGGAAATCGGTCAAATTTATGCTCAAAGATTCCATTACATACATAGATACATAGATAGATACAACCCAAGCTAATAAAATCGTGGTAAAAAGACGTGTGGGACTCGGAGACTGCCGCGGTAAAGCTATTGCATTGCATTTTTTATCAACTTATGCAATTATAAAACTAAAAAGTATCACCGCTGTGCCGGTCGGAGTGGGGGTAATTAGGTTATTTTCGTTACGGAATTTCTAGATTCGATCTCCACGCTCAAGGCCCGCGATAGAAGCTATGCAATAGCTTAATTTTATAATGTTATGTATTTTCTAATTTTGACTTTTGTAATTAAATTTTTCTGTTATTTTGGCAGATATGGTTACCATAGGCAACCATACTGTAAAAACCTTATTTTCTTCTAAATTCTTTTAAATTTCGGAAATTCAAAATTGTTCGATCGTGCCTCGCCCCGAGTGTTAGGTTAGGTTATTTTCGTTACGGAATTTCTGGATTCGGTCTCCACGCTCAAGGCCCGCGATAGAAGCTATGCAATAGCTAAAAAAAACATATTAATATTAATAAAAAGTACTTTTTACCGTTACTTTCGTCGTCGTTTCTGCGGACCTCTGATACACATGCTACGGACTGCTAAGGGGTACCCCACTTAAAGAAACCCTGATTGAGCGGGTACTGATGACTGTGATTTTCTACTCTTCGTACAAGGATAGCAGGGTATCAGGGTTTTTAACAAATAATCTATACTAATATTACAAAGCTGAAGAGTTTGTTTATTTGAACGCGCTAATCTCAGGAAGTACTGATCCGATTTAAAAAAAAAAAATTGTGTTGGATAGTCCATTTATCGAGGAAGGCTTTAGGCTATACAACATCATGCTGCAACCAATAGGAGCGAAGCATTAGTGAAAATTGTTGCAAAAATAATCGCGATCATAATAACGGAAATGGACGCGGACGAAGTTGCGGGGAACAGCTAGTTATTTTTAAACAGCATCCTGTCTACTCTCAATGATCCCTACGTCATAGCCTCCGTCTCACTCACTCATCGGCCGCGGCACTTTTATTGGGCAAGGACAAGGCCAAGCTCCTTAATTCAAATGAGTTTGTAATTTAAAAAAAAATAGCTTATAAATTATTATTTATCATTTACAAAAAAATATTTAGTATAAAATTTTTTTCAGAAATTTAAATACTATAATGCGTAGCTTTATAACCATCTAACTTTCACTTTTAATTGCATCAAAAACGGTTCAGGCGTTTTTAAAAAAACAAAAAAATTGTTAGTATGGAAAAATGACTTTTCTCGATTTCGTCCATACAAAACGGCAATTTCATACTTTAACCCCTAATATTTTCGCTCGTTTTAGACTTATTGTAATATTGTTAACATTTTTATATTTATGTATTTGCGATACACTATATATTCAATCAAAACCTTTTGGAGAGGCCTGTGTCCAGCACTGGTCTGAGGTTTGTGATGATAATAGAAGATCAATACCTTACGAGGAACCTTTCGCTAACCGGGTAGAGCTGCTCATTCAACTGACTAGCAAGATTTAATTTGTAAAGATGAATTTATTCAAGTAGTGCGCTACAAGCCCGCATAGATTTCTCAATGTTTTGAACATTTAAAAAAAGTTTTCAACTTAATAAAAATGTTATTATAATTTTTACAACGTGACATGACATTGTGACCCGAAATGTCAAAAGGATGCCTCACATAACTACACTTTGTTCAACTTCATGGTAAACCAATTGCTGTCCCCCACTGTTTTAATTCATGGTAGACCTGAATTTACGCGAACATATTTAACATTGAAATAAAAGATTTGTATGCGGATATAATTTTCGTTTAATAGGATTTTATCGCGTTCATTAAAATCTTAATAAACAATACATTTACACTAAACAACGCCGGCTAATATAGTCACCACGGCGTGACTGCTCGCGGCACTCTAGCGCTTGTTAGCTCCGCGTTGATTCTGCAATCAAATATTTACTATTCTTCATATATTTATATACTAGCTATTGCTATCGTACTGGTTCGCGGATAAAATGAAGCCTAGATGTTATACACAGACCCCTTAACTGCTACTAAAATGACGATCCCTTTTAATATGAAAAACAAAAATGTCTATAATTTATATGCGAGCAAGATTTCACCTGGATCCGTTCAGCCGTGTTAGCTTATTTATTTATTATAGGTTAGACAGATTACACTTAGAGCATGATCAATAAGAAAATAATGTATTAGATAATAAATAAATAAATAAGATAATAATAATGAATTTGAGTAACAAACATCCATTTAGACTTGCGCATTTATAATATTACTCGTAGTAAGATAAGTTTTCTCATAGCCGACCAATTAATTTAGGTCAGACAATGATATTATATAAAACGAAGCAGATATGTTGTTACATTTTCATTGT
The DNA here is from genome assembly GCA_949315895.1 of Anania crocealis. NCBI lineage: Eukaryota > Metazoa > Arthropoda > Insecta > Lepidoptera > Crambidae > Anania > Anania crocealis. The sequence continues at coordinate 19,816,009 of OX438861.1, forward strand.
GGAGTTCGAATTTTTTTAAGCTGATCAGCCTACAAAAGATTATTTGTTGTAAACCAATGCAATAATTAAGAGAGGGTATTGTTAACATCGTCAAATGAAGATTTGCCCCTCTTAGTTTTAAAAATCATTGATGTATCATCTGCAAACAATACCATCTCACAAAGATTATGTAAATAACAGGGAAGGTCATCTATATAAATTAAAAATAGCAGGGGCCCTAATACTGATCCTTGTGGGACACCCATAACAAGGGCCGACCCTGAAGACTCAGCTCCATTTATGCAAACCTTTTGTATTCTGCCTTTAAGGTAAGAACTTATTAGATCTAAGGAATCATTCGATGCACCATAATGTTTAAGTTTTTTAAGTAATATTTCATGGACCTACACAATTGAAGACCTTTCTTTCCCAAGCGTTGAACACAAATATTGTAGAAGAGCAACTCCAGCATCGGTAGTATTTCTACCTTTTCTGAAGCCATATTGTAAATAGTGGCAGTGTAAAGACTCAAATAGGCCCTAATTAGGGAGATTTTTACAACGTCCACGTCGAGTGCAGTCACGAGCGGTAACTATAAAAATTTATAGCCATCTCTTTTATTTTCGTGCTATTTCGCATCTTTTGTTCTGCTTATCAGTGAAACTTGTTAATGTGTGCAGATTTGGATTGCTCGAGACTAATTTAATACGCGAAATATCAAATATCAAATCATTTATTTACTCAGAGACACGGCACAAAAGGATGGATAAATATTTAAGATTAAATTTCAATTACTATGAAGGTAACAAATATAGTATACTTTAAAATATCATTGGTCTAAGATAAAAGAAATATTTATTTTTCATATAAAACCATACAGTCATACATATACACGATAAATAAACAATTTAAATTAAGGAAATGAAAATGAACCTAACGCGAGAAAATCTTCGGTCAATGATTTATTATGACTTTCGTTGTGGGCTTACTCAACAACAAAACTGACTGATAGGCTGCGATTAGCATTTCTTAATGAAGCGCCATCTCGTGCCACCATTCACAATTGGTTTAACGAGTTTAAGCGTGGACGTAGCAATCTCAATGATGATCCGCGTGAGGGACGTCCTTTAACAGCGACTCCTGAAGATAACATCAGTGCTGTGCGACGCATGATAGAGGAAGATAAGAGAGTGACCTATCAGCAGATACGGGCAAGCCTAGGAATTGGTATGAGTTAAGTTCAAAAAATATTACACGAACATTTAGGCGTCAGGAAGCTTTGTACCAGATGGATTCCCCATACTTTAACCGATGACCAGAAACACCTTCGCATAGACTGGTGTCGCCAAATGTTAGATAAGTTCAACGGCGGTGACTCAAATGCTGTATTTGACATCGTCACAGGTGATGAAAGCTGGATATATTGCTACGAACCCGAAACCAAAAGACAATCAGCTCAGTGGGTGTTTCCTTTCGAGGATCGGCCAACTAAGGTGAAGAAAGGAAGAAGTCAAGGAAAAAAGATGATTGCCTCATTCTTTGGTCGGAAAGGTCATTTCGCGACAGTTGTGCTAGAAGATGGAAGGACAGTTACTGCAGACTGCTATGTCAATCGCTGTTTGCCTGTTGTCTTGAAAAAAAATTGGACAGCAGCGCCCTCGAAGCAGGATCCTCCTTCACAACGACAATGCTTTAGCGCACTCCGCAAAACGGACAGTTGAATATTTTACTATGGCAGGTGTCGAGATAATGAGTCATCCGCAATACAGTCCTGACCTGGCGCCCTGCGACTTTCATTTATTCCCAAGAACTAAAGATAAAATATATTCGCGAGGTATTCGCTTTACGAGCCCTGAAGATGCAGTGAAAGCGTACGAAAATGGCATAGAGATGTGTAGAAAGGAACGGAGATTACTTCGAAAAACAATAAAAGTATTAGCAACTTTCTACATTAAGCCGTTTTTAATTTTCTAAACATTTTCAGTGTTACCTAGGTACGATTCTATTGAGCAATTTGTAAATTAGCGGAATTGGGGGCCTGTACGGCGGGTCAGTTGTTGTCATTTTACACGGTACAAACTTCAAATGTGATAAATTGCGAATATGAGTAAGAGCGAATAGAACGAATTACGGACAGGGGGGACGAAGAGCATAACCTATTGTTTTGATCACAAAGTCTACTAAAGCACTAGTTTAATGTCTGGAGGTCTTGAAGGATCTTATCAACATTATTTGATCTCTTTTATATATAAAACACGCACACGTGTCCGAACAGGCCCCTAATTCCGATAATTTACAAATGGCTGACAAATCGTAATTGGAGCTCAATCGTATACTTATTTTGACATTACTACCTTGATAAATGTGCCAAAATATACGATTGAGATCCAATTACGATTCAATTAAGCCATTTGTAAATTAGCGGAATTGAGGCCCTGTGCGTTCTACTTACGGTAAACTACAGGTTCACAGGACAATTTTGACCTACTGCAAAAGCGTGTACCTTGCATAAAAATATAAAATATTAGCTAGCTACGACGCGTACGAAGCCGCAACTAGGAACGCTTGAATTTATTTTTGTTAGCAGTCTATAACGTTGTTTAAGGCTATAATCTATCTCCGTGTCAAAGTTTATTAAGATTCGTTCAGCTGTAGTGTGCACACAACCATCTAAACTTTCGAATTTATGATATTGGTAGGATTTACTAATCTTACTAGATTTTTAAAGAAGATTCGGTATATTTATTAAGAACACTCGAAAAAATCTAAATTTACGAGTAGTTTTTCGATGTGTATACTTATTGGCAATTTTGTATGTCTTATAATGGATATCTAACCAATTTAAATTTTTACGGTCCAGGCCAGTTGAGGATTAAAGGGAAAATAAAAAACTTATGAAGTTATGATTAGTATCGTAATGAATGAATGAAATGCGCATCGCGTAAACAAAGTGTTGCTAGGCGGCCGTATCAAAAAATTTAGATTTTTGGCGGACATTTCCGAAGTGCTTTATCTTGACATTTTTGTACTAGGCTATATGAAAAGAAAAAATACGTCATTTGTTTTTTGTCTCGTAAATTGATATATTAAAATTTGGAAGGTGGTTAAAATTTCATCTGTATTTAAAACTGCTTGACGCGAGCTGCTGTGGCATGCTGTCACATGAGTAAATATTTATTCATGTGATGCTATGTTACTACTGGGCTTCCTTGGTTTTACTTTTGTGTGTTGGAATGACATTTTAAATGGCTTACGGCGTTCGTTTAGTCTCCCTACTCAGCATATTGGCTGTCCATCTTTTTTAAAACTATGTTTTGAGATAGTCTAGAATTCTAAATATTATTGCTATCTACGGTCGGTGCATAACCACGCCATATTGGGTTTGAATTCTGACAAATGAGTTAGAACTTAGCGCTTTGGAATAGATTTTTCTTTCGGTTAAAAAAACTTTGAAAGTTTGATTAAAGTAAGATTAAACAAAAATGTAAGATTAAACAAAAATGTACCTTAAAACCAAGCAATAAACGCGAGATTTAAGTAAGAAGTAACGTGAACTAGAATAGCAAGCTCTGGTCACTATTTAGCCACAGTCTATGAATCCATACAGTCGTCCGACGAAGACGTCTAGACAGGGCAATTGTGCGGGGTGTGAGGGGCGAGACGCGGGAGGCCGAGCCCGAACTGCGAACAAAACGATGTTAGCAGTTCGGGACACAGCATTCAGGGCTAACAAATGTTTGTGTTTTAAATTATTTTATATTTGTTTGTTGGAATTTATTGGAATGCTGATAATGAAAATAACATCTTCATAATATACTTTATTTGATATTTTAGCAACTTAATTGCACTTATAATATCAGTATATAAACTTGAAAAATTTTGTCTCAGGCGGGACTCGAACCCGCATCTCATTTGATTCAAATAAAGTATATAAATAGCTGTTTCATCTTAACTGACTGTCAAACATTTGCAAAGATGTTTCTTTCGGGTGTTAAGGGTGCAAACTCCTAACATTTGATGAAACAACGCTGGCTCACAGCGTAAGAAAATGCTTGAAAAATTCGCGCCGTGTCGCAGTGTCTCGGTGGCCTAATGGTATGGCGCCCGCCCGGCATGCGAGGAGATGCGGGTTCGAGTCCCGCCTGAGACAAAATTTAAAAAAAAAAAAATTTTTTTTAAGTTTATATACTGATATCTTCATAATAATTAATTTAAGATAGCGGACTCTTTTATTATTACTAAGGGTGAATTTCGAGACGATGTTTTTTTTTTTAAAAAGATAAATAGTTGTCAATTTCGAGGTTAATTGGGCTGCTGATTACGAAAATGCTATCCTTTTTAAAATCCAAGATGGCGGATTTTTTATAATTTGACATGGGTGTCAATTTTAAGGTTCATTGGGGTGCCGATTACCATTATGCCATCCTTTTTAAAATCTAAAATGGCGGACGTATTTTTTTATAATTTGATATGGGTGTCAATTTTGAGGTTCATTGGGGTGCCGATCACGAAAATGCCATCCTATTTTAAATCCAAGATGGCGGACGTAACTTTATATTATTTGACATGGGTGTCAATTTTGGGGTTCATTGGGGTGCCGATTACCAAAATGCCATCATTTTTAAAATCTAAGATGGCGGACGTATTTTTTTATAATTTGATACGTGTGTCACTTTTGAGGTTCATTGGGGTGCTGATTACGAGTGTTTATCTGCAATATTTTTTTTTAAATATATTGTTTACTTTTGACAACCCTGGCCGTCACGATACTGTCTAGACGTTGTCGACATTTTAAATGAGATCAAAGGCGTCGAACGATGTATGGTTTAATAGACTGTGATTTAGCTATGTTTGACTTTAAGCATAAATTAAAAAAACTCCTGAAACATTTTTACAAAACAATAATAAAAAAACTCACCATGACCTTTCAGTTGGACTGATGTCGGGTGGTCTTAAATATTTCGCTTCAGCCACTTTCCTATACACCAGAGTACTGAAAAAATAAAACAAAATTTTATTTGAAAATATGAGGGTGCAACAGAAAAAAAATCACGAAAAACTGAATTCTTTAAGACCAAAAGAAACTTGCTACTACTTAAATGGTACTTAAAATAATAATAAACCATTCGATATTCATTAAAACAAAAATATTGAAGTATTGTAGTGGATAATCTAAAACAATTTCTGTTTGAAAGAGAGAATAACAGACAGCTATTGATAAAATTAATAGACTCAGGCGTTACTTTGCGGAAATCCATAACTAATTATGGATTGAGAAAATTATTTTGCTAATGATTTCCGCTTCTTAACACCGGCCTAGATACCTTCACCACACTACCCGGGGCCCCCAATTCCGCTAATTTACAAATGGTTCAATAGCATCGCAATTGTATATTTTGACACATTTAATATGGAAGTAATGTCAAAATATACGATTGCGATACTATTGAGCCATTTATAAACTAGCAGAATTGGGGCCCCGCACTGACACTGATTTGAGGAAGCACCTGCACCACACTACCCGCACTAACACTGATTGAGCAAGCACTATTTCATGCAGGAAAACCGCCCGCCCTCCTTCAAAAATGCACGCAGTACAGTTAATGCAATTATTAGTAGTTGCAATTAGTAGTAATGCAATTGTTAGTCGTCAGAGCGCAGCGAAGGCGACAACATCTCCTGAGGATGCTACGTGAAGTGGCAAAACGCGTCGAGGTTTTCATTGTATCGGTGTTGGGTACTAATAATTGCATTAACTGTACTGCATGCATTTTTGAGGGAGGGCGGGCGGTTTTCCTGCATGAAATAGTGCTTGCTCAATCAGTGTTAGTGCGGGTAGTGTGGTGCAGGTGCTTTCTCAAATCAGTGTCAGTGCGGGTACTTGTAAACCAATACTCACTTCCTATTAACGCCAGAGCTGACGTAGCTGTGCACCACATTGTAGACATTTCTGTTCGTCTCCATCGTTTCCATTATATCATTTGCAGTAACCTTGCCTTTGTCGTCTAGAGCTTCCAGAACAGTCTTCAAGACACGAGTGTCTTGTATAATACGGACTAGAAATGCATCTAGGTTCGGTGATATCAGTGGGAACCATAGATCTTTTTTATCATTTTTGAGGAATACAGACACTTGTTCAAGATAATACGAGACGAGCTTTGGTTCAATCAGTTGGACCAGCTTTAGTAGCTGCAACGTTTTTGGGTTCGGCTTCTCCTCCTCTTCTTTTTTGATAGGTCTGAAATGATTTTATATGAGATGTGAGAAATTTATTATCAATGGGAACCAATTTTATTATCCTATACTACACTCGCGCGCAAGGAAATCGACTCAACACGTAACTTAACACATGAAGGTTTGAATTCCAAAAAATAGTATTTTTTTGTAATTATTATACTTCGATTGAAAGCTTAAAACCTTAGCTTTAAATTAATAACCACTTTGGAATCAAATCCATTGAATCTTATTTTTTCCAGAATTGCATTGCCCATAGCGAACAAAAAATTTGCTTCCAATAGTCACTAACTGCGCTACTAACCCCCCATCATCATCATCATCATCAGCCTATCGCAATTCGCAGTCCACTGCTGGACATAGGCCTCTCCAAATGCACGCCGCTTAGGTCGATCCTCGGCTTCTCGCATCCAACTCCTGCCAGTTACCTTAACCCCCCATAAAAACCAAATCAAATCAAATCACCACCCCCACAAGTTCACGCATTTCAGTCAGTTGTCAGAAGTTGTCCTGTACACATCTTCCAAATTCCATCCATTGCTTCGTCGTTACCCTGGACGCCACGCCTGCAGAAGCAACTTAGTTGTTGCTCTCTTGCAACAAGGACTGAGCCAGCTTGCAGCGGCTGCCCAGCTACATTTGAGCCCGTCTGCTGTATCCAGAGTCTTCAAGAGATTTCTGGAGACAGGTACCTTCAATGGAAGACTTCGAAGAGAGATGATCGATTCATTGTCTCAACTTCCTAGTGAAATCAGCCCTTCATAGGTGTCTTTGTACAGCATAAATTGAGGCGTGTTCGAGAGGTGACTATTAGAGATTGGACAATCCCATCGACCACCCATGGCCATACCAAACACGCGGTTATACTGGCCAAATCGTGAGAGAAACACGCGGATTTTGCGTGTGCTAGGCAGTGTGCACTACACTGCGTGTAATTCTTGACTCTCTACTTATTAATATTATCTTTATCCTTGTCTCTCTTGTCAACTCTCTCCTTTCTGGGGCTTGCTACGCCACAGCGTGGCGCCCTATGGCGCCAGGCAGCTCAGGCTGTTTCTCTTCCGGTGCCAACCGTGCGCGAATTCCTGCAGCCGTGCGAAGTTCGCCTCCGAAGCAACCAGAAAGTGGACAGTCAGAAGACGTCTAAAAGAAGCCAACCTCACTCCGAAGCGACCTGCCACAGGACCGAAATTGTTTGCAACCCACCGGCAAGCGCGCCTCAATTCGCTCGGGACCATCATCAAGCTGAGATCAGCTGGAGCATCGACCAATGGCGGTCTGTGTTGTTCACCGACGAAAGCCGAATGTTTCCGCGGCAGTAATAGGAGAGGCGGGGTCTGCGGGCGTCCCGGGGAACGTTTTGCGCAGTGCTGTTTCGCTGAAACAGTGGCATATGGCGGCGGCTTCTGAATGATTTGGGCAGCATTTCTTTAGGAGGATAAACCGGCAAACTTACAGACCATGTTTTTCTGTATGGAGCCTTCATCGGCGAGAACTCCGTTTTAATGCATGACAATGACCGTTGTCATACGTTACGCAATACTCAGCAGTTCCTGGTCTAAGTGGACATAAATCCCGTAAAGCACTTATGGGATGAGCTCAAACAAAGTGTCCGGGCCAGAAATCCAACGCCTTCGATCGTGAAGACCATAGATGTGTTCAAGGCAGCGTTACTTCAGGAGTGGAGTAACGGGATTCGCCAAGTGACAGTGAAAAAACGATCGATGAAAAATCGTATGCAAGCTGTGACCAAAAAAATAATCAAATCAAAAAGTACACAGAAGAACACGAAATATTGATTTTTTTCAAATATTTTTAAATTTATTTTGAATTTATCGAATCCTATCCATTTTTCTTTTGCCGTTTTCTTGCTGCTATCGTTTGAAGCTCAAAAAACACTTTATGTCAATTGATAAAAATGGTATAAATTTAAAACTTGAATTTCAAGCTGTTCAAAAATGTATAAAATACATAATAAAATATTTCTTTCTTGGAAATAAATACATTTATTTCCCAGCTTCGTTGAGTCGATTTGGTTGCATGCGAGTGTATAAAAGTTCCTACACTGATCTGTTTGGTGATAAAATTATAGCTTTTAGACACAAATGGTTATATGTTTTATTGGACATGTAACAGGTTTTCATTGAACATTTTAGGAAATAAAACAAATATATTTTAATATAAAACCGTATTTATTACAAAAACTTCAAGTCTTATTTTTCTGATTTGTAACATAACTGTATATATATATATTTATTATATTTACACTAGCATACACTCATTTAATATGTACTTACTAAGTGTTTATACTGTTATTTTTAAGGAGCTCGTTCTTTTTAACATGCAATGTACACATGTCTGTGGAGTTGCAGCCTATCATTGTATTGAATCATTAAAACTATCTTGTACTTGTTGTAACTCTGTTTTGTGTACTGAATAAATAAAATAAAATAAAATAAAAAATTTAAAGTGCTATTCTAAGTCCTGCAAAAAAAAATAAGTTCACAAATGTTCTAGTATTTTAGGTTTTAATTATTCCAACTTGGATTACGACATCTCCCCAGTTTAATCAAAGTCTTTAATTAAAGGTGACGTGCTTGAAATGACTTCAAAATTTGTAATGATGAGTTTGAAAGCCTTACATTTTGATCGGAAACAGATCTGACTCATACAGAAAACAATTAATATCATTATAATTAATTAGTGACCAGTCAATACAAAAATTCATATTTTGAGGGCACAGTCCTACTATAGCCATCCTACCCGCAACATGCGCAGAAAGTAGGTGTAATCCTTAGAGTATTTTAATACTCTAACTAAGATGTAATCTAGCAGTTGGTCTGTCTTAGGGATGAGAAATTGATGATTTGAGTAATTAGAATTATTTTAAAATCCTTTCTACAGATAATAGACATTTCTCGCATGAATTTTCAAACTCCCTAATACAGATATAAAGGAGTGTTATCAAACCACTTTTGTTATTCTGGTTTGTTGATGCAATAAAACTTTTTTTGTTTTTCCATATTCTATAAAAGAGTTTTTAAAATTCCATCGAATAATTCTATTCTGAATTCGATTCTGAACCACGTTTTTAAATACTTTTAACAGCCTATATATTTGTTTAAGCTGGGTTTTTATTTTATTTATTAGACACTAGCTGTTCCCCGCGACTTCGTCCGCGTCAATTTCCGTTATTATGATCGCGATTATTTTTGGAACATTTTTCACTTATGCTTTGCTCCTATTGGTCGCAGCGTGGTGTCATATATAGCCTAAATCCTTGTTCGATAAATGGACTATCCAACACAAAAATATTTTTTCAAATCGGACCAGTACTTCCTGAGATTAGCGCGTTCAAACAAACAAACAAACAAACTCTTCAGCTTTATAATATTAGTATAGATAAGTTAGGTATGTTGGGGTAAAGCCGGACATTGGGGTAAGACCGTATAAATTAAAAACTTCACAAACGCGACGGAATTTTTAATGGTGGCAGCAGTGAGTACGAGGCAATTTTGTTTTGCATTGACACTTAGCTCCCGTCATTCGCACCGCCGCGCCGTGCTGAACATGTGTTATGGTGGGTTTAAAAACAAGGTAAATATTGTGTTTTAGAAGTCTGCCCCTTTAACTTTCAATTCAATGTTTTTTTCCAAAATAAATAAAGTATTTTTTTTTTTTTTGTAGCAATAGCTAAATAGATTTGATGAAGAAACACCTAGAATCGCTATTAGCTGATATATGGAAAGAAGCATGCTATATATCAGGGGAAAAACGAAACTAACATACTGTCACATATTGATCAGCTTCAATAGAGATGGACTGGACATATTATGATCCGTTACAAAAAGGATAAGTGGAGCAAACAGGTCACGACTTGGTACACAAGGCACTAGAAGCAGAGGACGTAAAGTAATAGACGACTTACCCCTTTGGCTAACAGGAAGCAGTGGAAAGAGTTGGTGGAGGCCTTTGCTGTAAGGCATGCCGAAATAAGAGACATTTTATAATAGATCTAGCACAGTATAATGTAAATATTTCGGAAATAAAGGCTTTATTATGTTGATCACGGGACTAAATAATATTACCTTATTTTCTAAGCATTAGAAATAGTATTAATTCCTCAACCCCCAGGAGGCACTCGGGTGCCACGATAAAAATTGATTTCAATTGTGTCTGGAATAACTCACGATCGAGGGATTAAAGTGATATCCGAACTTACCCCAACTTTAAAACGCCATAAAAAAAAATTAGTCTTGTTTTTAAAAGCATCAAAAACAAAAACGTTGAGTTTACATTTACCATAGGAATGTAGAGCTAAGATATATTTAATAAATAAACATTTGGACCATATTTTAAAGCTATAACTAAAGCAGATGTTAGCAAAATTTTGTTTTTACAACACCTGTTCAATTGGACTGAAATCCGTTCGGTCTTACCCCAAAACAACTTAATCAGTTATTTACCAGAAAAATTGTCCTACCTCAAATACTAATGGCTCATTAAGATTTGAGTAAATACAGACTATTTTTCTAAATAAAACTTAGTTTAAAACTACTAATAATTAATTAATTTTGTTAGACAATTCTAGATAGTTCGCTTAGCATAGCTTATTAGTTAATGTCTTAACTATCTCATCACAAATAATTAGTAGTGATCACGCACTATTCTTCGCAAACAGCAGTGATAATGATAATCTGGTATTCGCTTTGTTTAAAAGCTGAATATAGACCAATAAATGATTTAAAACTTTTTTGAAAACTAAGCACTTATCGGGATTTTGTGCAACCATCATGGAAACATCAGGAAGGTAATACTCTAGATATTTAACTTTAATTAATTTCGTGGCAGTAGCTTTAAAGTTTTTTTTCAACAGCCTTAAGCTTACATATAAATAACTATTTAAAATTTCAACCTATCGATTTAGAATGAATGAATGAATGAATGAATGAATGAATACACTTTATTGCACACCACAAAGAAATTACAAAATTTAATTTTTACAGTAAGATGTACAACTAAGGCGGTCTTATCGCCATCAGCGATCTCTTCCAGACAACCTTTACAGGAAAAACTGGAAAGAAAGGGGAAGGTGGTGCTAAGTACTAAGACAAAATGTAAAATTAATACTACTCAAGTTAATAATGATAATGATGGAATTTAGTCAACAAAAACTTATTATTACCTATGTATTAAATAAACTTAAATACAACACAACTACATAAATAAATAAATATAAATACATATTTGAACAAAATACACTACATACACTTAAATACATACTTGATATGAACAAGAAACCGTTGTGTCTAGGTGACCAAGAAGCGATTAATGTGACAAAAGTTGTTTTGATCAAAGCGCTAGAAAATACGTTTTGAGCCTGGTATTGAAAATTGATACGACTCAGATTGTCTGATAGTCAGTGGTAGGGTAGAATGTATGTCTGCAGTAAATAGTATAAGTAAAGTAATTTAAAAAAACACTCTTGGTACGTTGAAGATATTGAAGAAGTGCAAACAATTTATTAATTTAATTAGAATCAAAAAGAGAAACAATGCTTATTGTTATTTAAAGTCATTAGTATTAAGGAATCAAATGGGTGCATATTAAAGTAGTACATAATATTATTAATTTTTAATACCAGTTTTTTTTTTAAATTTATTTATAACATATTAAACCGCATTAATAGAAGTTTGGAAACAGCACAGCTTAACCTGCAGTAAGAACACCTCTGCCTAATTTTTGACGAGGCGTAAACATAGTATATTTAAAATAACGCAATCGGGAGTCGAACCCCGGAAGAGGATTAATGTTGCATTAAATTAACTATTTTTTGCATCCTCTTTAGACTCAGACCGAGTAGCAGGATCATATAGAAAATTATGAAATATTTTATTGACCTTAAATGACATATCTACAACGCAAATTGTTGCCGACCAAAGTGACGATTACAAATCGATAGCAATTCCAGCGAAAAGCGTCGCACCAAATGCGCATGACTGAAAACGCGACGCAATTACCAAAATAAACTGTATAAGCAAAAAACAAGTACCTGTTGCATCCTAGCGTATTCATTCTCTTATACTTTCTGTGCCCGAGCAGCATAGAAACACAAAATATGGATTAATTCAATAAAACCAATATGCTACTACGAATATCTGAAAATCAAAACTCGTACAAGTTAATGCCAACAGCAAATATAATTGGAATTTGTTAAGAAAGCCTTAATACATACCTCATTGTGCACCACAGCAATGAATCGCAGTATTATATGGCAATCAATGAAATAAAAATCCCCGGGAGAGTTTTTTAACGACGAGGGTCTTGAATTTTCTTTTGACACATTTGCTAGTGCTGCCAATTGCCAAAACAAAAGTGACGAAGTGGGTGGGTAGGCAGGCAGGTACCGGTACCGCTAACTTACGTATTCTCTATGGTAACAAAATAGCACTTTTATTGCTAAGATACTTGTGAAATGCTTCCGTAATGAATGAATTGATATTACGAGCTTGGATATATTACAGATTTTAAAAAACGCCGTAAAATTTATAAATACTATTTCAGTATTTTCAGTCCGTGTATGAAAATAGTAACGCCAATTTCTTAGCAAGTTCATATGGCTAAAAAGGACAATTGACACATTAAAAAAAATTTGTGGTGGGTAATATCATATTTTTACGATATCGATATCTGATATCGGATTCTGAAACTATATATTTTTTGAAACTATATATTGGTGTATCAGTCTGTATTTGGTAACGTTAAACCTATAAAACGATGTGTACTGATACTTACTAATAATCACAATGCAATGATATCATTTTATGATACAGTCTATTACATAGAAGTAGGTAGGTACTCTAAACTGTCTCGATTTAGTACTTTAGGCGTATTATGAATGTTTCAAAAGAATTTATTTTAATATTTTGTTTCAGTGAGCTATGCTTTAATAAACATATTTAAAACTTATAATATCAATGAACATTCCATCATATTCGAATTTATGCGAGAAATTTCGAAATGATTCAAACCATTACTCAAACCAATACCTAACCAACTTTATATAAGTAGGTACACGATATCAACACTTTTTACACTTAGTAACTTTATATGTAAGTACAACTTAAAATAACTAACTACTTATCTGAAACCTATAATAAACTTACACAAAAAAACGCAAAGTTATTTACATTTGTTTGCTCGCGCCACAGAATCTATTACTAGAATTTATAAAAAACGTTAGAAATGGATCACCGAAGCTATGAGTTCAAGGACAAAGGTCAGTGAGAGTTGCTTAAATTTGCGAATCAAAAATGCATCGTAATGTTGACAAAATAAGGTTTATTAAAAGTGTTCACTCACAAACCCTTTCAGTCGGCCTGCATCGGTTCTGTAGCCCGTATCGCGACCCGATACGGTTTGATATCCTATAACGATATATTGGATATCGAGTGAGATACCGAACCGAGACGTATCGCATCGATGCAGCAATATCGCGTTGAACCAAATATATAGTTTTGGTGCGCACCGATATCGGATAATACGATATCGGTCTAATATACGTTTCAATATCTATATACGATTTGTATCGGCCATTCCTAAAAAAAATACAAATAATTTTTGGTTTGGTTCTGTCGGGGGTGTTTTGGCGCCTTTGGCGCGTAATCGTATTTTTTTATTGTTTATAGTGATTTTTGGGTCGTAAAAGTGGTGTTATTTTGCGAAACAAAGTGTCGTGCGAGTGAACAATATACAGGGGCCTTACCATTAGCTCTTAAAGCAGGACTGCTATTGGACTGCATTGCTCTTTTGTACTATGACATCGTTTTTAGCAGGCCTGTGGCAGGCCAATTTACGTTGACGTTTCTAAACCGTTCACCATTTTTTTACTATGAACTTTTCAATCTTTTCATTCCATGACACTCAATTTGACAGCAGGTAAACGTCCTTTTGAGCGAAGCTAATGTCATCCTAGCCATCTTGAAGAAGTTACTAGGAGACTAACTTTTTCGACATATTTTATGCGTTTCTCAGACTTTTTTCAGCAGTTTTGTGAAAATTTACATGTTTCATTATAGATTAAGGAACCTTATTACAGTGTAAAGAAACCTGAAGGTCTTTGAGTTAGTATTTTGTATAAAATGTTTATATCATCATTTACCAAAATGAAAATACAATTTCGACAAAATTGTTAGCATGGTTTTGTGATGTAATAGGTATATACAATAGAATATATTGAAAAAACTGTACTTTCAAATTTTATAACTCTTCTTTCTTACTAATATTTATGTGTAATACTTTTTTCAGATTTGTAACAAATACATGGTAATTATAAGTGTAAATGATGGCTATGATTCATTTAATTTACAATAAAATATGGTCTCATCATCCTTTGTAGTCTCACTTGAATGAACTGAGCACTATAGCATCTGTATGGCTTTTAGGTAAACATACAATACACATTTTAGTTTAACTTTAAAGATATGTCCTTTCCGTTCAATTGAGTAAAAAGAAAAGATAAAGAAACATATTTTACAGGTTATAGCACCTAAAACCCTTGTGTTATGAATATGTTGCTGATTTTGTTTGTTTAAATATTGCCTGGGTGTAAAACACAACTAAGTTTTAGTTCTTATATAACACATTTGCAGCAGTCTTACAAAGATGATAAAATTAATGAATATTTCCTTTTATTGTAGGTGATTCTAGATATTCACTGCTCAAATTTATGATGACAACAATTGTTAAAGCAGAATTAGATTTTTCTGAAGCCTATTATACCTATACAGAGACATGTAAAAACTCTTAATGACAGAGAGAGATCAATTATAGGTGTTCTACAGACTCTTATTCAATGGTTCATTACCAACCTCAGGTAGCTAGCCTTATTGCAAAAGCATTTGTAATCCTACATAACATTTTGCAATGCAGCTAATCAATTATCTCACAGATCAAGCAAATTTATCTCACAGACGAAGAGGTTCACCAATAAGCTTATGAATTGATGTATTTTTTAACCCCTTGTAATTCCAGACACAAATAAATTGTCTTATGGCTCGATTCCACAACTTCGTTAGCCGACCAGTTAATACATATACCTAGAAAGTTATGGTTGTTTTGTTAGATTTTAAATTTAGGGTTAAAACTGAAGTACTATTATATTAAGTATGTCTTTTTTATTTTAATATGTGTTTGAAATATATTTTTTTGTAATTATATTATATATATGAAATCATGTGTTTGTTTTTTTTACTGCAAAAATTCTACAAAACATGTCTCTAACCAAATGCTCGACTGGTAGAGAATACCTAATATGTAATATAATTTTCTGTTTCCTCTTCCTCTCCTTGAATCATTAATTATTTTATGTTTTATTTTTTGCATTTAGTCTACCCAGTCAGTACTAAAATAGAATAGATTATTATAATACCCATGTAAAAAGTAGTAGTAGTCTTTTACTACACAGTGTAACTGAACCAGAAACTTCATTCAAACCCTAATTTTGTGACTACATCGCCCGCAGAATTAAAATTTCTGCCACCCTTTCCATTCGCTTGGAGTGGTCTCCAGCTGTTAAAGATTTGTTAACTGTTATTCCCAAAGGTTATACAATTGGGTGTAAGAAACTAGGCGTTTTTTTTTGTTGGTTTTCACTGAAAGTCAATGGATGATCACTTTTTTATACTAATATTTTAATAAAATTACTTACAACTCCACTTTACTTTATTCAATACTTACACACAAGTATGACATTGTGAAAATATGGTTTAACCACATGAATAAATATTTACGCATGTGGTTTAACTAAATATTTAACTATAAATATAAAATAGTCGAACGTACGTACTACTCCGGGAAAATGGAATATTTCTTCAATTTTTGAATGTTACCGCCAAAAATGCAGGCAGAACCGTTCCAATCATGATCACGTTAAAATGTCTATCCACATTTTCAATAACCCAACACTGTACATTAATTACTATCGCCAAGAAGGTAATTTTACTAGAATTGAGTATTTTAAGTAATCTCCTGCAAAATAGCAACATTTAGATCGACTTTTTCTCTATAAAATCCAATAAGTAGAAAGTTTTTCAAAAACCGGTAATTTGGAATATTTCATGTATTTGTGTATTTGAACGTTTTCAACTAAAAAGAGACAGATTTATCTGAACCAGTATAGCTCTGTCTCGTTCATGCAATCTGCAGACAAACAGACCATAGACAAGCTTAGCAGTTCACCTTTTGGTTTAGCGGTGCTAAAGTCGTTTAGCTATTCAGCGGTTATGGTATGATTTTTAGCAGGGCAAAAGCAGCCCTACTGTTGAACTGCCTGGAAATTGAGTGGCTTGCTATAAGCTGATGGTAAGCCCCCAGTTCGGTGAAATAACATGGTGTATGGGTCGTAACCAAGAAAAGTGGGCCGTGAATTTTGCGCGGGAACGCGAACTGTTCACCTCTTTCTTGGGGACTTCTCTATATTCCTTCAATCTTTCGACTGTCTCCAAAAACTCCATCGAAGCATTAAAACGGCTAACATCAACGTTTTAATGCAATAATAAAGACAATATTACTAAAGAATTGGCTGTATGGACAAGTATCCGAGGCCGTTAAACTTACTAGAAAAAAATGGTTTGGTTCGTAATATTTATTTACTAGGTGATTAAAGCTTCGTTGGGGAGTTTTTGGCGGGAGTTCGTGAGATACGTTTGAAGTCCGTTTATTTTATCGAATTTTTATTGTTTATAGTGATTTTTGGGTCGTAAAAGTGGTGTTATTTTGCGAAACAAAGTGTCGTGCGAGTGAACAATATACAGTTCGGTGAAATAACATGGTGTATGGGTCGTAACCAAGAAAAGTGGGCCGTGAATTTTGCGCGGGATCGCGAACAGTTCACCTCTTTCTTGGGGACTTCTCTACATTCCTTCAATCTTTCGACTGTCTCCAAAAACTCCATCGAAGCATTAAAACGTCTAACATCAACGTTTTAATGCAAAAATAAAGAAAATATTACTAAAGAATTGGCTGTATGGGCATAGTTCCCTTTGCCTACCCAGAATGGGTGAAGAAAACAACAACAACAACAACATAGGTGATTAAATTAATTTTTTAGGATTTGTTACCAAAGAGTAAAGTAATATATTGTTTGTTACTGATTTGACTGAAAACCAAATGTTTAATTGAAAATTATACATAAGAATGTCTTTTGACGTAAACTGGGATACGGATAAATACAAAGAAGATCATGAAAGTGAAGAACACTGGCAGTTGCGACGAGCTTTCATGGAGCGGTGGAAACATGATTACCCTGAAGAGAGATTAGTTTGTTTGGCCAGAGTATTTGCGAATATGGAATTTATGGGGTGCAGATACCCATCAGAGGTCATGCTCGAGGTATCGCGCCTATCACAGGAGGTTTGTTTACTGACATCTGTTATTAATAATAGTTAATAACAATTGTAATTTGTTAACTAAAACCAGATCTTGTTTGTGGTTCCAGATAGTTCAATCGTACAGGAATGTTAGGAAAAACAAACTGCAGAGGACCTTTGTGTCTGCATCTACAGCAGCTGAGGACCGCGCTAAGGGCGTCAAAAGGCAAGGTGGAATAATACAAGAAAGTGTGCCGAGCAAATCGGCCAAAATAGAATTTGTAAGGCCGGGTCAACAAGTAACATCTACTGAAACAGATAGTGATGAAGAAAAACCTAATGAAGCTGTTGAAAACAGCAATGATAATGAAGAAAAAGTTAAAACAAGTTCAGAAGTCCCCAACAATGAGTATATGAAAGAAATGATCCAATTAAAATGTTTGGATGTTCAAATGTTTAAAGAAAGAATGTTTCAAACTAGTTTTGGGAAGTTTGTGTTACTCATACGGCCGTGGGCTGGCAAACTATCAAATATTCAGGGTAAGTTGCATCTGATTTATTTTTACTCTCTTCAATTTATTTATCAAAGCAATAATTACATGATAAATCAACGATTGAACAGTTTGGTGTTGCGTCTCCAGAAAAACACTTAATTAGTTTAATTACTAGTATAAATTTAACAAGTACCTTTATATTTTAAATGACGTATGTATAAACAAACTATAACTATGAGCATGTCAAGCATTATATTAAGAAATTTCTAGCTGTGCCTGTGACTTCTTTTGCGTGGACTAGAGAATGCTTGGCATGTCTCACCCTCTTTTACTTATTCTTTAAATTAAATAATGTTTCTAATGTACTATCATAACTTACTCCATAATACAAAGGTTATCTATTGAGTGAAATTGGTCCAAATGTTTCGAAGATTAGCCAGACAAACATTTAAAAAATAGATATAAGGACTATTATAATATGCATTTAGAGGAAACCTGTGTATTTGAAATTACAAACAGATACTTGTTAATTTGAACAAAGTTATGATTATGTTAAGTATTATTGTTATATAAACTTTTTTCAGCTAGTTGCCAAGTGTGCGGGGTGCAGTTGCAGAACACGTATGAAGATGGTTGTTTCACTGTCACTATGAATGGGAAGCTGCTGGCGCGAGCTACAGGAAGCACTAAAAATGATGCTAAATGCATAGTAGAAATAATGGCGTGGAATGTGAGTACATCTTTTTACCAGTGCAAGCCTTACATCAAGGTAGAGGGAGATTGTCGATTGGCGGCCTTAGGTCAGACCTTTAAGACGTCTAAAAGCTCCGACCAAACTTACTGGTTATTTTGTGATTATTGCCCGTTTTAAAGCATTACGAAAAACTGACCTGCCATCATCATCATCTGTGTCACATAGCACTAAAAAAATATCACTAGATAAGAAAGGCAGTAGTATCCTAACTTCACATAAAATATCTAAATACTGGGATCTGACCATTGAGCTGACAACTCAATGGGAAGCACAAATTCTTCATAATTATTATATCTTCAAACGGAGTCATACCGCAATCTCACTAAAAGCTCCGAAGTCTTCAACATTCTATCTCACATGAAACACTACAAAAAGCCACAATTCTAATCACTTGCCAAATGATGATGATATTAAAGGAGATGTCCCGTAACAGGCCCAGACATTGTACAGTATTCTAAAAAATCAAGAAAAATCTACTAACTTTATAAATACGAATAACTGTATATAACATATAATTTAGCGGCTCAAAAATAAAAACAATCTTTTAAATATCCCTCTCAATTACGCATACAAAATGGCGTTTGACGAAAAAAAAAAGATAAACCATAAACTCTAAATGTCAGTGGCTGTCAGATTTCCTTTGTCATAAATTGACATAACCACTCGTCATAATCTCACGTAAAAAGGTTATATTATATAATCGCAAATAAATGTCCTATAAGCATTACTTATGTTAAAACTCTTTGTTTTGTTTGTTATTATTACAGCAAGCACAAGTTAGCAAATAATATCACTAATTGTTCGAGGTAAGCGATTTTAAATTGGCAAAACTGACAGATGTCATCAAAGTGTCATCTTCCGCCATGTAAGTATTTGTTGTTTAGTATTGGTATTCTAATAAGTTTATTTTTGTTTGAGCCATTAAACGAAGCCATTTTAAAGATTTTGGATAATAACAAAGTGTTGTAGGTACATTGCCCTAACTTTTGGTAACGTGTACAGGTTCTGGGCCTAGCCTCCATACAATTTGGGACATCTCCTTTCTGACTTCGCCAATGTATTTATGTACATGTTAACTTATGCTAGTTTCGACTTTTTATACCATTTACTTTACACCGTGTATGCACCGTGAATTTTCATCCACCTAAAATACGAAGCCCACATTATGCAAATATTATGTATAACATCTTGGCAGTGCTAATTTGATTATTTTATCGATACAAATATTCATAAAAAAATATAAAATATTGATTCAGCTATTCTTTATAAAACACGATGTGTAGCTATGTAAGGTCCATTCACCCGGGAATCCGTCGCAGCAAAATAATACGTCCAAGTGCGTCACAGCTTGTTTCATAATTAAAAGTCTGAATCAATTTTCTTTTTGTGTTGGATAGTCCATTTATCGAGGAAGGCTCTACGCTATATAACATCACGCTGCGCCTAATAGGAGCGAAGCATGAGTGAAAAATGTTGCAAAATAGTAGCGATCATAATAACAGAAATTGACGCGGACGAAGTCGCGGGCAACAGATAGTTTCTTAATAGCAATGTTTTATGCAAATAAATAATATTTGATTTCTGATATCGATCTATTTGTCGAGCAGAGATTACGAGAAGAAGTGGTGAGCGTGTTCGTGAAGGAGCAGTGGATCGCGCAGGGCGAGCGCATCTCGCTCAGCGACGTGGCGGCGCGCGCGCAACACAACTTTGGGGCGCCCATCGAGAACAGCGTTGCTACCAAGTACGACCATTGGTAACTTGTCCTATTATATTCTTTATTGCGCACAAAAATACATAAAAGTTGTTGCAGAAAAACAGTTTACAAAGGTGAGCATATCTCTCTTCCAGCCAACCTAACTGGTGTGAAAGAAATACGTTTAAACGGGCACAGTAATGTGCATTTAGAATTGTAAAGAAAATTTACATAAATAAAAATGGACTAGCATAAGATAATGATAAATATACCTACTTAAAGTTTACCTTAGGTAATATGAAACTTCGATTAATTGATGAAAATTTAGGTAATTTGAACTTCAAATAACCTACCCGCAGAGGAAGCGACTTCTCGCTTAAGAAACGTAAAATAGATATACATTCCCCATTGTTAGTAAGATAGTTGTCCCACCGCCGGCGAGGAAGCGACTAACTATCGGCTAGTATGGACATAATATGGATTTTGAAAATTATTTTGCTATTATTTTCCGCTCGTTTACACCGGCCTAGGTACCTTTACCACTACCCGCACTAACACTGATTGAGCAAGCACTATTTCATGCAGGAAAACCGCCCGCCCTCCCTCAAAAATGCATGCAGTACAGTTAATGCAATTATTAGTACTGAAGTATGATTGCAAAATAATATTTGTAAAGTACGAATAAGCATTTACTCGTACACTAAAATTGGGACACACGCGTAGCACATTAAGCAGTAGGTTTATGTCGCTGACTTATTACTAAGTATAATGTATCTTTAAATTAATTGTATATTGATTGACATTCAATAAACTACCACATACGAAACATGTCGATTTGCCTTTAACTCAAAGCCTCGTAAATACATATTACTACAGTGTAACACCGATATAAGAAAAACATCGACGACTAACCCCCGTATTTATAAAGAAGTAATTACTTATTGCTTAGTAAAGTCATAACTTAAGATGTTACTACCTAGTACTTACGTGAAGGAAGTGGGTCACCATTAAAAGACATATTGTTTGGCTGAACTTTTCATAGTTCTAACTTCCAATAATTACTAGAATAAGTACTACAAATTGTTACCTAAGTGATTACTTTTAGTCAAGTAATTACTTTTACTTGTTTATAAATACGGGTGTAAGTCTCCTGAGAATGCTACGTGAAGTGGCGAAACGCGTCGAGGTTTTTCTTATATCGGTGAAATAGTGCTTGCTAAATCAGTGTTAGTGCGGGTAGTGCGGTGAAGGTACCTAGGCCAACGTTAACAAGCGGAAATCATTAGCAAAATAATTTTCAAAATCCATATTTAGTTATGGATTTCCGCAAAGTAACGCCTGAGTTTATTAATTAGCACTATGTTTTCCTCTTCTATACAATCCTGTCAGTCGCCATCGAGTCTACTCCCTTCTAAATCATATCCTATCTGACACATTCAACCCATCTCTTTTTAGGTGGCCCTCTACCCGTCCATCCATCAACAGTCATATTCATCACACTTTTTGTCACGTGCCCTTCATCTCTTCTCATCATATGTCCGTACCCAGATAGGCGATTTCCTTTCAACTTTTCTACTACTGGTGCTACTTTTATACTTCCTTTAATGTATTCATTCCTTATTTTATCCATTTTTGTCACACCACACATTCACCTTAACATACTAATTTCTGCTGCATCCAAACGTCTCTCTTCTACCTTCTTATAAACCTCCTCCTATAAACTCCGCATGTTGCGATACAATAGGATACTTTATTCTTATTTGAAGTAGATCTTAAGTGATTAATTAAAAGATGAAGAAGTGTCAATTAAACTCTGATTAGGAGTTACAACAAATATTAAACTTATAGCTGCACTTTCTTGGTGACTTATTTATAAAATGTCAATGTCAAAGTATAGGCAACATAACGAAAATTACTCGTAATGACGTTTGCTTAGAGTTCTATGACGTCATAACGTAACTGCCAGCGTTTTCAGAGTTCAAAATAATAAAAAGGCAATTTTTTAATTAAAAATATGTCATCAGTCGAAAACTGTAAGCCGAGGAATTGTGTTTGCAATTTCTATTTTCGAATAGAACAAACTTTTATCTTTGCAGAATGATGAAGCTGATGGGTTGGAAGGGCGGCGGCCTGGGCGCCGACGCACAAGGCATCGCGGAACCTATCAAGCCTAACATGCAGCTGGTAAGTGTCAATACAAGGCTACCTCAGATAGTCGGTGGCCGGTTTTTTCTCAGAGAATCGGTAAACTTGAAAAATTATGTCTCAGGCGGGATTCGAACCCGCATCTCCTCGCATGCCGGGCGGGCGCTATACCATTAAGCCACCGAGACACTGCGACACAGCGCGAATTTTTCTAGCATATTCTTATCGCTATAAGACAGCGTTGTTTCATCACATGTTAGGAGTTTGCACCCTTAACACCCGAAAGAAACATAATTGCAGATGTTTGACAGTCAGTTAAGATGAAACAGCTATTTATACATATACTTTGTTTGATATTTTAGCAACTTAATTGCAATTATAATATCAGTATATAACCTTGAAATTTTTCAAGTTCTTCTGAAATCTGTCTACTTGTTCAAATTAAAAATTTCAATTTCAACAATTATACCCAATTCTATCCAAATTTAAGCAGACAGACAAATTGTTATATTATACTAATAACAAAATTTCATTAGGTAAACAGAGCTGGTCTAGGCAGTTCTAGTTCCGACATCCGCCAACTCAGGCGCTCGGCCCAGGAGCTGATGCGGCGGTACATAGCGTCCGACACCCTGGACTTGGATCTGGTGTTCAGTGCCGACTTCAGCAAGGATGAACGGGCGCTGCTACACCAGGTCGCTCAGAGAGCCGGCTTGCAGTCGAGAAGCTACGGCGCAGATAAAGATAGGTGAGATATTTGTTGTGTTATTATGTGAGGCGAAATGGAAAGGTTCTGCGACCGCGCACCGGAAGCCGATCTCTGGGTAGGCCCCCACCAGATGAACTGACGATCTGCTAAAGGTTAAACCTGAAAGGTACTGAAAAGCCGTAACGCCCTGTTGCCGTAAGCCGTAACGCAAAATCTTGGGGTCCCGGGTTCGACCCCGAACAAAATTTATTTTTGCCCGATCCGGGGATCCGAATTTTCGAACATTGCTCGGTTTTGTGATCACCCACCCGCATTTGGCAAGCATAGTGGTTATGCCAGCACCCATCATTGCTGTGGTAACTTGAATACAATTATAGAGGCCTTTCCCTGCAGTGGGATATGTGTCTGTTACTTTACTTAACAAATTTTTGGATTCAGAAACCCATTTCTGACGTATCAAGTTTTAAAATGCGTACTTTTTTTTCGTGTCAATATTTGCCCCGGCGGGCAATCTAGGGCCATCCATAAATTACGTCACACGTTAAGGGGGTCGATTTAGTGTGACATTATGCGACAAGGGGGTGGGAGGAATCCTAAATTTCGTGACATCACATTTAAAAATGAAAATTATACAAATTAATAGATTTCAAGTTGCAAAATATGTGACGTCACACTAGGGAGATTCTCTCAAATGTGACCAGCTGCGTAAAAATATCATTAATATGGTTTCACGTAATTTATCGATGGCCCCTCAATGCTTTAATTTTGAATAAATTATAGAAATTGTATTGTACTGTCAACAGGTTCTTAGTAGTGAAAAAGAAACTAGATCCTTTCTCCCTCGCGCGGGCGGTCATCGAGAAAGGCGGCTCCACCCCCAAGTACCGGGTGTTCATCCCGGCCGGGCTGCAAAGCAACGGGAGATAAACATATCATAGACTACAACCATAGATGTATATTGTTCGAACAGTTTTTATGCAATAAAAAATCTATTGACTTGAATCATTTGTTTTTTTTTTGTCTGCCTCAAACCGCCTGGTAAGCGAAAGTACATTGATTTAAGGGGATTATTAGCTATGGGCTGCCCCCAATTGATTTAATTTTATTACTTCTAAACGAAATCAATTCTTAAAAAACTAGAACAGTATTTTTTAGCAAATTACCTCTAGTATTTATTGAATCGCAGTAAACTTTTCATTTAGTTGTTTATAAAGTCGAATTTGTTGCAAACGCCAAAAACGGTCTCTTCTAACAATAATGTACAATACGAAAGAATGCCAGAATAAAAATTAGTTAACAGCGATTTAATAAATACCAGAGGTAATTTGCTAAAATAATTTTCTAGTTTTTTGAAAATTGATTTTATTCGAAGTTATAAAATTAAATCAATGGGGGCAGTGCATAGCTCTAATAGTTCCCTTAAATCGCACCTGAGCCAAAATTACTTACTTATCAAAAATTTTTTGGCGATGCTAAATTTCCCAATTTAATAATTTTAAATAGGTAGGTACTTTAATCCGAGTGCATACGTGAATAAGAAAATAAATGTTATTTGCTATAGGTACTCTCGTTTCATTTTATTACTTACTGTGTTTCCAAGAAATACTAATCTTCTATCTACTTATCTATACACCGTGAAATTTTAGTGGTTGTTTTCCCACAAAAGAACGATTTACCTTTAGTAGCACCATCGAATCGTGCGAGTTATTTTTTGAAAATAAAGATATCATTGTTCTCAACTAATTTTTATTTTATTTTATTTATTGAGAAAACCAACAGCGTATACAGTAAATTTTAAATAAACATGTAGAATGCAAATGGTATGGCCAATAACAGGTTTCCCTAAATTACTAAAAGTACAAATGTTGTTGGAAGTAAGTACCCACAGTATGAGTAAAATATAACCATAGAACAAACAAGCAACTCAAGGTTAAATTTTAAGAAGATTATAAAGTGATATTTAGCCACAAGCCCTAAAACATCCAAATCTTGTGCATAATAATTGTTCAAGCAAGGCATGACGTTTAAGTTAAAAACCACAACAAGTTAAAATACTCAAATCAGATAGATAACTTTAAGTACATATTAAATAAGCATGTGTATATATAATACCTAAATAAATAATAGAACGACATATACTACTAAAAGAATAAAATAGAGACATATTGAAGTTATGTTAACGTTACATTCTTAATTGCTTTAGTGATATCCTTTTTAAATGTAATTTTAGATTTTCCAAAGATGTCGATGTGTCCAAAATGCTTGTTATACGTCAAAGCAAGGCGTGAAAGAACTGAGTTTCTGTGGTACTTTGTGTGATGTCGAGGAGTATCTAACAAGGTCGTGTTGCGGGTGCGATACTTTGGAGTACGAAAGATGACTTTTGAGACTAGATTTGGACAGTCAATATTGCTATTTATGATATCGTACAACAAAGCCATGTCTAACACAACACGCCTCTTTTCCAAGGATAAGAGACTGTGCTCAGTACCACTGTCTGTGCAAGTAGCGAAGTTATTATGACGCCGATAGTTAAGGTGTTTAGAAAATATTTTTTGGATTCTCTCAATACGGTTTTTGTAAACTTTGTACTGTGGAGACCATATAGAGCAAGCATATTCCAAAACACTTCTGACATACGCAAAGTATACCATTTTGATTGCATCGATATTCGAAAAAGGTTTACAAATGCGGAAAACAAAACCAAGATTTTTATACGCTTTAGTTGTTATACAGTCAATGTGTTCGGATAACGTCATTTTATGGTCGAAATATATACCTAAGTCCCTGACACATAGTTTCCGGCTGATTTCTACTCCGTCAAAGTGATATTTATGTAGAATCGGTTTAGGTTTCCGCGTAAATGTGATACACTCACACTTACCTGCATTAATAGTTATTTTATTTTTTCTATAGTACTCGAGCAACCTGTTCAAGTCTTGCTGTATCAATAGACAATCATGAACTGCGTCAATTTTAAGGAAAATCTTTTTGTCATCAGCATACATAAGATAACAGGTGTGTTCCATGCAAGATCCTATGTCATACAGGTAGGCATTGTAAAATAGTGGGCCTAAGTGAGAACCCTGTGGGACTCCAGTAGGGACGTTAACATAACTCGACCGGTATCCGCCTATAACAACTGCCTGTGAGCGATTCGTGAGATATGATTCTGTCCAGCGAAGCAAGTCACCATGAATTCCAAGTGTTTGTAACTTGTTGAGCAGGATCACGTGATCCACACGATCGAAAGCTTTTTCGAAGTCGGTGTAGATCACATCAACCTGCCCACCATGATCTATATTCTCGAGAACAAAAGTGGAAAAACTTGCCAAGTTAGAAGTAGTGGATCGCTTTCGCAAAAAACCATGTTGCTGCTCGGGGATGGAGCGTGCAAGCGTGGAGTAAATCACATCATATACTACTCGTTCGAAGATTTTAGCAGCAATGTTTAAAATAGAAATGCCTCTATAATTTTTAATATCCGTACGCGACGCCTTCTTGTGTACTGGGACTATGAGAGCAGACTTCCATATGTGTGGAAAGATACCTTCACGCAGAGAACGGTTGAATATAAGCGTCAATGGAAGAGCAAGTGATTTAGCACAACGCGACCAAAACAGAGAAGGTAAACCATCACTACCAGCACCCTTATTTGTGTCCAAAGTTTTTAACATCTCTTCGACTGTGCTTGTGTTTATCTGAACGTTAGAAACTATGTCCGTACTCGTCTGTACCGTATGTACAGGTGTGCTGTTAATGCTAGGCACGCCGAATACACTATGGAAAAAAGAGTTAAAAGCGTTGCATATGTCTTTCGCGTCAGTGTACTCTGCACCCTCTAAACACATTTTCTTGGGATAGCCAGAACCACCTCGAGTTGCTTTGACAAATGTCCAGAATGATTTTGGATGCTTTTTGATGTTACTTTCACAGCTAGATTTGAATCTATTAAAACATTCCCTCTGAACACGGTGTTCTCTTGCTCGAAGTAGTTTAAATTCGTCGTAATCTAACTTATTCCCGAATTTTTTCCAACGCATGTGTGCTTTAGCTTTCTCCTTTATGATTTTAATTAAGGCCGATGTGTACCATTTAGGATATGATCGCTTCCCTGTGTTACTAAGTGGAACATGAGAACGAACACAAGTGTCCAGTATGTTGTACAAAGTGTCTGTAGCCTCGTCTATAGTCCCCGTACACAAAAGCGACCGCCAGTCCTGTTCTTAAACATATTAATTAATACAATCAAAATCGGCCCTCCTAAAGTTACGCCTGGGTGTAATATTTTCACGAAGAGGAATGATGTTTAAGTCCAAAACTATACCGCAGAATGAAGGATGCGCGCGATCCTCTTTGAGGAGCGGGGCACTCGCAGGGATAATATTTAAAGGCAAATTAGAAAATGCAAGATCTAACGTATTACCCACGTAATTTTTTAAGGTGTTAAACTGCTTTAACCCGTGGAATGTAAGTGCTTCTATTAATTGAATACTCGCATCTTGTACCTCAGTAGACCCTTTTTTTATGGTTGTGTATCCGTCAGGGTTCCAGCAAATAGACGGTAAATTAAAATCACCAATTAATAAAAAATTATCGTTTGGACAAAGTTCAATAACACTGGCAACTTTTTGTCTGATAAAATTGATATTTGAAGGCATATGACGAGATTCAGGGGGAATGTATGCCGCGCAAATATGTAAGTCGGAATTCGAAACGCACGCACTTGCAGGTATGGTAATCCATAGTATTTCAGTGGGGTTGCTCACACCGAGATCACGATGTACAGCTCCGAGTGTACGTCGTGTTAATATAAGCACGCCGCCGCCCGTACATTTATCACTAAAACGCAAGTCTCGATCGGCCCTGAAAACGTCATACCTATCGTCGCACAACTCGCTATCAAAAATGCCACTGTGCAGCCACGATTCCGTTAAAACAATTACATCGAAGTCGTTCGTCAGAATATTTAATCGTAGCTCCAGACACTTAGTCCTTAGACCACGAACATTCTGATAATAAAAGTTTAAATTATCATTAGCCATTTTTGTAAGCATTTCCAAAAGTAATAAATTGATAGAACATCAAGGCTACACAGTGCACAATAAAAGATTTTTTGTTTGCTTTCACCCACTTTAAGAATTGCCTTAATTTTCCATTTTTTAATATTACAATGCGACGCACTTACACATTTATATTTGGTATCAACGCACTGACAATATTTGATTACCTTTACCAATGCAACACATCTCCTCATACAACACTTACATGCATTCATAAGATAACAACGATGCATCCGAAACGAAATTACTAGTGGAACGTTATAGGTATAGTAGTTATGATTATAAAGAACAATCTGGGACTGAAGTAACCCAAGCAACTGACTCCGGCAGATAGTAGTGAGTAATGGTGCGATTTTCTGGTTTTGGGGGTAGAATATGATAATGTTTAATAGGATGCAACACAACGAGTCACTCAAAGACCCAAGAAATAAACATGAGTCAACAGAAGAGAGTGCAATCTTTTGGTGTAGCTGTGTATAAAATTTTGATAAAAAAAGAATGAGTAAAAATTGAACGTTTAACCATGTAGGTATTGCTGTGATAAATAATATTTGAATGTTTGATGCATTATCATTGTTTCCCGTTTGAATGTCGAAAGTGTCATGGTGTATCAATATAAATACACGACCTAACTCATAACAAGCAAAACCCATCGACAAAACGGACTGATATTTAATAAATTTGTGAAAATATAGTAAATAGAACGATAAAATACTGTTACTCATGTAGCGCAAGCAAAGAGTGTGGACACACTGTCGACGCACACTTATCGCGCGTATGTCTAATTGGTTGAAAACGCAAGTCATACCGTACATTGAGCACTCATTACGTGTGGTAAAAGAGTAGCATAAAGCAGAGTAGACAAACTGAGTTAGGAGATAACAATGAATTGCTTTTACATTACATAAGTAGGTAACGTTATTAAATAAAAAGTCGTGAAAAAAATAATAAAAAGCTATGAACTTCATTAAACTAATTTTGAAATGTCTCTTTCCTGTGATACTTGCAAAGCCGGCGCCGTGTCGTTCTTCCTGACATAAATTCTTCCGTTTTTTGACCACACATATTGATACTGTTTAAGTTTCGCCGTCTCCCTGCATTTCTTCAGTAAAAGTTTATTGAATTGTGTGAGATGCTCATTGACATAAACGGGTCGCACGCTGCCGTGCATGCCAAGGTCTTTGGTGGTCAATCTATTCTTGCGTGTGCCGGAAATTATGTTGTCCTTCAGAAGACGGGTTTTTAACTTTGCAACTATATTTTTTGGGCGGCCCTGTTGCTTGAGCCTCGGAGCAACACGGTTGATTTCTATTATATCTTCATGGGCAATCACAACACCAGCGTGTTTAGCAATACACAGCATTATATCGCTCAAATTTTCATCCTTATTTACCGGGACTCCGACGATCTCCAAATTCAGAAGGCGTTCCCTTTGATTATTACTATTAATTTCTAATTGTAGTAATTTGTTTTCAGTACTTAATAAATCTATTTTTGACTCCAGTGATTCGATTGTTCTCTTATTAGTGGCCATTGATTCCATTTTCTTAGTGACAGTATCGTATTGATCGCAATTGAACTGTACTGAGTGCTCTAATGCTGTGATCTGCTTTACAGTCTCATTGTGCTTTAGATTGAGAGATTGGACTGACTTTTTTATCTCTTGATATTCATGACGGACGCTGCATATTTCTGACTTGATTTCAGCGAATGATGCATTTAATTTCTCCAGATCAGTCTTCAATACAGAGTCCAGGTTGCTTTTAATTTCAGATAACTCATCTTTGATTTCCATTTTCCAATCATTCAATGTACTACGTATTTCTGCAGTAAAAGTTCTGAGAGCCTCTGAGAAGTCGTCATCATGTTTCCGCTTACGTGCAGTAACATTGCTTGATGCATCAGATTCACTGATGTCCGGGTTGGAGCAGTAAGGCTTGTTTGGCGACCGATACATTATTGAAGTAGCACTTCTACACAACTGTTAAGTCTATGATATAACACACGACTATGCCACTAACTGATTTTAGATCTAATGTGTACTTGTAATAAGGATTATTTTTGAAAAACTGTGGCGGAGTGTAACCAACAACACGTCTACTCCTAATGGAGCTTCGAGCTCGAAAAAAAAAGCTCGAAAGAAATCAAATAAATAATCTACAACTCAAAAGCGTGAGATACGATAGTATCTTTACAAAATGTGACATGTTTGGGTACTGCTTGCCGCACGAAATCAATGTTCAAAGCAAAAGAAGCTACTACGCACTAAGTAATACAGCATAAATTGCACCGCGCGAGGGGCAATGACCCCGGCCGGTGACCGGCTGCGGCGCGGCTGGTACCATTGGTTCGAGGTTGCTTTCGAGTTTCGTTTATCACAATAGTGAAACTGCTATTTCTTTATTTGAATAAAAAAAACTGCACAATTCTATTGTACTACTAAGATAGAATCATTTTACTGCGGGAAAACAACCACTAAAATTTCACGGTGTATACATAGTCAGGTCATAAGTTCTATCACACAATAAAAACTTTTGAATTTAGAATGCTGGCCACAAAAAAGTTTTTTGAATTCGAATTTCGAATTTTTCATGAAAATATAAATGTGTACTTTTTAGAATTTTCCTTATTTTTAAATATGGAGTGGACACTTAAAGAAGACCGTGTCGCGGTTATTGCGTTGCATCGTTGCGGTTACGCGCAAATTCAAATTTTGGCCTTACTAAAAAATTTAAATATAACCAAAAGATTCGTTTATCGTACCATAAAACGATACAATGAAGACTCTTGTGTAGATGACAGGTCAAGAAGTGGTCGCCCTCGCTCTGTTAGGACTCCAGCAGTGATAAAAGCTGTGAAGGCGCGAATTCAAAGAAATCCTATTCGTAAGCAGAAACTGTTGGCCCTTCAGATGAGGTTAAGCAGGACCACGGTGAAAAGGGTGTTAAATGAAGACTTAGGGCATATCGAAGAAAAATAGGACATCGTTTGGACGCTCGTTTAATGTACCTAAGACTGAAGAGATGCCGCGCTTTGTTGAAGCGGTACGCGGGAAAAAAGCATCGGGAAATTCTTTTTTCGGATGAAAAAATTTTAACCGTGGAAGAGAGCTACAACAAACAAAATGATAAGGTGTACGCACACAGTAGTTAAGAAGCAAGCAACCGTATTCCGCGTGTCCAACGAGGTCATTTTCCATCCTCGCTCATGGTTTGGTTGGGAGTCTCTTATTGGGGCTTAACTGAGGTACATTTTTGTGAGAAAGGCGTAAAAACGAATGCAGTTGTGTATCAAAATACAGTCCTCAAGAACCTTGTGGAACCTGTTGGTCATACCATGTTTAATAACAGGCACTGGGAATTCCAACAAGATTCTGCGCAAGCTCATAGAGCGAAAAGCACAAAGACTGGCTGGCGGCGCGTGAAATCGACTTCATCCGGCACAAAGACTGGCCCTCCTCCAGTCCAGATTTAAGTCCGTTAGATTACAAGATATGGCAACACTTGGAGGAAAAGGTCTGCTCAAAGCCTCATCCTGATTTGGAGTCACTCAAGGCATCCTTGATTAAGGCTGCCGCCTATATTGACATGGACCTCGTTCGTGCTGCGATAGACGACTGGCCGCGCAGATTGAAGGCCTGTATTCAAAATCGCGGGGGTCATTTTGAATAAACTTTATTAGGTTTAAAGATATTTATTTCTCATAAAAAACTAAAAAACAGTTCATTTAAAATGAGATTAAACTACTTATTCTTAAAATAAGATATTGCCTCTGTGCAAGTATTATGTCTGGACGTGTTGTTTAAGTCTGCGTTTGTACGTGTCTAAACTATCACAATCCTTCACGTCGTTTGGTAAGTTGTTGTACAGCCGTGCTCCCTCGAACAATATCGTCCTTCTTCCGTAACCAGTGCGTGCTTTTATTAGTACAATTTTGTCCCTACCTCTTAAGTTGTATTTTGATACTTTTTTACTCAATTTTACACTAGTCTGTATGGAATTTGTAATAATTTTCTTAACAAGTATGCAAGTACAATATTCGTACAGTTGTTTAATATTAAGTAAATGTGTTTTTTTGTATAGATCTTTTGTTGGAGTTAGAAATGGATAATGGTACAGCACTTTTATTATTTTATTTTGAGTTCTTTGCAATGAGTTTATGTTAGTTTTGGCATCTGAGCCCCATATTTCGACTAAGTATTCTAAATGTGATTTTACTAATGAGTTATAGATAATCGTACTAATTTTCTTTGGAATACAATTAGATATCCTTCGGAGCGTTCCGAGTAATGTCATTAGTTTCGTTCTAATATGATCGATGTGTGTCTTCCACGTTAGTTTATCGTCTATCCACAATCCGAGATATTTCTCCTGTTGAGAACGTTGTATGATCTCATTATTTATTAAAAGAGAAGTAAGCTGTTGTGGGAGGGGTTTGTTTTTAGCCGCAAAGATCATGAACGACGTTTTAGAGGTGTTTATTGTCAGTAAGTTATATTTGAGCCATTCGTTCAATAAATCCAGTTCCCTCTGCGCGTCGCTAATGATTGTGTGTAGGTATACATTTTCCGAAATAGAAAAGACAAGTGTCGTCTGCGTATAGCGTTAAATGTCCTTTTAGCCCAATATTAGTTATGTTATTAATATATATCAAAAACATCAACGGACCGATTTTCGAACCTTGGACAATGCCATAAGACGCAATTTGGGGTTGACTTGTGTGATCATTTATTTTTACCACTTGACATCTATTCTGCAAATATGATTTGAATATACTGAGAGCTGTTCCTGTTATTCCTATGTTACTTAGCTTTTGTAGAAACTTTTTGTGACTTACTGTGTCAAATGCTTTTTTTTAGGTCGATAAATATGCCTAGTGCAAGATTTCTTTCATCAATACTAGTATTAATTTTAGTAATTAAGTCAACTGCCGCTGCGACTGTGTTTGATTGCGCGCGGAATCCAAATTGGCGGTCATTTAGTATATTATTTTTCAGCAAATATGAATTTAAGCGGTCGTACAAGATATGCTCGAAGATTTTTGATATTACAGGTAGTATTGAAACCGGTCTATAGTTACCCGGGTCTGTCCTACATCCAGATTTAGAAATAGGTGTGACCCTAGCAATTTTTAAAGTATCAGGAAAAACACCGGATGACATGCATAAATTTATACAGTCCGTTAACTTGTCAAGAATAATACTTTTTAAGCATTTTATTGCTTTGGTACTGATTCCGTCCAGCCCGGTACTAGTGTTACTATATAAATTATCAATTATCCCCGATATCTCATTGCTATTACATGGAGTAAACTGAGTCAAAGTGTCATATGATAGATTATTTTCAACCGTTAAGTTGCTATCGGTATTATCGTGATAGGTATTTGAAATATGATTCGCTAAGTTAGAGCCTACTGAGGAGAAAAAAGTATTAAATAAATCACATATTTCGTTACCATCTGTAATCAACCCGTAGTCCGACATTAGTTTCGGTGGAGCACAGCTGTCTTTGTTTTTATTCAATGCCAAGCTGTTGATCAGTTCCCATAGCTTCTTCGGATGATTGTAATTTTTTTGAAAAATATTATAGTAGTGTGTCTTCTTTTGTATCTTGATCATATTTTTCACTTTCTCTCGTTGATTCTCGAAACTTTTCCGTGCACTTATATCTTGAGGATTTG
Organism: Anania crocealis; assembly: GCA_949315895.1. NCBI lineage: Eukaryota > Metazoa > Arthropoda > Insecta > Lepidoptera > Crambidae > Anania > Anania crocealis. The sequence continues at coordinate 19,850,131 of OX438861.1, forward strand.
CTTTAGTTAGGTGCCATAGATCATTACGTAGATTTATTGCGTTGATGATGTCTTTTGTTACCCAGTCTTTTTGGGGAGGGTTATTTATTTTTATCTTGCTTGTTTTGCTGCTATGCACTTGTTCTTGGATGAATTGTTCTAGTTCAGAGTAGTCACAATCTTCGGTGCTAAAGTTTGCTTTCAATGCGTTATTATATAGTTTATCATAGTCAAGCGCCTGGTATTGTACTCTTTTGTTTACCGTCGGTGGTAGGCCACCAATCTCAAGATATATTTGTTTTTGATCGGATAAGGCAGACTCAATAATCGAGAAACTAAACGAGTGGTTTTTTATATTTGTACACACATGGTCTAAAATCGTGCTTGTTGTACTGGTCACCCTGGTGCTAAATTGTTTGTTTATTTTGTTTAGTATTTGATACCCAGCCTCTTTTATCTCTGTTTGGTACATTGTGACGCCGTTATCCTTGCTGAGTAAATCGACATTAAAGTCTCCAAATACGATTGCCCTTTTCCTCCGCTCCAATTGAGTAGAATATATCTCCAGAAAGTCTTTTAAGTTGGTATCCCCAGGCTTATATATAGCTCCTATATTAAGTGATAACTTGTCTATGTAAAGCCATAAGTAGTGGTTGCCGTTTTCAAAGCGATCTTCTGTTATTTCATATTTTATGCTTTTATGTACATATATAGACACGCCACCCCCCTTGCCATTTGGTCTATAATTGTAAATATGGTTGTAGTTTGGTAGGTGGTAAAGTTGAGCATCAGCTTCTGACGTGATCCAGGTCTCGGTAAAGAAAAGTAGGTGAGTAGTTGAGCGTATTGCTTGCAACATGCATTTAATCTCGTCAAACTTTGTGCCCGTTCGAATACTCCGTAAGTTAGCGTATAAACACCGTAACGATGATTTGTGTAATTCTATATCTTCATAGTTCTTAGCAATTTGATGACACAATCCCGTTTTATATTTTTGTTTTTCATTATGTACTTGAGAGCTTACTGTTTTTTTTGATGTACTTGATCTTTGACTATTTTAGGCACGCCTTTTATGTATTTAATTACGATATTATTCTCACCGTTTTCTATACGTCTGTGTAATTCATTTTTTAATGAGTCTAAGTATAACTTCTGAGAAGGGGTTTGATCAGAGTATATTTTTATGTTTTCGGGCAGTTTTGTTTTGTTTCTTAACAGTAGCTTCGGAGTCTCGGTATTGTTAAAACAAGCCTTGATGTTGTTAATATATGTGGTGGCGATCTCTGTACACTCATCATGTAGTGCGCGTATGTTAGTCGTACAGGTGCGAGCGAAACGAAAAATGGCAGCCCTCCTATTCGCACTTGAGGTACGAGGGGGAAATAGCGCTCGCGTCGACCGAGCGGCACTTTCTTCTCGACACGGTTATGTCTTTAGTGGTGTTTACACTGCACCTAATTTTTAACTTTAAAACTTCACAATCAGGGATCACTTTCTGTTACTATACTTTATTAGGATTCAGAACAAATTTGTCAACACGTCTGCTCTCGACAAGCACCAGAGGCGAAAACCAAATTTATTACCATATGAATCTATGTTTTATTAAGTTCATATTGCTATATAAATAGTTACATAAATAATAAACATGTCTCAATTATTTCCTATTACACATGTGACAGAACTTATGACCTGACTAGGTAAATAGTAGAATTTTTGTAAGGAAGAAATGTACGGAAATAATAAAATGTTTACCTATAAAAAAAACATTCCAAAGGGTGTTAAGAAAAAACATGGTCATACACAGAGCATTTGCTTTCATTATCTTCATTGGTAGCTTAGAATAGGTGTTATTATTCTGATTGGTAGGTAAGCCTGTGCAAAGCTGTGACGAACAGCTAGTTACTCGTACTTCAATACCAATTTCGCTATCTGCCGGTGGATGAATATCACTACGGATTTTGAAGTATGATGTAATAATATCTCGATGCAGACTAACTATTTGCTTGTACGCGTAGAATTTTGAATTTGGCACTACCCTACGCGATCATCAAAAAGTAACCTATGTGCTCCCAGCCTAAGATCTATCTCCGTACCTTCGTTAATATCATCGAAGTGCGCAAATTTTTGTGCAAAAGAAACACTTTATTTTTAAGAATATTATTACGCATCAACTACAGCAGAAAAGTTTCGCATCATAGATTATAAAAAAAAAGACGTGTGGCACTCGGAGACTGCCGCGGTAAAGCTATTGCATTGCATTTTTTATCAACTTATGCAATTATAATAGGGGTTAAAGTATGAAATTGCCGATTATTTTCCCACTTATTATTTTGTTCATAGCTCGTAAGTATAGTCATATTATATAAAACATAAATAAATAAATAAATAAATAAAAAACAGCACCCCTCTCGTCAAACAGCACCCACCTCGAAAAACAGCACCCCTCTCGTCAAACAGCACCCACTTCATTAAACAGCACCCCACCCGTCAAACGGCATCCACCTCGTCGAACGGCACCCACCTCATCAAACGGCACCCACCTCGTCGAACAGCACCCACCTCATCAAACAGCACCCCACTCGTCAAACAGCACCCAACTCGTCGAACGGCACCCAACTCGTCGAACGGCACCTGCCTCGTCGAACGGCACCCACTTCGTCGAACGGCACCCACTTCGTCGAATGGCAAACGCCTCGTCAAACCGCACGCACCTCGTCGAACAGCCGTATCACCGCTGTGCCGGTCGAAGTGGGGAGCGTGAGGTTTTTTGCGTTACGGAATTTCTGGATTCAGTCCCCGCGCTCAAGGCCCGCGATAGAATCTATGCAATAGCTTAAAAAAAAAGATAGGTACCTACGGTTTTTGTAGACCGCACCTCACGCACTGTTGTGCGCATTAGGCCTTATTTACGGGAATACCCGCATATCCTTTTGATTAAATCTAACTAACGATTAGTATTCCAACAAGACCACACAAGATTAGATCTCGAAATAGGGGAACGATCGAACATATCTATTATAAAACCACCAGTCAAAATCCAAAATGTACCAGAAAGTTTTCAAACATTCACGAAGCAAAACAATTCCCGCTATAACAAACTCACTTTTTAAAATGAAATCTAGGCTAGCCTATGCATTAGCGGCATACTGCCTACTCTACGTTTTAGTAAAAATAGATTGTTCGATTGTAAAGCCAAATAATATTCCAAGAATTGGAAGAAGCGACGAAAGTGCTGGCCCGTTTGGTGAGGAAATGGGCTATGTTATTAAAACAAATAAAAATATACCACGAATGGGCAGGAGGAACTACGATTCGGTAAGTGCTAACTTGCATCTCCCTACCAAAGAAAGGTCTTTAACTACCTATTTTAAGACACATACGTCTGAAATTTTTAAATTGTACATTCAGCTGTTTGTTTGTTAGTCTCTTGCATGAAGGATAGATAAAGCAGATTGTTATTAAAAAAGTAACTCTTATCTACAGATACAAAGCTTAATGTTCTAGAACCTCGTGTTTGTGTATGATTTATGGTTAAGTTTCGTCCCATACAATTGCTAGAAACATCTTCCAGTCTTGTGAAGCTGTTATTTATACTACAGATTTACAGAAGCGGCTTAATATCAACACAAAATATTCACTTTGAAGCTTATGCTATACAGGGTGAAATTTTAACCAGTTTCCAAATTTTAATATATCAATTTACGAAACAAAATACAAATGACGTATTTTTCTTTTGGTATAGCCCAGTACAAAAATGTCAAGAGAAAGCACTTAGAAAATGTCCGCAAAAAATCTAAAATTATTGATACGGCTGCCTAGCAACACTTTTTTTTTACGCTATTCGCATCTTATTCATTCATTACGATACTATTCATAAGGTTTTGATTTTCTCTTTATACCTTATCAGGCCTAGGACCGTAAAAATTGAAAACTATTTCGCGAAAAATATTTTCGGGTGAAAGCTTGATTTACATTTTTGGCTTCATAAATGGACTCTAAATACGATACTGAACGCCTATAAAAATTTTGGAAAGTGGTTAAAATTTCATCCTGTATATATTTCGCAACTCATATACGTCATCATTCACTCATCGTTTATGTAGTCGCATTGCGACCAGGGTATACGATAAACCATTGGATGGTTGAGGTCATTAAAAAGCCTATGGCCAGCAGTGAGACTCGTCGTCTGACTGAGAGCGTAATTCTGATAACTTTAACATTACCTTTATTACTCGTGCTGTAGAAAGATTTAACTCATAAAATTTTTTTTAGGGTAATCGGTTCAATATTCCGAAGTTCTACGAGTTACCTGAAGAAACTTTCGCACAGTATGCAGGTGGGTGTGCTTATATGCTGTTGTATGAGATAAAATATAAAAAAAAAAGAATAATTCAATAAAATAGTCTACTTTAACATTACAGAGAATCGCCCAGGCTACAATCAGGAATTTATTGACGAAATTTACGACAACCGCTTGGAAAACATGAAGAAGTAATTTATTTCAGATTACTAGACTACTCTACTTAACACTGAATATGGACGACGAAGCAATATTACCCGCTTTTTCTTGATTTATATTTTATTTTGTTCTTGTCCTCCACTGAGCATAGTCTTTAAATAAACGCATTACAAAACTAGAAACTTATAAGTGACTTATTTAAAAAAAATCTTTCATCATCGCCCGTTTATGGGCTTAGAAATTTACCCCCGTATTTATAAAGAAGTAATTACTTATTGCTTAAGAAAGTCATAACTTCAAGTGTTCATACCTAGTGCTTAAGTGAAAGAAATTGGTCACCATTAATAGTCATATTATTTGGCTGAAAATGCTAACTTTTGGTAGTTATAATTTCTTGTAATTTCTTGATTAAGGCATACAAATTGTCTCTCAAGTAATTACTTGTAGTCAAGTAGGTAATTACTTTTACTTGTTTATAAATACGGGGGTAAGTCTACTATTCTATGAGGTTGATAGTTGAAGAAAAATACTGTTTGCCAAAGTTAATCCTTTATTTGTTGGTAACATTCACGGAACAGAATGTTCCGTGGTAATAATATTTGTACACTTACCTGAGTTGAAACCATTGATTTTGACACCGAATATTCGAAACTGCTGTTATGTATGATTAGCAAGTAAACACTCGGTAAACACACGTACAAGCTTGGAGCTTAAAGCCAACAAGATATTGTTTGATAGTTGAAAATATTGGAAAATATCGAGCTAAGAATCCCTAAAACTGTTTAAGTTACAATTCGGAACCAAACGCCCGTGTCGTTGCTGTCAAAGTCAAAGATTGATAACCGACCCAAAACCGAACATTACAATTTATGTGTTCATCTCTTTCTACCATACATTCGAAGCTTAACACTATCTCATTCGAGCAACACATTCAGTAGTCATTCCTATTTAGTCGTTCTATATCAACATTATTCTTCCACGGATTTTGTGGAAGGATATTTTACATTTATTTTGGTAATTCGTTCGTAAAATTAATTGTGAACGGAAAATAAATAAAAATGGTGTTGACTGCTGATGTTCACTTGCCGGAGGATTCCGAATTGACCGTGCCTGAGGTCAATTTGTCTGCGCCAACACTTTATGCGAGCTCTTTTCATTTAGGAAAATACTGTGAACAAGCTAATAATGTAAGATATTCATCATTATAAATTTAGAAACTTTGGGTTTTTAATATTGCACTTTTAAATTATTTTTTACATTCAATTCAAAGGCTCATATTGATTGCATAATCTTGTAAAGAATAGGTTATGTTTTGATATATTATGATAACCAAAGTATAGATTTAGCTGTCGCATCACCGACCATTTATCTAAGTTAGTAACAAACTACTTATCCCAATGCATATATCCTAATGTATGGCATACATACAGTATACATTATTTGAATAACTTACCTCAGTATGTCAATGTATTGTAGTGGTTGATAAATATTTAATTTCCCACAAATAATATAAAACTATATTTTAATAAAATATTGTTACGTTTTATATTTTTAAAATTAAGCATGTACTTCTCACTATGTTGACTCTAAAGTAAATAAAAAAAAATATTTTTTATTTGTTTGGAATTTGAACATATAAGTAGATATTTAGAATAAAAAAAAAAGAATTTTTATAAGAAGTTGCACATCAAATTGGAATATAAAAACATTGTAGTTGCACAAGTTAAATACACAATAGAAATTATGGCGGGCTAAAATATACAAAAGTTAGTAAAATAATACCTAAACAATAGAAACAAAACATAGTAAGTGTTACAAATGCAATACCCTGTATTAATCCCTCAACCCCCAGGAGGCACTCGGGTGCCACGATAACAATTGATTTCAATTGTGTCTGGAATAACTCAGATTATGGGCTTTTCTGGCTATATTATGGCTACTAGTCAGCATTTTGCATGATATTTTTTTATTTTTTTTATTTTCAAAAATCTCATATTTGTTTATTTTACCAGTAATTCAAATTTGATTTTCATTATTCACTACATACCCTTTCTGCTCATATGGTATCATATGAGGTGCCTAAAGAATTACAGCACGGAGAAAACAGGCAGTAGCATCTTTCTTCTACTACTGGGCAAACTGCGATCGCCAACCCTCCTGCCGAGTGCGGCGATTGTGGCTAATTCCTCCTTTTTGGTAATTGGTAACGGGCTCCCTTTTCCGCATTTAGGCTCCACTTGGCTCATTATGCGTAGGGGGGATTAGGGTGGTTAGTCCAACCACCCCAACTCCTTCCAAAAGCACAGAAGTCTTTTAGGACGTTCACAGGCTTAATTCCTCCTTTTGGAGGACTAACCGTTTCCACGGGACAGTGGCTGCCTTGCTATTAGTTTTCTGTAATTTCAAATTTCTTTATTGGTCGTATCTTGAATTGGGCGAAACGACGCGTCTTTCGATTCAGTTGTGAATGGCATCAAAACCGACGTCAAATAGTATAAGGGCCTTAAAATTAATTAACTTCTCTTAGTAAGTACCGTGTATCTGACATTGGCGGAATCATGTAAGGCTCTTCACAGAACACAAAAAAAAATGTAACTGAATTTCAGGAGTTCATGCTATGTCGTATCGAGGAGAATGACCCTCGCAAATGCCTCAATGAGGGCAAGGCAGTCACGGCCTGCACCATGGAGTTCTTCCGTAAAGTGAAGAAGACATGTCTCAGCGAGTTCAACCAGTACTCCAACTGCATTGACAAGAGCTCCGGAGATTTCAGTCTGCAAGCGTGAGTACATTCTAGTGACTTAACATATCTGCATATATCCACAAACACAAAATGCTATTTTTAATATTGTTACATTGACTAAAAAACACCTGTCATACCCCAAAAAAAAAACGGAATTGTTGGAGTGAAAGTTAAGGAGTATGTGCAATGTCAGTTAAAACAGTTTTATTTCTGCAAATAGGCCCCAGGAAGTGCTTTTACACTTCCCAATATTTAAACCTACCATTGCTTCGGGTCAAATCTGGGCTAGTGCCTAAAAGAAGCAGCGCAAGAATCTCAGTCACTTTCATTTAAATAAATATTTATAAAAGATATATGCAAGTGCAAGCTAGGACAATTATTTAAAGTCATACTTTCTTGTCATTTAGATATTCATTAATAGTATGTTAATAGCCCTTTTTCATTAAAATAACAATTCAATTAAATGTAGCAGGCGGCTTGGCAATCATTGTTTGGCCAATAGCGAAGAGAAGACGCGGCTGCCTGTTCTTCTGGCCATACCCATTTAGCCAACTATTATTACAGCCATGAGACCGTGGCATTGCTATTATATTTTTGTACCGGCAACACTTAAACGCCCCGTTGGTCTAGTGGTTAAAATACCGGGCAAGGATCACGGGGTTCCGGTTTGATCCCCGGGTTGGGCGACTTAAGGGTTTTCCAACATTGCTGGGGTTTGTGATTTTTTTCATTTTTTTTTCAAGCGTGGTGATTATGCCTGTACTTGCTGTGGTAACTTGAATTCAATGATGGAGGCATTTGCCCTGCAGCGGGATGATAATAGGCCGTTACGTTACCGGCAACACTCCTTCTGACAGACCAAAGTCCATGTTTATTGATTTGCTTACTCTACTTATGATGAATTATTTTCCAGCTGCCGCAACACGCAAGGTGTGTTCGATAAATGTATGCTAGAAAACTTAAACCTGGAGCGCCCGCCATTCGGGTACTTTACCGAAGTGAAAGTGCACGACACAAAGAGGTATTATGCTTTGTTTTATAAACTTTTAAGCCTTTAGCGGGTAGATGTTTAATATATATTTATTATATTAATTATTATTATTAATATAATATGTTGGTAGGGTAAATGTATAATTTGAACGACGACCTGACGACCATTTGGATCAGCGGTAGTAAACACTGCTTCTGAGCCATGGGTCGCGGGTTCGATCCCCGCACAGTACAAATATTTGTGTGCATGAACATATCTGTTTGTACTGGTCTGGGTGTTTTCTATGTATTATAAGTATTTATTTACAAAAAAAAAAAGTATATAAGTAAGTTTATCGGTTGTCTAGTATCCCATACGACAGGGTACTTAATAGTAGCTTAATTTGGGACTAGATGGCTCTGTGTGGCCCAGTGTGGCATGTCTGAAATATTTATTTATATATTTACTTTATGCAATTGACGTAGAGTCGAAAAATAATGAAACTAAACACATGCCCGAAAAAGGATTGATTACATTTAGTACTTAGTTACATTAGTTTTTATTTACTTTATATTTAATTATTAAGCATTGTAAAAAGTTGCATGCATGATTGACTCCTGTCAATCATGCATGCAACTTCTATCTTCCGGCTTTCTCAGCAGTTCCGAGCGGCGCTAGTATACGTGTTTCATTTAGTATATTTTTTCTCCATACGTATATTTTTATACAACCTGTTAATGAAATAACGCAAAACCTCTTAGGTGGTAGCTTAGCCCGTGAAACTGACCAATTTTTGTTCTACAGCATTCCCGAAATGCCAAAAATAATATTGGGATTTTTATAAAAATTGACTTGGTCAGTTGATCAGTTTGTATGACAGTTCAAATATATTTTTTTGGGTTTCCTGAAAGTTGTAGAACAAAAGTTTTTCAGTTTCATGGGCTGAGCTACCACCTGAGAGGTTTTGCGTTATTTCATTAACATATAGTATAATAGCAACACTAACTTGACTCTTCATTCTGTGACTTAAAAACTCACTCACAGGGGTTGTCATGATTAAAATATGATTCGTGAAACACGGTTGGTGTAGTGCTGCGGTGGTCCGCTTACTAAGCAAGGCCCCGGGTTCGATTCCCGGTAGGGTTAAAGCGATATTTTGTAAGTAGTTTTTAAGGCTTTTGTCCCAAGATGGAAGTCGTAAAAACGAGTCGCCGATCACAATTTAGCCAATTGTATAGACAAACCCTCTAAGCCAGTCGTCGGAAAATCAACCTTATGTCGTGTGACTAAAATCGACTTTCTCTGCTGCAGGCCGAAGCCGTTGCCAGAGCCGAAGGAAGTGTACACGGATGCGACGCCCGCGCTCCCGGAGTCGGCCGAGCAGAAGCCGGCTCGCTTCGGCGGTCGCTTCTACTGGATGACAGATTAAACTCGTGAGTATAGGCGACTTACGGTTAGAGATCTTTATTTCTCAAAGAATACACGAAGATTCACTTAAAGAGAAAACATCAATTATTCAATATAAACAAATTCCACGTGACGTGACATACTTACACTTTAACCTTAAAACTTAAACTTTAACAAATATCATTAGGTATTACAATTTTACACAATTTCAAAACAAATTAGTTCACTCTTAAACAACTATTCACTTACAAGACATGAAACATTTAAATAATACAAAATAATGTAGGTACATAGTTCGCTTATTTTTGTTGTTTAGTGAATCGCGTAAGATCTACTTAAAAAGAATAGTAAAGTTTACTCTCAAGAAGAGTAAAGTTTACTCTTCTTTTATAAATGTAGATCTTAATCTTAAAAACAAAATCAAAGTTTACTCTTCTTTTAAGTAGATCTTAAATGATTATTAAATTCAATGCATGATTAGACGTAGTTTGTCACAGTACAGACATAGATTGTCTGTTCTGTGACGACATAGGAGTCAAAACAAACATTTGGCATTTAACCACCATTCAGACTTGTATCATTTGTATCATTAAAATATTACACCTTAATTACTGCACTTTCTCAGTGACTTATTTAAAAAATGACAAAGTCAAAGTATAGACCGTAACATAAAGAAATTAACTTGTAGGATCTGCCATTAAGGTTGCTTAGAGTCTTATGACGTCATAACATGGCCGACAGCGTTTTCAGAGTTATAAAAAAAATGAAAATTTCTAGGTCTTCTGTTAACTGAAACTTGCACTTATTTGAAAGAAAGAAAGAAAGAAAAAAGGTTTATTTGGTTCACACATGAAACAATTATTACAAGTAATAATCTATATAAGAGAGGGTGCAAGTGCAAAAATGGTATCCGCTCAGTATATGGTCACGACGACTAGATTCGTCATAACCACTGGTATTCTGCGGATGCCAATTAAGAAACGATAAATTTTAACTGAAACCTATAAATATTGGTTTCGTAAGTGGAATACAACGTAAATGTTTCATTTATTGCGTCAAATTTGATGTGAGTAAAAATTAAATTAAAAAAAATTAAAAATTGTTTATTTCATTAACACACAAAAACGTATACAATATTGAGGCTGGGATCTACCCAGTAAGTACTCGTGGTACCTGTAGCGGGAGACCCCGCTCTTCTTTTACAATATAACGGTACATAGTTTGGGCAAACGTGTATATCATAACATATAAAAAGTGGTGTGAGTTTGTGTGTGTGTGTGTGTGTGTGTGTGTGTGTGTTTGTTTGTATGTGTGTGTGTGTGTGTGTGTGTGTGTGTGTGTGTGTGTGTGTGTTATGTCTGAATTACGGTAACAGTGAAACAGTGTGACAGTGTTTCAGTGTGTGGCCCTACGATTTGAAAATCTTGGGATCGGTTCATATTTCAAAACCACCACTCATAGTCACAGTACAATCCTAGCCAGCAGGTTCTCTGTCTCAATGTATCCGAGGATTCTGAGTGCTTTTGTAACCTTTTTTTTGCATTCGTAAAAATTTAATTTATAGATATTATGTAACTTGTGTAATTTATTATAAAGGAGGGCAGCTTGTGCATAAAATTGTCGTTTAGCAAATTTTGTTTTGCAGGTGGGGATAGTAGCCACCCTTTCCTGTCTTCTACCTATTACCAGTCTAGGTTCAAAAGGCAACTTACTATGTACTTTTAATACCGAGGTCAGAATGTAAAGTTTTCTGATCGAAAGGACATCAAAGAGTAAAGTAGCCTATTATGCAAGATGATCAAATGGTTCTTCAACTGACGACCGGCATCGGTGGCTAAAAGAATAGCATCACCCTATCTCTTTCTACGGGTGACGTAAGAGGCGACTAAAGGATAACTGCCAAAAGGAGACGGGCAGCAGCGTCTTTCGTACACCATTGACCAAACTGCGAGCGCCAACCCACCAGCCAATCGATTTAGTTGTTTATTTTATTTATTAAAAATTTATTGCACAAAATAAACAAATGTACAAAATGTGGACTTAATGCCATCCGGCATTCTCTGCCAGTCGACCATTGGGCTAAACAAAAATGTTTTGTGGGCGGTGCAACAGAAAACAAACAAATACAAGTTGTATGTGGCGATTATGGCAAAATTCTCCTTTTGAAGAGGATGATAAATTATCTATGTATAACTTTTTACTAGGTTGATAGGATCACAAAAAGGTAATATTAAAAAGTTACTTAAAAATTAAACCTACGAAAAGCACAATATAAGCTACCAAATTAGAGTCTGTGTCAAAAAAGAAAATAAGGACGGCCATCATCATGCATTATAAATGGAGGCCTATAACTATTAGCAATTAAATTGTAAACAAGAACACCTAGAGATCGTCAGTTGAAAATCCCGTTATGAATAATATTAGTTGTGACTTAAAAAGATTTTGTCTTTGACAGTTCGACCATAAAACTGACAGTTCGACCATAATACCAAAGACAAAGCGTCACCTATCAGGATAAATTGGCTATCGGTCCAATTAAAAAAAAATAATGTTTTTTTTATTTGCAGGTATTGTTCGAGGGGTTTTACAATTCAACGTATAAAGTAACACATTGGAATGTACACTACGCAGTGACTAAATATCTTTAAGCTTCTGTAACACAGGACTATAATGATGTCAGCATATTTATTTTAAAATTTATGCATAGTTTTTAAGTTTAACTTGCTAAGTGAACTTCTTTTAATAAATCATGTTTAATTTTTCTAATGTGTTATTTTGCACAGTGTATAGATATTTAAATGTAGAATTATAAATTGTTGCAATTATGGTTTGGTGTTTTATTTAATAAATAAAAGTTTACCATATACTGCCTTACTGTATTTTTGCTCAAACATTTACCGAATAGGAACTGGGAAAGATACTAAAATAAAGTTATGAGATTTCAGCTTCTTCTATCACTATGAAAGTAATCACTACGTTTTAGCGTCTATCTTTGGTGTGTCAAAATCTCGATACCTCTCTTATCGTTGGCAACCCCAGAAATGTTTGATAGGTTTGAATCTGTGATTTTGTGCTGGATAATAAATCCGTAGTTTTGCACGGGAAACGAAAAGTGAAAGATAGACTTTGTTTTTTATTTTTAAGAAATCATCCTAAGCGGCATTATGTGTGACAAAGTGTAGAATAGAATAGAATAGAATTTCTTTATTTGGCACTTTAAAATATAATTAAAAAAACAAGGAGATAATTTAATAACCAAAAAGGTCCCCACTCAGCATTGGTCGCAACAGCCAAAAGCATGCTGCGACGCTGATTTTTAGTGGGAGCTTATGTTATAAAAATGGGTAGTATTATATTATCTGTGTCATAAGTCAAATAAAACTAAGAAATAACGAAAGGCGCTCCTATTCACAGAGCACTTTTATACAAGTCACTGCATTCGTAGGTTGAAATCATTTATTCATATTAGTTAAAGATACACAGTTTTCGGCTTCTATGGCTTATTCTCAACTCATTATTTCAACTAAGCTTGTGATAGCTAACTATCACAAGCTAAGTTGGAATAATTTTAATAATTGGGAGTAAATAAAAATAAGGCCCTAATCATAGCAGTTTATATGATATTTAAGCATTTAATTACATTTCTAATATCAGTATTTAAACTTGAAAATTTATCTCTCAGGCAGGCGGGACTCGAACCCGCATCGCCTCGTATACCGGGCGGCGCTATTAATGGCATAGCTCCTAGATAGGAGTCAGATGACTCGGATCGACGTTCTCGAGTAAAACTCCCTTGACCTTTTGGTTAGGTTTCGATTATTATGTGTAAGTAGGTATTTAATTATGACATTTTTGTATTTAATATGAATTACTGGGGCCTTACCATTAGCTCTTAAAGCAGGACTGCTATTGGACTGCATTGCTCTTTTGTACTATGACATCGTTTTTAGCAGGCCTGTGGCAGGCCAATTTACGTCGACGTTTCTAAACCGTTCACCATTTTTTTACTATGAACTTTTCCATCTTTTCATACCATGAAACTCAATTTGACAGCAGGTAAACGTCCTTTTGAGCGAAGCTAATGTCATCCTAGCCATCTTGAAAAAGTTACTAGGAGACTAACTTTTTCGACATATTCTAAGCGTTTCTCAGACTTTTTTCAGCAGTTTTGTGAAAATTTACATGTTTCATTATAGATTAAGGAACCTAATTACAGTGTAAAGAAACCTGAAGGTCTTTGAATTAGTATTTTGTATAAAATGTTTATATCATCATTTACCAAAATGAAAATACAATTTCGACAAAATTGTTAGCATGGTTTTGTGATGTAATAGGTATATACAATAGAATATATTGAAAAAACTGTACTTTTAAATTTAATAACTCTTCTTTCTTACTAATATTTATGTGTAATACTTTTTTCAGATTTGTAAAAAACACATGGAATTTATAAGTGTAAATGTTGTCGATGATTCATTTAATTTACAATAAAATATGGTCTAATCATCCTTTGTAGTCTCACTTGAATGAACTGAGCACTATAGCATCTGTATGGCTTTTAGGTAAACATACAATACACATTTTAGTTTAACTTTAAAGATATGTCCTTTCCGTTCAATTGAGTAAAAAGAAAAGATAAAGAAACATATTTTACAGGTTATAGCACCTAAAACCCTTGTGTTATGAATATGTTGCTTAATTTGTTTGTTTAAATATTGTCTGGGTGTAAAAGACAACAAAGTTTTAGTTCTTATATAACACATTTGCAGCAGTCTTACAAAGATGATAAAATTAATGAATATTTTCTTTTATTGTAGGTGATTCTAGATATCCACTGCTCAAATTTATGATGACAACAATTGTTAAATCAGAACTAGATTTTTCTGAAGCCTATTATACCTATACAGAGACATGTAAAAACTCTTAACGACAGAGAGAGATCAATAGGTGTTCTACAGACTCTTTTTCAATGTTACATTACCAACCTCAGGTAGCTGGGGCCTTATTGCAAAAGCATGTGTAATCCTACATTACATACTACATTATCTCACAGATCAAGCAAATTTATCTCACAGATGAAGAGGTTCACCAATAAGCTTATGTATTGATGTATTTTGAAGTGAAAACTTCTTTAGCGGCGCTGAGCACTTTTTTGTTGGATGGGTAAAAACTTCCAAACTCGCGTCAGGGTCACGTGATGCTGATCGAAAAAGCGTAAGATCGAGGGGAAGGGAGAGGAACTAGTATCTCCCACTCTTTCTACCGTGCCTGAGTGTGCTGTTTTCTATTATTTTTGAAGTGAAACTTCTTTATCGGCGTTGGAAAAAATTTACCGTCACGTTTTGCGTCAAATTTTCGTCACATTTTTCGGTTACGCGCCATCTTTTTCTTGCCCCTACCACGGTTGGTTCAGACGATAGCAAAAAGGTAAAGTGAAATAATATTTAACCAATTTAACCAATTTAACCAATTTAACCAACTTAACCAACTTAACCAACTTAACCAACTTAGCCAACTTAACCAACTTAACCAACTTAACCAACTTAACCAACTTAACCAATTTAACCAATTTAACCAATGTAACCAATTTAACCAATGTAACCAATTTAACCAATTTAACTAATTTAACCAATTTCTGGAAAGTTGCGTCAAATTTTCGTCACATTTTTCGGTTACGCGCCATCTTTTTCTTGCCCCTACCACGGTTGGTTCAGACGATAGCAAAAAGGTAAAGTGAAATAATATTTAACCAATTTAACCAATTTAACCAATTTAACCAACTTAACCAACTTAACCAACTTAACCAACTTAACCAACTTAACCAACTTAATCAATTTAACCAATTTAACCAATTTAACCAATGTAACCAGTTTAACCTATTTAACCAATTTAACCAACTTAACCAACTTAACCAATTTAACCAATTTAACCAATTTAACCAATTTAACCAATGTAACCAATGTAACCAATTTAACCAATTTAACCAATTTAACTAATTTAACCAATTTCTGGAAAGTTGCATGTAGATCATTTTTCGAAAAATAAGGCCATAAAGAAGTTTCACTTCTTACGTGTGTACACTAGTACACGCACAACTTTTTTTTTTAACCCCTTTTATACCAGTAATTCCAGAAACAAATCAATTGTCTTATGGCTCGATTCCACAACTTCGGTAGCCGACCAGTTAATACATATACTAAGTTATGGTTGTTTTGTTAGATTTTAAATTTAGGGTTAAAACTGAAGTACTTTTATATTAAGTATGTCTTTTTTATTTTAATATGTGTTTGAAATATATTTTTTTGTAATTATATTACATATATGAAATCATGTGTTTGTTTTTTTTACTGCAAAAATTCTGCGAAACGTCTACTTAACCAAATGCTCGACTGGTAGAGAATTCCTAATATGTAATATAATTTTCTGTTTCCTCTTCCTCTCCTTGAATCATTAATTATTTTATGTTTTATTTTTTGCATGTAGTTCTACCCAGTCAATACTAAAATAAAATAGATTATTATAATACCTATGTAAAAAGTAGTAGTAGTCTTTTACTACACAGTGTAACTGAATTAGAAACTTCATTCAAACCCTAATTTTATGACTACATCGCCTGCAGAATTTAAATTTCTGCCACCCTTGCCATTCGCTTGGAGTGGTCTCCAGCTGTTAAAGATTTGTTAACTGTTATTCTCAAAGGTTATACAGTTGGGTGTGAGAAACTAGGCGTTTTTTTTGTTGGTTTTTACTGAAAGTCAATGGATGATCACTTTTTTATAATACTAATATTTTAATAAAATTACTTACAATTCCACTTTACTTTATTCAATAATTAAACACAAGTATAATATTGTGAAAATATGGTTTAACTCAATGTTTAACTGTAAATATAAAATAGTCTTAAAACGTACGTACTACTCCGGGAAAATGAAATATTTCTTCAATTTTTGAATGTTACCGCCAAAAATGCAGGCAGAACCGTTCCAATCATGATCACGTTAAAATGATTATCCACATTTTCAATAACCCAACACTGTATATTAAGTACTATCGTCAAGAAGGTAATTTTACTAGAATTTAGTAATTTAACTAATCTCCTGCAAAATAGCAACATTTAGATCGACTTTTTCTCTTTAAATTCCAATAAGTAGAAGGTTTTTCAAAAACCGGTAATTTGGAATAAATCATGTATTTGTGTATTTGAACGTTTTCAACTAAAAAGAGACAGATTTATCTGAACCAGTATAGCTCTATCTCGTTCATGCAATCTGCAGACAAACAGACCATAGACAAGCTTAGCTGTTCACCTTTTGTTTTAGCGATGCTAAAGTCGTTCAGCTTTTCACCGGTTATGGGGCCTTACCATTAGCTCTTAAAGCAGGACTGCTATTGGACTGCATTGCTCTTTTGTACTATGACATCGTTTTTAGCAGGCCTGTGGCAGGCCAATTTACGTTGACGTTTCAAAACCGTTCACCATTTTTTTACTATGAACTTTTCAATCTTTTCATACCATGACACTCAATTTGACAGCACGTAAACATCCTTTTGAGCGAAGCTAATGTCATCCTAGCCATTTTGAAAAAGTTACTAGGAGACTAACTTTTTCGACATATTTTATGCGTTTCTCAGACTTTTTCCAGCAGTTTTGTGAAAATTTACACGTTTCATTATAGATTAAGGAACCTAATTACAGTGTAAAGAAACCTGAAGGTCTTTGAATTAGTATTTTGTATAAAATGTTTATATCATTTACCAAAATGAAAATACAATTATGCAAAATTGTTAGCATGGTTTTGTGATGTAATAGGTATATACAAAAGAATATATTGAAAAAACTGTACTTTTAAATTTTAAAACTCTTCTTTCTTACTAATATTTATGTGTAATACTTTTTTCAGATTTGTAACAAATACATGGAAATTATAAGTGTAAATGATGGCTATGATTCATTTAATTTACAATAAAATATGGTTTAATCATCCTTTGTAGTCTCACTTGAATGAACTGAGCACTATAGCATCTGTATGGCTTTTAGGTAAACATACAATACACATTTTAGTTTAACTTTAAATATATGTCCTTTCCGTTCAATTGAGTAAAAAGAAAAGATAAAGAAACATATTTTACAGGTTATAGCACCTAAAACTCTTGTGTTATGAATATGTTGCTGATTTTGTTTGTTTAAATATTGCCTGGGTGTAAAAGACAACAAAGTTTTAGTTCTTATATACTTAACACATTTGCAGCAGTCTTACAAAGATGATAAAATTAATGAATATTTCATTTTATTGTAGGTGATTCTAGATATCCACTGCTCAAATTTATGATGACAACAATTGTTAAAGCAGAACTAGATTTTTCTAAAGCCTATTATACCTATACAGAGACATGTAAAAACTCTTAACGACAGAGAGAGATCAATAGGTGTTCTACAGACTCTTTTTCAATGTTACATTACCAGCCTCAGGTAGCTGGCCTTATTGCAAAAGCATGTGTAATCCTACATAACATTTTGCAATGCAGTTAATAACTTATCTCACAGATCAAGCAAATTTATCTCCACAGATGAAGAGGTTCACCAATAAGCTTATGTATTGATGTATTTTTTAACCCCTTTTATACCAGAGACAGACAGACACAAATCAATTGTCTTATGGCTCGATTCCACAACTTCGGTAACCGACCAGTTAATACATATACTAAGTTGTGGTTGTTTTGTTAGATTTTAAATTTAGGGTTAAAACTGAAGTATTTTTATATTATGTATGTCTTTTTTATTTTAATATGTGTTTGAAATATATTTTTTTGTAATTATATTACATAATATGAAATCATGTGTTTGTTTTTTTTACTGCAAAAATTCTGCAAAACATGTCTACTTAACCAAAATGTAATATAATTTTCTGTTTCCTCTTCCTCTCCTTGAATCATTAATTATTTTATGTTTTATTTTTTGCATTTAGTCTACCCAGTCAATACTAAAATAGAATAGATTATTATAATACTTACCTATGTAAAAAGTTGTAGTACTCTTTTAATACACAGTGTGACTGAATCAGAAACTTCATTCAAACCCTAATTTTATGACTACATCGCCTGCAGAATTTAAATTTCTGCCACCCTTGCCGTTTGCTTGGAGTGGTCTCCAGCTGTTAAAGATTTGTTAACTGTTATTTCCAAAGGTTATACAGTTGGGTGTGAGAAACTAGGCTTTTTTTTTTGTTGGTTTTCACTGAAAGTCAATGGATGATCACTTTTTATACTAATATTTTAATAAAATTACTTACAATTCCACTTCACTTTATTCAATAATTAAACACAAGTATGACATTGTGAAAATATGGTTTAACTCAATGTTTAACTGTAAATATAAAATAGTCTTAGAACGTACATTCGTACTACTCCGGGAAAATGGAATATTTCTTCAATTTTTGAATGTTACCGCCAAAAATGCAGGCAGAACCGTTCCAATCATGATCACGTTAAAATGATTATCCACATTTTCAATAACCCAACACTACATTAAGTACTATCGCCAAGAAGGTAATTTTACTAGAATTTAGTACGTACGTAGTAATATTTGAACGTTTTCAACTAAAAAGAGACAGATTTATCTGAACCAGTATAGCTCTATCTCGTTCATGCAATCTGCAGACAAACAGACCATAGACAAGCTTAGCTGTTCACCTTTTGGTTTAGCGATGCTAAAGTCGTTCATCTTTTCAGCGGTTATGGTATGATTTTTAGCAGGGCAAAAGCAGCCCTACTATTGAACTGCCTGGAAATTGAGTGGCTTGCTATAAGCTGATGGTAAGCCCCATGGTATGATTTTTAGCAGGGCAAAAGCAGCCCTACTGTTGAACTGCCTGGAAATTGAGTGGCTTGCTATAAGCTGATGGTAAGCCCCCTGAATTCACGTATGACTTGGCAGCATGGTCTCAGATCTTAGGTTTCGATTTGCTAAAAAAGGAACAAAACAAAAAATAAATCAGCTGTTTGTTTTGGTTTGTTTACAAACAAAATTGTGTCATGTGTCAACCGAAATGTATTTGTCAATTTTAGACGATTTATTTTATCGATCATCCACGGATGTCCGATGCGATTCTATTTTATTTATTCATAATATAGCTCAAAGTGCATTTTGTGAGGGTAGGCTTTGATTCTGTTTTTAAACAAATCTCATTTATTGGTTAGTTTTGTTTGTAACAATAGTAATTCTATTTAAGTTTTAGGTTAGAACGTTTTTGGATTCCGTAAATATTAATTTAGCAAACTATTTCCTAAACTAATCATATCATTTACAAAAATGAGCAGATGTAATCCTCAGTGTGAGCTTGAGAATTGGCTTCTACCGTATAAGCCGATAGACACGAAAGAAGCTACCCCTGTTGTTCTCAAGAAGCATAATCTTAATGCAAAGAAAGTCGGTGACAAGCAAAATGAACTACGAGATAGTAAAAACAGAAGGATATTGAGCAAACAATCGCTACTGGAGGATAGAAATGTTGTTGATTTGCCGGAAGAGTAAGATTTTTATCAGTATTTCACACAATAGCTTGTATTAATCCCTCAACCCCCAGGAGGCACTTGGGTGCCACGATAACAATTGATTTTAATCCTGTCTGGAATAACTCACGATCGAGGGATTATATGTATAGATCCCTTCCTGTGTTAGTGCTTTCGCTCAAACTTTTTGTACTTTTCAACAGTGTTACAGGTCTTAAAGATGTTCCAAGCTCAGCCAGTGCTCCAAGTTTTAGCAGTATTCCAACTTCAATGACTATGCCAGGCCCGAGTACTAACTATGGAGGTTTTCTTAGTGAGAGTTTAACTTCGAACCCTGGTCCAATGTTGAAAAAGAAAGAAATAGAGAAATTGAACAAACAGCGCGAGTCAAACATGACCCCACTCCAGCGGAACTTGAAGAAAGCTCTGGCAACACCAGCCTCCTTTACAAAAGCTGAAAGGTGAGTTGATTCAATATTAAATATTTTTATTACATAATAGAAATATAAATTTAAAATAGTATTTTAATTATCATGAATGATTCTAAAACAATGAGTGTCCTAGGTAGGTAGATAAATTGACTTAAATTAAAGAATTTTGAGGAACCAGGTAGGTACACGTAGGTATATATGTGTAGATTATGTATGTATAATTTTAATTTTTCTTTTTTACCAAAGAAAAAAAGGAGGTCTCATGTTTCTGTAAATGGTGCATTATTTTTTCTAGATTGACTGATTTATATAATTTTTATGTTCAATATAGTAGTTGGCTCAAGACTGGTTGATTTAATTAATTATGAAAAAAAAAATGAAAACCACTGATAAGTAAAAAGATGAGGTTGACAACCTTAGAAATTGTAGAGCTGGGCACGTCCGCTCTCTTTAAACAGTCCAAGGTCGAATGTCGAAAAACTTGTCTTAGTCCATTGTTTGCTGTCTGGCCTAGTTAGTTAGTTGGACTATTATTTTCCGCACTTAGCCTATTAAATTTGGCCTTTGTGCGTGATTACGTGTTGTCTAGCTTTTAGAGGGTGTAAAAAAACAAAATGTGGACCCCGAACCTACGCAATCTGAACATCATATATTATTGATGGGAAATGATTTTGATTTTAGGGTCTCTTGCTGTACATTGCGTATTGTAATTAAAGAAGCCATATTATGAACAAAAAAAGGAACATTTTTATTAAGTTTGTATGAAGAAAAGTTTTTAAATAACCTTTCACATTTTTTGTAATAGAAGTGATGTCAGGTATGGTTCAGAATAAAATTAAAACAGATTGAACTAAAAAATTAAAAATAAAACTGTAGTAATCAATTGAAAAATTCATATTATTGTACAAAAAGCGTGGGGTGCTTGTTATGATATCCACAGATATAGTAAATTATTGATAAAATATTTACAACAATCTAAATCAAGCCCCCACGCTTTTTGTACAATAATATGAATTTTTCAATTGATTACTACAGTTTTATTTTTAATTTTTTAGTTCAATCTGTTTTAAAAGTGTGGTTTTTTAGTTTTTTAAACTATAATTTATTTTTTACTTTTTAGTTTAGTTTATAAGATTTGATTCCTTCTTTACCGACTGTAAGTCCAAACCTATGCAGGAAACATAATTGATACAGATCGCGCGCTAGCTCTATCTCTTTTACTCCCTCTTACAGAGGAAAACTGGGAAAACTGTTATTAAATTATTGCATTGTCATCGGCCCTTGATACGTGTGCAAAGTTTCAAATTAATCAAACTTCTGGAAATCGGTCAAATTTATGCTCAAAGATTCCATTACATACATAGATACATAGATAGATACAACCCAAGCTAATAAAAGCGTGGTAAAAAAAAGGATCCTAGTGATGGGGACAATACCTGGTTATCGGACGAGCGCTTGGTTTTTTTACACCCGTTATTTTCCATGAGAGCTATAGCAACGTGAATTTATTTCTAGCATGATGCTGAAGATGGGATGGTCGGGCGGAGCTCTCGGCAAGACGGGAGGGGGTATCACGGAACCCATTGTCCCCAATCTAACTTATGTATGTAACCAACACTTAATGGTCAAAATTATCAATACTAAGTTGAGGAATCAGAAATTTTAAACAGGTTTAACTCATAAGGCATAAGGTCTCTCAATGCAAGCTATAAAGAGAATTATGACAGTAAATAAATAATAAATAAATGTGGACAACATCACATACATTGTTCTGATCCCAATTTGAATAACTATTTTAAGCAATCGTAATTTGAAAATCAGAAACAATGGAGGTACTACAAACACCCAGACCCGAAAAAATGTAGAAAATAACTTTTTTTATACATTGACCCATCCGGAAATCGAACCCGGGACCTCAGAGCAGGCGACACCTTGAAAACCAGTGTGTACGCCACTCCGTCAATGTGGTGATCGGCGTTTCTTTGCTTGATCCTAAGGGAGTATCAATCACGTTCTCTGACAAAATGAAAAAGTTGAAAAAAAAAAAAAACGATGAAGTATTTTTTCCAACGCTCTGTTGGAAGTTCATGTCTGAAATCCACATCTTCTGGCACGCGATTATTAGGATAATACAATTATAAAGTAATACACCACATCTTTACAGGCAACTACAAACAAGGGTTTCGGGCAAGAACCGCCCCCGATCACTGCCAAAAGGGACAGAAAAAAGCCAGCCAAAAAACAGCCAGACGTTCATAAAGAATTTATCAAACTAAATAAACGTAAACAAAGAATGCGCTTAAAAATGGCATTTAGGGAAAACATCTTGATATCTATACTAGAATTCGTTCGAAACGAACGCGAGATTGGTATACTGTTTGATAAATCTCTGCACAATGGTCAGAGGAAGATAATACATTGCATCGTAGAGGAGATCAGGGAACTGGGCAAGTTGGGTGATAAAGGCAAACGTGATATGAACAATTCGAGTTATGATAGACTGATCATGTTCAATATAGTAAGCAAAAATAGATATGCTTTGATGACGCAAAGCGAGGGGCAACCTCCTGATCGGTATGTAACATATTCGTATGATTTTCTTTTATGGATAGTACGTAGCATAGGTTTAGTATAAAGATAGACTTCAGACTTTATTAGGAGATTACCAATTCAATCAACAGTGTAAAATCTTTTATTAACACTCCCTGGTCACAACATTACAATAGTCTGATGTCAGTACTCCTATCCGCCTATTGCAGCCCTTTGACGTGGCTAGTTTTAAGCTTAGCTTAGGGCTTAGCGTGCGTCAAATTAAGTGAGTTAAAAATCAAATTGTTCTTCATCCATACGTGTGTGTTATCGCAACGTGGTTTTTTGCCATTTTTAATTTTGTCACTCTTTTATGTCTGTTTGAAAAGCAGATTTAATCACTCTCACTTCACACCAAATCAGCAAATATCAGTCCGCTGTACATAAACCTCTCTGGAAGGAAAAATTTACCATGCATTATGCAGGCGAGTTTGACTAATGCACAATGGTGAAAATAAAACTATTCTTTCCGTTTTCTTGAGTTAACCCTTTAGTCGCTTTTTTAAAACCTAAATGAAAAAAAAAAGTGTTGCTATTACAGGCACCACAAACCTGACCTACAGAAGTGCATGTTTAATGATGCAAAAATAACATTTTAAACTCTGTTTCCAGATTCCTCTGTTTATACAAAGAAGCCCCAGAATCTATGTACCTCATAACCCATTATAAATTGAACGATAAAGAAACTGATTACGTTAAAAGGGAAGAAACAATTTTAAACCCCAGAATGAAGTATAGGAAGAAAAAGAAAAATCCACTGAGAGGGATTGATAAATCGCATGACTCCACTACCTGCGCAGTCGCAGATAATGACAAAAAAAGTGGTAACGAAAAATATTGTTATTCAGATACTGAATTGGATTCAGAATCGATAATTGAGACTGCAAATGCTGATTTTAATGACAACGATGATGAAATGAAAGATATTGATGATGATGCGATGAATGATTTCAATGAACAGATTGATAAAACACTTAATATTGACGAAAAAATAGAAAAAATCGTTGAAAGAACAACCGCAGGTGGTTGTACTATTATCAAAAATTATATTCATGATACGGGTCCAGATATTGCAGACAAACCTTTCGGTAATGAAGATATTCAATCAAGTGGATCTTTAGTTGAAAAGAGCAATAAAAATATCGTTAAGTGTGAAGAGATCGAACCTAAAGATATTGAGAGACAGGATGAATCAAAAATTGAAGAAACACAGCATAACACAGATAATAACGATTCAACTCCAGTAACAATATCTATTTTGGCATGCAGCAGAAAGGAATTTATGCGGTATAATTTGAATATGTGTTTCTCTGATTTCTTAGCAGGTAGCGGGTTTAAAGAGTTTAAATTTCTGGGTGAGTTTGATGAAGAGGAGTTTGAAGTGCTCAATGAATTTTTAAAAGATTTCTTCTTAGTTATAAAGGGTGAACCAGCAGTGAATACGGAGTTTATGGATGTATGGAATCAAGGCAAATGTAAATTATCGTTCAGTAAAGATATGAATGGCGGCATTGTGTAAGTGGATTATGTATAGTAGAAAATATTATTTAAATTAAATTAAATTAACTTAGAATCAAAATTCAAATTAACAACTAAGTAAACATTTTCGTTATTTGGCTTCCTGGTGCAGTATGGTCATATGAGTAGATAAACGGAACAGAGTTAAAGCTTCATGCAACCGCTCGAAGCGTGCGGGGCATGTGTGCGTGACCTCAGTGACCACTGCCCGTTAGTTACGCACGCGGCGAGACTTGAAAAATCCGGTTAACGCTCGCGCAGCTAGTTCACAATCTCATTGTCACAAGTTGACGTTCTTATGATGCTTTAACTCTGTTTCGTCTTTACACCGTGCTTTTTGAACCACCTGGAAAACGAAGCCCATGTTATGTAACCATTATGTATAACATCATGGCAGTGTTATTAATTTTATCAAAAAAAATATTTTTAAAAATATGTTAAATATTGATTCAGAATTTTAATTTTGAAACACGCTATAACATCATGGCAGTGTTATTAATTTTATCAAAAAAAATATTTTTAAAAATATGTTAAATATTGATTCAGAATTTTAATTTTGAAACACGCTGTATTAGTTTGGCTATCGATAGTTGAGCTCGAAACCTAGTTACAATATCGGTAGTGCTATCGATATTATGGAATCAACCAATACTATCAGCACGATATCGATCGATAGACTATCGAGCGGCAACTCTATATGGCAGTCTTCTTCCTGGAGAGGCCTTTGTCCAGCTGTGAACTGATATAAGCTGGTCAATGATGATGATGGTTGCATGTGATTTATTTCTTATTTTTAGTACTTGTTATATTGATATTAGTATAGCTTGTGCCATTAACTGTAAATTCCTATACACCGCGGCTTTCCTTCGTGAAAGATAATGAAGTTCGTAGTAGAAACAGCTTGGAAATGGTCGAGTTCAATTCTCACTTGAGGCAGTTGGTTTATTGTGAAATATTATCATTTAAAAGTAAAAGACAACAATAATAATTGTTAACTTTGTTTAAATTAGATTATCTCTACTAATTTGTTTATTAAACTTTTCCAGGATATACAAAGTAATATAAGGACTATTGGACCATCGTAAAGACATTTTACATAAGTGGCGTGGCTTAAGTTGCTGAATATATTAATGAAAGTTCTACTCCTAATATATTATAAACGCTGAAGTTTCTTATGGATATATGACTGTTCGTTACTCATGCACTACCTACCGAATGGATTTAATTTACAATGGTATAGCTTAAACACTAGAATAACATACATATTTCCTAATTTAACCAGAAATTTCTTTACTTCTCTCGGGATCACGGCATAAAAGTTGTATTTTGTACGACGATAGATGTCGCTGCCGCGATGCCGGTTGGTTATCAACACTAATCTATACTAATATTATAAAGCTGAAGAGTTTGTTTGTTTGTTTGTTTGTTTGAACGCGCTAATCTCAGGAAGTACTGGTCCGATATGAAAAATTCTTTTTGAGTTGGATAGTCCATTTATCGAGAAAGGCTTTAGGCTATATAACATCACGCTGCGACCAATAGTAGCGAAGCATAAGTGAAAATGTTGCAAAAATCATCGCGATCATAATAATAACGGAAATTGACGCGGACGAAGTCGCGGGGAACAGCTAGTAATATTATAAAGGGGAAAGATTTGATTGCCTGTTTGTATTAAATAGGCTTCGAAACTACTGGACCATTTCGAAAAATTATTGAACCATTGGAAGCTGAAATTATCTTTAGGCTACTTTTTACCGCGGGACCCGGCAGGTGGCGCTGCTGTCGGTATGTCAGCTACTAAACGGTTTGACCGATCGGGTTGAAATTTTGGAGATTTATTTCAATGGTTTCACAGACACGAATGTATTAAACCTACCTAATCTATCGTTCTATATGCCACCGCTAGGCACATGTTTCCGTCCGCCCGATATGACGTGGAGTTCACGCGGGCAGAGCCGCGGGCGAAGAGCTAGTCATAGCCGCGGGCGAAGAGCTAGTCATATCTATTTTGTGAAGCACACGTTAACCGTTTCTCACCCTCTCTGTACTCAATTCCGAAGTCCACGAGGGATTTTTTTTTGACTTCGCTATAGTATTTGGAATTTATATTTTAATACTGACTCTTTGTCTTGTAATACCAATTATCAACACCCTGTATAGTTGTAGGCTTGTAAGATAAAAGCTACTCCATTGTAAAATTGTTAATTTGTCTGTAACTAATATATAAAGGATACAAGAATTATACAGGGTGTAAGAAAATGTACGAGGCAAATTCAAGGGGGTGGTAGAAAAATATAAAAAAACATATTTTTATAAAAAAAGGAAAAAAGTATTGCCAATAAATTAGTCTATTATTTACTACAGGAAAGTCACTACGTAACTACAAACGCAGTACGGACGTACTACTTAAATTGTAATAGCAACGTTTGTAGATGACGAATCGCCGAATTGCATTGTTTCATTTAGATCAACCGTGCGGGCTGTGGCGTGTACGATAGAGCGAGGCGCGCTACAAGAAGTGTAGATTAATGATTTAATTATTTCTTAAGTGATTACTATGGATGGATGGAAACTAACTTTTCTGTATAGCAATTAATTCAATTCAATTCAAATTATTTATTTCAGATAAAAATCCATATAACTGAAAAATAAGATTAATAAAATAAAATACACAAAAAAAATAATTTAAAAACATACATATTTAGATATCCCACCGGTCAGCCAGCGCGCTAACGATACCATTCGAGCTACCACGCACTCGTGACCAGAATGACATGCATCGCTTTCTGAGGATTGTGTAAAAACAATCGACATTCGCCTCTGCAAACATAAGGGATGCACTACAATGGCGTGGCAGGTTGAAAAGCATCCTGAACGCATTGTTATATTGGACGCGTAGCGCGCTATATGCCCTCTGCGTAAAGTTCGCCCACAGACTGCACGTGTAGTATGACTGGCAGTAGGCTTTGAAAAGCGTCAGTTTTACTTGTTCACTACAACGTGCAAATCTGCTGCGCAACATATTACAGCGGACACACAGCGCCCTACGCTCCCTCTCCACATCCACAGAGTCTGACAAACTGTCAGTGACCCAGTGGCCCAGATACTTAAACTGCTGCTCAACACGCTTCAGTTGTGTGCCTCCAAGGTAAACAACAGGTAAACTCCGTACAGGCGTTCCCGCCTGAAAAACCATGAGCTCACTTTTAACTGAGTTGTATCTGAGCCCGTGAGCCGCTGCATACTCTTCACACATGTGAATTACTTTTCTCAAGGCTCCGATCGAAGGGCTCAGCAGCACCATATCATCAGCATAACTTATATTATTAATACACAGCCCACCTACGTGACATCCTATGTAGGTGCTGCTGAGCTCCTCGATCAGTCTATTCATATACAGGTTGAAAAGCTTTGGCGAACTTAACCCTCCCTGCCTCACCCCGCATTCCAACCCGTACACGTCTGACATGGAGCTAGCCCACCTCACACGGTTTCTCTGATTATCATACCAATATTTAAATATCGCTATGAATTCAGACGGCAGATTGGTATCACTATCCAATTTTCTCCATAATAAGTCATACGACACCAAATCGAAAGCTTTCGACAAGTCCAAAAAACAGGCATATATTGGAGTTTTGCGGGCTGTATAGTACTGTACAGTTTGCTTAAGACAAAAGATAGCACTTTCGGTCGACAAACCCGGTTTAAAACCAAACTGGGCGTCATGAATTTTAACATGGTCGCTCAGTCTTTTATTAAGCAAACTGTCCAGCACTTTAGCTACAACCGTAGCTAGGGATATAGGCCTGTAGTTCGACAAGTCTGAGGCATCTGCCGTCTTATTCTTAATAATGGGTACTACAACCGTTTGCATCATATCTTCTGGCAGAAAACAGTGACTTACACAAAAATTAAAAAAACAACGAAAGTACTCTAGGTAAGTGAACCCCAGCATACTTCAATCATTGTGTCCGGGCGACTTACCTCTCACCATCTTTTTTACTACAGAGGCGATTTCCTTTGCAGTAAATCTGTTAGTCAAGTCTCCGTCACGATCATTAGCATCCAACACACAAGCACTCCGCGGGAGGGGGGACTCTACTCTAAAATGCTTACGGAAAGCAAATTAAAGGCAAATAAAAGTTCAACAAAAAAAAACAATCTTTATTAAATAAATTTAAAAAAATATTTCATTTTTTTTCCTGTATTCTAAACTCGATTGACAACCACGGTCAGCCACCCCCTTGAATTTGGCTCGTAGGTTTTCTTACACCCTGTACGTACATGTTCATTGATTTTTATTACATGTTCCAGATTGTAAATAATGTAATAATGTTAAAGTAATATTTATTAAATTAAAATAAAACAATAAAATTTCTGTTTTATTTTAAATAAATATCTCCAAGATGTCGCACTTTTCTATACACACCACTACCAACGTTTTGAAAATAATTTGGTTTATTTGCGGGTAAATAATATTATATAAAGAAATAGTTCCTTTTATTTGGTGTTAGTTTCTCATACTAAATGATAAGTTACGTACACTATATTATCGATATCAAATTCAAGTAAGCAGCGTATATACTGCAATACTTATCTCGCACACATGCACATTATCAAAGAGCATAACGCAATACACGCACACTAGTGTTGCCTTGTTATGGGCTAGGTCTCATGGATTACTAACGATTCTTAGGAATGTACTAAATACAGGGTGAAATTTTAACCACTTTCCAAAATTTTTATAGGCGTTCAATATCGTATTTAGAGCCCATTTATGAAGTAAAAAATGTAAATCAAGCTTTCACCCGAAAATATTTTTCAATTTTTACGGTCCTAGGTCTGATAAGGTATAAAGGGAAAATCAAAAACGTATCAATAGTATTGTAATGAATAAATGAGATGCGAATCGCGTAAAAAAAGTGTTGCTAGGCGGCCGTATCAGAAATTTTAGATTCTTGGCGGACATTTTCTAAGTGCTTTATCTTGACATTTTTGTACTGGGCTATGCCAAAAGAAAAAATACGTCATTTGTTTTTGTCTCGTAGATTGATATATTAAAATTTGGAAGGTGGTTAAAATTTCACCTGTATATTATGGTCGAATTAAAAGGCGTTAAAATATACTGTAGCAGGCTGTAAATTTGATTCGATTATTCTGAACTAGCTTTCAAGCAAATCAAAATGCATTGCATACATGTTACGTTATCATGGATTTAAACAAGGTCATCGTAATAAATAAAACACGTCAATATTGTAAATGTCAACATATGTATTTATTTAAACTTACTATATTTACACGACCGGCGACTTACAATTTCTCAGTCTATACCTTAAAACGCACGTAGTTGCAAGAAAACCACTAATCATTACATTTGAATAATAAATCATAGAATGTGGAATATAATTGATATTAAATAATAATACAATATCACACTATGTAATTAAACAGATTGATAAGTCATGACAATAATGTCCATTGAGAGTCAATTGTTTCGGCTTTTCTACCATATACGGGCACCTATTTCTTTCTAGAAAATAGGTTCGAGCGAAGAGTGGGCTTACAGACAATGGTACTAGTATTGCGTTTGATCATGGATAATGCGACGGTGGGTAGATATATTTATCTGCTTGTACAACTACCCACATAGACATCAGTTCTTCCGTGGTCAAAACGGCAATACCAATATGCAGTACCAACGCAAAAACTCTTTTAAAGCAAGGTATACGGTAGAAAATCCGAAACAACTAACACTTTTGATATAATATTATGGTCTTTTGAAAGCTAAAATTTTGTTTGACAGTTACATTAAAACGTATCCAAACAAATAGAAGAGTTTAAAACTTATATTACATTTCAAATTCTAAAGGATGCAATGTGAACACAATTTGATGAATATAATTAAGTGTAAATAACATTTCAGTCTAGAAATAAAAAAGATATGTATAAAGTCTATATGAATCGTGAATATTTATGTTAGTTATATTAATTACAGTAAACCAATTATATGTATTTCCAAATTCATAGATAGATAGATAGATATATAGATACACTTTATTGCACACCATAAAATTGAAAAATAACACATGAGTAAGATTTAGATTAGTACAATTTAGGCTGTCTTATCGCTTGCAGCGATCTCTACTAGACAACCTTCAGGTAGAGGAAAGATGAAACAGATTTGAAAGGGGAAGGCGGCGGAGAGTATTCAAAAGTACACGTAAAGAAAAGTAATAAAAGAGATGTAAAATTACAATCTGAAATATATCTAATATTACACGCATAGTAAACTACATAAATAACATTAAAATACAGTATTACATACATGCATAATAAACTACATAAACTATACACTTAATATACATACATAACATGTACATACATTCATAACATTTTAGTAGTTGATATTTATACGGAATTAAATTTTTTGCCTTTGTCGTCACATCTGAAGCTGAGGCTAATTTATTGTAATTTATGGCTTTGGTAGTTCTTAAAGGAATAAAATTTAATGAGTATTTTCCGCTGTTCTAGAACTATGCATTTTGACAAGTAATACCGTCTTATACTACATACTAAATTCGGGACACAAATATAATTGGTTCACTGTAATATTTAATTGTTTACAAATAAGCGTGACTAGGGATTACATGGCTCTATGCAGGAGTATATTTCTATAGGACCTTTTTAAAAATTTAATAAAATATACTTACTGAGCGACCAAAACAATTAGGCGTATGGTAGGAACGCGGTTTCGGCGCCTATTCCTTTCCTGGTATTGCCGTAGTGATGCCAATGTGTATTAGCTCACGGCAGGGATAATACAGTTAATACGTCCTGTTGTGTTTTACCTTGGCAGTTTGGTATAATAAAAACATCTATTAACTACACAGGATTGTAATGATTCGTTATAATAGAAGTAAAAACTAACAAGACACTAGTATAAATACTAGGTTTATATGATCACCGCTCCTAGTGATATCTGGCAATCCCCCGCCTATTGTCAATAATTTCGCCTTATTGTTTTGGTCGCACCAGTTCCATCTGACATTTGTTTGTATGTGTTAGTATTGTTAGCTCACGTGTCGTAGGTATATCGAGTATCAACGTTTATTTCACAAAGGGGCGTAACTCAAGTTACTCAAGGCAAGGTTGCAGCAGCTTTGCGACGATTTTTGTACGGATCGTCGCACTCGACACTTTCGTGGACAGTGCACTGATGTAGACGTGATTAAAATAAAATTTCTATTGTGTTTAGAGCGCTGTCCAGGATAGTGGTAACATTCGTGTTATTTGCTAGGAAACAGTGCCGGGTTCTAATTCGTGGAACCGTTTGGTTTAGCTTTCTTTAAAGTTTGTAATCCATTCGACAAACTACAACATTTTTATTACATCGATTTCTGCTTTGGATATACAGAAATACATTCGATTTAACCATTTCGATTGATGCCAAAAGAAAATGTTTATATTATTGCAACTATGAATATGGAATTGTAATCGATTTTTAAATACGAACATAACACAGCTTTATTCATTGTTCCTTTGTGTTTCTGTTAGAATTTTTTATCATTTTTTTTCATTACTATACGCAATGTTCCATTTATAGAAGCATTTTTTACCCTTATGCACATACATAGGGTAGAAACCTAACAAGGTGTTAACATACTACGTCTTGTATAGGGTTATGGGAGAGTTGAAACTAGTTTTCATTGTCTGTTCACAAATCTCAATTATATTTAATTAGATTCCTCCAAACTTCTTTATTAACGGTTTAAAAAAATAAAACCTAATTCGTTAAATCAATAAAGTAATAACCGAAACATACAAACATTTACAACTGGGAATTTTCGCGCGCAAAAATAAAATATTGACTAGGCGGCGCAGGTTCATGACTGTTTTATGCTGCCACCGTAAGTTTGGACTTAATGCTTTTGAGATAAGGTTCACTGGAGTAGCGTAGTTTCATAGATGTTTTCAATTTTCGTATTCACAAAACTTCTCTCTCGAGTCACTTTATAAACAGACTTATATTATTTCTTATCAGTGTTGAATTTTTTTTTAATAATTAATACAAATAATAACGAAAGGAAATTTACAACTAAATTGTTCCCGAAAAACATAGGATAATACTAAATATATGGCATGATATAACTTATATTAATTATTTACAAACACACTATGGCAATATTGTGATGATTAAACTAAAAAAAATGTCTTTTTAAATTTGAACTAGTAAATAAAAGCAGTCTATTTTAATATCACTTAGGGATATGGCGCACTACGATTGTTAAAGCTAACATTAATTTTAATTATTCCAAAAAACATTGTCAGGCCGGGAAATATTATGGCTTACAATTACAGCAATAGAAGAATCCACTATATTAGTTAACTTTCTTTCAGTATGTGTGGTACAATAATAATTTTTAGTGTGAAACTAACATCAATATTTGGAGACAAAGTTTCCCATACAATCCGATTGAACAATTTACAGGTGAAAATATTTTTTTTTATAATTTGACGACAAGTATCCATAAAAAAATTGTATACAACATATAACACGTTGTATACAATTTTTCAAACTCAAAATACCCTTTCATTTTATCAACCGATTTTTATATTAAAAACGAACTGGGGTATCTGAGATTAAGACCCGAGTTCACCAACAGACGTTTAAGTTTTAAACAGCGTTTAAAATATTATTTGACATATTTTGTATGGCAATTGTGTCAAATTAATCGTCAATCAATGTTTACCGGCTGTTTAAATATTGGTGAGTCTTAGCGTATTTTAAGTTATACATTATTCAGACAACGGCAGGTCAACCTACCCAAAAAGTTAAAGATCATTGAATTGATTTTCAACTTTAAGTTCAACGAGTAGAGATCAATATCAATTGAGAAAATTGACGTTTTGTGTTAGGTTGACGTGCTGTTGTCTGTACAAGCAGTAACATTACTAAATCCTAAAAGAAAGTTAACTGTAAACTAAAAAAATAACCTCAGTACCTTTGAATATAATATGATTTTGTTAAAATTTTACATTAGGCGGACATGAATAATTATAACACCATTTAGATAAAATAAACAAAATATAGATTTCAAATACATAATTTTACTTGTTAATTTTCTTACAATATTTCCACGACCGACTTTATAAGACTATCGAAATCTCACATTTATATAAAGGTCTTAATTGAGGTGTGAACATCAGTGATATTGACTTTTAGTACGCCACAGATTTACGAACATTTAGAATTTGTAAACATATATATATACATAATGTATACACAAAATAAAAACTTAAGTTAATATTATTGTTTCAATGAAATTTTACATATTTAATAACTTTGTTATCAAATATTACGTATATTTGATAGGAAATGTATGACGTGAATTATATGCGACTCAAGAGGGAGGATTAAGTTAGTCTCTGGCAAAAAGTCGCAACCACCGCCCTCAATGTCAACCGCATTGTAACATTTTGTCACTAACTGGAATTATAATTAACTATCTATACGACGATATGCTAACTACTGCAAACTTATGCTTTGTTTTCCATCTTGTATACACATATGTATATGTACATACAATAAAATTTATTGGTGTATACTTTTTTATTTGAACATAGTTTTGTACAGTTTTAAACATTCTATTTTGAAAAGGCGAATTCCTACTATGTACGTATTTTGATTTATTAGCATATCAACACTGAAATCTATGCGGGTAGTTGTCAAAGGCAGATAAAGTGATCTACCCTCCGTCGTAGTTACTATACAGACAATGACACAGGTATCATAGTTTGTTCTTGAATATCTTTCGTACAGTAAGAAAAAGTGACTAATCATAAGTTTGCAATATTCAGTAAGCGTACGGATAAACAACCACTAGCATTCGCTCTAAGATATGTTCAGCCTTTACATTCATTACTATTTTATTTTATTAACCGTCTAAATCATAGTTTGTTGCCTTTTACAGACTAAGCGTTCCAATGTATGTCTAAACACAGGGGCGTATTTAAAAAACCAAGCGCCCTGGACCTTTTGAATTAGCCTCCCCATAAATCATTAGAAAATACTTAAAACATCCTGAGTCAGTCCCTATCTACGCTTCGCCATCGGATCTTTTTGTCTATCAAACATTCACAATGAGAATTTCTGTGTTTCTTTAATTAGATAGGCAATTTTAATAACACGTATATTTGAACGCTTAGTTTGTACAAGGCTTTAGGATATTACAAGAAACCTAAACATGTCACCCACATTAACAAATTTATTACAGCAGATGAGAGGCAGACGATGAACCCTCAAAATACTCACAGTATTTCTCCAATGTATGTAAGCGTCTCGTCCGAGTGTTGTGATTAAAAATGTATAGTAATTTAAAATATAGTTAAATAGTAATTAAAATTAATTACAAGATTACTTTTGAAAGCAGAAGCCTTGTTGTGTTATTTACACTGTGACAGTGAAACTGCCCTCGGTAAAGACGTATAAGACTTTAGTTTAAGCTGATTTTGTTCTGTACCTACGAGACATTTCTAATTTACAAAAATAATACTGTACTGTAACAATTTTCAAGAAATGTTTGACATTTTGACATCCAGATACCAAGTAAAATAATTAATACTACTGTCTTTTGGCTTCTGCTTTTAAAATAACTCTGCATTTATATAAAGTAAGAAAAATATTGCACAAATTATGATTAAACAAAATATACAAATGTTCAAGCACTTTCAAAACGAATCAAGTTACTTATTTTTCATGTTCTAACGCTTTACCGCACAGACAGACAGGTACAATCATTGCCACTGTATTTTGAATTCAATCAATAAGTATTAGGTCAAAAAGTCATACTTGGCTTTGACTATTTATAAAACACAATTTTTTTTTAATATGTTCTCAAAACTAATCATTAACTTGAACATAGGTGAAATAAATAGCAATAGTGATTTCTAGTCTGTAACTTTACTATGTTTACTATTAGTTTCCGGTTATAACGGCCATCAATCGAATTATAACGACAATTCAGGATTTCATTTTTGTAATAGGCGGTATAGAGCAAGATCCCAGGGCCTCTAGACGTTACTTATATTCTTACAAAGAATAAATATGAGATAAAATAGTGTTAGTAGTGTAGATACTTTGAGTGTGTAATAATGGCGGCTAACAGATCCCTCTGCGGTGGTAGGCTTCGTAAGAGGCTACCTAAATGCTACCACCCTCCTGCCTGAGTCCAGCGACAAACAGTTTTTCTGTGTTCCGCTGGTGTGTGGGGGAACCAGGACCTCTGGGTAAGCTCGCTCCATCTTGGGCTTCTTCTTAACCGTATAGTTAAGTGTGTAGTCAAGAGCAAGCCCATTGTATATATAAAAAAAAATTGAGAGGTGTCAAGGGACACCCGGATGGAACGAAGTTCATTTTTGATGAATTGTAATAAAATTTTATTTTATTTTAAATTTATTTTTAATTCTCTCTCTCTCTCCCTCTCTCTCGCCGCACTATCTCTCTTACAACTATAGCAAAAAGTGTCAGTCAAAAAGTGTCGTTACAATTTTTTCCGTCTACCCCCTTTCGCAACGCGCGATAAGGAACTTCGTTCCAAAAAATAAAAAACGTGTGCACACCTGCCCTGGGATCTTGAACTAGTAGTGGTGGTTAACATAACGTGTGTTTAAAATTAAAATACATGGAATCAACTAGACCATTGCTCGTTATAACCGACATGTCGTTGCAAACAATATCATTCTATCTGGTTTGAAATTGGAATCTCATTTGAATTTAGTTGAATATATTAGCTACGTCGAAACTTCATTTCTTTTTAATTCATTTTGACCTCTAAATGTCAAGATTTAAGATTAAAAATTAATCGATTGGAAATCTATACTAATATTATAAAGCTGAAGAGTTTGTTTGTTTGAACGCGCTAATCTCTGGAAGTACTGGTTCGATTTGAAAAATTCTTTTTGTGTTGGATAGTCCATGTATCGAGGAAGGCTTTAAGCTATGTAACATCACGCTGCGACCAATAGGAGCGAAGCATCAGTGAAAAATGATTCAAAAATAATCGCGATCATAAAAACAGAAATTGACGCGTATGAAGTCGCGGGGAACAGCTAGTATTTGATAACTGTGTACATTGAATTCCTAGTGTCTGTATAATAAATAATATACAAATTCATTAAAATACAAATGATATAAATTCATTAAATTATTACAAACCTATAATTTATAATACGTAATTATAAATATTTCGTCTTTAGATGCGATCAAACAATGTTTTAAAGTTAAAATCAATACAAGCTATTTTTACATAAAAATTTCTATAATACAATAAATTATTGTGTCTCCAAAACAATTGAGTTATTGCTCGTCGTTTGTTAGTAATCGTTAGTTTTTTTTCAATCAGTCATTTGATATGTAAAATTTTGATTATTTTTAATTTACTAAAATACCGAAAGTGGCAATTCCTTTTTTTATCAGGACATAAACTTAAAAAAAAAATTATTCAATACTAAAAAAAACTTTATTTGTTAAACTCAATATTTAAATGGCTATCGTAAAAGGCGACTAAAGTTCTACCACCTTCTACAACCCGCATGCTAAGCATGGCGATAAAGTCAGAATTTTCCTTATGGAGAGGTTGAGTCCAGCAGGGGACTGAATGATATGATGTGATGATGCTAAAGGGTGAACCTTAGCTCGTGGTATTTTA
Organism: Anania crocealis; assembly: GCA_949315895.1. Lineage (NCBI taxonomy): Eukaryota > Metazoa > Arthropoda > Insecta > Lepidoptera > Crambidae > Anania > Anania crocealis. The sequence continues at coordinate 19,887,446 of OX438861.1, forward strand.
ATATTGAGATACCTAGATTGGATATCTTGCTTACTATCATGATTTTAGTTGTTAGGAAATAACCCCGCCAATTAGTTTTGCTCATCTTTTCTTTTCGGAAATACAGACGACATGGCGACAGTACATCAACATAAACACTGAGGCATCTTATGCAGTTGACATAGGTTCGATTTTGCAACAAAAATGTATAGCTAACTGTTATAGCCCGGTGACGATGGTACACATTGCCAAGTTAAGCCGATACCACTTCTATATTTTAGTAAACTTCAAATAACCATGTCTAGATAAGGTATCGAATATGGGTTTATATTATTGGAAACTTGACCCTTGTCAGAATAAGATTTTTGAAACTGATTTTGACCAATTAAATTGCTGGTGTAAATTGATAAAATTAAAATTGAATATTTCTTTAAGTCGTTCTTGAACACAGAACACGGAAAAAGGTTAGAAAGGCGATGCATGCGGGGCAGGCGCGCCACAGAGGTTATGAGCAAATGCTTGTAAGTGAGCGCTGTGATTGGTTTCTTTTGACTTCGCGCGACGTCAAAAGAATGCACTTGATTGGCGTTCTTTGACCTCGTTCATGTGTAGTGGGGCGCAAGTGGCGATATAGGTGCTTATACAAATGGCGCATGACAGCATTTCAAACCTTTTAACCGAGCAGTCGTCCGGCTAGCGAAAGTAGATTCAAGTCCCATCTTAAGGCTGACGAAAAACAATACCTTAAACATAATATATATTTTTTAAACACAATTTTTAACAACACCAGCCATAACATGTCAAAGATTATAAATAGGTTAGAATGCCTCGATGCAAAGTGGAACCTATTGCCTTTTGTTATAAGGGTCTACTAAATTAGTACGCAACACATCCAATACCTTCTCTAGAGTAATTTCAGTCACAAATTGAGTATGTACAAATCATCAGTCAAAACGCTTTGGTATAGTTCGTTCGGCAAGTCAAAATATTCTATTTCGAAATATAATATTGCATTTTACATCCTAGTCACGGCCATTCAGCTTCAGCGATCTGAAAATAACAATAATTACGTTAGTAAGGAAACTAACAAGAAAATCATGTAATACTGTTATGTGGAATAATGAATACAATATTTTGACGACCATTTGGATCAGCGGTAGTTAACGCTGCTTCTGAGCCATGGGTCGCGGGTTCGATCCCCGCACAGTACAAATATTTGTGTGCATGAACATGTCTGTTTGTACTGGTCTGGGTGTTTTCTATGTATTATAAGTACGTATTTACAAAAAAAAAAAGAAAATATAAAAGTTTGTCGATTGTCTAGTACCCCATACGACAGGGTACTTAATAGTACCTTAATTTGGGACTAGATGGCTCTGTGTGGCCCAGTGTGGCATGTCTTAAATATTTATTTTATTTATACGAGTTATCTGCAATGTCGACAGTATGACATCTTGTAGATCTCTATTTAAGAAACTTAGATTACTAACCGTTCCTTTCATATATATTTTTGAAATATGTGTATTCGTTAAAATTTATTCAAATTTGTTCATCACAAAAAAGGACTTATGTAAATTTAATACAAGGTATCCCAACAAACTGTGAAAACTACAGTTCTTTACAGTAGGAGCACGTATTGCATGGCCATAGAAAATTTTAACCAATTAAATGACGACATGAAAGTACTACCCCTCAACAGATTTAAATTTTCTCTCAAAAGGTGGTTAGTTGAAAGTTGTTTTTATTCACTGAACGAATTTTTTGAGACTTTTAAAACCCGGATGTTGTAACCCACGTAATTTTAAATTTAGACTTTATGATGTGACATTAAATTTTTAAATTAATTGTATATTTTTGCATGCCATTTTATGGTAACATTTGCGATCTTAAATTGTATTTAAATTGTAACATCTCTGTCACCACATTTGAGCGAAATTAAAATTCTGATTCTGATTCTGGTTTCGGCTTGTTATACCATTTACCTAACGCGCTGTGTATTACTTACACAAATTACTTAAAAATAAGTGCAAAAACTAAGCAGCGGCTTGGCGAGACGCGACTCAAGAGCGCTGTGTGTATACGATTCGAGTCATACAATGTGTTACACCGTAAAATACACGATGAAATTTTAATCACCTTCCTAATTTTAATATGACAATCTACGAGACAAAAGCAAATGACGTAATTTTTCTTTTGGTATAGCCCAGTGAAAAAATGTCAAGATAAAGCAACTAGAAAATGTCCGCCAATAATCAAAAATTTTTGATACGGCCTAGCAACACTTTTTTTACGCGATGCGCATCTCATTAATTCATTAATTCATTCATTACGATACTATTCATAAGCTATTGATTTTCCCTGCATACCTTCATTGATTTCGAACCGTAAAAATTGAAAACTATGTTGAGAAAAATATTTTCGGGTGAAAACTTGACCAATATTTTTTACTTCATAAATGGGCTCCAAATACGATACTTAACGACTATAAAAAAAATCGACAGTGATGAAAAAGTCACCTTGTATGTCATGTATGTATGCAGCTCTGTGCCTGTGTAAAGCAACTGTGCCTAGCCACGGCCGTGGTGGCGCTCTATAGCGCAGCAATGGGCAGCCCGTAAATACGTCATAGTATTGAGTTCTGTCACTGTATTTTACACAAAACTACCTGTGCCTAGCCACGATGGCGGCGGCAGCACACAACGCTGGGTAGCCCTTAAAATAATCATAGTATTGCGTTTTATACCTGTGTAAAGTACCAGTGCCTCGCCACATCAGCAGCGACAGCGGCGGCGGCCAGCACGGCACATGACACTGGGTAGCACGTCAAATACAATACATAGTTTGAGTTCTGTGCCTGTGCAAAGTATCTGTACCTAGCCACGGCGGCGAGCGCGGTACATAATACTGGGTCGCCCGTAGTATACATCATAGTAATGCGTTCTCTGCCTGTGTAAAGTACCTGTGTTTCGCCATGGCGGCAGCGGAGGCGGCGGCACTCCAGTATTGCGTTCTGTGCCTGTGTAAAGTATCTATTGTATAAAATACCTGTGCCTGGCCACGGCGGCGGCGGCGGCGGCGGCGGCGGCGGCGCCCAGCGCGTAGTGTACAGTACCTGTGCCTGGCCACGGCGGCGGCGGCGGCGGCGGCGCCCAGCGCGTAGTGTACAGTACCTGTGCCTGGCCACGGCGGCGGCGGCGGCGGCGCCCAGCGCGTAGTGTACAGTACCTGTGCCTGGCCACGGCGGCGGCGGCGGCGGCGGCGCCCAGCGCGTAGTGTACAGTACCTGTGCCTGGCCACGGCGGCGGCGGCGGCGGCGGCGCCCAGCGCGTAGTGTACAGTACCTGTGCCTGGCCACGGCGGCGGCGGCGGCGGCGGCGCCCAGCGCGGCGCACAGGGCGGCGCTGGGCAGGGCGGCGACGGGCCCCGCGCCCCGCACCACGGCGCCGCCCATGAACCCCACCGACAGTATGAGGCCGTGGGCCGTGCATCTGGAGGGCAGAACCAGGGTTATGGGTTGGGTGGATAATGGTTTATGACTAACTAGCTGTTGCCCGCGACTTCGTCCGCGTCAATTTCTATTATTATGATCGCGACTATTTTTTCAACATTTTCACTCATGCTTCGCTCCTATTGGTCGCAGCGTGATGTTATATAGCCTAAAGCCTTATTGTATTGAAGATTGACACATAGATGCATATTCACCATCGATCTATGATAAGAAGTAGATAAACATTCCGATACAAAAATAACACCTAAAACTGTTCTCATTTGAATGATTTACGCTGATTTTATGTCAGTATCAACGTTATAACCCGGCCAAATTATGTCAACATGCCATAGTTATGTAACATTTGTCAAGTTGTGACTATTCGATTGTTATGGGTTGTACGTAAAGTACATAGCTATGTCAAATGGGTGCACTTTTAGTTTGACACTGATTGTGTTTGTGTATTAAAGTTAGTCTTTAATTGAGACATTATGAAAGTGGCTTCTTAAACATGTAAGTCGATGATTAAGATACGAAAATGCATTCCATAACAGCCAACATAACATAACTTTAAGCAAATGTGCACCTAATGTTGGGTATTTAATGGTATGTTAAATGTATATGAGTATCCGATCTCTAATTATATTGTTACAAATATCTAATTAATATTATAAACTAGCGGACCCCGCGAACTTCGTATCGCCTCCGAATAGTATTGATTTTGACGTCTTGAATGTAATTGTCATCAAATACAGCATGGTTGGAAAAAAATATATAGAAATATATTTTATTTGTGATGTTAACTTTACAATGTTTTTAATACTTACTATCCTATTCCCAAAGAAGAAAATATACCGAAATCATAAGAATCGGTCCAGCGGTTCTCGACTTATAAGTGTTGTAAATAACACAACTTTCTGTTATACCTAGTCAGGTCATAAGTTCTGTCACATGTGTAATATAAAATAATTTAGACATGTTTATTATTAATGTAACCATTTATAAAGCAAAATGAACTTAATAAAACATAGATTCATATGACCCCCGCGATTTTGAATACAGGCCTTCAATCTGCGCGGCCAGTCGTCTATCGCAGCACGAACGAGGTCCATGTCAATATAGGCGGCTGACTTAATCAAGGATGCCTTGAGTGACTCCAAATCAGGATGAGGCTTTGAGCAGGCCTTTTCCTACAAGTGTTACCATATCTTGTAATCTAACGGACTCAAATCTGGACTGGAGGAGGGCCAGTCTTCGTGCCGGATGAAGTCGATTTCACGCGCCGCCAGCCAGTCTTGTGTGCTTTTCGCTCTATGAGCTGGCGCAGAATCTTGTTGGAATACCCAGTGCCTGTTATTAAACATGGTATGAGAAACAGGTTCCACAAGGTTCTTGAGGACTGTATTTTGATAGTGTGAAGTGATCTCAATAGTTAAGAGTAGTAGCGTAGAAAGTGTTTTTGTGCTGGGAGACTTCAACGCCCACCCAGGAACCAGATTTTCTAGTGAGTTACTTACTATTTGTACTGAACAAATGTGGTCATGCGTTGACATGGAACTACTGCCCACAGATACATACACGTTTATAAGTACGGCTAATGGGTCTCGGCGGTGGCTAGATCACTGTGTTGTGACTAGTGCCGCTAAGCCATTGGTGACTAAAGTTTCCGTCCTATATGATGTTTACTCTTCTGATCACATACCTTTGCTTGTTGAGTGTAATGTCGGCTTAATAAGACCTAAAATTTTTCAACCAGTCTCTTATAATAACAGAGTTATCTGGGGCGAAAGGGACACACATCAAACGAATTTTTATCGTGAATATTGTAATTCCATAGATTTAATATACTACTGTTAGATTGGCAATGAAAAGAGACAGAATATAATGCAGCTATATGATAGAATGAGATAGATCACAAGGCCGTTCACGTACACGCTAGGAACCCGTAGTGTTTTTCTGAGTTCTGACGTCTGTCACGCGCAACACAATATTCCCTTTAGTTTTACTAGTTTCATTTTTATTATTGTAAAAAAGTGTCGAGTTGATGTATTTTCATTATGGTTACATGTTCAGTACCTGGAAGTAACTCATCTAAAAAAGGGAACCAACATAATTGTACATTTCACAGGTCAACACACAATCGCGATTATCAGCAGCAAAATACAATGTTTCAGAGCTTTGACTAAAATTTTGTATACTAATTGATAGGGCATTTCATCGGAAGAAGGATTTAAATTCATATGAATTCAATTAAAAATAATATCAAATACGTGAATTTCAGCAATTACTAACGTCACTTTTGTATTTTAGTGATTGACGTTGTCGATGATATCTTATCGACATTTCATTAGCTGACATATTTCACATTGTAAACCGCATACAGCCAAAATTGTTGAAATACGTTAGAAATGGTTGAAATTTCCTAATAGAAAAGAATGTTCGCCCAATAAATATTCGAGCATTTGCAGTTTATATTTGGACCCTAAGTGTTTTTAACACAGAGGCGTTCAGCCTGTAAAATTACGCTCTGGATCAATTTCCATATTGTTCAAGCCCCCATCAATCCCCATTAGTTAAACATTAAATATATGTAAATTATTAAATATATTTAGTGTACGTTTGTAATATGTAATTGAAAAATAAATATCAGTTTTATTTCAACTTTGGCGATCGCGATCGCAAAATGAGGCAAAATTGTTAAATACTGGCAAGTAAAGCCTACGATTTTTTTTACAATAAATTGATTTTGTTCGGGGATAAGTAATTATAAAATAAAAAAACATATCTAGGTATTTACTTGCAGTTTTTTGGTGTTCTTTTAATAATACTAAAAAATAATTCACCGGCGTCAACGTAAACTGTGTCGATGGAATCGATATCGAAAGCAAGCAGACAATGCAGTACCTGCACTATTTATCTCACACACATGCTCACTTTATGCACACTAGCGTAACCTAGTTTTGGTCTCGTTTTCAGGATTCAATTGCCAATCTATCATCTATATTAAATCTATGTGTAATTCTAAACTACGCCTTATTGATTTTCCTAATGAGTGTAGTAATTGCGCAGACAAAATCTGTAATAACCCTGACCATTATTTATTATTGGATAATATGTATAAAAACTTAATATCTATTCTCAAAGAAGGTGCTGAAGGATGTTTTGTTAATAGCAAGCTCCATCACGATAGAAGGTACTTACCAGGTTGGAACATGCACGTTCGCACTGCTCACTGTGAGGCTCGACTTTATTATAAAAATTGGCTTCTGTACGGAAAACCTAGGTCGGGCCTTATCTACGATAATATGTGTGAATCAAGAAAAGTTTTTAAAGCTAGACTAAAATTTTGTCAAGATAATCAGCAACAGATAAAAATGGACAGAATAGCTCAGTGTCATTCAAAAAAACAATTTAATAAATTTTGGAAATCTACTAACAGATTGAATCATAGGCCGGACGTCCCAGTGAGCGTTGCGGGCGTGCATGAGCCGGCTGAAATAGGCAGTGCATTTCAGGCGTATTTTAAAGTTGAGCCACCTTACTGGAGGCTCTGAGGGTGGACGATGCTGGAGCTGTCGGTACCGGGAACCCACTCGTTAGATTTACCACTAGGGAAGTTAAGAATGTCATTCAACGAATGGTAAGGGGTAAGTCCCCTGGTCACGATGGCTTGAGCATCGAACATCTTAGATATGCTGGTGTGCACTTGCCACGAGTGCTATCTATGTTCTTTAGCCTATGCATTAGCCACAGTTATTTGCCGGAGGAGCTTTCTAGAACTATTGTTGTACCAGTAATAAAAAACAAGACGGGGGACGCGTCTGATATCGCTAACTATAGGCCTATTTCTCTGGCTACGATTATATCGAAAGTACTGGACAGTCTGCTTGATAAAATACTAGCCGATCACATAGAGCTCTACGACAATCAGTTTGGGTTTCGGCCTGGCCTATCAACCGAGAGTGCTATCTTGTGTCTCAAGCAGACTGTTCATTACTACACTGATAGGAAAACACCAATATTTGCCTGTTTTTTGGACTTGTCCAAAGCATTTGACCTCGTAAATTACAATCTGTTATGGCATAAGCTTAGTTCAGAAACAACAGTGCCGAGTGAAATTGTATCAATTTTTAAATATTGGTATAGTAGTCAGAAAAATATGGTTAAATGGGCTGGTGCTTACTCCAATGAGTATGATTTGAAATGTGGGGTGAGACAGGGAGGTTTAAGTTCTCCACGACTTTTTAATCTTTATGTAAACCAGCTGATGGGTGGGCTCAGCGGCGCCAATGTTGGATGTCACATTGATGGGATTTGTATAAATAACATCAGTTATGCAGACGATATGGTCCTGTTGAGCCCATCTGTTAGTGGAATTCGGAGACTCCTCTCTATTTGCGAGACCTATGCGGTGGCTCATGGGCTCAAGTACAATACCAGTAAAAGCGAATGGTTATTGTTTAAGGCAGGATCGATGAACTACACCCAGGTTCCAGACCTTTTTCTGTGTGGGAAGACTCTATAACGGGTTCAGAGTTTTAAATACTTGGGCCACTGGGTCACTGAGGACTTAAGGGACAACCTTGATATTGAGAGGGAACGTAGGTCGCTGGCTGTTCGCTGCAACATGCTGGCTCGCAGGTTTGCGCGTTGTACTAGGGCAGTCAAATTAACGCTTTTCAAAGCATACTGCCAATCATTTTATACGTGCAGCCTATGGGTTAGTTTTACTCGGCGGGCATACAGCGATCTGCGTGTCCAATATAATAATGCCTTCAGGGTTCTGTTGGGGCTGCCTTGGCGATGTAGTGCATCCGGGATGTTCGCGGATGCGCGAACCGATGGATTTACTACAATAATGAGGAAACGGTGCGCCTCCGCACTGGTACGGCTCCAAGGAAGTACCAACGCAATCCTGAAGGTTTTTGTAGACCGTTGGGATTCTCCACTCCTTCAGAGATGGGTGTTAATACACACCATATTATAAATAAAATGTTAATAATAATGATATAAATAAATAAATAATGTAATTTAATTTAATGTAATTGTATGATGATGTTTTTGCCTGTATTTACTAACAATAGTCTCAAGTTAAATTGTTACTAACTCTATATGGGCCAAGCCTGAAATAAATATTTTGAATTTGAATTTGAATTTGATACACAACTGCATTCGTTTTTACGCCTTTCTCACAAAAATGTACCTCAGTTAAGTCCCAATAAGACACTCCCAACCAAACCATGAGCGAGGATGGAAAATGACCTCGTTGGACACACGGAATACGGTTGCTCGCTTCTTCACTGCTGTGTGCGTACACCTTATCATTTTGTATGTTGTAGCTCTCTTCCACGGTGAAAATTTTTTCATCCGAAAAAAGAATTTCCCGATTCTTTTTTCCCGCGTACCGCTTCAACAAAGCGCGGCATCTCTTCAGTCTCAGGTCCATTAAACGAGCGTCCAAACGATGTCCTGTTTTTCTTCGATATGCCCTAAGCCCTAAGTCTTCATTTAACACCCTTTTCACCGTGGTCCTGCTTAACCCCATCTGAAGGGCCAACAGTTTCTGCTTACGTATGGGATTTCTTTGAATTCGCGCCTTCACAGCTTTTATTACTGCTGGAGTCCTAACAGAGCGAGGGCGACCACTTCTTGACCTGTCATCAACACTAGAGTCTTCATTGTATCGTTTTATGGTACGATAAACGAATCTTTTGGTTATATTCAAATTTTTCAGTAAGTCGAAAATCTGAATTGGCGCGTAACCGCAACGATGCAACGCAATAACCGTGACACGGTCTACTTTAAGTGTCCACTCCAAATTTAAAAATGAGGAAAATTCTAAAAAGTACACATTTTTATTTTCATGAAAAATTCGAAATGCGAATTCTAAAGCATTCTAAATTCAAAAGTTTTTATTGTGTGACAGAACTTATGACCTGACTATATGTCACCGTAAAATTGTGAGATAGTCCATTTATCAAGGAAGGCTTTAGGCTATAACATCACGCTGTGACCAATAGAAGCGAAGCATGAGTGAAAAATGTTGCAAAAATAATCGCGATCATAATAACGGAAATTGACGCGGACGAAGTCGTGGGGAACAGCTAGTAAAATATACGCAACTTCGGAGACGAATAATATGTGCTAAGAGCTTAATATAAAAAAATTGAAAAATTAACCAACTGACGGCGCCCTCTATCGTTCGTGTCACGTGGCTCGATACAAAATACAACTGCTATTTCGTGTTCTCGCGGGAACCATACGGAACGGGAAGCCTACATGTTATTCTGAAATCTAAACTACATTGCTGAAAAGAATTATCAAAATCCCCTATGTAGTGTCTGCGTGAAAAACAACAAACATTCACATATCCGTGAAAAATATTAATCTTTCGAATTGCATAACTATTTGAACGGCGAATAGGTTAAGTAAGTGTAATGTGTGTCAGTGCTTGGAGAAATAAATAATCTTCTAACATGTATCTTTCATGAGGAGTGTGTTTTTTCTTCTATTTTATATTATAAACGTCTTACATCACTATCTGCCGCTTTGCAAATCTTATTTGACAGAAAGATGCAACGAATCCGGATTTTCCAGTGTATCAAATCAAATCCACAATTTTAATAATAATTCATATTCATTTATTCACATAATAATCCCTCGAATGTGGACAATTCCAGACACAATAGAAATCAATACAACGTGTTCCTTTTGATATCCCATAACTCTAGGGCAGCGTTTCCCATTTGCCGGGTCGCGACCCGGTACCGGGCCATCAAAACAAAATACCGGGTCGCAACATTCCCGCATTGTTTTAAAATAATACCTATCGATCGACGTATCGTAAAAAATCTTCTTTCGTCATTTTCCGCGAACTTGGAACTTGAACTTAGTAAGTAAAAAATAAGCAGCAGCTCCATGCTTCGCAATAAAATTAAGTGACGAAATAGTGTGTAATAATGTTTTTACAATTGATAAATGTATATTAGGGGAGAGTCTGGTATATCGTACTGCATGATAAATTGTACCACCTTGATATTTCCTACCAAACGTCATTATTTTTCTTTCTTGATAACACAAAACTAAGCGCTGACAGCGCCTCCTACTACTTTTGTTTTTGGTTTTGGTGTCAGGCAAGCACACTCAGTTTGAGAAAATAAAAACGTTTTTGGGTGTGCTTGATGCAATTTTTGAAGCGCAAACCTAAGAACATAAATCAATGAAAAGGTAATTGTGAATTTGTTTATATTTTTTTATTGAACAGTAATTTATTTACCTCTTAAATTATAACGTAATTATCGTACTAGATTTGAGATTATTTTATTACAAACAGATGTTTTTGAAATGAGCTAGTTCGATAAAATGTACCACCAGTAGTTTTCTTAATTATACTGGTACAATGTACCCAACCATATACATTCAGACAGGTGTTTTTTTTTAGATTAGAGGGTAATTAAAGAAAATATTACATATGGACTAAATAAGGCTTGGAAAGGGCTTTATCAGCTTTAAAAAAGAATAAAATGAGTTAAACAAAATATCTAAAACTTATTCTAAGCATTTCAAAAATTATATTTCAATTTTATTTATTCTATTAAGCAGTGAGGATTTCTTTATAGAGTTGGCAAGGAAAATATTTGTGCTATATGTTATGTTCACTACTGTGATAAAAAAAGGCCCAAACGTTTACTGGATATTCGTGACAGTGGTTTAAACTAAAATAAGGTACTCGTACATAAAATTTCATAAATAATTCGATCACAGTAAAAAATAATTAAATCTAATAAATAATAACTGATTATTATAATAATAGCTCTTAGTGCAATATTTTTTTTTGCTTAAACTTAATTTTATAACTACTTTTATAATAAGTATTTAAGTTTGCTAAATGTTTAAAACGGTTCTGCTTTTGATAGCTTATCATGAATGTTACATATTGGGAAAAAATATTTATTTTGGTAGAACTTTTTCTTTATTACGTTATTAAAATACTGTTATAATTTACTTAATATGTATTATGTAATTCAGAACATTTCATTGAGTTATTATTTATTTATCATTACAGAATTTCCCTTAATTTATGCTGGTACAATTTACCAGACCTATGGTACATTAAAACCAACCAGTCAGCTAAATTGTACCAATGGAAAGCTTTTGGAAAAACGCTTATTTTGCAAAACCGGCTAAGAGTATGATTTTAACATTACGATATAAGATGAAGGGTTTAATGATCTAGGTAATATAGAAAAAAATATTTGTTTTTATTTACATAGAACCAAGATATTTCGCTAAAACTGAAAACTGGTACGATATATCCGACTCTCCCCTATCTTATCTAATGGAACCAGCTTAGGTTTAAAAGTAGTGGGTCACAAATGGACAATGTAAAATTACCGGGCCATGGCAGAACAATGTTTGGGAAACACTGCTCTAGGGTATTAAACAGACCATGGTAAAGAATCAAATTGCATATGAATTATTTTTCAATGATTATAATTTTTTTGTTTAATCTTTTTATAGAAAATAATTCTAAAAAGTCACGACTGTTTATGTAAAACACCCTTACCTTGTTATGAATGAACTTTTGAATGAAAACGATTTACTCGTACCTGCTTATCAGTAAAACACCCACACACGTCAATGTTTTTTACAAGTTACACTCTCCTGGTACTTTACTACTACACTTTAGTGTAAGTTTGCCAACGTCTCGCAAAACTAAGGATTCGCCATACTGGTTACATTTTTTTAACATATTTAACTAAAATTGATGTTATATTCAAAACTATTGATTTTTGAACCACATGTTCTAGGGCGTTTTATATTATTTTTACCTAAAGAACATAACCTTAGAGTTATGGGATATCAAAAGAAACAAGTTGTATAACTAAAACTCACCTCAAATTAGCCGGATACGAGTCCACGACGTTAACGCACACGATGTAGAACACTAGAGTTAGGAATACTCTGTAAACGCACTCCACAATGTAGAGCGCCGTCTCGCTCTCCACGAAGTAGATGGAGGGAGATATCAGCATACACGCTATGCACAGCACAACTGGAATCAAGATAAATAATAAAAATAAAGGTTTGAATTTATGTACATTTTTCCTTTAATTTATTTGATTAAGTAACTTATAAGTAAACTAGCTGACCCGGCAAACGTTGTTTTGCCATAAAAATGATTAAATTACTAAAATGGCTAACAAAAAATAGGGGTTGGTGGTAAAAGGGTAAAAACTTAGGGTTGTATATATTTTATAAAATTTTAATATTTTACTACCCTACCCCTACCCTACTCCTACCCTACCCCTACCCAACCCCTAACCTACCCACCCTACCCTACCCTACTTGTGAATCTAAACCATTCCCAGATCCCCTGGGGGGGCGGGGTGGACACTCACCGGGCGCGTGCGGCGCAAACGCGAGCGCGGCGGCGGCGAGCATGGCGTGCGCGGCGTGCGCGTGCTCGGCGAGCAGCGGCGCGAGGCGCACGGTGAGGCGGCGGGGTGGGGGGGGGGGGGACACTCACCGGGCGCGTGCGGCGCGAGCGCGAGCGCGGCGGCGGCGAGCATGGCGTGCGCGGCGTGCGCGTGCTCGGCGAGCAGCGGCGCGAGGCGCACGGTGAGGCGGCGGGGTGGGGGGGGGGGGACACTCACCGGGCGCGTGCGGCGCGAGCGCGAGCGCGGCGGCGGCGAGCATGGCGTGCGCGGCGTGCGCGTGCTCGGCGAGCAGCGGCGCGAGGCGCACGGTGAGGCGGCGGGGTGGGGGGGGGGGGACACTCACCGGGCGCGTGCGGCGCGAGCGCGAGCGCGGCGGCGGCGAGCATGGCGTGCGCGGCGTGCGCGTGCTCGGCGAGCAGCGGCGCGAGGCGCACGGTGAGGCGGCGGGGTGGGGGGGGGGGGACACTCACCGGGCGCGTGCGGCGCGAGCGCGAGCGCGGCGGCGGCGAGCATGGCGTGCGCGGCGTGCGCGTGCTCGGCGAGCAGCGGCGCGAGGCGCACGGTGAGGTCGGCGTGGCGCGCGCAGCCCCCGCGCATGCCGCGCACGGCGCTCGCGTTGAACGCGCACCACGCGTCCAGCTCGCGGCCCAGCTCCATGTCCGTGTCGATTATGCTGGGGACCGACGACAGGGGTAAGTCATGCGATTGTGTCACTAACATTGTTCTTTGGGGATTCCCGATACTGAACTTAAGGGAATTCCCGGGAAAATTTACAGCCCTCAATAACAGGAAATGGAACCTATCACAAGGGAAATCCCGGCACATCAATAATAACCACATTCACAAGCAATAAGTAGTTTTAGTTAAGATAGTTTAATAAACGCGAGTTCGTAAGTAAAACTACTTATTCACATTACAATTCGCAAAATGTCAAATTTCCACGAGATCAAAACTTGCATGAACAAAAATAAACATCAAATCTCTTCTAATGTCAAAGCATGAATAAAATCACTTTGTGCTAACTTGCTCCAATAAAACGATGTGAAAGAAAATTAAATCGTGGGCAACCATTTTACTCACATCAACAACCTTTTCACTTACACCAACAAAATTATTTATGTACTACATACAGGTCCTTAAAAACTTAATCTACACTGATTGTAGCTTCGCCTTTGACAAAGTGGATCATTTATAAGTAAATTGAAGAACACATACGGCGTAACGCCCTTTCTTGCCATGGTTTAAGTCATATATTTCTAAACGTACACTATCAGTGGTCGATAGTTGCTTTGACTCGCATAGCTATGAGGCGACGTTTAGAGTTTCCCAAGGGTCCCACCTGGGCCTTGTTCTATTCTTACTCTTTGTAAACGATTTAGTAATGCGCTTCAAACATAGCAACTACTTCCGAAAAGCCATGACAATTTACCGCGACATAAATTTAAATGATGACGCTGACCTATTACAGGAGGTTCCGATTCGGTGTCTGAATGGTGTCATGCAAATAAAATGTACTTGGATGAAGCTAAATGTCAGCACAATATCTTCACGATAAAAAAATCTTCCTATTTTGGATGCTTACACAATTAATGATTGTCAAGTTGGCAATGTCGATGAAATAAGGGATCTCGGTGTAACATTTTATAAAAGAGTGTCATTTAAGTCGCACTACAATAAATCATCAACCGCGCTTCGAGTATGCTTGGCTTCCACAAACGTACCTACCACAAAAGGATTCCGTCAAGTCGATGCAAAAATTACTCTGTGCAACTCCTTGGTCAGGTCTGTTTTTGAATAATGTAGTGTGGTATGAAAACTTTTTTATGACACACGATTTAAGAGAATCTATACTAATATTATGAAGCTGAAGAGTTTTTTTGTTTGAACGCAGAATCTCAGGAAGTACTCCATTTATCGAGGAAGGCTTTAGTTAGGCTATAAACATCACGCTGCGACCAATTGCAATAGGAGCGAAGCGTCAGTGAAAAATGTTGCAAAAATAATAGCGATCATAATAACAGAAATTGACAACAGCTAGTGGAGAATAAAACACAACTCACGTGCTATTATAAAAGAGGCATCCTTCGAAGCTGGTATACGACGTTTTGATGTTAGAAAACGCGACACTATTGAAGGTACAGTTCTTGAACAGAACCCGGGCCATCAGCATGTCTTTGAACGTGCATCTGTCGAACACGGCGTTCCTGTACTCCACGTTGCTCATGGTGTCGTTGAAGTGCTGGTTCTCGTACGTCATGTTCTGTTCCGTCATCCTCGACGCGGCGAACAACGCGTTCTCCATCTGATCGACCGTGGTTGGGACGTAGGATGATAGGTAGAACTGTAAGCAAAAGGACAGTTCTGAAATAAATAATACAGCGTTTTCACCAAAAATTAAACTTATGAAAAGCCTGAAATAAGCCACCAATCAGATAAACATTGTTTTAACGGCGTATGATCGTCGTGATTTCTTTAGTATCGACAAATTTTTGTCTAATTTTTAAACGAAAGCTATAACACGTTGTAAGTTCTTTCAGTATTTTAAGTTGATGTTATACACTGAGGTTAAAGAAACAAATAAAATAGTCTTTGTGGTAAGTACTAAGATGCCTCAAGAAGAAAGTCTTTGACCAGTGCGTGTTGCCAGTGAAACGTGGTCGCTTAATATGTGTATCATAAAAAGGCTCAAGGTCGTACAGCCAGGGCCGTCTTAAACTAGGCTGGGGCCCTTGGGCAAACAAGAATTTGGGGCCCTTTTAGAAAGTAAAAAAGCGAATTTTAATATTTTTTTTTACTAAGTATGACCATTTATTATAATTGATGACTGATTTGTGAAAAAAGTGTAATTTGCCCGACAAACATGTTTTGATAATGCGAGAAATTATCGGGGTGATGTCGTTGGGGCGGCAAAGTTCTGGAACTACGCACAGCGACTACGCACCGATCTGTGGGTAAGTGGCTATCAAGTGGACCGACAATCCGGGAAGCCGCTGGACGTGGTGTTCGGGACCGATCGTTTTGAAGATCTTTACGTGAGGCCTATGTCCGGCCATGGGCGAAGTTTGACTGAGATGATCACTAAAGTGGCTAAACTGACCATTTTAAAATGTTTAGCTTCATATCTTCCGAGGCGAACGTTTACCATTTAAACTGGTATTACTAAATACTAAAACGCAACTAAATAAATAGTAACCCACCTGTATGGCCATTGTGAAAAGCAGCATCCCTCCCAGTGATAGCGTGGTACTCCTATATGTACTCGAGAATAGCTGGAAGAATGCTTGCCAGAACTGTGGACAAATACATCTTTATATATAAAAACTAGCTGACCCGGCAAACGTTGTTTTGCCATAAAAATGATTAAATTACTAAAATGGCTAACAAAAAATAGGGGTTGGTGGTAAAAGGGTAAAAATTTAGGGTTGTATATATTTTATAAAATTTTAATATTTTACTACCCTACCCCTACCACTAACCTACCCTACCCCTACCCTACCCTACACATACCCTACCCCTACCCTACCCCCACCCCTACCCTAAACCCTTCCCTACCCCTACCCTACCCTTACAAAAAAGACGATAATTGATCAGTTATCGAGCGGGATGAAAAATGATTAAATTACTAAAATGGCTATTAAAAAATAGGGGTTGGTGATAAAAGGGTAGAAATTTAGGATTGTATGTATTTTTGTATGTTGTATCATACAAAAATAGAAATTAAAAATTTTGTCTAAAAAATAAAAAAAAAATTTAGGGGTGGACTACCCCTAACATTTAGGGGGATGAAAAATAGATGTTGGCCGATTCTCATAGATACCGGATAAGCACAAAAAATTTCATCAAAATCGGTCGAGCCGTTTCGGAGGAGTTCAAGTTCGAACACCGTGACACGAGAATTTTATATATTAGAGATTACGTATCACGTTGTTTTTCCGCGATGGACTCCTAAACTGCTGAACCGATTTCAAATTTGATTTGCATACCGTGTGCAATTTGATCCAACTTGAAAGATAGAATAGCTTACATCTCAATTTATAGTCGCAATATTATTTTATTGCAAATTATTTGTTTTTGACTCTTCAAGACTCGGTAAGGTGAACGCCATATTTGGTGACAATGACATTTAAGACGTCAAAATCAAATTAAATTATTCTGAGGCGATACAAAGTTCGCGGGGTCAGCTAGTATACTATGAAAACATTGACATTGATGACCATATATTTATTTATGGCATCCCGAAAGATCTTTAAGTAATAACATTGTAATAAGCACAGAACATGGAAAAAGGTTAGAAAGGCGATGAGGCAGATGCTTGTAAGTGGACGCTGTGATTGGTTACTCTTGACTTTGCGCGACGTCAAAAGAATTTGCTTGATTGGCGTTCTTTGAACTCGTTTATGTGTAGTTTGCAATGATATTTAAAAAGTAATAGATATGTTACATGCGCTCTCAATATGCGTCCCTAAAACGTCACAATGGGGACTACCGTTTCTTTGCTCACCAGTTGGCGCCACTGTAGACTGAGGTCCGGAGGTATAGCAGTCAAAGGCGATTGGCGCCGAAACAAAGTGTTATATCTTGAATCTAATTAAGGTTATATTGTTTATAAATAACTATCTTGATATCAACAAACTAACTTCTGAAATAGTTGCTCTTGAGGCCGCCTATTTTTACGCTTTTTCTTAATTCCGCTTTTAAAGCATTCACATTAATCGCCAAATAATCCATATTTGCTATATTTTACGATGGAGATCACTTTCCGGCAGGTAAATTTAAGAAATTATAATTTATGCAACAAATTCCGCTAAAACCAGTACAAAGTGAATTATATTGGACCTCACGCGACACAAGCGCCTCTAGTGGCAAATTTACTAGCGATAGCCCCCATTGTGACGTCTTTTCAAATCCATGAAAGAGAAAGTAATTGTTCTTTTCACGAGTATGACAAGGACAAAATAAGAATTACGCATGTGTGCAGTTGTTCGCAAGCGGCACATATATTTCGATAGTTTTGTAAGGGCATAACCTATCTATACTTTTTAAATATCATTGGTAGTGGGGCGCAAGCGGCGACATCGGTTCTCATACAAACGGCCCATGACAGCCCTTCTAACAGTTTTCCAAGTTCTGTGGTATACAACTATCTATTGTACCCTCCTCAGAGACGCACGGTGGCAGGTAAACATACCGCCATACCGCGCTTGTGTAGGCTTTATAATGGGGTCAGGCACTCTGTGGACATACTGGCTGAGTCTTTGCTTTGTGTTAAAAAGTCACTTCGCGATTTATTGTGTCTGCCTGGGTAGCCTGTTCATTGGTCATTGTAGTAGCATTCGAAAATAAATAATCTTAAATCATAAGTGAAGTTATCAATTAATTATGAAGATATTGCTTGTTATTTGTTTATTTTTTATGTATGTATAAGTTATAGTGTTTAAACCCTTTTTGGATTTTAATAATAGGGGTTAAAGTATGAAATTGCCGATTATTTTCTCACTTTTTATTTTGTTTATAGCTCTTAAGTATAGTCATATTATTGCGTAATTCTTTTTGTATTGTATCAAAAACTAAATAAAGTAACTTTTGACTAAAAAAAAAATGCAATACTAGTGCCTATTACTTCAAAGGAAGTCGTTGAAAAGACCCCTTACAATGTGTCAGCTGACCTTCTTGCTTCAATTAAGTATATTTGTATTATATACTTTGATTTTC
The DNA here is from genome assembly GCA_949315895.1 of Anania crocealis. Taxonomy (NCBI): domain Eukaryota; kingdom Metazoa; phylum Arthropoda; class Insecta; order Lepidoptera; family Crambidae; genus Anania; species Anania crocealis. The sequence goes on from OX438861.1 coordinate 19,906,064, forward strand.
AGAAATTTAAATACTATAATGCGTAGCTTTATAACCATCTAACTTTCACCTTTAATTGCATCGAAATCGGTTCAGGCGTTTTTAAAAAAACTAGAAAATTGTTAGTATGGAAAAATGACTTATCTCGATTTCGTCCATACAAAACGGCAATTTCATACTTTAACCCCTAATATTTTTTGCATGCTGTGTGCGCCTTAATAGTTAAGCTTCTAATTCTAAGCATAAAGTTGTAAATTTGTGTGTATTGTTGTGTTAACTGCTGGCGTACCTGTTAAAAAAAAAACTGTTTGATAGCTATGCCTAAGTGGTGCAGTGCTAGAATGATTTTACTCATTCGAATGGGCGACATGATACAAGTAACGCGTTGTCGCGGTACATGTCGGGCCAAGTGTGGCAACGTCGAGTGAAGTTTACCAACGTCTTCCGGGACATTTATTTCTTAATAGGTACGTGGTTTTACTTTTAAAATGTAATCGCTTACCATTTTAACGCTATGCCTGACGTGATGCAGCGCCGGGGGTCTCCTCTTCCCCGGCAGCGAGAGCTCCCCGAGTCGGTATTCCGAGTTCGGGTTCGCTGCGGCCACGTTGCCCTTGCCGCATATCCGGATCTGATTGCCGCCGTGGATGTTCTGCAAAGAAAAAAAATACTGCTTTTTGCCTACCACTTAGACCGCGTTGATTTCGTTCGGTTCAGAGAGAAACGAATAATATTTGCTTAAAAAATATTATTATTCGGCATGTGACGATGCACAGCATCTGTGAGAGTGCGTCATACTTCCCTTTCCTTATTTCCGGTCATTTGCAACATCTTCCGTTTCTTTTTCGGCCAATCAGCGTTGAGTAAATTGTCACGTGGTCTCCGGAGGCCTCTTGCGGTCGGTTTGCACCGACTTGATTCATAGCGTCGTTTTTCTCCAAAGAAGCAACATCATCTTTCGATACTTAGGGTATCATTACATTTGTCAGTGACTACCGCGTTTAAAGTGATTATCGACAGGGTAAAGTGTGCGATATTGTTTGTTTCGGGATGAGTGATCGTGAGTTAAGCGATTGCGAGCGTGCGAACCTCATGGAGGACGACAACGTCGCGCCTCCTGCTGAGGCCCGCGCCGGGCCCAGGACCCGACGCAGGCGCCACTCCTCGGCGTCGAGCGATTCGAGTTCGGCAGAATCGGATCATTCCCAACCTCAGGTGAAACGAAACAGACGCGGTGAGTCACTTCTTGAGAATTTAGCTTATCAAGTGAACAATCTTACAAACGTGTTGTGGCATAAGTTTGCTGCGGATACCGTGGCGCTCGGTGCTCCTGCACCCGCGCCCTCACCGGCACCGAGCGCGGCCCCCGCCAGCGCGGAGCCGACGCCGGGCCCTAGTTTTCAAACTACCCTCACTTTGAATCGCCCCGCTGCTGCTGTCCCAAGTGGCTCAGCCGACTCGTTACAGTTAAATTTGAGTCTCGCGAATACAATCGTAAAGGATCCTAAAATACCTATTGCCGACCCCGGTCGTGTTAAGCAATTAGAGGTCCTCCAGCGATTTAACAATCCCGATTGGAAGAATGTGCGGTATTCGGACGCCCTGAAAAGTCATAACGCCTCACCGGGGTTTGTCGAATTAGAAATTAACGACGAGTTAAGGCAGTTAGTTAAAGGAAAGGACTATACGGCTAGCTCTGAAAGAATTGTGGCGGCATTGACCAACGCGTTACTTGCACGACGTGAATTACTTCAAAGCAATTTACAGCAAATAATCGATTGGGCGGCGGCTCCGGATACAGTTTTGTCACCGTCGACCGTGTTTGACAAAATTGCGAATTTATTTCAATTAGGTTCTAAATTTTATAAGAATGACGAAGAAATAATGCAGCTCGTTTGCGGAAAGCGAGCGGAGTATATTGAAAATCGTCGGGAGCGTATCCTGAATGAGTTACCTAATAAGAACTTGAGAGAGGGTCTGCGTAAGATACCTCCAAGCTCTAAATATCTGTTTGACGAGGCGCGACTACAAGCGTACATATGTAATACTGGTGGTATCGACAAATGGGTCCGTCCATGGTATAAAGAAAAGGAGCCACAAAAACTTAACGTTAAATCAGTTGCTACTCTTAAGCCCAATAATCGAAACCCGCCCTTTCGTTCGCGAGAATGCGAATCCTACAATAATAGGGGTAAACCGAACGCAAATAGCGCCAAGCAATCATTTAGCGCCAGGCCTAAGCAACCCTACAAGAAGAACGGTCAGGCAAACAAAAGAAAACTCGATCAATGACTCGATGCCGCTTCCGCGGAGGAGCGGATTTTATGGGGGCTGTCTGCGAGCGTATCGCAGGGAGTGGTTAGCGCTTCGGGCTCCGGAGGCCCTTCTCGGATTGATCACGGGAATGCGTCTACCATTTACCTCCAAACCTCTGCTGATCTACCCATCACAGAGAACACTTCGCCGGTTCGAAACTACTCAGTCAACCGAAATGTCTCACCAAATAGACTTATTACTCCAACAAGGTGTGCTGGAAGTGCCAGACCAAGAACATCTGGGTCCCAGTTTTTTGTCAACGATGTTCCTGACAAAAAAGAGCGACGGGAGCGACAGGCCAATATTCAATTTAAAAAGATTGAACCAATACATAGCGCCAATGCCTTTCAGTCTAATATCCCACTTCCAGGTACCTCACTTCCTTCAAAAGTTGGATTGGATGGTCAAGATCGATTTGTCATCAGCGTATTTTCATGTGAACATCAGGGAATACCATCGAAGGTTCCTGAGACTGATGTACAAAGGCCGTGTGCTACAGATGACATGTCTGCCCTTCGGACTGTCATGCGCACCCAAAATCTTTTCGTCTTTAACGAATTTTGTGGCACAACACCTCCGTTCCAAAGGGATGCGGATCATAGTCTACTTAGACGACTTCCTGATAGCCTGCCAGGAAGAGAGCTTGTTACGATTACAGGTACAAATAGCCCTGAACACTCTCGAATCGCTGGGGTGGACTATCAACTACGAGAAGTCTGTGATCAAACCAACTCAAGTGATAGAATATCTAGGGATAGGTTGGAACACGAAACAGAACCTCAAAATACTTCCGCAGAAGAAAGTACAAGTGACGCTCCACCTCTTGAGACAGGCTGTCCTCAGAAAAGCTATGTCTTTGAAGGACACTCAAGTATTGTTGGGAACCCTGAACTTTGCGAACTTTGCTGTATTGAGAGGGCGTCTGCACTGCCGCCATCTACAGCGATTTTTAAAAGGGCTTCGCCAACTTCAAAGTTCACGAAAACGGATTCAGCTGCCAGCGTCCACCGTAGACGATCTAAAGTGGTGGATAGCGGCTCTAGAAACATCTCAAGTGAAAAGCAGCTTATTCCCGAAATCAACCCAGCATTTTCTAACCACAGATGCATCCGACTACGGATGGGGTGCACAGCTGGACGACATAGTAACATCAGGCAGATGGATGCCCAGTCAACGACATTGGCACTGCAACAGGAAGGAACTGTTTGCCATCTTAGCTGCAGTGAGGCATTTCAGAACTCTATTACAGAATCGCCATTTGACAGTGCAGTCGGACAATCGGACAGTTATCTCCTACATACAAAAAGAGGGGGGAACAAGATCCTCAGCCCTGCTCGAGCTCACTCACCATCTTCTGAAGCTGCTAGACAGATGGACTATTTCGATCGCTGCCGAATACATACCAGGGAAATTCAACGATATAGCAGACAAACTGTCGAGAGGGAAAAGTCCATCCGAGTGGCACCTCCTTCAACCGGCGACTATGAAAATATTTCAGCAAATGGGTACTCCACAAATAGATTTATTTGCCAGCAGGAAGACGACGGTTGTAAAGGATTACGTGTCGAAGGACAGTCTAGACCAGACTGCCCAATTCTGCAATGCCTTCAGTCGACAATGGCGGTTTCAACTGGCGTGGATATTTCCTCCTCCGAGTCTTATTCCGCGCGTTCTGCACCATCTGAACTCTGCAGAGGGAGTGTTTCTGCTGGTGGCCCCGATGTGGAAAAGAGCATTCTGGTTACCAGATCTACGTCGTCGAGCACTCGGGCAACCGATGAAAATACAGCAATTACAACAGGTACTGATAGACCAGACTACCGGGATATCCCCTCCTCGAGTGCAGAGCATGGCACTTTATGTCTGGAAAATTGGGGCTGGGACGATGTTACCAAGGAGTGGTCGGACGCCGAAAAGTCCTTACTCAAATCAAGTTGGAGAGAATCTACCTTAAAAACGTACCAACCTGCTTGGCGTCGCTGGATCAGGTGGTGTGGTATAAATGATTTTGACTTTAAAAAACCAAATGGTGTAAGTTTATCCAAATTTCTAGCCCATTTATTTCTTGTTGAAAAATTGGCCTACCCTACTATCTTGTTGCATAAATCAGTAGTTCTAACTTTTGGCAAGACTAATAATAACGAAGATTTAAATTCTAATTTCTTGGTTAAACATATATTGAAAGCTATCTCATTGCGTAAGCCTAAGCTAGAAAAACCTCCAATTTGGGATCCCAGCGATTTAGTTGACTGGCTGCAAACAAACACACCAACTTGTGAATCATTGTTTATAGCTTCGCGCAGGTTAGCTTGTATACTTCTCTTAGCTTCAGGCAGGCGCGTGCATGATCTGACATTACTAAAAATTTCTCCTGAATATTATGTTGATTGTGGCAGTTATTGTATATTACACCCATCATTTGGTTCCAAGACAGATACATGCTCGTATAGGCAGTCAGGTTGGAAATTAATAAAGCATGATAATTCTAACGTATGCCCTATTCATTGGCTTCGAAAAGTTATCGATTTGGGGGCAAATAGGCGCACAGCGGAGTGTGGTAATGCCTTATTTGTTTCAATACGAGGTAAAAGTCAATCGGCTTCACGAACTGTAATCGGAAACTGGGTGAAATCGGTATTTAGGGATGCGGGCATATCCGCTTCGCCGGGAAGTGTGCGCTCAGCAGTGGCATCCTTAAACTGGCATGAAAACTTTCCAGTAGAAGAGATCCTCGCGCGAGGTAATTGGCGTAGACAAAACACCTTTGCCAAGTTTTACCAAAAGCAAATTATTGGTAAATCAGGACCGTCAGAATCAAATTTATCAACTAATTTTGAGCCCGTTTTATAGACTAACTAGATAACTAATGTAATGTTATTTAAGAATGATTATTATTATTTTTCGTTATAAGTAAGTAATCAAATCATTTCCAATTATGCAATTTATAAAATATGTATAATTTATCACATATTAAATAATTGTTGATATAACTCATACCTACTTTTTCTTGTTTATTTAATTTTTGACTATGTAGATAGTTCCTATTACAGAGCATTTATGCTTATGGATCACATAGCGTCTTCAGTGGTCACCAGGAGCTATAAACAGGTCTCTCACAGATGCTGTGCATCGTCACATGCCGAATAATAGTACAAGTTTTACATAACAATAAAACTTGTATTATTTAGCAGAGACGATGCACAGCATCCCATTAAGATCTCCTGGTGAGAGACTTCTATGAATCAAGTCGGTGCAAACCGACCGCAAGAGGCCTCCGGAGACCACGTGACAATTTACTCAACGCTGATTGGCCGAAAAAGAAACGGAAGATGTTGCAAATGACCGGAAATAAGGAAAGGGAAGTATGACGCACTCTCACAGATGCTGTGCATCGTCTCTGCTAAATAATACAAGTTTTATTGTTATGTAAAACTTGTACTATTATGGATATGGTAACCAACCGGTATGAGTGCCATCTATCACGTGTGTCACGTAATTTCACACAAAATATGTATAGCTATTACGCCGCGTACCAAATTGGGATTTTGGGGTAAATTATATCTTTCAAATTATTATGATATTTAAGTTAAAAAAAACTGAAAAGTTTCATTAATCTGTTTAGTAGTTTTTGCTTGAAAGTGTAACAAACTTCCATACATACAAAATATCACGTTTATAATGAAATAATAAATTTGAGGACGTCCGTGGTAAGCCATTCCAGCTTATACACCGGTTTACAATGTGTCGCTTGTTCCGAGGTCCCAGGTTTCATTTACGGACGATAATTGTTGAAAAAAAAAGTTTTCATTTTATTTTCTCCGGTTTGGGTATTAACCGCTTGGCTGCTTAGGAGCAGATCTGTTATTTAAGACTTATTAAAAAATTGATTTCTATAATTGTGTCTGGAAATACCCACATTCAAGGGGTTAAAGCTACAAAATATAACCAAATTACCTGATAAACCAACATAGCGTCCACCTCGCGGCCGACGTCTAGTAGATACCGCGGCGACTCCTGCGTCCAGATCAGGCTGACCAGAGACGCTAAGATGGGTAGGGTGCACAGCAGGAGATACCTGATAAAAAACACCCGTAATTTACAATTCTATGTTATGTATGTCTTGAAACCACCTAAGGACAATCGAAAAATGTTTATTTCAGGAGTTTTATTTTTAAGTTGCACCAGCAATTTATTTGCATAAAAATAGTCTCAAAATATCTGTAATATGTCACAGTAAAATTGTGAATGCCATAAGCATAAAATCAAATGTTTGGTATTTCCCTGCGTAATAGCCTTAGAAATGAGGCTTGAGTATTGTGGAGATTTAGTGGCTGTGGATAGGACACATAGTGAGAAGAACCGATGGCCTTTAAGGCGGAAAGGTTCTGGAATGGTGACCGCTCACCGAACGACGATCTGTGGTTTTTGCCAGTCACGGGCAGCCGTGTTCATATTAATAAGAATATTAAGATTGCAAATTCTTATGAATATACATTATTTGGTCGCTTTTCATCTATTTTACGTTTCTGACGATTGAATCCGGCACTTGGAGCTGGCGGTACCGTAAAAACGGTCTTCTTGTCGTGTGATTATCCTTGAAAAAGGTTAAGTCCCTTAGCCCCTTACGTCAGCGAGCGTATGGCGACCAAGCGGTATACTCTCCGATAGCTATACGTGTACAACGTCGCTACTATACCCTCGGAACGGAGGATTCAGATGCAGATGTATTAAGATTATTAGTGTCATACTGGATTGGAGTACCGCGGTGGAACCATACCAGTAGCGGATCAAGGGAAGAGGCTAAGAAGCTCAAGTCCCCCTCTGAAAAGCATTTGAATCCTCCCATGACAAATCAAATTCCGGGAACTTATTACACTACATCATCATTCCCTTGCCCTGTTCCAAAGTCATCTGAGATCGGCTTAGTATGTTTTCTTTCTGTCAGTCATCGTCGAGTCGTCTATCCCTTTGTCAATCATATCTTTTCATCATTTTTTTTAGGTCGCTCTCTACCTATCATCTATCAACAATTAAATGCATCATTTTTCTTGACATGGGACCCTTTTCTCTTCTTATCACAGAAGGAAGGAGTAAAAAACTACCCCCGTGCTGTAATAATTTGAATTCAATGACGGAAGCCTTTTTTCCTGCATGATCCCTAGAATGATTATAGGCCATTACTAATAAGTAGCCAGAATGAAGAAGAGGTATCTCAGGTAACCGGTGCCAGGTTCTGAAGTGCTGCCAGTCTTCTTGTAGCATTTCTCTTCCGGCAACTACTTGTTAAGGTTGAGGTCATATCACCAGGTCCAGGGGGGGGGGGGGATTTGTATGCAGATTTCTACACTACTGGGCGTTAGGATTAACTCACCGATGCCAAGCACTGAAATGGTGCCTATCTTCCTATAGCGTGGTCCAGCCAGTAGGCGGCAGTACAGCGGCAGCGAGTGTATTCCGGCAGCTTGATACACTATTGGAAGCAAGGAACTAGAATAAAGAAGACTCACCGATGCCAGGCACTGAAATGCTGCCTATCTTCCTGCAGCGTGGTTTCTCCAGTAGGCGGCAGCACGGCGCGGGCGAGCGCGGCGGCGGCGAGCGTGCCGGCGGCGGCGGCGGCCGGCAGCACCGGCAGCGCCCGCCGCCGGCAGCCGAGGGGGATACTCTCCGATAGGTAAGTATACGACGTGGCCACTATACCCCCGGAACCTATGGCTGAGCAGAACCTGGAGCAATGGTATTGGGGCTCTTTAATTTATGCGAACACTTGTACATTGCAATTTGAGATACTGTTCTCTTGAATTTACGCTATCTGAAAGATATGTTTACTATTAAAACTCGGGTTTATTTTACATTAGATTTTGGTTTGTGTTTGGTTTGGCATGTTAGATGTTAATAAACGCGAGTTAACAAGATATGTTTATCTTAAAAGTTAGTTGTCATAGAGGGTGGATCCAGATTTGGCGCCAAGGAGGGATCACATAGTCTTGGTCAAGTCAGAAGAAATATAATAGATACAGATAAAAGATCGGCCCAGGGAAGGAGGGGATTATGACCCCTATGACCGCCCCATTCGCCCTTGGTTGTCAGTGGGGGTTTCTAATATGTGCCTTAATAAATCTGAAGAAATGTCGTGTGCTAATTATTTCTGGGTTTCTTTTATGTACGGAATCTGGAGCAAAGTTTCATTCTACAATAAAAATATGTAAATTTTTCGATGATAGGCTATTGATATATGATTGTATAACATAGACTCACCGTGCCATCATGAAGGTGCCGTATGTGGGCATGACAGCGGCGATGGCAGCGAAGACAGCGTTGACAGCAAGGCATGACAGTAAGGTGCGGCGGCGGCCGAGGCGTTCGCCTAACGGGCCCCAACCAGCGGCACCGAGAGAAGATCCTACTAGGCTGATTAGCACTGCAAATTAAATATATTCATCTATACTAATATCATAAAGCTGAAGAGTTTGTTTGTTTGTTTGAACGCGCTAATCTCAGGAAGTACTGGTTCAAATTGAAATTTTTTTTTGTGTTCGATAGTCCATTTGTCGAGGAAGGCTTTAAGCTATTTTTTAATTTTAATAGAATTCAATTTCCCGTTAAGTTATCTTATGACGTAAGAATTAATAAATCACAGGGGCAAACATTTAAACACGTAAGAATCGATTTACGTCAAGACTACTCTTCACACGGCCAACTATATGTCGCGTTGATCGGGTTGCGGAGGAAATCAATATTTTCTTCTGCCACAAAAAAATAAAACTAAAAATATCATTAACGCAGAAGTACTTTAAAAAATATACTTTTAAAAATCAATTATTCGTGATCTAACAGAAATTAGCGCAGACGATATCGCGGGCAGCAGCTAGTGTAATATAACAACAAAAGTGTCACAACTAAATGTGCGTGCACCCATTTTTTTTATTTATTTTTAAGCTATTGCATAGATTCTATCGCGGGCCTTGAGCGCGGAGACTGAATCCAGAAATTCCGTAACGCAAAAAACCTCACGCTCCCCACTTCGACCGGCACAGCGGTGATACGGCTGTTCGACGAGGTGCGTGCGGTTTGACGAGGCGTTTGCCATTCGACGAAGTGGGTGCCGTTCAACTAAGTGGGTGCCGTTCGACGAAGTGGGTGCCGTTCGACGAGGCAGGTGCCGTTCGACAAGTTGGGTGCTGTTTGACGAGTGGGGTGCTGTTTGATGAGGTGGGTGCTGTTCGACGAGGTGGGTGCCGTTTGATGAGGTAGGTGCCGTTCGACGAGGTGGATGCCGTTTGACGGGTGGGGTGCTGTTTAACGAGGTGGGTGCTGTTTGACGAGAGGGGTGCTGTTTTTCGAGGTGGGTGCACGTCTTTTTTTTATTAAAGGTTCACCAACAACTTTTACATTAGAAATAATTATAACAAACTTAAGTCTAGATGATAAGCTAAATGTAAAGCGTCTTATAGGCGAACACAGCTTGCGTACAAAAATTGATCGTAATCATTACACATAACATAACACACAACACACAATTAGTTACTTAAGGGACAACAAACAACAGCTTACATTATACATACTAAAAGTTATTATTTATCCATTATAATAGAACTTCTAAAGATCAATGCCCACTTTCCATACATTTGAAAACCTGATAATGAAAGATTATGTATAGATCGCAAGTATAGCAGGAATACTGCGTGCTAGATTAGGGAATAATTCCCTGTTTTCACTTTTACCAGTTAAACGCCAAGAATTTTAAAAAATACGAATTACTACTTTATAGGTTAGGAATTGCCGCGGCTAAATTATCGTCAAAAATATCTATGGAAATATGCCGGCAGTACATATGTACCTACCTAGTGTTTAAAAGTTAATTAACTATAACTTTGAATCATTCGACCTATTGATTACGGAGAACTTCCACTAAGGTAAATATGTATGTTTGTAAAGTGCCAAAAAGTGTGTAGGTGTGTAGTACACAAAGAGATGCAAACGCAAAACGAAAGAGACTGCGCCGATTCGAATATGACAGGCGGCTGTCAAACGTCAAAAAAATCCGTTTCACTCTATTAGAATAATTAAACGTAAACTTATTTTCAACTGATAATGTTCGTATTATTTGTAATAATGGACTTCAATAAATCTTTATATTAATTTAATATGGAAAGTATAAAGTACTAAAAAGAAAACAGTAAGTAATAATACTAGTTTAAATAGATAAAGTCCGTCTCCAGTCGGCACTCGTCAGTAACTAAAACGGAACGTAACAACTGTACAAGTAACGTTCAAAAACCATATTTTCATTATTTATGAAGTTTAGAAGAATATCAAAAATCTTTTTTTCCTGCGTTTCTGATTAATAAATGATAAGCGTAATGAGTTTACAATAAAAAAAGCTTAATTTTAAGATTTGTTTCATTTCTATACATCCTCAGGTGAAAAATAGGCATTGTTCTTTATGCAATGACATGGAGCAGACATCAATGTTTGTGGAGTTAGCACTTAGTACAGTTCTTCGAAATAGCGCTCTGAATGTTTCTATGGGATGAACGAGGCAAGCGAAAGGGAAAACGCGAAACGAAAAATTTCCCAATAGGTTTGGACAGCAAAGAAATATTGAAATGAGCCAATCTCTCTTCATATGCGAGCGATCTCTGAATTGGCATACGGGTCCAGAGAACCTATATCAATCAAATAGATACAACATGACATCCATACTTATTGCATGTCGACACAATTTGGCCGGATTATAAAGTTGACACTGACATAAAATCAAAGTCAATCATTCAATCGAAGACAGTTTTAGGAGTCATTTTTGTGCAGCAGACTTCGTATGAGAAATGACTAATTCCCTATATTAACTTCCATTCCCCGTGTTTAGTTTATAAATTTTAACTGTATGTAGACTTGAGTTCTTAAACAGAATCATAGATGGCATTGGCTGTTTATTGAGTCGTGCTGTTTTTTCGTTGTTGGCTGTGTTGTTGTTGGCCATGGTTCGTAAGGTCTATAATATATGACTTTCTTTCAGTATATTGGAATTTTAGTCTTAGCTGATCCAAGGAACGAGTTAAGAATAAGCCAATGTTGTATTGACGTATACTGTGTGGTGCACGCATAAATAGAATAGCACCACACCTTCTCCTATATGAGAGGTAAGAGGCCGTTGAAGGAGTACTGCCAGAAGAAGACGAAGGCTGCAGCGTTTACATACATCATAATGATAGGCCAAACTAATTCTAACCGTAACCTTTATACGCACTTACCAAGCCAGTTCTTCTCGTGTTTCAGTATGCAAAGCTCTATTTCGGCAGAGGGCAGCACAAACGGTATAGCGCCCAACTCCAAAGCGGCGCCCGCCACGGCCAGACCTGTAGCCAGGGCCACCTTTGCTTGGTAAAGCCCACAACCGGCCTGTGAACAAACATATTTTTCATTTATTTAGGTTTGCTAACAGATATCTACACAGTTATATTTGTATGTTTGCAATGTACGAACTAAAAAAGTGGATGATATAGAAAATTCACAGGCAGAATTCAACTTTTTCACTTGGGATATTTTTTATACTAGCTTTACGACCTGGCCATGTTCACCTGCATTTGACCTGATATTTCAAAAACTGTCAACAACATTTTATTCCATACAAAAAAACTAAATAATATATGTTTGTTGCGGTTGATCGGAAACTATGCGCGTACATACATTTGTGCGATTCATTTTTAATCGTACAGTTTAAAAAAAATGGAATGCCTACGAAACCAAACAATAAAAGGCGTATAAAAGTTCCTCAAAAATTGCTGATTCTGTTTGTCTCAAAGAGTTTGATAACAAACGTCTGCCTCTTGGTTGTCAATGCAGCTGGCGGCCATGTTTAGTGTTGCTATACTCATTACTCACTGACCAGCCTAAATGCATTTACGTGGAACTACTCGAGCATGTCACAGTCGTAGTCTAGAAGCCTTACATTGCCTATTGGTTGTCAATGTAGCTGGCGGCCATTTGAAACCGCATCTGACTTGCCTGAGTGCATCTACAAGCCGTTGTATTTAAGTAACTCGCCACACTCTGTCTCTTGGTCGTCAATGGACATGACCGCCATAGTGGAGTGCCTGGAGCGTCAAAATCAAGCAAACCTCGGATTTCCATTACAGTGGATGAAAAAAAATATGAAAAAACGGAACGTTTAGTAAATAACATAAATAAAAAAGTTTACCCAATAAAAATTTGTGCTTTTAATTTTAAAATAAAAAAAATTGATAGTTATATTAATTCAAATAGTATGAGGCATATTAATGACATGAGGCTGTAAAATGATTTTTATATCAAAATTAAGTTAATGGTTATTTTTCTATAAGCATACTAAGTGTAATTAAAGGAAAAGTAACATTTAAAATTAAATTTTGGTTTATTTAGGCATTTCACATTATTGATCTGCATCAAATATTCTCTTCCACTTCAGTTATTAGGGTTCCGTTGCCAAATGGCAAAAAACGGAACCCTTATAGATTCGTCAAGTCTGTCTGTCTGTCTGTCTGTCCGTCCGTATGTCACAGCCACTTTATTCTGAAAGTATTAGCATGACACAGTTAAAACTTAGTAGGTAGTTGTATCCTGTTGACCGTTTCACGATTCTCATACAAAAAATAAAAAATAATGATATTTAAGGGGGGCTTCCCATACATAGAACTAAAACAATTTTTTTTTTTACTCAAACCTATACGTATTGGGTATCTATGGATAGGTCTTTTAAAAAGACATAGAGGTTCCTAAAACCATTTTTTCCAAAAGTCTAACATTTGGAAGATAGACGCTTCCAAAGTGGTAAAATGAGTGTGTCCCCCCCTCTAACTTTTAAAATAAGCAAGTGAAAATTTTGGAAAAAATACGTAATGTAGATCTTAACAAAAACTTTCAACGAAAATTGGTTCGAACGAGATCGTACTGGTAGTTTTGAAAATCTAGCACATTTACAACAACAGCAAACATAACTTTGTCCTTCATACAAACACTATGAAAAACAAAGTTATTTTTGCAGTCATCAAAATATTGTAGTATTTTAGTTAAACTTGTTACGGAACCCTCAGTGCTCGAGTCCGACTCGCACTTGCCCGGTTTTTTTAATGGTAGGTAAAGTATTAAGGCAACGATTGTTGCACTGTAAACATGCTACACTACAATATAAACGAGTCTTCCGACATCCACAAGCAGCTCCACACCCTTTTGTTGCAATTACAAAATAACATTTGCAGTAGATTTATTTATTATCCGATGCTGGTAATTGGTTCATCGTTATTGGGATTAACAGGTTATTGAGATATTTCCACTCCCAATCTCCAATATTTGTGTCGTTTCCTAACTATATCTGGGTTTGCAGGTACACTCTTTTCAGGTATTCAAATGCGGCATCAGTTGTAGGTGGTATTGATGACGAAATAACACATGCATTTTTGATTTTAGCCTTCATGAAAAAATTGTATCTCAATGTATTCTAGTCTTTAACTTTTGCTGGAGCTTCATATAAAGCCAAAATACATGCTACACCTGCTTGAAATATATTATTGGAGTCTCATTGAAATTTTTTTTTTTTAGGTGAATAATTTTAATTTATTCGTAATAAATTTACAGTTTAAATTAAAACAAAACCTAAAATCTAAAATAAAAAAAAACCTACCTATGTACAAATACAAAATCAAAAATATTTACTAGTAAAAAATGTGTCCCAAATCGCAGTCCAGTGATCGTGACATAGTACCGAGAAGGCGCCGCATTTCCCCGTTGAATGGCCAAACTGATACGTTGACCGAGAAATGCGCCAGCCCTCCTATCGCCTGTACAGTCGATTAGCCGCTTCGCTAACTGACTGTACAGCCGATAGGATTTTCTATACCTATTCGAGTCAAATTCGACGTATACTTAAAAAAATAAAAATCCATTCATTGTAACAATTTTCCGAGGTCAAAACCCCTGGGCTGGGCTCTGGGCTCCACTACCAGGGCCATGTTCAGTGTTGCTGTGCTTACTGACCTGTCTTAATGCTTCTTCGTGAAACTGCTCGAGCACGCTACAGTCGTTGTAGTCGAGCAACTCGCCGCTCTCCGCCTCGGGGTTGTCAATGCAGCTGGTAGCGATGTTTAGTGTTGCTATACTCACTGACCTGCCTAAGCTCATCCTCGTGGAACTGCTCGAGCACGTTGCTGTCATTGTAGTCAAGCAGCTCGCCGCTCTCCGCCTCGGGGTTGCCAATGCAGCTGGCGGCCACGTTCAATGTTGCTATACTCACTGACCTGCCTTAACGCGTCTTCGTGGAACTGCTCGAGTACACTACATTCGTTATAGTCAAGCAGCTCGCCGCTCTCCGCCTCGGGGCTGTCAATGCAGCTGGCGGCCATGTTCAGTGTTGCTATACTCACTGACCTGCCTTAATGCGTCTTCGTGAAACTGCTCGAGCACACTACAGTCGTTGTAGTCGAGCAGCTCGCCGCTCTCCGCCTCGGGGTTGTCGGGCGGGCTGGCGGCCATGTTTACTGTGTTACCAGGCTCGCCTGCGCCTTCTGCCACTATAACAATGAATAGGTCCGATTGAGTGATAGTTTTTCGAGGTAACTTGCATAAAATTATTGGCAGACAACAACGCTATCCCTATGATAATCACAATTTTGTACAAATTGTCGCGAGTTGCTTGGTAAAATGAAAACATTGGGGTAAACTATTCATCAGTGCAGAGTGCATATCAGTCGATTGCTAGATCATATCTCTGTATTGCCGTAATCGTAAAGCTTGACAGGCGAGTGAGCTATCGCATTTTGGCCAATGATGACCATGACGACTTCCTTGATGAAGTGTTTACACTCCAGTTTTCGCCAGCTCTAAGGTCCCAGGTTTTAAAAATTGCGTGCCTTGTGTCTGGTTGTTTGTGGTACTTTCGTTGTTTCTGATTTCTAAAATAAGAAGTGCTTTGGTAATTACTTATTCGCGTACCCACACGTAAAACGTGGAGAATAAGGCAAAATGTGAAGTCCCAAAGAGTTTGTCCTGGTGGGTAGATAATGATATCGCCATCATAGTACTAAGCTTCTTGAGTAGCTCCCGTAAAAATCAGTTAAAATCAGTTTTATTTCTGCAAATAGGCCCCATGAGGCGCTTTTACACGTCCCGATATTTAAACCTACCACTGCTTCGGGACAAGTCTGGGCGTAGAATTTAATAGTCAAGGAACTGAAGAGAATTTGGCGCACCAAGTAACATAAAGATATGTATGCTAGTCTAGAAAATGTATAAGAAATTGCAACTAAGTTAACAGATTGTTTTAACAGCTACTATTTTAGTAAATTTCTAAAAAAGACGTTTATGTAGTGTTGTTGAAAAGGCAAAAATATTTACAATATTACACTAGATTCATTATGGGTGACCTACTAACCAGGTTATCATCTCTATGGCCTGATAATAATAGCAATTAGGGAAATATAACAAACACTGTTAGCCTTAATATAGATAACAGCTATACCAAATTAAAATCCTTTTTTTATATAAAAAATGTGATCAGAATAAATCTATAGTATACATACATATTCAATTTTAGATATTATTTACATAAAAACTGCAGACAAGCTTTGAAAAACGCCTAACTAGACAAGTACATGTCAATCTAGTTCCCTATCGACTTGTTTCTCCCTGTCATAACCATTTTTATGAGATTTTGAGCAGAAAATATTAGCAAAAAAATGCTCATTCATATTTGTTATGGATTACTGTATAGTAGCACTTGATTCTAATCATTTTAAATCTTATATATGTCGCAGGGAAATGAGGATATCAGGTATTTCATGAAATCTCTAGGGATATCACGAAATCCCGGTAGATGTCATATATTCCTGTTTATTACGTCTTCTTACTAAAAGTATCTAGGGATATGACAAAATACCAATTTATCGTCAGTGATATGTCGTTCTACTAAACTAAATCTAGTGAAATGTCGAAAAAGCGGAAAATGCATTGCTCGATTTTTATACTGCCGAATAAAAATCGAGCAATGCATTTCTCTCGCTCGCTCTAGTGCCCATAGGGGGCGGGGGGGGGGCTGCACTTAGAGGCAGCGAAAGAAATGCGTCGCTCGAGCTGTCGCGGCTCGTATTATTTTAGTCGTTAAATTATGAAGGTATAAGTCCGTTATTGAATTTTGAACCGACTACTGCCAAGCTGGACTACTGGAAGCATGGAAAGACAGACTTAAGCGCTTTTTATTATAGTCTGTCATCTGGGTAGGTTATAGTATGCACAAGAGCTTGTGCAAATTCTACTAGCTGTGCACTCACCTGTTAGCCTGTCTTCTGTATAAGCCATGGTCCGCGCTATGGATCCGAAGCTGAGCTTTGAAGAGTTCTCAGAATCGGAGCGCGCGCGCACCAACCAAGCCTGTTCCTCCGCCATTGCGGTGTTTCGAACTATGTACCTTTGATAATGGTGCCCCTAACATCTGAAACGAAACATTAATACTTAGATTCAAATTACTTCACCTTATACATACAAACTGGCCTATCACTTTAATAATGTGTAAAATAAGTACTTATTGTAATAAATCATCTTTTCCCTCACTTAGTACAAAGAAAATAGATTATTTAATAAAATAAAATTATTCATCAACATCTGTGGCATATAAAATGCAAGTATTGACAATAGTATTTAAACAATTATTGTAATCATTATGTATTTTACTGTAGGTGGACTTGTTTAAAAGAAAATAATTTTACAATTTATAAAAACATTTCTGATGGTATGAATAATATACCACTACCTAGTTTATTGACTAGTGATTTTAATCCCTCGATCGTGAGTTATTCCAGACACAATTGAAATCAATTGTTATCGTGGCACCCGAGTGCCTCCTGGGGGTTGAGGAATTAATATTTAGATTAAAACTGTTTTTTACACAAGGAAATTTACAGCAATGGATATGGATATGAATAAAAATATTTTAAGGTGATGCTAATTATAAAAAATTGTAATGAAAATATTTTTACATGTATGTAGGTTTTCTATGCTGGAAAAATGAAGTCCGAGTCAGGAGGACGAGGTGGGTAATTATTTGCAAACATGCAATTTGACAATATTTTTAAATAAAATAAAAATGTCTTTAAAATAATGATTTTTATGATAAATTCGACAGTCTGTATTTATTACTTATAAATTATGCTAAAGGCCCCTACAAATAAAGGAAAAATAGGGCTATTTTTCCTTTATTTGTATTAACACTTTGCATCATGGCAATGACTAATTGCGACATGGTATTGACAACACGTGGAATTTGGTTTACTTTTAAGCCACATGGATTACTGTAAATTTAAAAACATG
This sequence comes from Anania crocealis, assembly GCA_949315895.1. Taxonomy (NCBI): domain Eukaryota; kingdom Metazoa; phylum Arthropoda; class Insecta; order Lepidoptera; family Crambidae; genus Anania; species Anania crocealis. Next base: position 19,923,695 of record OX438861.1, read on the forward strand.
AAACAACTGAAGCTTTATATCTTTTAATTACTTAAACCTTATAAATAACGAAACAGCTTGAATATAACTATATTACAACATAGAACATAGTGTTATTTGCAGCTAGGATCAAAACCGTTAACTTTTCCCGGACATTCTTTCGTCAATATATGGCCCAAACTTACAGATTTTAGGTAGCAATCAAATATACAGGGTGGCCAAAGGAGTGACGTCTAAAAAATTTTTTTAAGTGCTTCGTGTTGAGAGTTAGCTAAATCACCCTTATGTATGTTCTGCGATTTTTCGTAGTTTTCGAGTTAGGATTTTTTAATGAATTTTTAATGAAAAAAATTACGACTGCTCCGTTTAAAAAAAAAAAAAGTTTAATATAAATTAAATTTAAGTTTAAAAAATTTCTCAAAAAAAAAGTACAATGTTTCTTCGATTTTTTTTTTCTTTCAGCTAAATCTCTATGAACTGTGCATTTATGCATAAAATAACCAGCCTCATAACGTTAATGAAAGTTACTACAAAATTGTTGTTGAGCCTTGAGTCTCAACCTAAAGTTGAGAATTTATGTTAAGTTAGTTATCATTTAAATTTTCAACTTAAAATTAAAAATATAGTCTGTTAATTTCTTAGTTTCTAAATAGCTTCAGAAGATGCGCTAGAATCTAAGCTTTCATAATATTATTAAAACAGGTAGTACTTTTATAGTAGTATTTATTTACAATAGGTTTTCAAAATGCCCCCAAAAAGATTGCTACCTAAAATCTGTAAGTTTGGGCCGTATATTGCCAACCTGTATAATGATTAAACGGTTACTTACTGAACAAGAAAATTCATGTTGGTGACAAAACTTCGTGACAAACACAGAAATTACTCACAAAAAAAGTTTATTTATTAACACTTTAACAGCCGCACACATGCAGAGCATTTCCCAGGTTGATTGCCTAAGAACGCTGATCACGTTCTCAGTACGTGAGACTTTCATATTATTGTTTATTCTCACAAATCACACAACTAACTAACCAACTAAAACTAAAACTACTATAAAGGAACTCTTTAGCTAGACATGTACGGGTCGTTCAAGATCATGCGGGGCGTGTGGGTAAGGCGAACAAGTTCCTAGAATGCGTCACGCAGTGCCGCCGAGTCGCTAACGCTAACACAGGTAAGTAAGACTTTTGTTTTTTTTATTTAGGTACCTTTTTCAGGATTATATTTAAATATTATAATATAAATTAATAAACTAATTAATACATAATACACACGTTTTTATTTTTATCCTCAAAATATACATAATCAACTTATAAATATATATTAAATTATATATATATTTAAAACACTTATATATAATTTATTATAAATCTTACAATATTGGCAAAAATGGCCAGCGTACCATAATTGGCATGTTATAAAACGGCCAACAGTTAAAGTGTTAATTAATGCAAAGAGATATTTGATGGGAGCTCTACTTGACGCGAAAAATATCACTGGTGGAGTGCGAGGCCAGGAACTCAATTTAACAAATGTTTCTAAAAGTTGTTGCAGGTCGCGATAAGTCCTGACACGGTAATGGCGATTTTTTCGTAGTCAGAAATGATCTATCAGCAAACATTCTGTCATGAAATATTTTTATAAGCGTTAATTACGCTGTAAAAAGTGTCCAAGTTTTTGGGTTTATATAAATTGATGCAAGCAAGGCATGTTTTTTTTATTTTCTTATACTTTAGTGTCCGTTCCGGGTTTTAGGACAGCCATGGTAATGAAGTTTAGTCACTTTGGAGTCGAAAAAATAATAAAAATATATTAAAAGTAGAAGAATATACAGAAGCAACATACGGAAACAGGAATAATAAATAAATAAATAAAACAATAAAGTATTAAAACACTGTAATTAGTGTTTATTCGCCTGGATGTTGAAATTGCATGTTTTTAAATAATTACCCAGGTACGAGATTTATGTTAATATTATGACACAGAGCAATTTAGATAATTCCGGCTGGGAGGTCTGCGGATCATATATCTAATAAATCATCTATTTCACTTCAAAAACCTTGTTAGTAGTTGCATCTTAAACTCACAACTCACAATGAACGTATTTTTTCTACAAATAATGATCCTAAACTGCACTATTTACACTACACTTTATCAATAAAAAATAATGTTCTAAACATAAACCAACACTTTTCATTGTTATCACAAGATAGTGAAATCGACTTACATTGCCATTAATTCAATGTATAAAATACCACTTTAAATTAAGTAAGTTTCACTGATGATTTATGAAACAAATTGCACATTTACACCACTGGGTACCTAGTTTATTACGTAAAAAATAAATCGAAAATACAAACAACCATGAACCACTGCGAGCTGCTGCAAGCGAGCATCAATGCAACCATTATAATCCGACAAAATCTAAAAGTAGATTGGTTGGTTTGCTTGTTGCTCTTTTTTCCATAATGACGGAAAGAGATGCGCTGATGTTGATCTGGCTGGATCTGGCTACACATTTTTGGTAAGGTTGCCAATTGCATTACCTATTCATTTCGATGTTAGTGATGTGAGTGATCAAAATAAAACCCAAACGAAATGCCATCAAAAAAAAAAAAAGTCAAAATAAAGCATCAAATTGGTACATACATCTAAGCGAACAATTTTAGCTATCATCAGTGTACAATCACAAGAATTATTAAATTAGTTTATTTTCACTGAACCGTTTACAAATTAATGGAATACTCGTAGTTTAATTAAGTTAAATTAATGACACAACTATATCAACAGTAAGATTAAATTAATTAATCTATTTAAAGGATATAATAGACGCAAAAGACACAAACTAATTCAATAATATTGTTATGTTATAAAGTAATCTGTCAATCTGTGGTGGTTGACCCACATTTTAATTATTGGCTGTCAAGGAAGGGATTATGGCATTTATTAGATTAATTTGTTAATTAATAAATCTTTAAAAATGACAAATCACTCTTGTTTTGCCCAATGTTTATTGGACTGCATCAACATCAATAGTCATTGAACAAACATAAGATAATGGGCACACTTACGCACTCGTTACGAAATTCTATAGGTAACTTACAGTTTAGAAGCATTAAGCAAGCAATTTGACGTCTCCTATTAATATTTTCAGTCTTTAATACGAACAATGAAAGCGGTGTGCTACACTGCTGTTGGCAAATATTTTAATATATTACATTGTGATTATTTATGGCTCGTGTTGAGTGCGAAATTCGTGAATATAATTCAACTATTTAGAACCTGCTGCACTCAATGAAATGCATTGCACTAGTTTTGGAGCAAACATGACACATTATTATAGTTCTTCGAAATAGTTGGAGTTAAAAATCCGTTATTTAATGCACATTTTGCAAGTCTCAAGTAAACGACACAATCACCCAATTTCGCAATACTATTACAAAGGTGTTGAAAGATCTATGTCATGCGCAATAAGTCATACGGATCCGATCCCCACTCGGAACTTCATAAAAGGGTTTTCATTACTAAATCCATTTTTCGACAGGATTTACAAAGGCATAAAACAATGTTTTAATAAACTATACTACCTATATTTAGGTCAGGATTACCACGATGTTTTATTTTAAAATATTATGAGACGGATCGGATCCGCCAAACGCTTTTATCTCATGTAGAACCCTATAATCTGCAGAGTTTAAGGTCAAGAAAAGGACGGCATGTTAATAGAACCAGAAGCCGGAAAGAGCGAAATGCATTGAAGATCAAGGTAACGTAGGTGGTGTGACTTAGTTTGGAATTTGGATCATATCGACTAAAAAGCTGCCAAACTAGGACTTAAATTTAAATTACTAAAGTATAATTTTATATCCCATCCGTTACGTTTGTGTATCATTTTCTTTACCTAAACAAAATTTGGCTCTGTTGGGAAAATTTGTTTCAAAGATGTATATACATCTTTGAAACAAATTTTCCCAATAATAAAAATAACTCTAATCATGTGCATTCATATGCATATGCATATGAATGCACATGATTAGAGTTATTTTTAACGTAAACATTTCCAAAGTAAACGTTTTTTTTTATAAAATGACAATGAAAGTTTTAACAAATCAGATAAATTAAACTGGCATTGTTTAATCTTTCGCTGTCGTAAGATTGGTGTGAAAACCACAATTCCTTGTATTACGGTGGTATTTATTGATCGCACACTTCACGCACGGCGCAGTTGGAATACGAATAATGCACATGCGCGTACTCTATAGAACACTATTAAAACTTTTAAATTCCGGGTACTAGTTCTATATAAAGAATGTAATAGCTGAAGCGACAATCTCGAATGTGCTGGCTGGTGATTCAAATGATTAATGGTTTTATGAAATAATATAATCAAATACAATTATAAAATGTTGAATACCGATAACGGTTGTTAATAAAAATAATAATGGCAAGTAAGTACAGTTTAAAAAAAAGCGATGATAAAATCTCAACATGTATCATGTTGATTGATTGATCATCGATTGCTTCGCTTATCATCACTAATTGAACAAAGACAGTTCCAAACTAATGTCAAAATAAATAATTTATGACAGCTGTCACAAAAGTCTTAAATTAAACGTTGAGTTTTTGGCGGGAGTTCATGAGATCCGTTTGGAGTCCATTTATTTTATCGAATTTTTATTGTTTATAGTGATTTTTGGGTCGTAAAAGTGTTGTTATTTTGTGAAACAAAGTGTCGTGCGAGTGAACAATATACAGTTCGGTGAAATAACATAGTGTATGGGTCGTAACCAAGAAAAGTGGACCGTGAATTTTGCGTGGGAACGCGAACCGTTCACCTCTTTCTTGGGGACTTCTCTACATTCCTTCAATCTTTCGACTGTCTCCAAAAACTCCATCGAAGCATTAAAACGTCTAACATCAACGTTTTAATGCAAAAATCAAGAAAATATTACTAAAGAATTGGCTGTATGGGCAAGTATCCGAGGCCGTTAAACCTTCTAAAAAAAAAATTTAAAAAAAATTAAACGTTGTCCGCTTGGCGTTTATGGTTTTGAAATTGTTGTGAGTGTGACGGATCACGCACGCGGACTACTGTCTAAAAAAGCGCGCGCTAGCAGCGCTAGCTAATTCTGTTGGTGATTTATAGACTAAATATTGAATAAGATGGTATCGGAGTCTGAAATTGTGATATCAACAAAAATAAAACTCATCAGAAAATATTTAAAGTTGAAAATACTCGAAAATAATGTCTCATTTCGAGGGCACAATCAAGAAAGGAGTCATGTTTACGATCTCATGAAACGATCTATTGTAAATGGAGAATCTCACTCTGCTTTGGTGATTGGCCCTAGGGGATGCGGTAAAACAACGGTTTGTATAAATAAACATATTCCAATGTTTGCTAGGTATTGTTTATGTTATAATCAACATCGCAAATTTCATAACCTCCAAAACTACAGCTGTTCAAAATAAACAAAAAAGTTAATAATAATTGAACTCCAATTATTTTAAATAAATAACACGCGAATGATGTCGTTGGCAACAGCTTCTAGACGATGAGTAAAACTAACATAAACAATGAATGTGTCTTAGATAACTTAAGTTTTCTGGTAGTAGATTAGAGAGATTGCTTTAATGCTTAAACTCAACATTGTTGATCGAAGGCTTTTGTGCGTTCTTATGCCTGAAAGTTTGCGCAAATAGGTTTTGAACAACGTATTCAAGGAACGGATCTAGTTTGTCATGTAAAAATATTATTATAGCGCACAAGATATAAATATGTATACATTATTTCACAGTCATTTTCCATGAATAACGGAAACCTAAGTAGTACAAACAATAGTATAGAACTGGTATAAAATATAAATGATTGTCTGTTTGCTTTCAGTTGATCAATTCAGTTTTGCACCAGCTGTCTAAAGAAGTCGACTTAGAAAGTGATGCTATCATCGTAAAACTGAATGGTCTAATTCATCACGATGATAAAATTGCTCTCAAGTCTATCACTGCTCAGGTATTTATGATTTATTTCATTAGATTTTTACATTCTAGTCTGATCTGCATTTGCTTGTTCACAATCAGATCCTTAAAACATAATAATATGTATGTTTGTTTCCTATTGATATACATTATACAATCATAAAGGATGATTTCTAGGACAAAAAAAACCCATCCTATGTTCTTTCTTGTGACTTAATCTATCTCTACATCAAATTTAATTTAGATTTCTGAGTTTATTTGTCGTGTAATTATTAGAGATCAGATACTCAGATGCATATTTTGTTGACTGTTATGGAATGCAATTTTGTATCTAAAACATCTCCGAATTTTGGAGTCACCGTACATGTTTTAAAGAGCCACTTCCATAATGTAATCCTAGACAAAAACTATCTTTTGGTAAATACACATTCGATCAATGGTAATTATACAATAAATATAATAATACAAATAAGTAAGATAGTATGATAAAGATATTCATTCTTTAAATTGCTTCAAATTTAAATTGATTTGTCTATCTTGCATACAAAATTGCTTTGCTTTACTGTTGTTATGCTATGTTTAAATAAAATATTGTTTTATTGAAACATGTGTATTGAGCTAAGGAGCACAAACGAAAAGTGACAACAAGAAAGACCAAGTGCCTTATTAACTACCCACATTCATACATAACATTTACTATCATACTAATTTGGCGAAATGATGATATTATACCTAAGATTGTTACTTAAAAACATGTATTTTTATTTAACAGTCTTTGAGCAATGCTCGGTTGCCTGCCTGGATGAGGTAGGTAGAGACAGGTGGGGTTTTATAATAAACGAAAACACGGATAGAATGTCACTTTACAAAAAGAAACCTGGCTAGATCGATTTATCGCCTCTGAAACCCCCTGCAAACTAAATTTCATGAAAATTGGTGGACCCATTTCCAAGATTCAGGTATATACAAAAATTGCTTGCTTTAATGTTTAAATACTCTTTTACAGATGCAATTAGAAAACGCAGTGGGTGACCGAGTGTTCGGTACCTTCGCTGAGAATCTAGCGTTCCTACTAAGCTGCCTTCAGAGCAACAACCGGAACGCTAAGAGCGTGGTGTTCCTCCTCCAGGAGTTCCACATGTTCTGCAAGAGTGGAAGGACTCAGACCCTGCTGTACAACCTGTTTGATGTCACGCATAACAAGCAGGCGCCTATGTGTGTGCTAGGTGAGACAAATATCAATTGATGAAATAGCATTTTATGAATACATAGTTGTTTGTATTTTTACACATTCGTTTTTAGGCGTTTGACTAATTTGAATGACTTTTTTTGTTTGACAAAACAAAGTGCAAAGATGGTCCCAAATTATAACAATAATAACCGGTCCAGTGCGAGTCAGACTCGCGCACGAAGTCTTCCGTACCAAAAAGGCCAAGAAATCGGGTTTGTTGTATGGGAGCCCCTTTAAATATTTATTTTACTTTGTTTTTACTTTTTTTTTTGTAACAGAAATACATAATTTGTGAAAATTTCAACTGTCTAGCTTTCGCGGCTCTAGAGATACAGCCTGGTGACAGAGCGACGGACAGACGGACAGACAGCGAAGTCTTAGTAATAGGGTCCCGTTTTTACCCTTTGGGTACGGAACCCTAAAAACGGCTCAAATGGTAGACATACCTTAATGCAAATTCAACCTAACATACAATACTTGTTGATTGCTACTAAGTAGAGTGAGCACTAAAAGGTCATTTGGTGAGGAAAATCCTGTCACTGATTAACATTGTAAACTGAACAGATAGTGGCTCAAATACAGATTTTAGGATGAAATTATACTTTGTATAGGCACCGGAATAATGGACGGAATAGTGAAGTCGTAGGAAATAGCCAGTAAATATTTAATATGTTCTTTGTGATTTCCAGGGGTAACAAACCAAATAGACGTAATGGAACTTCTTGAGAAGCGTGTAAAATCTCGCTTCTCGCATCGCCATATTTTCATATTCCCAAACGAGGAGACCGAGACGGGCGCCATTCAAAAATCGCCCTTAAGCACCTGTACCGAAGTGCTAATACAGCTTCTCAGTATGCCTTTGCAGAAGAAGGCTGAGAGTAAGAAAAAGGGCAGAAGTAGGAAGAAGTCTATTGGTAAATACTACATAATACTTTTAAAAGTAAGAAAAAACTATTGTTGTGTCGCGTGGTGCCGGTACATTAAAAGAATCGCGCCACCCCTTCCCTTCGTATGGGTGTAGCATCGAGCACATACCCAATAGAGAAGAAATGTCATTTGTTTTGTTTGTTGGACAACGATTCCGCCAAATCACTGCAGACGATCACGACTATTGGCCGACCCAAGGTACGTACTCTTTTGGCGCAAGCTGCGCAAGCGAGACAGAGCGAGAGTATTAGTATGAAATCACTAATGAGTTTCGTAAATTATTGGCTTGTATTACCGCTCTATTGGGTATGTGTTCGATAGGGTGTCGTAAGAGGCGGCTAAAGGAGTATTGCGAGGAGTCTTCATTGCTCCTACTGCATGCCTTCCGAAGCACAATTTGTGTGCGAAAAATATAAGCTGTTAGTTTGGGTGCGTATGTGGGGAGCCAAAACCTAATCGGCAGTTGTTAGAATATCTTAAGAACAGCTGTTGCCCGCGATTTCGTCCGCGTCAATTTCTGTTATTATGATCGCGATTATTTTTGCAACTGATGCATCGCTCCTATTAGTCGCAGCGTGTTGTTATATAGCCTTAAGCCTTCCTCGATAAATGGACTATCAAACACAAAAAGAATTTTCCAATTCGAACCCGTACATCCTGAGATACGCGCGTTCAAACAAACAAACTCTTCAGCTTTATAATATTAGGTGTTAAAATATGAAATTGCCGTTTTGTATGGACGAAATCGAGGAAAGTCATTTTTCCATACTAACAATTTTTTAGTTTTATTAAAAACGCCTGAACCGTTTTCGATGCAATTAAAGGTGAAAGTTAGATGGTTATAAAGCTACGCATTAAAAAATCAAAGTATATAATACAAATATACTTAATTGAAGCAAGAAGGTCAGCTGACACATTGTAAGGGGTCTTTTCAACGACTTCCTTTGAAGTAATAGGCACTAGTATTGCATTTTTTTAGTCAAAAGTTACTTTATTTAGTTTTTGATACAATACAAAAAGAATTACGCAATAATATGACTATACTTAAGAGCTATAAACAAAATAAAAAGTGGGAAAATAATCGGCAATTTCATACTTTAACCCCTAGTATTAGTATAGATTAGTATAGCTATTTATTAGTTGATTTTATCAACATTTTATTACAGCCGCTGAAGAAATGGAAACAGACCAATCTGACTTCTCCATACCAGAAGAAGTGCTTACTCGATGTAAAATGAGCAGCTCACAATTTTCTCAGTTGGATCCCAGCTTTGTTGAGGATTGGAACGCTCACATTCAGAGTATAGCGAGTGATGACAAAGTGATTGATGCTTTAGAGAAGTTTTGCTATTATACTGTCAATGAGCAGATATTTAGGAATGTTCTGGTAAGCGTACCTATTGCTCTGGCTAATTGGTTTTAGTATTATTATTTTTTATTACAATGGCTGTTAATTATCTGTGTTATTCAATCCCTTGGTTAGCCTTAATAGTATTCAAACTTGAGAAGTTATGTCTCAGGCAATTTTTCAAGTTTAATACTGATATTATAATTGCAATGAAGTTGCTAAACTATCATCTAAAGCAGTTAATATTATCTTACGGCCGGACCCAATAACCTATCTATCTTCAGTTTTGGCATCATCATCATATCAGCCGAACGACGCCCACTGCTGGGCATAGGCCTCCACCAAGGATCTCCACAACGATCAGTCCTGTGCAACCGGCTTCCCGCGATCTTGACCAGATCGTTGTTCCACCTTGTAGGGGGCCTGCCCACGGAACGTCGTCCGGTACGCGGTCATCATTCGAGAACCTTTCCGCCCCAACGGCCATCGGTTCTCCGCGCTATGTGTCCCGCCCACTGCCACTTCAACGATGCAATCATTCGAGCGATGTCGGTTGTTTTAGTTCTTCTGCGGATCTCATCATTTCTGATTCGATCGAGTAGGGAAATACCAAGCATCGCTCTCTCCATTGCTCGCTGGGTGATCTTGAGCTTTCTTATGAGACCCATAGTAAACGACCACGTCTCACTCCCATAGGTCATTACTGGCAACACACACTGGTCAAAGACTGGTTTTGGCATATAGGAGATAGAAAACAACTTCTGTCTTTGTTTTTCTGGACCGCAAAATCAGAGACAGAAGATGTTTTCTATCTCCGACATGCCAAAACTGAAGATAGATAGATTATTGAGACCGGCCGTTAGACGTACAACCAACAGCACGTCAACCTACCACAAAACGTCAAATTTTCTCAATTGATATTGATCTTAATATGACTTAAAGTTGTAAAAAATGTAATTTTCTTATGAGAATAAAGCTCTTTAAACCTAAATATAGTTGAAAGATATTTTGCTTATGCCAAAAAAACATTATATGTCAGCCATAAAAAAGTTATGCGTTTTCATCACTATACACTACTTTATTTCTTACGTTAAAAATTGCACCTATAAGTTGCAAGATGACCTCTAAAAATATTAGGAAAATGCTAATTAACTCCGTTTTTTTCTGTAGAATAATCATTTCTGTAAAAATTTTCAGTTCCAACTAGTAGCCCAGCTGTCACCGTCCAAGCCATTCATAGACGCGAGCGATCTCTCCGCGATCATAGACAAGACGGTTGTACCGGAGCATAGAGTGAAGCTGCTGCAGAGTCTATCCATTCTGGAATTGTCTCTGGTAATCGCTATGAAGCACGGCTTGGACATATTCGATGGACAACCAATGAACTTCGAAATGGTTTTGCACAGGTAAGTAGTATTCCTCTTACTCTCCTTCCAATTCTCACACTTATTCGAATGTTACACGACATTATGTACTAAAGTATAATAACACCGGCCAAGTGCGAGTCGGACTCACGCACGAAGGGTTCCTTAATTCCGTACCAAAAAGGCCAAAAAAAAAGTTTGTTGTATGGACATTAAATATTTATTTTATTTTGGTTTTTCTTATTGCGGCAACAGAAATACATTATTTGTGAAAATTTCAACTGTCTAGCTATCGCGGCTCTTGAGATTCAGCCTGGTGACAGGCAGACGGACCGACAGACAGACAGCTATGTCTTAGTAATAGGGTCCCATTTTTACCCTTTGGGTACGGAACCCTAAAAATGGATGGTGTCTGTAGGTAGAATGTACCTGAATTATAGTATTGTGAACGCTAAGAAAAGTTATTGTAAAAATTACATGTCATTGACATTTAATGATACCTACTTATACTTATAGACTTAAAGAAATGCTATTGGTTTTGTACAGTATTTCTGTTGCCGATACTTTGTTTCAATGATGATTTCTTCGAAACTGCATGAAAAGAATATGTAAAGTTATTTATAAAATTAAGTTCATAATTTAATATTTACACAACCATCATATTTTAGGTACACAAAATTCGCCAACGCAAACTCATCGACCCAAACCGTTCCTCGGCCAGTTATCTTGAAAGCCTTCGAGCATCTACAAGCTCTAGAAATAATCATGCCAGTGCGAAACACAGACTCCATTTATAACACTGGCGACACAACAGCAAGCAGGGTACAAAAAGAATACAAGCTGTATACACTGGCCGTGCCTGTTGACGACATAAGTGAAGCTGTCAAGACATTCAAGGCGTTGCCAACGGAAATCAATCATTGGTACAATAATTCTGTAGATTAAAACTACTAGTTTGGTAGTTTTGATTATTTTGTGTTCAGGCAACACTAAAAGTCAATTTGCGTATGATTATTTATTTATTTAGATTAAGTGCAACGAATATTGTGTGAATTAAAATATTTTTGATACACTTAGGGCTGATTTTTCAATGGTCAGATAAAAGTCATCTGTTGGATAAAATCTAAGACGACTGATTTGCAAACGTCAATCATATTAGGTTCCATGGCATTCCTGGTTGACTTTTTAAATTAGTCATCTTATGTTTAAACTAATAGATAACTTTTATCTGACCATTGAAAAATCAGCCCTTAGTAAAGGTCTTTTTAAAGGAGGATTTAAGATTTGGTTGTTATGGTATTTTTATAAATTTTCCAAAATATATCAGTCAGAGCCCCAATTCCGCTAGTTTACAAATGGCTAATAGAATCGCAATTGCATCTCAATCGTATAATGTGTCAAAATATACAATTTGTAAATTAGCGTAATTGGGACCCCGTACATATTATGAGACTCATTGAAAGACCGAAAATTAAAGCTAATAATTTTCGCGTCGTTTTAATAAATGAAGCAGCCAACTTGACATTTCTCGTTTTATTTAAGTATCTCACACAAATATACATATCACATTTCTTATACATCTCGATAGTAGGTAAATCAATACAGAATATTAGAAAATTGGATCAATCGAATTGCGAAAGCTACTTTTTATTCTATATAGTCCTTTAAAAATGTACTCATAACGCCAAAGAAACAAAGCAGATCTAAAAAGTCAATTTATTGGCATTACTTTATTTGTACTGAAAAATTTATTTTGTAATCATTTGAAAACAAATGACAGAAAAGTTAACCAAATCATTACATCAGTAATATTTTTATTTGCAGCCTAATTAAATTGCAACAGTAATTAACATTTTACTATAAAATTATATAATAATTAACATTACTTATACTTAAAACAAATCACTCATTCAAACATCTATCTCACAAAAAATAAACAGTCATACAAGTCGCTTGCGGGATTGGCACCTAGAAAACTACATATTGTTAACCTGTGGTTTTACCACTAAAATTGCTGACATTAACTACAAATCTTTGCTTAGGCTTAGTTTTTTAGGATTTTGAAAAGAAAAAAGTTCAAGTCATATTTTCTATCTCATGTCATTACTTAATTTAGATTTTTATAATAAAAATGCACAACACTTAAATAACTGCATCGCGTAGTCAGTTTTTGTTTCGTACGGTTTCAGAAGAACAAAAACATGTCAAGAAATTTAATACAGGGTGTAATATTAAAGTGGAATAATATTTCAAGTTGTAGTGTGACTTGTGTAAACTTAGGTTCCGGATTCGAACTCGAAAAAGGACGGGACATTGTAGAAAAAAAAAACATTGTTCTATATTGTCTTGTGCCTGGATTTTTGTGGTCGTTGTTTATGATTTCCACAAAATAGGTGCTTAAATAGTTACTATTGTGTCAGAACACTGTAGGTATGTTAAATTTCCCACATTTATTTGTTATATGTTAGAATCAAATAAGATTACACTTTATAGTTTTAATATTGATCTATTATTGGTATTCATTATTATATTCTTTTAATAGTGTTCGTCTTGTTGGGGTCTTTATAAATAAATAAATAATTATTCCGTCTCATTCTTTCACCCTGTATGATTTGATTTAAAAGAATAAAGCTAGTCGATCCATCTAATATTAGTATTACCACTCCTTATGACGTCATTCTTAAAATCTTCGTCTCCGAATGTATGCCTAAATCTATCTTGATTCGCGTTGATTTCACCTAGCTCATCCAATTCTGAGATAGTAAGCTCCCTAAACTTTTTGCCCTTTACTTCTTCTGGCAACACTTGTATTACCGAAACTCCTTTTTTCCCTTTGCCCTTCTTTTTATTGTAATTAGTGCCGTTAATCTCGTTGACCATAGAGTCTAAAGCGCGGTGCAGTTCGTTCTCGGGGTTGCCAGGTCGCTTGTTCAATATTCCCGTTTTCAATGTAGATTCTGGTTGTTGATCTTCGACGAATGCCTCGTTGGAAAACATTTGGAGGTTTAAATTCCCTTTGTTATTTGATTGGTTCCCTTGCACCTGTGGAAGAAATATAAGTACTTGGTGGGTTAGTGTAAAAATTGATGAATTAGTAACGTGATGAAAGATTTATTTAAGGACTAGCTGTTGCTGAGACTTCATATGCGAGGTATTTTCAATTTGATACTACGCCATTATCAACCACAACCACAGTGGTCACAGGCTGACTGGAACAGCGATGAGTTCACTCCGTGTGGAAGGTAGAAGATTTATGAATTATGCATGATTTTCGCGCACTATAGAAAGATATTGGTTTATATTTCCGTTCTTACTGGGGTAAACGAGTTCTTGAGTGAAGACCGCGTCTCGGCAAACGTAATGTAGGACGCCCTCAGGCCAGGTGGAGTGATGATTTGAGCAAGATGGCTGGCAGGAGTTGGATGCGAGAAGCCGAGGATCGACCTAAGTGGCGTGCAACTGGAGAGGCCTATGTCCAGCAGTGGACTGCGATAGGCTGATGATGATGTTGATGACTGTTTTATTGTAAACAATAAATCGGACAACTAGGTAAGAGCGCCACTACTACGAAAACCGCCAATCGAAGGTAGGAAAAGTGAGGTACATGAGATTTACTTCTGTATCTCTTCGTCTTTTGTGGTTCGCGTTCAAATCTCGTTATGTTTTTAAATAGTCATAAACACGTTTAAAAGTAGTTAATACACCGTGCATTTTTAACCGTCTGACAAAGAAGCCCACGGTTTGTAACCATTATGTATAACATCTTGGCAGTTTTTTATTATATCATATAATCTTAGCAAAATATAGAATATTGATTCAGACTATTCATTTCGAAACACGCTGTGGGGCTTCGCTTCCACTACTCGGCTGCGGTCGGATGTATGAACCTTGCACAGCTACGTTCGTACACGTCATAGCGTGTTTCAAACTGAAAAGTCTGATACAATACTACTGCCAAAATGTTATACATGTTAGGTTCGATTTTTTACTGACTCCAAAGGGTCGTAAGAAGCGCAGGATTACGTTTTTATGAGCAGCGGGACGCCAGCGGGGCAGTCTGTTTTGGGACGCCAAGGCTGCCAGGCGTGTGCCGCAATCTTGGCTTCATACAATAATGTAACAAGAATAATTAAATGAAGTATTGTACAAGAGAATACTAGTCTTTTATTGAAGATCAAGATCCAGATATAAGTATAAGCCTACATACATAATGGTTATATAAAATATAATAATTTAAAAATTAATTTAACTAAATCCAATTGTATTCAATTTAATATTTCTAAACATCCTAAATACAATTTTAAATTAAATATTAACAAACTAAAGGAAGTAACGCAAACTAAATTTTTGGGGATTACGATAGATCAAAACTTGAATTGGAAGATCATATATTCAAGAGAATTCACCAATTTGTATACGCTCTCTATAGAGTCAAGAATGTGACTAACAGAGAGACAGCTATAACCACCTACCGCGCGTACGTAGAATCCATATTACGCTACGGACTGATAATATGGGGTAATAGCGTAGACAAAAACAAAGTATTTGTAGCGCAAAAAAAATGCATCAGTGCTATATGTGGAATCCCACCAGACCAATCTTGTGAACCATTATTTTAAGGGCCTTGGTTTGCTGCCACTACCTTCACTGTATGTATACGAAATTTTTACTTTTGTTAAGAAAAACATGGAATTATTTAAAAAAGCTTGTTATGGTAACTCAAGAAATAAAAGAAATCCTTCTAGATTAGTACTAACTTGTATTCCTAGATCCAAAAAATACAGCAAAAGTTGTCTTGCTTTGTGTGTAAAAATATATAATAAGATTCCCAGTGAAATAAAAGAATTGAACTTGAATTTATTTAATAATAGGCTTCACAAGTGGCTTGCAATGAAAAATTATTATGATATACGACAGCTTAATAGGATATTACTGATTTGAAATTTGCATGCTATTGATAAATGGCAAAACATGAGGACTTTGTTAAAAATGTATGTGAAATCTTTGTATACCGTGTTTTATGCAAATAAATATATTATTATTAATGTATTATAACGTGTGCTTCGTTTGTCAGACGGTTGAAATGCGCGGTGTATATCGATGAATGAGACCTAAGAAGTTTCGTAATTCCTCGTGTTTACTGTGACCAGGTTTGATGTGAGTAAGATTTTATTTAAAAAATAATAGATATTGTCGCGGACATGCTAGATGCTTCGAGATATCGCTAGAGGAATGTACAACTACCTAAGTTGAACCACAAAGTAATAACAAGATGTTGGTGCAAGCGACATTGGACTTTAAGTATACAGATTAAGGCGCAAAATGGTATAGCTCACTGGAGTTGTTTACGTTTAAACGTCCTTGTGATTTATCTGGAAAACGAACATTCTAGTATGTACGACCGGCGTCGATGTTGAGATATATAAATAACAGGACTTGAGACGCCGAGTCAGTTCATTCTGAGCTTTCGGTGCGATACCTGCGAAAAGTGATCTAGTGCGAAGTAACGACGACTTTAGCGATACCAACGGATCTAAGGACTACTCTACGGATTGGCTAAATAGTGTATTGGAACCAACGACCTCAGCGACCCACCGGACTACGATTCTTGTGATTTGGCTTTTGTGATAGTGTTTGCGACCTGTTCATCGCCTAATAAAATCTTCTTATAAGTCAACGGTGTTTTATCCAAATCCCGAACTCCACGTTCGTAACAATATGTTTAGTGCGTACATTATGCGTAACCTTAAAACGTCCTAAATTGTGACGTTTTGCCCGCAGTCCGCGATTCAAAATAAGAATTACGCATGTGTGCTGTTGCTCGCAATCGGCGCAGATATTTCGTTTATTTAGTTAAGGGTATAACCACATGAATAAATATTGTATAACTATCTATACTTTTTAAATATTATTGGTTCCAAAGTGGATGGAGGTGGAGTGTGAATAGTTTTTAATTTCGTCGGTCCGAGACCTTATTGGAACATTTCAAAATGATTAGTTTTGAGATAATTAGCAAAGTATGATTTGAGTAACAACATTTGAGTTCACACAAACACTGAAAATGCTACACTGACAATTTTTTGACTGATAATAGTGAAACAGAATGTGCTTAAAATTACTCGTACATATTGGACTTTAAATTCTGAAGTCTAGTTAATCCAGTTAATCTATTCTATTAAAATGTTGTTCGGTGCTGTAGCGGTTTTTGTCGTTTAGTTCAATATTGCTAATCAATATATTCAATAAGCTTTGAGTTATTCCGATAGTATCTTGAAAAATACGTTTGACAGGTGATCAAATTTTAATGGCATAGGTACTTATGTTGAAATCTCAATTTTTTGAGATGTTCCAGTAAGGTCTCGGACCGACGATTTCACATCAGTGGTACAAGCACATAGGTACCTCGTGCAGTTTTTCGACGACGAGGCTGTGGCCCGTGTTGAGCCCGATCCCGCCGACGTCCTCGATGCTGCCGGAGCGGTGGAACGGGCGCAGCGCGGACACGGCGCGGGATACGCCCACCTAGCAATGTTCAAATATTTTTTTTACAGAGATTTGCCGGAAATTAAGGAAAAATTCGCAACTCTTGAAAAATTTATGCATTCTTACACATACAATTTATCGCTAAACCTTCGTTAGAGAAGATTGATTTCATTTATAACAGTCATGGAAACCATTGTTAACAAATTGTAGATCGCGAGCCATGCATTTAATAAAAAACCCAGAGTCCATGTGTAGTTTGTCGAACTGACTGTACAAGTGAGTTGTTTAAGAAGAGCGGGAAGAAGAAAACATTTCTTCTCAATCGGTCGGACGGCGCAGAGCGCCTTCAATCTGACCGCGATCAAGATTCGGGCAATTCGATTCGAACAGTGCATTGAAAATCCTGGTTTAGTACTGTTTTATCAAATTCTTCTTGATTCACGAACATTTTGCTTTTTTATAAAGTTATGTTCCTTTTATCTTAGCATTTACTGTGTATTTGACCCAATCGCAACTTTGGCGGAATCGTGTAAGTAAGGCCCTTGCCAGAACACTTATAGCCACAATAAAGAAAAAAATAGAGAAGAACATTTTGGTTGTAAGTTTTATAGACGCGCCTCGAGCGGCAAATCTAAGAGGCCCAAGGCGCTGAATTAAAAAAAAAACCTGCATGCTACTAAATATAGTAGCATTAAGGTTTGTTTTTTAAAATAGAACTAGTGATCATTAGTTTTTATCTCACCTGTCCGTGCCTGATTCTGTGTTCAGTCAAATCAGCGCCGAGTAACTCCTCGTACGGGTCCATGCGGATGGGTAGGATTTTGTCGATCATCCACAGTAAGCCCATGGTGACCAGAGCTCCCCACGCCATCAGGCACACTCCTGTAAGCGTCTGAACGCCCAGGAGGTACCAGCCGCCTCCTAGATGTTAATATAGTTAATATTTAAGACATGGATCACTGGGCCACACAGAGCCATCTAGTCTCAAATTAAGCTACTATTAAGTACCCTGTCGTATGGGGTACTAGGCAACCGATAAACTAACTTATATACTTTTTTTTTTCTAAATACATACTTATAATACATAGAAAACACCCAGACCAGTACAAACAGACATGTTCATGCACACAAATATTTGTACTGTGCGGAGATCGAACCCGCGACCCCCGCACAGTACAATTTTATTTATTTACTAGCTGTTCCCTGCGACTTCGTCCGCGTCAATTTCTGTTATTGTGAACGCGACTATTTTTTCAACATTTTTCACTGATGCTTCGCTCCTTTTGGTCGCAGCGTGATGATATATACCTAGCCTAAAGCCTACCTCAATAAATGGACTATCCAACACAAAGAGATTTTTTCAAATCGAACCAGTACTTCCGGAGATTAGCGCGTTCAAACAAACAAACAAACTCTTCAGCTTTATAATATTAGTATAGATTATCATACAAACTAAAATTTAACAATTCAGATTTGTATGAAAATATTTTTTTTTCAAAAATGATGATATCTCTCTGACTTCACTATAGTAAGTACCTATACGCATATTATTGCTTATGTTAACATAGGCTAGTTTCGTTAGTTATAAGTAAACACTCTGTATATTCGTTTGCGTCATTGATCTCCTGAGTTAATCATCCTTTTGATAATCCATAACTCAAAGTGTTAGTAAAACCAACGGATGCGCGGCAACAACTGACTTTATTTTTTATTTTTTTTATAATACACCTTATCACATCAAGGTACAACTACTAATATGCCAGTGACTTATTTTGTTACATTATAATTATGTACCATCTTTTACACAAAGGTTATGTTCTATAGGTAAAAATAATATAAAACGCCCTAGAACAGGTTCAAAAATCAATAGTTTCGAATATAACATCAATTTTAGTTAAATTTGTTAAAAAAGTTTAACTAGTATGGCGAGACGTTGGCAAACTTACACTAAAGTGTAGTAGTAAAGTAGCGGGAGAGCGTAAATTGTAAAAAACATTGACGTGTGTGGGTGTTTCATTGATAAATAGGTACGAGTAAATCGTTTTCATTCAAAAGTTCATTTATAACAAGGTAAGGGTGTTTTACATAAACAATCGTGGCTTTTTAGAATTATTTTGTATGAAAAAATTAAACAAAAAAATATATTAATACTTGAAAAATAAAAGTAACAACCCATTTTCGCTCACTGCTGAGCACGGGTCTCTCCTTTTTCAAGGAGAGGCCTTAAGGCCTTAGTACCACCACGCTGGCCTAGTGCGGGTTGGTGGACGGCGAGGGCGACGCTGTGGCAACATCACGTTGGACGTTTCTCAAGCCGCCCGAAGGCCTCCAACAGGGCTTAATGACAGTTATCTCATGATAATACTGATAAATAAAATTGAATAATGACGATGACAATGGGGACTACCGTTTCTTTGCTCACCAGTTGGCGCCACTGTAGACTGAGGTCCGGAGGTATAGCTGTCAAAGGCGATCGGCGCCGAAACAAAGTGTTATATCTTGAATCTAATTAAGGTTTATTATTTATAAATAACTATCTTGATATCAACAAACTAACTTCTGAAATAGTTGCTCTTGAGGCCGCCTATTTTTGCGCTTTTTCTTAATTCCGCTTTAATAGCGTTCACATTAATCACCAAATAATCCATATTTGCTATATTTTACGAAGGAGATCACTTTTCAGCAGGTAAATTAAAGAAATTATAATTTATGCAACAAATTCCGCTAAAACCAGTACAAAGTGAATGATATTGGACCTCACGCGACACGAGCGCCTCTAGTGGCAAATTCACTAGCGATAGCCCCCATTACATAAGTATGTAACTAGTACCTTAAAGGATTATCATAACTGTGGTATTAGTGAATGATTATAATAGATGAGTCGAGTTAACATTAAGAAACACATGATATTTTTTTTCCTTATTATTAATTTCAATAAATTGTATAGGGTAGCGATCCACAAATAGCCTTATGTGTAAACTTAAATAAATAAAGTATTCCTTATACCTAAGTAATTGCTGAATCAGAACCGAACTCTCTGTTTAATTGAGAATTATTATTAGGTACTTTACTTGATAGGTAATTTATTATTTGTAGCTAATTATCTCAAGGACGCTGCCGAGACATACTCATTTTACGTATTATGTGGTTAGACATTCATTAACAAAATAAGAATTCATTGAAAAACTATGCAGGTATTGACGTTGATAAAACCGGTCAAGTGCGAGTCTGAGTGGCGCACAGAGGATTCTAACTACCTTATGTGAATTATTTTCTTTGTAGAATTAATATTTATGGCATAAAGAAAGTGGATAAAATAAAAAAGGCCTAGTACTAAAAATCTAACTCTTAAAAAGGAAAAGAAATGTCATGTCGGTCAGTAAACAATAAAATTTATTTATTTATGTCTAGTTATAAATATTCAAAAAGCCATTACCAAAATTAATATTTTCTGATTACCTACTACTTATATTTTTGTATATTTACTCTTATAACCATGAAATTTTACTATTTTTCCATCATTTACGGACCCCTAATAATAATTTGACCTTGATCACGTTTGGTAATTGCACATTGATTAGAATAAACGTGATCAAGGTCAAATTATTATTAGGGGTCCGTAAATGATGGAAAAATAGTAAAATTTCATGGTTATAAGAGTAAATATACAAAAATATAAGTAGTAGGTAATCAGAAAATATTAATTTTGGTAATGGCTTTTTGAATATTTATAACTAGACATAAATAAATAAATTTTATTGTTTACTGACCGACATGACATTTCTTTTCCTTTTTAAGAGTTAGATTTTTAGTACTAGGCCTTTTTTATTTTATCCACTTTCTTTATGCCATAAATATTAATTCTACAAAGAAAATAATTCACATAAGGTAGTTAGAATCCTCTGTGCGCCACTCAGACTCGCACTTGACCGGTTTTATCAACGTCAATACCTGCATAGTTTTTCAATGAATTCTTATTTTGTTAATGAATGTCTAACCACATAATACGTAAAATGAGTATGTCTCGGCAGCGTCCTTGAGATAATTAGCTACAAATAATAAATTACCTATCAAGTAAAGTACCTAATAATAATTCTCAATTAAACAGAGAGTTCGGTTCTGA
The DNA here is from genome assembly GCA_949315895.1 of Anania crocealis. Taxonomy (NCBI): domain Eukaryota; kingdom Metazoa; phylum Arthropoda; class Insecta; order Lepidoptera; family Crambidae; genus Anania; species Anania crocealis. The sequence goes on from OX438861.1 coordinate 19,945,129, forward strand.
TTCAGCAATTACTTAGGTATAAGGAATACTTTATTTATTTAAGTTTACACATAAGGCTATTTGTGGATCGCTACCCTATACAATTTATTGAAATTAATAATAAGGAAAAAAAATATCATGTGTTTCTTAATGTTAACTCGACTCATCTATTATAATCATTCACTAATACCACAGTTATGATAATCCTTTAAGGTACTAGTTACATACTTATGTAATGGGGGCTATCGCTAGTGAATTTGCCACTAGAGGCGCTCGTGTCGCGTGAGGTCCAATATCATTCACTTTGTACTGGTTTTAGCGGAATTTGTTGCATAAATTATAATTTCTTTAATTTACCTGCTGAAAAGTGATCTCCTTCGTAAAATATAGCAAATATGGATTATTTGGTGATTAATGTGAACGCTATTAAAGCGGAATTAAGAAAAAGCGCAAAAATAGGCGGCCTCAAGAGCAACTATTTCAGAAGTTAGTTTGTTGATATCAAGATAGTTATTTATAAATAATAAACCTTAATTAGATTCAAGATATAACACTTTGTTTCGGCGCCGATCGCCTTTGACAGCTATACCTCCGGACCTCAGTCTACAGTGGCGCCAACTGGTGAGCAAAGAAACGGTAGTCCCCATTGTCATCGTCATTATTCAATTTTATTTATCAGTATTATCATGAGATAACTGTCATTAAGCCCTGTTGGAGGCCTTCGGGCGGCTTGAGAAACGTCCAACGTGATGTTGCCACAGCGTCGCCCTCGCCGTCCACCAACCCGCACTAGGCCAGCGTGGTGGTACTAAGGCCTTAAGGCCTCTCCTTGAAAAAGGAGAGACCCGTGCTCAGCAGTGAGCGAAAATGGGTTGTTACTTTTATTTTTCAAGTATTAATATATTTTTTTGTTTAATTTTTTCATACAAAATAATTCTAAAAAGCCACGATTGTTTATGTAAAACACCCTTACCTTGTTATAAATGAACTTTTGAATGAAAACGATTTACTCGTACCTATTTATCAATGAAACACCCACACACGTCAATGTTTTTTACAATTTACGCTCTCCCGCTACTTTACTACTACACTTTAGTGTAAGTTTGCCAACGTCTCGCCATACTAGTTAAACTTTTTTAACAAATTTAACTAAAATTGATGTTATATTCGAAACTATTGATTTTTGAACCTGTTCTAGGGCGTTTTATATTATTTTTACCTATAGAACATAACCTTTGTGTAAAAGATGGTACATAATTATAATGTAACAAAATAAGTCACTGGCATATTAGTAGTTGTACCTTGATGTGATAAGGTGTATTATAAAAAAAAAAAAAAAATAAAGTCAGTTGTTGCCGCGCATCCGTTGGTTTTACTAACACTTTGAGTTATGGATTATCAAAAGGATGATTAACTCAGGAGATCAATGACGCAAACGAATATACAGAGTGTTTACTTATAACTAACGAAACTAGCCTATGTTAACATAAGCAATAATATGCGTATAGGTACTTACTATAGTGAAGTCAGAGAGATATCATCATTTTTGAAAAAAAAATATTTTCATACAAATCTGAATTGTTAAATTTTAGTTTGTATGATAATCTATACTAATATTATAAAGCTGAAGAGTTTGTTTGTTTGTTTGAACGCGCTAATCTCCGGAAGTACTGGTTCGATTTGAAAAAATCTCTTTGTGTTGGATAGTCCATTTATTGAGGTAGGCTTTAGGCTAGGTATATATCATCACGCTGCGACCAAAAGGAGCGAAGCATCAGTGAAAAATGTTGAAAAAATAGTCGCGTTCACAATAACAGAAATTGACGCGGACGAAGTCGCAGGGAACAGCTAGTAAATAAATAAAATTGTACTGTGCGGGGGTCGCGGGTTCGATCTCCGCACAGTACAAATATTTGTGTGCATGAACATGTCTGTTTGTACTGGTCTGGGTGTTTTCTATGTATTATAAGTATGTATTTAGAAAAAAAAAAGTATATAAGTTAGTTTATCGGTTGCCTAGTACCCCATACGACAGGGTACTTAATAGTAGCTTAATTTGAGACTAGATGGCTCAGAAAGAGAAACAATCGTGGCTTTTTAGAATTATTTTGTATGAAAAAATTAAACAAAAAAATATATTAATACTTGAAAAATAAAAGTAACAACCCATTTTCGCTCACTGCTGAGCACGGGTCTCTCCTTTTTCAAGGAGAGGCCTTAAGGCCTTAGTACCACCACGCTGGCCTAGTGCGGGTTGGTGGACGGCGAGGGCGACGCTGTGGCAACATCACGTTGGACGTTTCTCAAGCCGCCCGAAGGCCTCCAACAGGGCTTAATGACAGTTATCTCATGATAATACTGATAAATAAAATTGAATAATGACGATGACAATGGGGACTACCGTTTCTTTGCTCACCAGTTGGCGCCACTGTAGACTGAGGTCCGGAGGTATAGCTGTCAAAGGCGATCGGCGCCGAAACAAAGTGTTATATCTTGAATCTAATTAAGGTTTATTATTTATAAATAACTATCTTGATATCAACAAACTAACTTCTGAAATAGTTGCTCTTGAGGCCGCCTATTTTTGCGCTTTTTCTTAATTCCGCTTTAATAGCGTTCACATTAATCACCAAATAATCCATATTTGCTATATTTTACGAAGGAGATCACTTTTCAGCAGGTAAATTAAAGAAATTATAATTTATGCAACAAATTCCGCTAAAACCAGTACAAAGTGAATGATATTGGACCTCACGCGACACGAGCGCCTCTAGTGGCAAATTCACTAGCGATAGCCCCCATTACATAAGTATGTAACTAGTACCTTAAAGGATTATCATAACTGTGGTATTAGTGAATGATTATAATAGATGAGTCGAGTTAACATTAAGAAACACATGATATTTTTTTTCCTTATTATTAATTTCAATAAATTGTATAGGGTAGCGATCCACAAATAGCCTTATGTGTAAACTTAAATAAATAAAGTATTCCTTATACCTAAGTAATTGCTGAATCAGAACCGAACTCTCTGTTTAATTGAGAATTATTATTAGGTACTTTACTTGATAGGTAATTTATTATTTGTAGCTAATTATCTCAAGGACGCTGCCGAGACATACTCATTTTACGTATTATGTGGTTAGACATTCATTAACAAAATAAGAATTCATTGAAAAACTATGCAGGTATTGACGTTGATAAAACCGGTCAAGTGCGAGTCTGAGTGGCGCACAGAGGATTCTAACTACCTTATGTGAATTATTTTCTTTGTAGAATTAATATTTATGGCATAAAGAAAGTGGATAAAATAAAAAAGGCCTAGTACTAAAAATCTAACTCTTAAAAAGGAAAAGAAATGTCATGTCGGTCAGTAAACAATAAAATTTATTTATTTATGTCTAGTTATAAATATTCAAAAAGCCATTACCAAAATTAATATTTTCTGATTACCTACTACTTATATTTTTGTATATTTACTCTTATAACCATGAAATTTTACTATTTTTCCATCATTTACGGACCCCTAATAATAATTTGACCTTGATCACGTTTGGTAATTGCACATTGATTAGAATAAACGCTAAAAACATTGACTATAGGTATTATGTATGTCTGATTGATAATAATAATTAAGTCTTGAACGTATGAAAGAAAATAATGCATGAATGAGGTCACACTAAATTCTCTCTTTCAATGAATTTAGTATTTATACAACTAGGTACGTTGATAATGAGCTAATTAAGCAAACTAATCGTTGAAATAAAAAGGACATGAGTAATTCCTATTCATATAATTAAATTTATGTCTGCGCAAGGTAATTGCAGTAAATTGAATTTTCGGTACCTAACGACTCAATTTCTTGAATGGTTTGTTATTTATATATTTTATTTATAAGACATAATATAGGTTTTTAGTGCTTTAGAAAATATATTGGTAGATGAAGAAAAAAAGGAGGTTTAAACTTTTTTATTGTTTTCAATTTCATTCAATAATTAAGTATACCATTTACGATTCTTGTTTCATAGGAATTTTTGTTCTCAAATAAAACTCTATCCCAAAGGGTTAAAACTGGATTTAAAGAGAAGAAAAAAAGAGAAATTTTAAAGAGAAGATAAAATGACAAACTAAAAGATATATCCATTAGTAACCGACCATTGCAGTGACGCGATTCAAGGAAGTTTTTTTTTTAGTTTTTCTTGTTTTCCCTTTACAAAAGTATGTTACATTTGAACACCCAAGAGCCAATCCTTGAAGTCTTGTATGGTATACTAGCTGTGTGTAATTTATTAATTTATTTTAAACTTTCCCGTGAGAACCGTACTTTTTTGGGATAAAAAGTAGTCTATGTGCTATTACAGCCTATATACTTAGAGCATTAAACCTATACTCCTTGTAAAATTACTATTAATAATATAGATTTTGGTACTCGTAAAACTTACCTTTAAATAACCCGGATCTGCCATTGGTAGTGTCCATTGGTATTGGATTGTCTGCGAAGAGGCCCACCGCAATTACACCTGGGGGAATAAATATAATGTTTTTTATAGGAAAAAAACGGATGGGATCGCACCTACACCTTTATACCACACATGGAAGACGATGTATGGTTTGGCCCCCTACCAAGTGGACCGACGATCTTGCGGGAATTTAATTTCATATTGGTCGTTGCTTCTTTCCCAGAGCCCATGCAGAGAGTCCGAGATTAGTGATTAGTCGCGATTAAAGATTCTCTGCATGCACTGACCCCAGAATTCACAAGATGACTTTTATTTGATTTTGGCCATAGAGACTAAATAGTGGTTCTGTCCTTGCTTTCACAGACCCAGAATCCGCAGAATCTGTACCTATATCGCTGGGTCTTTTAATAAGTATCGTCAACTTTGATTCTATCAAACAGCATGGTGGCTAAGTATCTAAAGGCAAAGTGGTTGTTCTGTTTCAGCATTTACTGACCCCAGAATCCGCAAGCTCCATGAACCACGCTGGTTCTTACAAAATCTTTCATTTTAATAATGTCAAAGAGTAGTGTGGCTATACCAACAAAAAGCGTGGTTCTCTCACGCATTTTCTGCGTATACAGTGCTGGCTCTTACCTCATTGTACACTTTGATGCTATTAAACAGCATGATGGCTATAATGGCAAAGTGGTTGTTCTGTCCTATCATTTAGATCCCAGCATCCGCAGGCTCCGTGTACCGCGCTGGCTTTCACCTTTAGTGCTATCAAACAGCATAGTTGCTATAGAGGCAAAGTACTTAGTTGTTCTGTCCTAGAATTTACGGACCCCAGCATCCGCATGATCCATTTATAGCATTTACGGTAACTTTGATTCGGGAAAAGAGTGGTGTGGCTATAGAGATAAAAATAGTTGTTCTGCCCATGCATTTACAAAACCTAGAATGCACAAGCTCCGTGAACAGCGATATTATGACTCGTATCGTTCTCTTTAATACGAGTACGCTCGTGTGTGGTAATAAATGTGGCTTTGCAAACAAAAAGCGTGGTTCGTTCTTTTTTACTGACCCCAGAATCCACAGGCTCCGTGTACCGCGCTGGCGCCCACAGGATCGTCCACTTTGATTTTGTCGAAGAGAGGTGCGGCTATAGACGCTATCGCTGCCCCAATCGATCCGATGACGAGAGCTTCCCAAGCTCGGTATAAGAAGCACCCGGCTGGAATGAAAAAGTGACTGCCTATAATCATCCCACTGCAGGGCAAAGGCCTACATCATTGAGTTCGAGTTACCATAACAATGATGGGCATGATCCCTGGAATAGGTAACTTTAAGTAATCACTTCAGGGTTTAAAAAATGATCTGCTAAAAAAACAAATGCTGTCTGCTATACGTAAGTATCATTTAGTTCTATAATTTACCATTTATTTAGCCGTTACAGAGGTGACTCGATTAACAAACTAACACACTGTATTACCATAAACCAATTGTCTTGTCACTTTTTACAGTCTCAATATCATCAACCTCGCTAGTGATTTTTTAGCTTTGTGTACCAATGACAAAACATCACACTAAATACTTTAGGTAACAGTTGAAATAGGCAATATATTGATAATACATAAAATGTATGAATCGCGCAATATTTGTTTACAAATAACATAGTATGAAGGATCCGTTATCTCTAGAAATTCGGAACTGTGTTGCATTTTAAAGAAAATTTAATAATAATTATTCTATGTTTGATAACTTGTGGAAGGAACTAAAACGTAGTCGCGTATATACGAGTAGATCCGATAAGAAGGCTCAAGGCCCCACAGCGTGCAATGGACAAAGCAATTCTTGGTATTTCCCGGCGAGATAGAATCAGAAATGAGAAAATCCGTAGGAGAAAGATTACCGACATCGTTTGAAGAATTGCTGAGCTGAAGTGACACGAGTGACACATAGTAAGGAGAACCGATGACGTTTGGGGCGGAAAGTTTCTGCAAAGGCGAACACGCACCCTACCAAATGGATTGACGATCTGGTTAAGGTCGCGGGAAGCCGTTGGATGCGCGGGACCGATGATTGTGGATACCCTTAGAGGAGTTGTCATTTGTCTGAGATGGTGATGATGGGTTTTCTATCAGCTGATTTCTAACTCACCAGTTATGGAGACCAGCGCTCCGAGGATGCTGTTGATCAGCTCCATGACGTCGGCCCGACCTTTGTGCTTGATCATTGTGTATCTACAAAACATTTGATTGTGTTTCGGTTTTTCCGTTCATTATATTAAAGTATTACCATAGGAAATGTAATATTACTTTCCCTATAGTATTTCTTAAGTTTGTTATTATTTACAACATGATATATTTACATTAGTGATGCAACGAATACTACTTTTACGAATACGGATACGAATACGAATATCAAACCTACTATTCGGCGAATACGAATACGAATACGAATACGAATATCTCGCCATGCTAATAAAAGAGATTTTCAATTCAACTTCAACTTCTTTAAATTCGCAGAAAATAAATATAACAACACTCTTGCTTGACTTGTGCTCACGACTAACAAATGAAATGAACTAAAGGAAGGAAGGAATGAATTAATAAATCCATGGTTCGTTATCGTAATAATAGGGAAACTCCCGGAGCCGCGGGAACTGTACAAACTATGGCCGGGGAGTACCCCGTCGCGTAGTCGTTGTGGTTAAGGGCCTCTGCACACGTCTTATTTTTACGCGCGTTTTTCAATTCTGCAGTAAATAGAGTTACGTACAAAAAAAAAAAAAAAAAAAATATTCGTCTTAGTATTCTTCGAATACGAATATTCGGTAAATGTCTACTATTCGGCGAATACGAATATTCGTATTCGTATTCGTTGCATCACTAATTTACATACTTATATTAGGTCAGGTCTTTGTCATATGTTAGCAGCATATTACCTTACATCTTAACTCAACCCCAATCACATACAAACTAATCTAAAGGATAATGATTTTTATGTCTTCTTTCAACCCCCGAAAAAAATTATGAAAACTAATTCAACAATACATTTTATAAGTCATCATCACTCCTAATAAGTAATACTTACCGTGCAAACATATACCTATGCCTCGCTAAAAAAGATTTTTGTTCGTACTTATATATATTTTCCAAATCAAATCAAATCAAATCAAATTATTTATTTGCGAAAATGTGGGTAACAATAAGGTGTCAGATATGGAGCAAAGTACAAACACATTTACCATCACTGGCATGCAAAATTTTCGATATAAAATTATAATATTAAATTAAGAAAATAATGAAAATGTCAAATACTAATTAATTAAACAAATAAATCACTAGTAAACCATTTTTTTTTAAACCATGTAGGTACATCATAACATTCCAATCAATACTTAACAATTTTTTACACACAAGTACTCAGAGACCGAATAAAAACACCTGTCCAGTAGCCATTTAAATAATTTAATTTTAAATTTATTGGAGGGAAGTTCAACAATATGCCGTGGCAGATTGTTATATATCCTACCCACTATTGAGTAACCGTTTCTTTTACATACATCTGTTTTGATAGGTGGCAAAACTAATCTGTTCGGGTATCTGATTCGAAAATTACACACTTGACTCTTTTTTATAAATAAATACTGATGCTGTTTTACAAAGATACACGCCTCGAAAATGTACATACATGGAAGTGACAATAGATTTAGTTCTTTAAATAAAGGTTTGCATGTTGTTAAAGGAGGTACATTTGCGATTGCGCGAATACACTGTTTTTGTGCAATAAATGCTTTTTGTATCATTGTAGAATTGCCCCACAATAATATCCCGTATCTGAGATTGGAGGCCACGTAGCCGTGATATGCTTTTAAGGCAGTTTGTATGTTTGTTAGCCTAGTCAGTCTCCAGAGTGCATACCTAAATCGATTTATTTTGTTGCAAATGTAATCAATGTGAGAATTCCAAGAGAATTCCAAAAAAAGAGTATCTAGCCTAAAAACGTAACTTCGTCAGTTTCTGTCAATTCTATATTGTCATGTGCCACCATACCCCATGTTCCATACCCAATACTTGGGTTATTAGGTTGTAAGTACTGTACTTAGTAGCTTTAAAGCCATAATGTACGCTGAATATGCAAATAAATGATTATGAATAATATCTGGCAACACTTACATGAGCCCAAAGCAGCCACCACCGAAGGATCCCATCATTGTCATGACGGCGGCTCGGGCTGCATACTGCCATTTTGCACCACTTACCTATGAAACATGGAAGTATGAGTTCCTTCATTATATTTCGTAAGTCGATAGTTTTTGATCCGTTCCCGCGCCTATACAACGTAATCCTTTTGATATCCCATAACTCTCAAGGTTATGTTCTATAGGCAAAAATAATATGAAACGCCCTAGAACACGTGGTTCAAAAATCAATAGTTTCGAATATAACATAAATTTCAGTTAAATATGTTAAAAAATGTAACCAGTATGGCGAATCCTTAGTTTTGCGAGACGTTGGCTAACTTACACTTAAGTGTAGTAGGAAAGTAGCGGGAGAGCGTAACTTGTAAAAAACATTGACGTGTGTGGGTGCTTCATTGATAAGTAGGTACGAGCAAATCGTTTTCATTCAAAAGTTCATTCATTACAAGGTAAGGGTGTTTTACATATACAGTCGTGACTTTTTAGAATTATTTTGTATGAAAAAATTTAACAAAAAATAATTCGTATTTGAAAAATAATTCATAATAATATGCAATTTGATTCTCTACCATGGTCTGTTTAATACCCTAGAGTTATGGGATATCAAAAGGAACACGTTGTATAAATATAGGAGTTGCAAAGTAAGTCTTGTTTAATAAAAATAGCAATGCAGGCGAACCTCTCAAGTAGTAAAACACAATGTTACTTATAGCACAAACTATTTGAGTCATCCTAATATTTAATGCAAGAGATAATTCTACCCTTCTTTGTTAGACATCATTAAAGCTCAATTTAGGTACTTTAAACAGAACTTTCATCGGGTTGCAATCAAAACAAATTAAAGGAATCTCGACCTTCTGTATAGAAAACAAGTCCATTCAATGGCAAGGTTAGTGCAATTTGTTTGACTGAATTATTTACGTGGCCTATAAAAGACTACTCAAAACTCGCTATACCTATACTTATCTTTTTTTTAACAAATTAAAAGAATCCTGTTTAAAGAAAAATAAAAGGGTTATGTCGGTACTATGTTATAATGGACTATTATAAGATTTTACAATACAAACCTATTGTTAACTGTAAACTAATTTTAAAATACTAATAAAAAAGGTCCTATCATAGTACCCTAGGGCACGCCCATTAGTAGAAGAGGTCCATGAAATTACTAAGCGGTAGTTTTTTAGAAATATATTTTTGCAATACTTGGCTTGCTATGACAATAGGTATTGTGAATAAAAATTTTGAGAATGGACAGTGCCTAAGCATACATTAGAGGCCAAGTGCCAACCAAGGTGTCGTTAAGTAGTCATCATCATTATTATAATAGCTTTCGTAAGTCCATTGCTAGACAAAGGTTTGTCCTAATGCACGCTACTATGAGCCTATGCTATCCTTTTTAATCAGCTGTCATCCACTTTGCGTATATTATAGCTTCAATAGCCTCTCCAATCTAAGAAATCAGTGGCCTATTGCTTAATTCATTCTGTAAAATCTAATCACATTGCATAACAATTTGATTGGAGCAGTTTTAGAATATCCCCAAGCCTCAACTTTGACAAGAACCCCTTGTAAAAGGTATCTAGACGACTTCCTTGGTGGAGTGGCGTACGCACCGGTTTTCAAGGTGTCGTCTGATCCGACGTTCCGGGTTCAAATGCTGGACGGGTCAATGTAGAATAAAAAACCTAGTAGTAAATTAGAACAGCTTAAAATCATCCTACTGTGAGGCAAATCATTGAATTCAATTTAGCACAGCAATGATGGGTATAGATATTATCACCATGCTTGCCATATGCGGGTTGGTGCCAACTCGAGCCTTGTTAAAAAATCTGAAACTCATGTTGCCTGGGGATCGAACCCAGACCCGAGATCGATACTTAAATCACTACACCAAGGGGCGCATTTTTCTCGAGTCTAGGTGTTTGTTTGTGATTTACTCACATCAAGTGTTTAAAATTATTACTTACTTGGGACAGAAAAATATCTAAAATACTATGATAAGTTTTGATAATCAAACGAAATTTCTTATCAACTAAGGATTCATTGTCGGGTATCGGGAACAATTCATCGCTAAGGCATAATCCCTAGATGAAGTCTGAAGGTAGGACGTTCTTCTGACGCTTCACTTCTACAGCCCGAGTATCCATCTCTGCCTAGCCTTTGAGTGCGATTTCAACATTCGTTATACAGAATGACTTTTTCATCAGCCTACAAATTTTTTATAGGCGCTCAGTATCGTATTTAGAGCCCATTTATGAAGTAAAAACTGTAAGTAAAGATTTCACCCGAAAATATTTTTCGCAACATAGTTTTCAATTTTACGGTCCTAAGCCTGTTATGGTATGAAGGGAAGATCAGCAACTTATGAATAGTATCATAATGAATGAAAGAGATGCGCATCGCGTAAAAAAAGCGTTGCTAGGTGGCCATTTCAAAAAATTTTGATTTTTGGCGGACAGTTTCTAACATTGACATTTTTGTACTGGGCTATACCAAAAGAAAAAATACGTCATTTGATTTTTATCTCGTAGATTGTGCTATTAGAATTTGGAAGGTGATTGGAATTTGTATAAAGGACTTGGATTTTTCTTTACTCAGTATTTTGCTGTTATAGTTTGATATGTCTGTTTACATTGTTTCTAAAGAACTGTGATAATATTGCTTGCAGTAGGTACTCATTACGAATCATACATTTAAAGTCTCTTCTATATGTTTATTAAAGTTGTTTTTGTTCCTAATATTCCCAAAATAAAATACCACGTCTCTTCCAACTCAGTAAGCCTGATCCAACCTTCACCAAAGCCAGGCAATTAGCTTAAATTATCCTATTGACGTCCGTCTAGCTCGCTTTCCGTTTATACGTAAACGTCGACATTTTGTCATTAATGCATTTACAAAATGGCGATCGTTTGCCGCTCACGCGAAAGTAATTGTTTCGCAAATTACGCCATTGATACTCGTAAAACAAATGTGTTTTTAAGTTTGTTTCCATAAATGGTTCGATTTATTTAATTTGTGTCAAACATCGACTGTAATTCAAATCCTTTGTGCTATTTTGAGGGCAGACATACCTACTTTAAGATTTAATCTTAAAATATGCATTATACAATAAACCGGACAATTGCGACGTTTCGCACTATCGATGGTTCTGTACAAATTCGTAGGTGCATATTACTCATAATTTATAATTTCTAGTATTTACCTAGTATGTGCCTATAAATAATTAAGTTGCTTATAAACCTTTCAGCAATTTAATGTTTAGCCTTTATATGGCAAAGTTAATAAGAAAGATGACGTCAATTTTTGAATTAAATTTGAAAAAATAGCTAATTTTGCTGCATTTCAGGTTGGATTTTGTCATAAAATAAACCTGGTGGGCCCTTTGAGTATGGCTTAGAAAAAAGCCTACTACTTTTGTCCCAGTCAAAGAAATTTCACCAGTCCAGCCAAGTGAAGGTGCAGCTACTATTAGGACAGCTGGCGCTGAAGAAAGAGTGCAGTGCCTCCTAGTGCCTTTTATAAAGTTTGGTTTACTTATTGTGATACATTACCGACATGTAAAAAAATCTACAATCAGTGCTGTGAGACTGCTACATAATATTTTCGTATCCACTTTTTTATTTAATACTAGCTGATACCCGCGGCTTCGCGCGCGTGGAATTTGATCTGTTACAAAGTTTTCGTCATAACTAAACCCCATTTCCTCCACTTTTTTCCTCCACTTTCTTTGCCTACAGTGCCGGGGGTGCCCATCACGGGCGAGGTGGTGTTGGGTACTTAGTGGGAGCCGGTACGTCGTTGTCGGCATAACGGGGTCCGTTACGCTGATACAATAGTTGGATGAAAGAGGCTATTGTTTAAAGGGATCCGGTGTTGGTTCTTTCAGCGTACCGTGGTCCAAGCGAGCTCGCACCACATCTGTTTGCATTAACATGAAATTTAAAGTCTAATATAATTTGAAGATTTAAAACTGTCAATGCTGTAGTACAACAAAACCATTCAAAGCAGCTTGCAAGACTTTATTCGAATATGATCAACACTGCGTAGAGCCCTGGAAGAAGTGGTCCTGTGTAAAAAAACACATTCTTAATTTCCGACCAAGTTGGTAAATCTATTTCGATCGATCGATCCATCCATAAGCGTTGTAAATGCGATTTTACAAAGACAATTTGCTTGCATACTACGTTTGGATAAAATACCTAGATCGGACGGTTGACGACGGACCTAGACGGTGTAGTACAAGCATCGGTGTCGAGCTCTGGAAAAGACAGTCCTATGTCATTCTCCCTTCATGATTGATAGACAAAGTTTCGTTTTATTGTCATGTTTTAAAAGTGTCTTATAAAATATGAAGAAAATTTAAAAAAAAAGATAATTTGGATGCGTTAGATAGGCAGTTTCACTAAACAAACTTTGCCAGGCCCTCAAAAGCGGTGAGTCCTAGAAAAAAAAATCGTTACTAAATGGAAGTTTATCAAATTACCTACTAAATGGAAGTTTGTCAAATGGTTTACCAGCCTATATTGATTTAATCCACCAATCAGCTGCTTCGTGTTGTTGCAACACACCTGTTACCTTATTCTGCCTGAGATACGGGTCCATGCCCAGTTTATGAAGTATTTTTGCACTGCTTAATATAGTTATTAATGTCATAAGGTACAACAGTGTAGTTTATAAGATTCGATATTTCATTTACCTACTTTAACTTACCTTAAGTTTTGCATACATATTGCATGTAATGGAATTTGGCGTATATGTAGTCTTGGTTGTACAAATAAATAAATTCACTCACCAATTTTATTCGATTTCCCAACATATTTCTCTACCGTATACAAAAATCGGCCAAGTGCGAGTGGGACTCACGCACGAAGGTTTCCGTAATACCATTATTTGTAGTCGTATCTCTTCCGAATTATTCTTGGTAATTTTGTACATTTGTGACTGGTCACCAGCTGATCACTCACTAATTTTAATTCATAATCAGAAATTTCTCGTAGGGTTTGTATCTGGCTGCCGAATTGTTTAATGCAGCCTTTAATTGAAGTTCGTGTACGTTTTAACTTAGTTAATTCATCCATTTCATTTATCATTTTTTTATAAAATAATACCCTTTTATTTGCAAGCAATGATATTTATTTTCTGATTGACACATTGAATGTCATAACAAACTAAGTGACATCAGAGAGTACAAATATGTAAAGAGTATGGATATGAAACGGATCCGAACAAACTTTGCCTCCATTTTTTATCTCTTTAAAGACTAAATTCTTAAAAATCCTGAAAGACGTCATTCATAATTTCTAATCAGGTAGCTGGACATCAATTTTCATCGACTTAGCTTCAAAACTGACGGAGTTTCATACAAACTTGTGGGGCCCTTTTTACCCCCTTAGAGGCGGAGTTTCCAAAATCCCTTTCTTAGTGCTCACATACACTATAAAAGGAAGCGTGGTGAAAATTTTCAGATTTTAAATCCCAGTAGTTTGGGCTGTACGTTGATATGTCTGTCAGTCAGTCAGTCAGTCAGTCAGTCATTAAATCAGTTTTCACTTTTATATATTTAGATTTATAATAATAAGTTATTTTTTTGATAATATTCTTATATTTAAATTATTTACTCCTTTCCAGTGGATTCAAACCTCAACTTCTTGTCTGTGGACAATATCACGCCGCCTACCTTTGTATGTAGTTTTTGTAATAGAATTTTTTCCACATGTAAGGGACTAAATATTCATTGTACCCGTATTCACAAAAATGTATCCACAATATTAATTCCATCCACTAACAACGTGTCTAATGAAGAGCCCTTACATGTTAAATTAGGTAAATATAAGCAAACTATTCCCATTGTAAAGAGGATTCCTCACGGCGCCAGAATCTCTGTTGCATCCACTTTGTCCAAACTTATTTTAGACTGCTTACACAGTAATTCTGTTCCTGATTGGACTAATTTGTTAACATTTTCATATAAAACTCTTTACGCCCCTCCTGAACATGCTAATACTTCTTTAACACAAGTAATTAAAAACAATTGTTCAGATCCGAATTTCCCACTCATTGCTCATTCCTTCAAATCAAAAAAATCAGACACTTTTTATTTATCCCGAAAAATCGAAAACAAAGTATGCGATGGGGACTTGAAAGGCGCCGCTCGACTCCTCTTCTCTAGCGACGTGATATCGCCCGACAGTCCGGACACTCTCAATGCCCTTCGGTCTAAACACCCAGCTCCAGCAGCACCTCCTTCACCGGAACCTCTCACAGATGAGTCCGCCTGCCTTCAGGTAAGCGAAAAAGAGGTTTTGTCGGCTATATTTTCATTTAAATCCGGTTCAGCTGCTGGTTTGGATGGAATATCGCCTCAACATCTCAAAGACCTTACTTCGAACCAGGCAGGTGATTCTGGTCGCCTTTTACTTTCGTCTTTAGCTAAACTTTGCAACTTTATGCTTCTAGGCAAAATTAACAGTGAAATAGCCTCTATTTTATACGACGCTAATCTTATAGCCCTATCTAAAAAAGATGGCGGTGTCAGACCGATTGCTGTGGGTTCCACTTTTAGACGTATTACCTCTAAATTATGTGTGAAATTTTTGACTTACAAATTTCGTGACCATTTTGAACCACACCAATTAGGCTTCTGTACCAAAGGTGGATGCGAGGCAGCAGTCCACTCGCTTCGCACTCTCCTTTCTCAAAATCGGACGGAGGTGCTGCTTAAATTAGATGTCAAAAATGCTTTTAACTCCATTGATAGGGGCACTCTGTTAAACGAAATTAAAGTAAATTCTCCGGAAATTTTTAATTATTTAAACCAATGTTATTATAATCCCAGCAAACTCATGTACAAATGTAATGAAATTGACTCGGCAGTCGGCTGCCAACAGGGTGACCCTCTTGGACCTGCAATCTTTAGTTTACCTATCAACCCTTTTATTCAAAATTTATTTTCAAAATTTAACGTTTGGTACTTAGACGACGGAACCCTAGGAGGTGATGCAGATACAGTTTTCAAGAATAGATCAAGAATAATTCAAAAATTCAGTACAGTAGGTCTTTCTTTAAATTTAAATAAATGCGAACTATTCATTTCTGACTGCCTTTCCCCCGTTAGAAGTTCTGAAATAATTGCAAAATTTAATTTTCTGGCTCCAAATATAAAGATTCTTACTGAATCAACTCTTAACCTCCTAGGGTCACCTGTTTTCGATAGCGCCATTCCCACCCATTTTCAAAAGCTATTACAAAATTTAATGAATGTTCGGATCGACTTTTGGAAATAAATGCACATTCGGCTCTATTTATTCTAAGGTCCTGTCTCCTCGTACCCAAATTGAATTACCTCATACGTTGTTGCCCACTATGGAAATTCCAAAATTTAATTAACCATTTGGATGATGTGATTAAAACACAATTAGAAAAAATACTTAATATTCATTTATCAGAACGAGCATGGAACCTAGCGTCTCTTCCTATACGTTATGGGGGGATTGGGACCCGCAAAATTTCGAGTATTTCCTTACCAGCTTTTCTATTTTCAGCCTACAGCACATCTACTCTCGTTGCCAATATCCTGCGGCCAATCACCGCAACCTTCGAGGTGGCGTGCTTGGATGAAGCTAGAGATGCTTGGATAAAGGATTTTCCCTCTAAATTCCCTTCAGATTTAAAAAATCAGCAGAGCTGGGACAAAATTTCTTGTGATTTTCTTTTAGAGACACTTATACAAACTAGCATCAACAACGCTGATCTCGCCAGGCTGAGGGCTGTGTCTACTAGAGAATCCGGTTATTGGCTACAGGCGTATCCCTCAGCCAATGTTGGAACTCTATTAGACACAGAAACTCTCCGTGTGGCGATTGGTCTGCGTGTTGGTGCAGAGGATTGCAGTCCACACAAATGTCCTTGTGGTGCTGATGTCAACTCGTTGGGACACCACGGGCTGTATTGTGCAAAGAGCGCTGGGCGGTTATCGCCCCATGCCTACATTAACGACATACTCCGACGTTCTCTTGCCACCATAAACGTGCCGGCTATACTTGAGCCGAATGGTATCGTGCGTGATGATGGCAAGAGACCTGACGGTATGTCGCTTATTCCCTGGCGGATGGGTCGGACTCTAGTGTGGGACGCTACCTGTGTCGACACACTGGCGGCCTCCCATCTGCCCGGAACTAGCCAATGTGCAGGTGCGGCGGCGATTAAAGCCGAAAACATTAAGATTACCAAGTATAGCCAAATAGGCACCCAGCACTGTTTCGTACTTTTTGGTGTGGAAACCCTAGGTCCGTGGGGTCCTAATGCACTCTCTTTATTTAAAGAGATTGCTAAACGTTTATCTGACGTCAGCGGTGACCCAAAAGCTGGCAGCTACCTCGCACAGCGACTGAGCATCGCAATCCAGCGAGGTAATGCTGCCAGTATCTGGGGCACCTTACCACGAGGACCATTTTTATAGTTTTTTCCCTTTTTATCTAGTCTATCTAAGTATTTGTTTCTTTTTATGTTACTTTTTATTTATAAGTTGTACATATTGTAGTTTTATAATATGATTATGTTAATATAGTTTGTCAAATAAAATAGAAGATACATTATGTCAGTCAAGGTAAAAAAAAAAAAAAAAAAAATGACGTCAATGTTTTTTACAAGTTACGCTCTCCCGCTACTTTACTACTAAACTTTAGTACAAGTTTGCCAACGTCTCGCAAAACTAAAGATTCGCCATACTGGTTACATTTTTTTAACAAATTTAACTGAAATTGATGTTATATTCGAAACTATTGATTTTTGAACCACATGTTCTAGGGCGTTTTATATTATTTTTACCTATAGAACATAACCTTAGAGTTATGGGATATCAAAAGGAACACGTTGTATACACCATGCATTTTGTACCTAGCTAGATATATTTTTCTAAGATATTTTTTGCATAAAATAAATAAATAAATAAATATTTTAAGACATGCCTCACTGGGCCACACAGAGCCATCTAGTCCCAAATTAAGGTAGTATTAAGTACCCTGTCGTATGGGGTACTAGACAACCGATAATCTTACTTATATACTTTTTTTTTGTAAATACATACTTATAATACATAGAAAACACCCAGACCAGTACAAACAGACATGTTCATGCACACAAATATTTGTACTGTGCGGGGATCGAACCCGCGACCCATGGCTCAGAAGCAGCGTTAACTACCGCTGATCCAAATGGTCGTCAAAAACCACTGCCAAGATGTTAAACATGTAACATAATGGTGACATAACGTAGGCTTATTTTGTCAGGTGGTCAAAATGCAGGGTGTAGGTATATAGCAAGCAATCTATCATAGGGATTACTCTTGTATAGGTTTTGTTTTATTGTACCTACTTTCATAATCTGACCTGCATCGTAAGACTAGGACTATTATGATGATAATTTCACAGACCTGAGAGTCAAACATCTCCAAAATTTAAAGGGAATTATTTATAAATGCCTCGTTTAGCAACGGGTTTGACCTATCGGCAATAATGGTGAGAAGACGTCCTATTTTTTCTTGCGGTGTTCCTCCACCTCTTAGGACATGACAAAAAAGAAGGAAGCTTGGTGTAATTCTATTTAAGGCATAACACGTCATTTTTAGACGAGCATTTTTATTGCTAGCACCGGAAATAATTAACTGATAATGTTAAAATGATGAATTGCGACAGGAGCCCTTAATGTACGCACAAAGATACCCACTTTTAGTTAGGCTAATGATAATATCATTTTGATGAGAAAAGGATCACACACTGTGTGAATATACATAATTTAAGTTATAATGACTGTCATTTTGCATAAAAACTGCTCTATCTACCGATTACCTAGTTAAATTGCTAAGTTGTAATTCAAGAAACATTTTGACTTGTTTGAATGACAAAATATTTAACTACAGTAGATGGCAAAATACTTAAATATTGGATACTTCCTGATGCTGATTAATGTGAAGTGTATGAGACTTTTAGAGTTGCCTAGTCAGCAACTGACACTATTTTTACTTGTCTAATACCGGTCCTCTTCACCAACATTAAGGAGCTTGATGAATTATGAACCGAACTAACTCATCATTGCCATCATATTTTATGTGTTGTCTAGGTAGGTATACATTGTCTGTGGTCATAAAGGTAGTGTAAGAAATAAAAAAAAACATAATTGAATTACATTATACAGTAAAGGTCCCAGGATTGAACCCTGAGGCATACCTTAGTAAAAACAATCGCTTTAAATAATTACTAAATTATTTTATGTGTCAATTACTCACCCCATAAGTGCTGCCAGAGTTGAAAGCCAGCCATCCCCACCACAACACGAAGGTGCCCATGACGGCATTAACCGGGTTTCCAAGCGGCAACGGGTCGGTTCCTTTTGCGTAGCGACCTAGCCGTGGTCCCAGCATCAGGGCTGATGCAAAAGCTGATGAGCCACCTGGGGTGTCAACTATACATTACTATTTTGAATCTAGGCCAAGCATCAAATAGTATCAGTGTATAGTGCATACACAGTGCATATACGCAGTGCCTTTTTAACTACCTGAAAAACGAGGTCCACGTTTTTTTTCCGAAAATTTTTTTCATAAAAAATATTAAAGATTGGTCTAGGTAGCTATTTATTTTAAAACACGCTGTGACGCGCACAGTTGGAGCAGTATAAGGTCCATTTAACCGAGACCCCGCCGCAGCAAAATAATCCGTCCGTGCGCGTCACAGCGTGATACAAAATTAAAAGTTTGAATAAAAATATAATATTTTACAAAAAATATTTTCAATCCAAAATTATTTAACACTTCCATGATGTTATACATAATGGTCCAATAACGTGGGCTTCATTTTCCAGGTGGTTCAAAAAGTACGGTGTATATTACATTATATTATCATTCAAAATAATTTTAGTAAAATCTTAAATACTGATTCAGAATTTTAATTTTGAAACACGCTGTGATGCTCACAGACGTATTAGTTTGGTATGTCCGTGCCTGTCACAGCGTGTTTTAAAATGAATAGCTGAATCAATATGATATATTTTTTAGGATTCTTTGTATTGATAATAAATAAAATAACACTGCCAAGATGCTGTGATAACTTGAATTCAATCATGGAGGCCTTTGCCCTACTTTGGGATGATTATAGACCGTTACTTTACTTTACCTTTGTCTCAAAATGAACAACTTTATACCAAAAACAGTTTCAGTCTGTTAGGGGAACACCACCATCTTATTCATCCATCCATCCATCTTATTATCATCTAACTGTTGCCCGCAACTTCGTCCGCGTCAATTTCTGTTATCATGATCGCGATTATTTTTGCAACATTTTTCACTGATGCTTCGCTCCTATTGGTCGCAGCAGGATGCTTTATATCCTAAAGCCTTCCTCGATAAATGGACTATCCAACACAAAAATAATTTTTCAATTCGAACCAGTACCTACTTCCTGAAATAAGCGCGTTCAAACAAACAAACTCTTTAGCTCTATAATATTAGTATAGATAATGAAGGCCTTGGCTCTGCATTGGGATGATTATAGACCGCTACATTACTTTACCGTTGTCTCACAATAAGCAGCGTATAAACAAAATGAGTCAATCGTCTTGCTGAAAAACTCTTTTAACAGCGCTTACCAATAAGATGTACAGGTCCGGACCCAGCGATGTCGACAGCGCCCATCTGGTTGAGGAAGCCGTGTGTGCCCCACACCCAGCCGGCCGGCACGCAATACACCACCGTGTTGAGGAACGAGAACACGCAGTAGGCTTTGAAGTTGCATCTGAGGATAAGTTAGGTACATATAGCGAACATAGCATTTGATAGTGTATCATCATCATCATCATAATCAGCCTATCGCAGTGGACTGCTGGAAATAAACCTCTCCAAACGCACGCCACTTAAATCGATCCTCGGCTTCTCGCATCCAGCTCATGCCAGCTGATAGTGTATATAGAATTTTAATTTTACAAAAACCTTCTTACTAGTTAATGTCATCAATTTAAAAGTTAGGATGAATGTTGGTTACCCAAAGAAGGCAAAAGGGAAATGAAATTCGACTCGCAAATAGACTGTAAGCTACTACAGGAATATCATCTAAGTTACTTTTTATTCCGTAAGAAATCCTAAACTCTGAATTCTGATAGGATAGCTCTAAATTAAAAAAAAGACGGATACGAAGTTGCGGTCACCAACTAGTATATGACAATAACAAAGCCTTAAGTTGAACGAATCATTGATCTGATAAAATTTTGTAAAATCATCGGCGATAACAACTCAAAATATATTGATTTAATGCTTTATCATATTCATATTTTACCTTTTTTTATCTTTTTTGTTAATTAATTCACATTTTATAAGAACAGTGACTATAATAGTACTGAAGATAACACCTCAGGCTATACACTAGTGCATCTTAACATCTTTGAAATAGGTGCGACTTTGCAACAAAAGTGTACGACTTAACGTGCAGGCAACTGTATTGTGGCTCTGCCGAAGATCACTTAGCAGTTTTTATGATAATATCAGAAAAACTGTGAGCTCTTACTAATGTCCGCTTGCCTTTGATATTTGCGGTCATCGGAGTAAGGTGCGATATACAAAAAAATGGTAAAATATTTTAAGCACTTGTTTGCTAAGTTTTTAGTCTGGTAGTAGGTACTCCTACAGTCCTTTAGGTCAGTGTTTCCCAAACATTGTTCTGGCATGGCCCGGTAATTGTTACATTGCCCGTTTGTGACCCACTTAATACTTTAAACCCAAGCTGGTTCCATTAGGTAAAATAATATACATTTATCACAAGTAAAAAAAGTAAAAAATAAATTATAGTTTAAAAAACTAAAAAACCACGCTTTTAAAACAGATTGAACTAAAAAATTAAAAATAAAACTAGTAATCAATTGAAAAATTCATATTATTGTACAAAAAGCGTGGGGTGCTTGTTATGATATCCACAGATATAGTAAATTATTGATAAAATATTTACAACAATCTAAATCAAGCCCCCCACGCTTTTTGTACAATAATATGAATTTTTCAATTGATTACTACAGTTTTATTTTTAATTTTTTAGTTCAATCTGTTTTAAAAGCGTGGTTTTTTAGTTTTTTAAACTATAATGTATTTTTTACTTTTTAGTTTAGTTTATAAGATTTGATTCCTTCTTTACCGACTGTAAGTCCAAACCTATGCAGGAAACATAATTGATACAGATCGCGCGCTAGCTCTATCTCTTTTACTCCCTCTTACAGAGGAAAACTGGGAAAACTGTTCTTAAATTATTGCATTGTCATCGGTCCTTGATACGTGTGCAAAGTTTCAAATTAATCAAACTTCTGGAAATCGGTCAAATTTATGCTCAAAGATTCCATTACATACATAGATACATAGATAGATACAACCCAAGCTAATAAAAGCGTGGTAATAAAAGCGTGGTAAAAATACTATTATACACCATTCAGTAACTAAATTTTATTGCGAAGCATGGAGCTGCTGCTTATTTTTTACTTACTAAAGAATCCAAGTTGAAGAATCCAAAATGACGATAGAAGATTCATCACGATGCGTCGATCGATAGGTATTATTTTTTGACGACCATTTGGATCAGCGGTAGTTAACGCTGCTTCTGAGCCATGGGTCGCGGGTTCGATCCCCGCACAGTACAAATATTTGTGTGCATGAACATGTCTGTTTGTACTGGTCTGGGTGTTTTCTATGTATTATAAGTATGATTTACAAAAAAAAAAAAAAAAAGTATATAAGTAAGTTTATCGGTTGTCTAGTACCCCATACGACAGGGTACTTAATAGTACCTTAATTTGGGACTAGATGGCTCTGTGTGGCCCAGTGTGGCATGTCTTAAATATTTATTATTTATTATTTATTTATTATTTTATTAAAACAAGGCAGAAATGTTGCGACCCGGTATTTTATTTTGATGGCCCGGTACCGGGTTGCGACCCGGAAAATGGGAAACGCTGCTTTAGGTAGTAGCAGGTACTCCTTAACGACACACCATAGGAAGACAAAAATTAGTGCTATTGTTCTTTGTGGGGATTTTTTATTAATGCTCACCTCTCCGATGTTCCGTTGGTCTAGAGGTTTAAAAGTACCGAGCCGTAATCTTAGGGGCCTGGGTTCGATTCCCGTGTCGGGAAACAAGAGTTTCGAATTTCCGAACATTGCTCGGGTTTTAAAACATGCCTCACTGGGCCACACAGAGCCATCTAGTCCCAAATTAAGCTACTATTAAGTACCCCGTCGTATGGGGTACTAGACAACCGATAAACTTACTTATATACTTTTTTTTGTAAATACATACTTATAATACATAGAAAACACCCAGACCAGTACAAACAGACATGTTCATGCACAAAAATATTTGTACTGTGCGAGGATCGAACCCGCGACCCGTGGCTCAGAAGCAGGGTTTACTACCGCTCATCTAAATGGTCGTCAATGGTATTGGCTGTTACTTGAGTTTTACTCACCTCTCAGCCATAGCCCCGCTTACGATAGTGGTGGCAGTGGTAGCGAAAGACAGCTGGAAGAGGAATGATGCGAACACTGGCCCCATCAGCGCGTCTCCCACCGGGGGGTCCACTAAGAAGTCACCTATCCCGATGAACGGGTTGGAGTAGGGGCCTTCGCCGAACGACATGCCGTAGCCAAAGATCCAGTAAGTTAAACCTGGGAGACGATAATAATATTATTCTAGAGACTAGCTGTTGCCCGCGACTTCGTTCGCGTCAACTACTGTTATTATGATCGCGACTATTTTTGCAACATTTTTCACTCATGCTTCGCTCCTATTGGTCGCAGCGTGATTTTCTATAGCCTAAAGCCTTCCTCGATAAATTGACTATCCAACACAAAAAGAATTTTTTGATTCGGACCAGTACTTCCTGAGATTAGCGCGTTCAAACAAACAAACAAACTCTTCAGCTTTATATATTAGTAGAGATGACAGAAGACGTAGCCAATAAAATTTTATGGGGTAGATGTATTTCTATGATAGTTTTTGTTCGAAAGGTTATAGCACTTAAAGCTCGAAGTTGATTAGACTACAGGCTATACGCTGGGGCATCTGAACAGCTTTGAAAGTTGTGAGTTTGCAACAAAAATGTAGAGCCTAAAGTGCAGGCCACTGTACAGTTAAAATTTAAAAAAATAATTAACCGCTAAGAATGCTTTCCAACAGAGATGGTATCTATCAGTCATAGCAAATGTCCACATAGCTTAGCATTGGTAGAAATAGGGTACGAGAAAATCGCACACTGCAGCGTCAACGACCTACTTAATTGTTTACGCAAATATTTCTTAGTTTTCGACTGTCATTGTGTAAACACAGTAGGTACTACAAGTGTTTTCCTGCTTTCATTATCATCACTAACACAAATTTCAGGTTTCAGTTGAACTGAAATAATATATTTTAAATGAACCGTTCATCAAGTAGGTAGTTTGATAGGCATACTCGGATCGTAGGCATACCTTTTTAAATTTAGCAAGTAGGTACTCGAAGGATGGCAACATTGGAAGAACTAATTAATCTAGATTTACTAAATCTATATCATTAATTTTAATAAGCGTATCATACCACCAAGAGAGATATCAGCGAGGTTCTTCATCATGATGTTGGCTTCGTTCTTTATCGACACACAACCCGACTCCAACATGCCGAAACCTGATAAAAGAATAAAAAATTCATTCATAGAAGTATTCATTTCATTTTTGGCATCACTCCTGAAACTGGGCGTCCTGCTATGGATACCAAAAAATCCAGTGCTACTCGTTGGTATGTGCTGGTATTTGAACACGGGAACCACGACGTGTGAAGTTTGAGCTTCAAAAAGATGACCTCCGTGGCCGAGTGGCGTTCATACCGGTTTTCAAGGTGTGGCCTGCTCCGTGGTCCCGAGTTCGATTCCCGGACGGGTCAATGTACATGTATATTTTCTCGGGTCTGGTTGTTTGGGTATCTTCTTTGTTACTGATTTCCACAATAGGAATGCTTCAAATTGTTACTCACTTTGGGATCAGAACAATGTATGTGATGTTGTCCATATTTTATTAAATACTAGCTGACCCGGCAAACGTTGTTTTGCCATAAAAATGATTAAATTACTAAAATGGCTAACAAAAAATAGGGGTTGGTGGTAAAAGGGTAAAAATTTAGGGTTGTATATATTTTATAAAATTTTAATATTTTACTACCCTACCCCTATACCCCTACCCTACTCCTACCCTACCCCTACCCTACCCTACCCCTACCCTACCCCTACCCTACCCCTACCCTACCCCTACCCTACCCCTACCCTACCCCTACCCTACCCCTACCCTACCCTACCCTACCCTACTTGTGAATCTAAACCATTCCCAGATCCCCTTGAACACACACAAAAAATTTCATCATAATCGGTCCAGTCGTTTGAGAGAAGTTCAGTGACATACACACTCACAGAAGAATTATATATATAAAGATAACCGGCCAAGTGCGAGTCGGACTCGCGCACGAAGGGTTCCGTACCAAAAAGGCCAAAAAAACGGGTTTGTTGTATGGGATGCCCCCCTTAAATATTTATTTTAATATGTTTTTAGTATTTGTTGTTATTGCGGTAACAGAAATACATAATTTGTGAAAACTTCAACTGTCTAGCTATCGCGGCTCTTGAGATACAGCCTGGTGACAGAGCGACGGACAGACGGACAGACGGACAGACGGACAGACAGCGAAGTCTTAGTAATAGGATCCCGTTTTTACCCTTTGGGTACGGAACCCTAAAAATTGACATTATCTAACCCAACTACTCTATTTATTAATCTAGCCCTAAAATAAAGTAAAGAGATGACGTAGAGCTCACGGCCATTTAGGGAAAACAAATCCTGCTCTGTCCAGATTTCTATACTAAAACCTTACTTCATGAGTTGAATAAACTGTTTATTTGTACCTATATCTAAGCTTCACGACAGTTTATTATTAACAATATAAAAAGCATTCGTTGCAAATCAAGTACATAAGCATATTCTCTCATGAAGAAACAACAGTGATCCGGGCTTCGCGATTTAGTATTTCCTACAGCCTAGGCCATTAGGCCAGTATTTTAGTCGAGTAACGAGTATTTTAGTCTGAACACCAAAAATTTTGTCGAGTAGCTTAGAAAGTAATTTAGTAGCGAGTCACTAGACTAAAATACTGGCCTAATACGAACTAGGATTAAGAGACTGCTAAACAAGGAACATTTACTCCTTGCCTCTGACTCCAGCTTCTCTCTGACCTTTTACACCGTCTTATAAGGTACTTTTTGCCAGTTATCATTGATTTCTTACAGCCCCACACTAATGAGGAAAATTTTGTCCGGTCATTTGGCTAGAAGCCATATTGTTATGACTTTGTCTAAAATACGTGACTGTTCGACTCCTTGCGTGCGCAAATGCCTGTTTTAGATTCTGAATAGGGCATTATGTAAAATTCGAACGTCTAAAATAAATATCCATTAATTATTCGATGTATGTAGTCGTAAATATTTAGATTATCTTGTCTACATATGCCACGATTTTGCAATAAAAACTAGTACAAGTGTATAACTCTTCAAGAGACAGGTGACATTTAGGTTTAATTATTTCTTCTTAGTCTTTTCTATCAATGTTGCGAAACGATAATGACTTAATTTTTAGTTACTTAGTAATACATGTTAAATTGCACATAAATCAATTATTACACAAATCTGAATGCCTACACATTACAAAAAAACATTAGTTTTCGTCGGTTGTTAGGTATAATTTTTCCATGGATTTTTATTCATTTATTTAAGTAGACTAAGTATATAGCCACCACTTGATGACGAGTTCTTGTAATCTTTTGAAAACACAACATTACGTCGGCGTCGGTATGTTTTCCTTCCTTTAACAAAAGGATGTAGCAAAGTTTTCACTGTGATAATAAAAATGTTAAACTCGTTTCATCTGCTTTCAGCTAAAATCAGTTTTATTAAAAAAATAAATAGGCTCTTAGAGGCGCATTTTGCTGCTAACTGCTGTCCGTGTATGACAATGTGTAAAAACTGGTTTTGATCTGATCTTATCAAGCTTTAGGATCCCGCAAAGGCTTCTCTACCCCCTCTCCACGTAGTCCTACTCAAAGCTTGGGCAGGCCAGTCCTTCGAAAAGGAGCCCGGACTTAGTCTGCCGCGAAACTGAAAAATATGACCAAACTGTTTCAAAAATAGACTATCTTATAAAGTTTTGCTATAATCAAAACTTGGTAGTATTTTTAACTGAAGCATGGTTGCTTTTCTTGAGATTGGTTGTGCCTTTGTAAAAGAGACAGAGACAGTCTGGGGTTAACATTTAGCCGCTTAGAACCTCCCCTCCGGAGCTGCACAGGGGTACAGGCATAATCACCAAACTTGGTGATCACAAACCCGAGCAAAGTTCGGCAATTCGAAACTATTTTTTGCCCGAACCTGGGATCGAACCCGGGACCCCGAGACCCCCAACCCACTAGATCAACGGGGCATCGTATATTGTTGATACAAATGTTTCAAATTTTAGACATCAGTATCATTCTTTATTTACACATATCCTTGTTTTAAATGTATCTTTGTTATCATAAGCATGAACATTTCAATAATAATTCAAGTTCCATACACTAATTTAAAGTTCCATGGTCGCTATAACAAGTTGGTTGTGTCAGTGTTTCTCCCATGTACAGACGACAGCATATTAGGCTATACACTGGTGCAGCTTATGTAACTGGAATAGGTGCTATTTTGCAAAAAAAAAATATGCAGGTCTCTGTAATTAGTTTTTCACAAGGTTCTTATAAAATCTGTAAAATTGACTGGCGAGTTGATTGTAATTTGACCAATGGTGGATCGAACACGGACGTCTTATTATTGCAGTATTCTTTTAGCCGCCTCTAATGACGCCCATAGCAAGAAAGAGGGTATTGGTAGCGGGCTTTAGGCTTCAACTGGCCCTTTATGCGTAGGGGGGATTGGGGCGGTTAGTCCTAAAATCCCAATTCCTTCCAGAAGCACAGAAGTTTCTTGGGACGTTTGCAGGCTTCTGAAAGGGAACTCGGTGTGCCGAGGATAGATGCCCGAAAGGTGACCCCAGTGCATTCCAAAATCACATGGGCAGCCGCTTCCGCCTGTTCCAGACAGGCTCTACATAGAAGGCTGTCCACAGGAGCGGTCTGTGGCATATATAGTGAAGAAATGTTTATTTACAGGGATGTGTCCAGTTATTGATCCCACTACTCTTCATAGGTCTGGTGAAAGAGCTAGCATATTGGCTTCTCTGGACTGTCTGCAGTTGTTGGGCCAGCGGTCGTTGTGTTTGGCTAGGGTATAATGTCGCAGCCATGATGTGTGGCTTGGGGCCGAATACCGTAAGATCCGATCCCCTTTTGGGAAGTTGCACGGAGAAAAAGGTCTAGTTTTACTAACCAGAATTTTGAGGAAGTTAACTAGAACGCATAGTGCTATACGTGACAACTATACATTTTGCAAATAATATTTTAAAAATCTAGTTTTTAGTAACGCCAATTTTCTGGTACATTGAACACATTTTTCGGTACACTTTACCATCAAATTTGTACTGCTAGCAATACTTGAACATTAGTTGTGCCCATTACTAACTCATTATTTTGATCTTTACAAAGAAAGTAGTAACTGATACTATTTGACATGTTTCGTACACTTAACTTATTTACCAGATTTTTTTAGTATTTGCAATTAAGCGACTATTTATCCTTACAACTAATTCTGATAGCACTCGCAGTTTTTTGTTAACTTTTAATAGATTTGTTTTTACAAGTCATTCTGGTGGTATTGTAAAATATTTTTTTCTCCGTATTTCTGCTATATCTGCTGTTATTGCCCAGGGAAGGGGTGGTGCAATACTTTTTTCGTGCCAGCTTCACACTATAAAGGTTTGACAGGAAAGGTACGGGCAGCACCGTCTCAATAGCATCTAGGAAAGACAGCAAGTTGCCAAGAGTGGCGATTTGAAAAATATCTTTCTATTAAGGAGGCCTATGACTAGCAGTAACCGAAACTAAGATGTTGCTGATGATTGTTGTACTTAATTAATTTGGTCTACTCACCAGTCTGCATAGTAAAGATGATGAACGAAGAAGTAAGAATCCAGTTGGTGTCTTCCAGATCTATCTCGAAGTTCTCCTGAAGGCTAACTGTGGTGTTCGTCAAGTTAGGAGAGCGTAACCCAATACGCGGGTACATTGTCCAGTTGCCGTCCATTTTCCTTGAAATGTCAAAATTCCCGCCAAATAATTGTTTTTTTTCAGGCCCTGGTAGGCCAAGGGGTAGTTTACAGTATTATAAACTGTGTAAGCTATCAAACTTTAAATGGTTTTGATTAAATCAAAATAATTTAACCCATATTTTAAATGTGTAGTTTTTAACGATAGTTTATTTGTACATTAACATCCAATTAGTCTTAAACAAAAATGTTTCACACTAAGGTAACTTTTATATCATTTTGAGATTATTTATTTCAACAAACTAATTGAAATACACACGGAGCGGAATCGTTTTTCCAAATGAGCGGTAATGTTGAGTTTTCTGTGGTTAAATAGATGTCGTGCATAGAGCCTCCGCGTGATTACCGCACAAGGATACAAGAAAACTGTGGACGCGTTATCATGAAAACAAATGATAAGTATTTCATTGAGTACTTTAGGTTTAATTTAGGCAACTTTTTTCTTTACATGCGATAGAGGTTTTTAAGGCTTCATGTTTTATTTTAAAATTTAGAATTACGCTTTAGATAACATAAATTTAAAAAAAAACATTCGGCTGGCTTATTGGGAATCGAATCGCATGACGAACGACTGTTACAATAACGATGTTTAGCTAACGTGTTTAATAGCTGCCGTCTTCTCCTAGAAGTATGCTTTAGTCGCTTTATACGATACCCACAGAACAAGGTAGTAGGTAGGTACTTTAGGCTGGTGCAAGGCTGCCATAACTATATTGGGCGGGAGTGCAAAAGTCAGACGACAACAAAAAATGAATACATTCTTGTTCTCTCGTTATTTGTTATCTTAATATCTTATTACAAACTATTGATAGTAGGTAAGTATATCGAAAATACCACCTCCAAAGTACATTAAGCATATACAATAGAGAAGCACTCGATGGCCCATTATCATCGCTAATTTGTGTCTCTAACGCCTGAACGATCCATTTTCATTTTGTTTATCCAATATTTAATACTTTGGTGTTCACCGAATTATAGGTCAATGAAAATCAACATGCTATACAGGGTTCTAGTGATATGCGTCATAAGTATATTAAGGATTGAAAACAATGAGACCTATATTTTTTCTGGAGTCAGGTATGGGCATGGCTCCCCGTGGCAGATAAATGATTGTTTATTATGGATGGATACCTACATTTGAAAATGGCGCAGTAGTGCTACATTTTAAGGAAAACTATCACAGCTACACATAGTAGGGTTTACAAGTTATAGACTTGTCGACCAGCTTGAGAAATACAGTTAGAGAAGACATTTTTTTACATTTTCCATTTCGAAAATTAGTTTTCAAAAATTAGTTTTTTAATAAAACAGCAGGCTTACTTGAAACTAGACTCAATTTCAATCCATTTCCTAAAATGTAATTCATTTAAGTAGGTAGTTCTATTATTTTCCACGAGAATATGAATGCGATTTGGTGCTAGTGTAGCAAGCAAGCAATTGTTTCTACAACATAGACGTTATTTCAATGCGAAAAACATGGATTGCAGTTTCAGTAATCCCCCTTTTAGAGGAATTAATTAATATGCTTCCGTACTTAAGATGAAATAACAGATGATAGAACAAATTATGGGATCGACAAGTGTTTGCATTTGTTAAGTCGAGGAAGATAAATTATGCCATTGTGTAACGAAGATGTTATCCTTGATTATTTTAAGGATAATCTTTATAAACAATAGAACTGTAATTGCTTCAAATATATCTCAATCATTTATCAAGCTGTTTCATTCTGTTCTTTCGCAGGAATAAGTATTCATCTGTAACACATCATTATTTGACATATATGGTGCGAGTTCCTCCAAACGATTGTATAAATCAGCCCCGTTCATCCAACCACATATAAGCGGTACGGGTCCCGCTAAGCCGGCAGCGTATCGGTTCCCACTAAGTGCCCACCACCACCTCGCCCGAGATGGGTAAGACACCCCCGGCAACGCTGGCGATGGACGTGAAGAAAAAAAGTGGTTGAGAGGGGATTGAGTCATGGCTAAAACTTTGTAACAGATTGAATCCCAGTCGCGAAGCCGCGGGCATCAGCTAGTTGTTAAATATCTGTAAAACATATTAACGTATGTAACGTATGTTTTTGTAGTAAAAGGTTTCTGAAATTTTAATGTTGAAAATAGGTTTAACGAAAATTATTAATGAGACTACGCTGGCTCATAATGCAAGCCATTTGAATGAATTCATCAACGTCAGTAGGTAACGATAACAAAATAAACATTGTAATTTTCGTTTTCGTGGCTAATGAGAATTTTAACTTAGACCACTTAATTATTTTAGTTATTAGTAAGACGATTATGTCTTTCAGGCTCCGATCTTATGTACAGGCATTACGTAGTACTTAAGGCCTTAGGTTTTTCTGACGTCACGAGTTACCGTATTACGGAAATGAATATCTCAATTGATTTCAAAACAAAATAACTGGCTAAGTGCGAGTCGGACTCGCGTACGAAAGGTTCCGTACCAAAAAGACCAAAAAAACGGGTTTTTTGTATGGGAGCCCCTTAAATAATTATTTTATTTTGTTTTTAGTATTAATTTTGTTGTTATTGCGGTAACAGAAATACGAGTACATAATTTGTGAAAATTTCAACTAGGATCATAAGGCTGGATAAGATCAGATTTGCCAGTTTTTACACATTGTATGACAATGGGCAGCAGCTGAGTTAAAAGAGGACTAAGTAGATACTGGAGCTAAGTGCTGCCTCCAATTGATTTAACTTTATTGCTTCCAAACAAAATCAATTCTCAAAAACTAGAACAGTATCATTAGCAAATTACCTCTAGTACTTATTTATTGAATCACAGTAAACTTTCCATTTAGTTGTTTATAAAGTCGAATTTGTCGCTAACGCCAAAAGCGGCCACTTTTAGCAATAATGTACAATACGAAAGAATGCCAGAATGAAAAGCAGTTATCAGTGAATCAATAAATAGTAGAGGTAATTCGCTAAAATGATACTGTTCTAGCTTTTTGAGAATCGATTTGAATTAGAAGTAATTTATTTAAATCAATTGGGGGCAGGACTTAGCTCTATTAGTCGCCTTAACATGAAGCTGTATCTCAATAACAACACGAACATTAACTTATTTTGAGGATTACCCGTATTAGGTAAATTTTATACTCAAGGTTAATTAAAACATGTCGAGTACATTTTCAAGCACATTTTGTCTTGATGATATTTTCTTTTACCTAAACTTGAATGTTTTAAATGCAGGCTTCATGAAAATAGTTTTTTATCCATTTATTCAAACATATTTTTAACCATTTAGCCAAATAGGTGCCAGTAAATTTTAACTTTAGGTACCTACGTGAGAAAAAGAAACTTCTTTTAGGTGTAATGTGTAATAATTTTGACCTAAGAACTTCTACCACAGACTACTATTGTACTTTCCCTTGTTGTCAGACGTTTTGATGTTCGTTACAGTTACGAAAAATAAATTTTTTTTATGGGAGGTCAATAACCTGTACTTAGGTAGGTACTTATTCCAAGAGAACAATGAAATGTTTACAGTAGCGTAAGTAGCCGCGCTGAGTTTGTTTTTTTTTAAGAAGCCTTATTATTATTTTACCAATAGGTTGGTACTTGTATTTTTCATATAGGTAGGATTCTGAGCTTTAGCTTCACCACCATGCAGCTGTAGGCAGAAAGCATTTTGTAGAGTCTTCTACCTACAGTAGGTACGTTTGTATTACCTATCTTAGTTAGGTATTCAACTGAGCATCCATCAACGAAGGTCATGGTAAAAATATCAAGGCGCTAAAGTATTAAATTATGAAGTCCACAAGGTTACTTGCACTGAGCAAGTAATCACTACGTTATTAATTGATTCGTGGTTATTTTATTTAATTATTACTGACAAAATATATCAGTCAAGCTCAAGTGGTCAAAGTCAAATGAGGACCCACTGACCGGAGTCACCTTAATTGTCGAATATTACCAGAATCGGATACCAATTTTTTATTTGCCAACGTAGGTCTATAGCGACATCTATGGCCATCTTAAATCATTACTATCTGTCTGTTTGTGTGAAGTTATTTAACTACTCAACAACAGATAACGCTGTTCTTCGTTAGTAATGCTATTCCATACTAGATGTCACTACCCGTTGCATAAGGTTTCAAAGTGAGTGTTTTAACAAATATCGGAATGAAATAAAACACGTTTGGATGTCTTCGTCGAAGGGCTCTTGTAGCGTAAAAAAAATGCTCGAATTATCTTTGTTTGCTTTATTTCTTTCCAGGTTGTACATTTTGATTAACATGGCGATATCTTAAAAAATACGGATAGTTGGAAACCATATTTTGTTAAATATGGAAAATTTACCTTACTCTTTAAAACATGTTATAGATTGTTTTTATTTAGGAAAAATCCCCGAATTTTACGAAAGAGGAAAATTTTAAGAGAGAGAATTACGTTAGTTAGACAAAAAAAACTCTATACCCAAATAACCAAATCATATTTTAAGCTACCTACTCATCGTCCTTTAATCGTAAACATCAAACTAAAATACAGTTGAAAAACATTGGAATCAATGAAAAGAATCACTTATCAATAATATTCATATTTCATATCATTTTATTTTGTTTTCCATTATCTTCCAATTAATTGATTTGCTAAGCTTTGTTGCATTATGATGACGTGTTTTTTGTCAGTGTTTTATTAATTGTATTATATGTATGCAATTATGTATGTATATTATTTGTAAGAAAGGACTGGAAGGAGAAGGAATTTCGTAATTATCTTACCAAGTTTGTCCATTATGAAGTAAAGTCTATCCCATCAAAACATAATGTGAAACGAGAACCAAGTTCAATACTTTGATATATGCCTTAGTTGTTGACTTTAACGACAAAAGGAGTAAGATCTTTAAGGGTGCAAATTCAGTGGTCAGTTATGTTTATTCACAACTACAAAAAATATTATAAAAACTTAAACTATCTTTTCTTTTTATAATTTACTTGGCTAGTTCTACATACATCTATACTAATATTATAAGGCTGAGAGTTTATTTGTTTGTTTGTTTGAAAGCGTTAATCTCCGGAAGTACTGGTTCGAATTGAAAAATTATTTTTGTGTTGGATAGTCCATTTATCGAGGAAGGCTTTAGGCTATATAACATCACGCTGCAACCAATAGGAGCGAAGCATCAGTGAAAAATGTTCCAAAAATAATCGCGGTCGTAATAACAGAAATTGACGCGTACGAAGTCGCGGGCAACAGCTATCATGTATAAAGAGAAGCCTGACTGTCATAACACAGGTTAACCTTATATGAGAGCAGTGCGAATAATGTGAAAAAAGTGTAAATATATTTGATTTGATTAAACATTTTGATTGTCTAAGATGGGATTTTAAACTACAACTAATCGTGTTCCGGGCGTCTGAACCGAACCCTTGAACTACCAAGACATTATTTGTGTCAACGAATTAACTTAATTAATTAATTAGATTTAACTTAACTTTAAATTTACAGTGTCAAATGTGGTGTCAAATCCAATTATCTATACTTAATATTATAAAACTGAACAGTTTGTTTGATTGTTTAAACGCGCTAATCTCTGGATCTAATGGTTCGAATTGAAAAAATCTTTTTCTGTTGGAGAGTTCATTTATCGAGGAAGGCTTTAGGCTATATTCTTTTCAAAACTTCTTAATCGCGATCATAATAACAGAAATTGACGCGGACGAAGTCGCGGGCAACAGCTAGTTAAGAATATATCGATAAATAATTATCATTATTTAAAGAATATAGGCACTAAGCATCAAGAAAGTTACTTTAAATATTAATGACCCTGTTATTGTAGTGGTGCCGTGTTTGTGGCTAAAACGCCGGGTACTAGTACTTAGGTAGGTTATTTTAGTAATAAGTCTCACCTGGTTCGATTCCCAGTCGGGTAAATGATATTTTCACAATCGCCTCGGCTATGGAATGGCTGGGAAGTTATAGCCGTGCTTCAAATGGCACGTTTAGTCGCTTTTTTCACCAGATGAAAGTACTACAATACGTCAGCGTCAGTGGATGTAAGAGGCGGCTCAGAAATGTTGACACTAGACCATTTTTAGAGGATAGTAATACGATAAAAAGAAGAACTGGCTTACAAATTGACACTTAACTAAAAGTCTAACTACAAAAAAAATAATATATTAAATTATAAGACCGATAATTTAAAAACAATCTCCTACAGGATCATAAGACCGCCACATCTCAAATTTGCTATCATTTAAGAGACGGCTTTAAGTTTAAAGTCCTTTGTGTTCCCTCTTAAAATGCCTAATTCCAAATTTTAATTTGGTTGAGTTTATTTCGTCATTACCTACAGCCCATTTAATCCCTCAACCCCCAGGAGGCACTCGGGTGCCACGCACGATAACAATTGATTTCAATTGTGTCTGGAATAACTCACGATCGAGGGATTAAAAGATAAATCGAAAAGCATAACAACTACAAAAACACTACAGCATATGCACTAGTATTCTTTTGACGTGAAATTTAAAGACTATGCTAAAGTAAATAATGGAAAACTATTAATTGCTTAGAAATAAAAAGCGAAATTTTATGATAAACAAGTAGGTAATTAGTAATTACCTATTACTATAAAAATAAAGAAAACTACGCGTATGTATGACTGGCGTGTTTAGTGTCCTCTGGTTTTTTGGTGCTATACAATTTTTGACGGCCTCCGTGGTATTTCAGGCTCCTCAAGCTTCGAGATCCCTCGTTCGGTTCCTGGACTGATTCAATGTAAAAAAAAAACATATTTATATAATATTTTCTCGGTTTTACGACTTCCATCCTGAGGAGAGAAGCCAAAGATTTATTGTGCCTTCCGAAGCAAGAAAAATACAAATTTTTAATAACGTAGTAACAATCAGTAGAATACTTTTTATAGATTTAGGTTTACTGCAATCCATTTTATCATAGTTATTGGTTTAAAACAAAATACTGCTTTTTTTCTATCTAAGAGGAAATCGGAAATATTTTTAATTTAAATTTTATAAAGTAAATAATACTATGTTTTAAATACTTTGCTATGACATTATGGCTACTTAACTAAAACTGCTAAAACACACATGCAAATATTACATTAGACCAAAAATCATAAAAAACAGTTTAAACCCAAAAAGGTCATAACAATTTTTAAGTGTAAAGTCTCTTATCAAAATCAGACCATTGAATAACGTAGTTTCAAATAAACTACAGCTATTCAGAATTGGCGGAAATAACGAGCATTTATTCAGAATTTAAAAGGGATCGCGAACGCAGGTAGCCTCTTTTACACGGGTTGTAAAATTAACACCGACTATAATCATTGTATGTTTACACCAATAAAACTACAATACAATTTTTTATCACTCAATCGAAGTCAGAG
Organism: Anania crocealis; assembly: GCA_949315895.1. NCBI lineage: Eukaryota > Metazoa > Arthropoda > Insecta > Lepidoptera > Crambidae > Anania > Anania crocealis. Next base: position 19,981,415 of record OX438861.1, read on the forward strand.
ATGGAATGATAACTTTATCCACCATTAGAAAACAGTTTTAGACTTTATTTGAGATATTAATACAGCTGATATTTGGTAGTATCCCTATCTAAATCCCACTAATTCTGTACGCAAATATTGTAAAATAAACGTTATGTTGAACGCAGTAAGTTGGATGTTCCATTACAACAATGTCATGAAGAAACGGTCCACTCCCCTATTGCGAAGGCGTGGTCGCTCGCACTCCAGTCGTACGAAGATAGCATACTCAGTCGAGATCCGTCACTCGGACGTTTCAAATATTTTCGAAATTTAAAAAAAGAAACCGCGATCAGTGAAGTGCCAGTGACTTTTGTTTTTTTTCGTGATGGATTCCGAAATCAGCAAAATGCAGACAAAGATTCCGCCTAAAAACTTTTCAATTGAATCGATTGTCGGTTTGAACGAGAGAAGATCACCCGAAATCGATATCGAGAACACGATATCTCAGGACCATTCGGAGGATGAGGATGTGAAAATAAGGGATTCCGGGAAGATGGGATATTACTTCCAGCAGAATCGAGTTCCGAATTTTCCATTTTTTATGTCGTATGACAAGAGGGTTTTGAATGGGTTTCAAGGGGAACAGACAGGACAGGAGGATTTGAAGAGGGCTAGCCCAGGGAGTGTGAGGAGTGAGGTGGACAGCGACGGGGTGGACGATAGACCTCATGGTGAGTTTTTTTTAAAGTAGAAGAAATGAAGTGTGGTTATATTTATATTAGTCCGATACCGTTTTTTTTTAGAGTAGGTAATGTGTATAACGTTACGCACAACTTCTAATACATTCAGCCATTATTTGGACACAGTTTTAAAAGTGTTGAAAGGCAGAAAGAGCGAGAAAGAGGCAAGAGTAAAGCACGTATATTATATTTATTTATTTTTTATCCTAGATGAAATCGTAGCACTTTGTAGCAGCTACGGGCTACGGCCTACGACTTTCCGACGGACCTTAACAACGACATCAACGCGTTATTGTTTTGTTATAAATACATTTAGGTAATTTTATTTAAGTTGTATTTATTCTTTTTTGAACGAATATCTTTTAAAAAACAACAAATAAAATAATTAAATGATGGAAGTCATTTCCCTTTTTTAATGAGTCGAGCTAATCTCACTTGTTTTTAGCAAACTGTTTTTAGTTAATAACCAATACATAGAACAATAAATATTGTCGTATAGCTACATAGGCAGATACCTACCTATTAAAAAAACACAAATATGCTCGTAATGTTACTTGAGGACTAAACCTTTTCTTTTATTAGTGTAATAAACGATGTGCAAATAAAAAAACTTACCTTCTGAATCACAGTGATCATTGTGACACCTTGATGACCACCGTGGTCATCAACTTAATACTGGCAACCGAGTTGTGGATGCCACAGATCTGTGAAAAAGCTAGCACCTTTTTAAACTGTCATTAAAATTCGTAAACGTTAACCATGGTTATTTTTAATTTTCACTGACCGTAATTAACAATCTCTTTAATTTTACCACCCTACATTTGAATGCTTTGTTATTATATTATTGACATAACGGTAAACCCAGTTATATGGCGGTACACCTTTGTTTGTCGGTGGGTAAAAGCCGTCGGCTTCCTTTGACGAGGTGAAGATAAATGACAATAGGCTTAACTGTCAAAATGATGGTCAATTGTTTTCGGTAATGTTTAACAAACGCGGTATTAAGGATTATTTTATTGAGTAATTTGCAATGAAAACAAACATTTACTTTTATAGATTACATTCATGTTTGATTGTTACATATAAAACTCAGATTTAAGAGCTGTGTCATTTTATTTTAATTTTGGATATTTTTTAGTAGCAAACAAAAAATATAAAATCAATCTATTTGAAGTAGGTACTTACAAGAACGGCTAGGTATTTGGTACGGCAAAGTTTTTTTTAGGTTTCATTGATATTTAAAACCCAGTTTCAGAATATTGATGATTTATCTGCTTTGTAAAGACATGAATGAATAAAAATAATTGACGATTGACACAATTATGGCCGGAAAAATCACGCCCCAAGACTTATTTACTTATATTTTATGCTCCTGAATATAAATCATATTATACTACATATTATTTACTTTTTACTTAAGACCACGGCCCACAGCGGATTGGTTTTATAGCCAAATATAATTTGTGATTACTGTTCTTCGTCAAAATCTGACCAAACCCGTTTAGAAAAAGTTAAATGGTATTTTTTTATCTTCATCAAATAGATACGGTACATAATAATTACACTGTCAAAACAACAAAAACGATGTACACAAACAACACTTTAAAACCAATTACAACACTACTGCTTCCCCCTTTAACATTAATAAACACTATTAAATATTTAAATACAATAAACACTGAATTGACTATTAAATTGTTTGCAAAACACTAGATTAAAGAAAAAACAAGGGGGAACAATAGTGGCCCCAGTTGCGAGCCTTGCGCGACCCCTTCAAAATATTGCCACGATCAAAATGGCTATAAAAATATCATAGGGGATTGTAATTGAAGCGAGATTATCTGGATGATGCATGATAATGATAGTTTTGAGCAAATTCTGAAACGACAAACGAAATATAATTTATCTGATATTTATTAAATTGGCATGAAATTGATCCGGCTTTAAGAGACATGATTATTCGTCGATAACCTATCTTTAGTGTTAAATTAATAGGGTTATAATATATGTTTTGTTGCTTAGCAACAGTAGTTATTTTGAACAAATTAGCAATAATAACATTAAGTACTTTGGTACTAAGTGACCTCTGGTCATTAAAATTATTTCTGATCGTATATTACAAGTCGCAGACATACCAAAGAATATGACAAAGATATTGACTGGATAAACCAATTCTTAATCATAAATTAACAGTATCGCAATCACAAACTATTTAATCGGAAGAATGTTATAACTTAACTCCTACAGGATCATAAGACCGCCGGCGGTCGCGATAACAATTGATTTTAATTATTATTGTGTCTGGAATAACATACAATCGCTTGTTTAATACGAAATTCGTAATGAGAAAAATGCTATTTTATTTACAAAGGCAACAATATTGTCGCATCAATGACTTCCTTTTTGATAGTGCCAACTCATTGAATTCTACACCATTTCGATATTTTAATTAATTTGATACTTTCAATAAAACGAAATTGGTGTGAAAACTAACACATTACATTCTTGTCCTACTATCACTAGTCAGAGCTTACAGAAATATCATTATAAAAACTAGCTATGGCCAGAACAAATCATGAAAACAAACTTTACTAAGAAATGTGTAGACAAATTAAATAGGGAGCCCTTAACGCTTTAATTTTGACAAATTATCGGTCGAAACGGTAGCGATTTATTGCCAAAACAAAACAGTTGGTTTCAATAGAAACTCCTTTGTCAGCCTTTTTGAATCAGCGTGACATTTCTGAGCTTCGCCGCCTAAACTCCACAGACAATAAAACAATAAGCCAGTGCTCTTTTGTTCTATGTTGGCAGTACAGAGTTTTGTCTTTGCTCAATTATGGAGTGGTGAGTAAACATTTTGGCCACTCCGAGAAAAGGTAGAATTTCTCTTTTATATGGGTCATTGTTTTCGCATACTGTCATTCGTTCGGTTAGGACGTTTGGTTTTATTGCTTCCACATTTCTGGTCAGCGCATAATGGTTCTTAGAATAATGTTTGTAGTATGGAACAGTTTGTGTCGTAGTAAATACTTTAATAGTTTTATTAGACTAGGTAGAGTAGGATTCTCATCTTCTTATATGTAAGTGTAAAGCATCGCTTAGTTTTACTGAATGTTTCGTAGTTAGGGCTGGGGCGGATCTAACTAAGGGCTTTTTGGGCTGCAGCCCAGGGCCCCGTGGGTACAGAAGGCAGCCTATTCCCATTAAAATGTTGACAGCCTCACATACATTGTTGTAATACCAAAGTAAGTAACTATTTAAAGCACTCGAAATTGAGAAAATCAGAAAGAACGGAGGTACTACAAACACCCAGAGTCGAGGAAATGTAGAAAAAAAACCCAGTTTTTTCTACATTAACTGTCTGGGAATCGAACCCGGGCCCTCGTAGCAGACGACACCTTGAAACCAGTGACCTTGACACAGTATTGCAAGGAAAAAAATATTGAAAATACTATATAAAAAATTAACTACCTACTGCCTTAGGCAAAAGACGAACCCACAGTCGTTCTTAATCAGCCCAGGGGCCTAATTCGCGTAACCGAATTGCAGTTCGATCGTGATTGAATTGGACGATTTTGACATTTAGCCCATACTAGAACAGGCCAGGCCCCTAATTCCTGTAACCGAATCGTATCACAATCGTAATTGAACGACAGGTTTTTGACCTAGTATGGGCTAAATGTCAAAATCGTCCAATTCAATCACGATCGAACTGCGATTCGGTTACGCGAATTAGGCCCCAGGGCCTCACAAACACACGATCCGCCACTGGCGTAGGTACTTTCGCATCGTTAGATATAAAAAAGTGATTTTTTACAATGTGGTTTAACTGTGTCCAGTCGGACAAGTATTGGAAAATCACTTTTCTAAGAAAATTGGTTTTTAGTAAGTAGTATGACTTTCCATTAAAGATAATCTATAGTGCCAAGAATTTACCAATTCACCTATTACAGACCTTTGTCGTTCTTAGGACATATTGCGTTAGAATCCGGTACCAACACCTTAACGTGCCTTCCGAGGCCCCAGCCCTAAGCCAATTTAATAAAGATCTTGTCCTAAATTGACCCGAGCAGAAATGGAACCCATCTTCTTTTGTAAAGGTGGGCCACCGCACCACTACACCGACCGGGTCTTCATTCAGTGACATAAATCCTCCGTGGCGGAGTGGCGTACACACCGGTTTTCAAGGTGTCGTCTGCTCCGAGGTCCCGGGTTCGATTCCCGGATGGGTCAATGTAGAAAAAAAGTGTTTTTCTACATTTTCTCGGGTCTGGGTGTTTGTGGTACCTTCGTTGTTTCTGGTTTCCAAAATACGAATGCTTTGAATAGTTATTCAAATTGGGATCAGAACAATGTATGTGATGTTGTCCACATTTATTTATTTATTTATAAATAAATAAGTTACAATATTGTAACTATCAAGAAAAAATATTGAGATATTTTTAATGAGTTATAAGCAAAGACAGCACTTCATAAATCCTATGCCACAAATTAAATAGAGGTTAACATTGTCTTAACTTCAATTATTTGAAAAGTGATTGAAAAGTTATCTTCTAAGTCCAGCGATGACGTCGCTCAGCGTTCGTTGCCTCGACATAGCGCTCATATACAATGTAAAGTTAGCACATATTAATAACTGGGGCCGGTCATAACGCGGCATGATGCTCAGGCGGCGTTAAAGGGGAATGAGTGCATGATTAAAACATAATGCCAGCGACACACTGGGAGCGGGAATTTATTAACTTACTTTAAAAGTAACAGCCTATAACTATCCCACTGCAGGGAAAAGGCCTCCATCGTTGTATTTAAGTTACCACAGCAATGATGGGTACTGGCATAATCACCATGCTTGCCAAATGCGGGTTGGTGATCACAAACCCGAGCAATGTTCGAAAATTTAAGACTTTTTGTTGCCCGACCCGGTGCTCGAACCCGTGACCTCGAGATCTTGGTCCGGTATTTAAACCAATAGACCTACGGGGTGCTAACTTTACTTAAATACAAATCCATTAATAAAAAATTTCCGTCTATCTTAGCCAGGACTAACGAAGGGTTAAATCTGAGCAGTCATTAATAGTTCTGTCTTAGTGGCAAGTATGTCGCGAGATATTTTTTTAGAAAGGAGTGGCACTTTAGCGCCACTCCTTTCTAAAACCTTTATAGAGTGCTTTGAATAAAAACTTTGTCTGCATGTAGGACATGAACCCACATCCTTCGCTTACCGGGCCATTTGCTCTAACCAATTGAGCGACAAAGACATTGAATGTATCGACAAATTTAACCAAGGCATTTTATGCTGTAAGCCAGCGGAGTTTAAAAGCAAAATCCCTTGCAGCTCGCGTCGTCTATTGTTTGTAAATAACGTCCGTTTTTGTGTAGTACCTACTGCAAGCTATTTTCGTTTGAAAATGTTTATGCGGCGGAGACCCCGACCCTACCTCTAACATTAAAAACATTTTTACAAATATTTTACAATCGTTTAAGATGATAGCTTTATCAATGTTCTAAACAAATTAAGTAGAGTATATACATTAATATAAATTAACTAGCGGACCCCGCGAACCGAATAGTTTTTGGTTTTAACGTTATCATTGTCATCAAATATGGCGAGGTTGGATAAATGTATAAAGAAAAACAGTTCCTTATTAGTTCTTTTTGTATTAGCTTTCCAAGGTTATTATCAATGTAATAGTTATTATCCTATTCCCGAAGAGGACAAATTAAAAAACATCAAAATCATTCTCGACCAGCCGTTCCCGACTTACCTATACCTAAGTGGTGTAACTAGCACGACTTTCTTTTATATAATAGAAATAATATTTTCAAGCAATTTTTATTCAACAAATTGTACTTTAAAGTTACACCAGCAATTCATTTGCTTAAAAAACAGTCTCAAAACATTTATTTTCACTTATTCAGCCGACAATTTTTATATATATAGCATATAGCATGTGCATGAAGGTAAAATACCATCAGGCGAAGCACTAGGGCATCTTCAAATGCCTTTTACTTTATCAACTGAAAACTTTTTGTGAGTATTGCACAGAAAAATAATTGAAAGTCAGACGTTGCTATGACCACAAAATTTTACGTTAGAATAAAACTAATATCCGATAACAATAATCATTCTACTGCAGTAAAGGCCTTTGAATTCATGTTACCACAGCAATGATGGCTACAGGCATAGGTAATCATTACACTTGACAAATTCAGGTTGGACAATCGCAAACCTGAGTGAGAGCAGTGTTTGAAAATTTCGAAACTCTTGTTTTACAAGCTTATTAGTTCATTAAATTTTGCCAGTTCTAAGGCTGCCAAAAACCTTTACCTTTACCTTTAACCCTGCGGTTTTACGTTGTAAATAAATTGATTTTGGCATTTGATTAAATGACATTCTTAATAAGTCATGTCAGTTATCATTTCTAGGTAATCTAGTCAACATAGACCAAGATTTTTCTTCATTTATGTATTTATACATTAAACTAATTAAATCAAAAATTTATTTTACTACCACTAATGAAGTAAATTTGTTAATTGGTTTCAAGGATATTTTATTGTGTATAAAATTATAAATATAAGATATTTGAGAGTAACTTGTAACTTTCAACTGATATATACTTTTTCTAAACAACATTATTAGCACTCAAGTTATAATTTTAGCAACGAAATATTTTCGCTATCCGTCTTTTTATGACCAATACTAAATTATAACTGTGCATGAAGATAAAAAACACATGAAATAACATTTTTATGATGATAATAACGAATTTGATGCTCATATAATAATATGTAAGATTTATGCAAATTATATTTACGACTGAATAAAAGATTGTCAATAAAATCCAACATTTTATTAGATTCAATAAAAAATCAGTCTGAGCTAAGTGTGTCACCACCTTTGTAAGCAATAAGCTCGACAAGAAAGCTCGTGAGCGAAAGAGATAGCAGGCGATTACGAGGCCCCGCCCTGATTGGTGGGGATAAACCACCGGCCGTTATTGGCCAGCGCATTATAGATTTTTAGTGAGAGGCGGCGCCGGCGGGTTCGAATTTCGAAAACAAACTGACAGACTGACAGTTTACTTATTCGAGTGGTTACGGCCAGTGCTTATTAACTTTTTAAAAGCGCGCGGGGGTTTAGACTTTTTTATCGAATAGTGCAGACGTTTTGTTCATTTTTATTTCTCAACAAGAACCTGTTTGGACTTTTTGAAAATGGAATCCTTCAGGAGCTACTCTATGGACCATTTACTACGTGAGCCATTAACCGTTGACTTGCAGCAGAATACTCCCCCATCGTCTCCAAAAAGCAAAGGTAAAACGGATTATTTTATTTTTATTCGCTATCGTATTTAAAAGTAAAGAGATAGAGATAGAATATACTTTCTCGCTCTTCACACATGACAGACTAATTCATTCTTTGCTCATAAGAGTCATAATAAGGCAAAATTTAAGTATTTTTTTTCGTGCAAGTAAGGTTATTTTTTCGTGATAGAACAATGCTATAATACCTAATTAAATACTCGATCTGGATATAGACATCCCTTTATATTTATTTAGAAGTTTTACGAAGAGGCCGTCACACCTACTTCACTATTATTAAAACCTTGTTTTGGATTTAAGTACTCGTAGTTTGCTATTACAAAATATTACTGCTTAGTGTTTGGGCGTTCATAGTTGGCGATGAAAAGAATATTTTGTGATCATTTGTAAGCATGGTAAGGGAATATCTCTTCTAACATTATGAATGTGAATGTGAGTTTGTTTGATACGCTTTCACGCAGAAACTACTTGACCGATCATCATGAAACTTTGTACACATATTTTCAAAAGTATTGGGAAGGACATGAAATACTTTGTATCCCACTGTTGGGCACAGATTTCCGCCTGCGCGATATAACGTGTAGTACAACGCGGGCGGAGCCGCGAGCGTAAGTGAAGCCAAAGTGGTATATTAATTAATAATATGTTGGTTATAAATAAGGTCGCACGTATTACAGTTTATAAAACCACTTGATTTTATTAGTATTTTGTTTTATTTTTCATCAAAAATAATAAATAAATAGTATCATATAAATAAGTAGTATTAGTTTCTTTAATGCCACAAGTGTCTAGACTCATTTTTACTCCAGCTAAATCATCTATCATTCATGATTCTACCATCTACATTACCCTAAATATTTTTGTAATGAAAATATTTTTTCTGGTTAGTTTTCAATTTAAAAATAATCATTTGACGGTACTTAAAATATTCTCTAAGACTAACATTTAACGTGCAAACTATTCAAAAGCCCTACAAAACTGCAACGAAAATAAACAATCTCATTTTTTTTTAGGTAATCCCCAACCGTTATTTTGCATTCAATCCATTTTGGCACTTACCGTTTCGGTTTTAGAGTTAAAAGTTCAGGTTTATTGTTATTCCATTGGTAATCATTATCTTAGTTAGATTGTTAAAGCAATTATGACATTTAACAGCCTCTCTGAGGTCCGCCGTCTTTTGTCTGTGGTCAGTAAAAATATAAAATCGCTTAGTCCCGAACGCTTTGTCGGCCGAGTATATTTTTATTGAGGGCCAATCTGGAAGCGTACCGTTAGGTCGGCAACCTTGGGCTCAATGTTTTTAGGTTTTTGCAACATTTATGATATTCGAAAGTAAGTTTAGATAAAGTAGTAAAAATAATGGTATTTTCTTTAAACAAAACTTTTATAAGTATGCTATTTTCTAAAACTAAACCACCCGCAGTATGGAATCTTTGTTGTGATTCTTGAATCTTGATCTATTTAACTGACTGGTCTGATTTTCTACTACTAGGCAATGTTTCTGGCACGCTATTAAGACGCTACCCATAATTATTATTTTAGCAGAAGATATTTCGTCGCCTCTCACGATATCTTTAGAGCGAGAAGAGGTGGTGCTAATAGAATAACGGCTTTTATTTGTTTTTGCAGCTATATAAAGGCTTAAACTGTGAATCTAACACAATCCAAGTTACGGCTAGGCTACTAAAATGTAACCTAAAATAATTATTCCAAAATAACCATTATAGTTGCCGATTAAAACCCAAAGCTTACAATCCTAATTAAATCGATCCATTTAGTTTTATTGTACGCCAATGACATCAATCAATTAGCGGATCCCGTTGCAATAAATTACCCGCGCAAATTAACGTCAAACTGACCGCAGCTGTCGCCATTTTGATTGGCCGAGGTTAAATGGCGCGAGTTGTCTATGGTGTTTAGAAAAAGTATATTGTCACTGCGTGGGTGTATTCTGTAATTGGGGGTGGATTACGTGGGGTCGACTGGGGTTAGTTTAACGTGTTAATCGCGCGTTAAGTTTGGCTTATTAATTCCTATTGTTGTGTTTAAGGTTATATTACCTACCAGTTTTGTTTAGAATTGTCTGTCGCGGGTGGTACGGTGTGATGTTTTCTTGGTCAAATTATATCGTCTGAACAAAAAGCAATTGTTTGGCTGTCTATTGTATTAGTTGCAGGGTAATTGATGAGTAACTATAGTGAGAATGAATGCTTAAATATCATATAAAGTATTTAAATAACTGTTTCATGTTAACTGACTGTCAAACATTTGCAAAGATGTTTCTTGGTGTTAAGGGTGCAAACTCCTTAGATACATTCGATGAAACAACGCTTTCTTACAGCGATAAGAATATGCTTGAAATATTGACGCCTATAACGTAGTGTCTCGGTGGCTTAATGGTAAAGCGCCCCGCCCGCCATGCGAGGAGATGCAGGTTCGAGTCCCGCCTGAGACATATTTTTTCAAGTTTAAATACTGAAATCACTTCTTATCTAAACAGCAGACATCATTTTCTAATATGTCAACAGACATTAACCTAATATGCTCAAAAGATGGTTAATAGTTATGAACTCAGACTTCAACTATACGTGAATCACATTACAATAAAATCAAAATAAATCAAATAACCGGAAGTATAATCATCTAGATTTACTTAAATACGCTAATTTGACTTCTAAACTCTTCTTTTTCTTAAATATTTTTAATCTTGCGAGTGATTGTTTCATTAAATAGGAATAGGTACATGGCTCAAAGTTGTTCTATAAATTTTAGTACAAAATTAAACTCTAAAGTAAAAAAAGAAAAGAATATAAAATAAGAAAAGAACATCTACAAAAACCATATTCAACCAAAACCATAAAATGAGCACCATAATTTCAAGCCTGTACCAACAAGCAAACACCGACCATTGTGAACGCCGATTCAAAATTGGCGGCCTATTTATCCTAACACTTGTCACGTGGGTGGATTTTGCTCACTTTGAAAAAATCACCCGACACGGGGCGCCCTGTAGGCAGGGGGGCTAATACGCTGTGCGTCTTGTCAATTGAGCATAAACTGATTTCGTTTTTACTGCCGCGTCCCCACAGAGATATTTATCACCATTATACGTAGGTACTACTGACTTGTAGATACGGATTTTATTATCGAAGGGGGAGCACGACACGGATGATTGTATTGAATAATTACTCGTAGCTAGCAAATGTTTTGCTTGCATGGTAGATTGTTTAAATCTCCAGTGGTTGGTCTAGTTGTGATTGTGAGAGTTATGGCAGGGAAGTCAGTTTGGTGTGTTGATTTGATAAGTATGAGTTTGTCATTTGATGTTTCTTATAGATTTTAGTCTTAGCTCATAAAATATTATCTTGATAAGACTTAAAATGTGATTGTCAAAAGTATCGGTTACCATAATTTAGACGTATTTAATCAATATATTTTGTGGAAGTTTCAGTGAAACCATTTTAAGTAGGTAACTATAAATTCATTTTTTCCATTTTGGTAAGTAGGTATAGGACGCATTTAAGGTATCTTTGTAAAATGGCTCGTGTCCCCATAAAGTCTTGTCGTCAAAATGATTGTTGACCTAACAAAAAAACATATTCTCCAAGTTGCAAAATCCGGCATAACAAATGAGCAATGTTTCTTCATCATTATTTCGCTATTTAATGATAGCAAGTCAATACGACTGCTTTGAAAACGAAAACCGAACATCGTTCCATTTTCGAATCACACAATCAATCCGGAAGCGTGCCATAGACTATAAAAGCATTAAGGGCCACAAAGGTAATTACGCACGCGTGGGGGCCATTCTGCAATCTCGATAATGTCGATTCGAATGTATGGCGATCGGTTACAAGCAATTTGGACCCCTAATTGAGCGACGCTACTATTAATTAAGACTGTAATTGGTTTAGTGGGAGCTGGACAGTGAACAGTTAGGGATTTTTGTTGGTTATAGTGTAGGTATGAATTTGATTTTATTTGTTTTAAGTTTGGTTTTGGCAATGGCAATGAATGGATACAGTTATTTGGCATTTGAGAACCAGTTTTATACATGTATAATCGACATACTAACTCGATTTGAAGTATTTAGTAGAATGTTGGCACTGTTTACTTAAAGCAATATTTTCAAGTTGGTTTCCATCAATACAAATTCTAATTTCAAAATTTAATTGAACATGTCAAGTTTCTTAGCAAAACTGAGATAAAAAAAATATGTCACAATTATTATACTAGACTCATTAAACTAATAATACTGTTAATCGTCTGGTAACGAAAATATTTTTTCCTCAACGTTTCGTAGTTACTAAGAAATTTTCACATTCACAGTTCACACCAATGAGCCAGTACCGTTGTGTGGTTCCACAAAAATTGCTAATAATCACAACTGAAAGTGATCGGACGGAGCAGTTGTGAAATATGCGCTAATGGTGATAAAAGGGCCGTATAAGAGCTGCACTCATAACGCGAATGATTTGGGCCCGATCTTAGGGCTGGCAAATTTGCCATACTAGTATTTTATATTTTCTAGGTACAGACGACAGTACATCGGGCGATACACTTTTAATATCGTTTACATAGGTGCGAGTTTACAACAAAAAATTATAATGTGACGGCCACTATACTAGAGATGAAAGATTTAGAAATGAGCTCTATGTCGGCCTAAATAAATTTAAACTCAACTATCCAACACTTAGTTCTATTTTAAGATATGTTACTATGTAATTGATACTTTTGTATTACGTAGGTCCTCTAAATGTAATTTGACATCCCTAAAATTTGGTAGGTGTTCAATAGTACGGCCGGTTTCATAACGATGGTATACCGGTGTCCAAAGAAACCTTTCACTTAGACCATGACTAAAATAGCTTTATAGTGCAGAAGAACGACACAATTTAAAAGCTTTGTGAAATTTTTTATCTCTCAACCTCAATATGCTAAAATATATTAATTAGAAAAAAAAACGTCAAAAAACTTTAACTGACGAATACGTATCAATTTTAAGTTGTATGCTGACTGTAGGTGATTTGTTGAATGGCACCGTCTTGTAATTAGTCGCTTATTTTGCGTTCATGAACTTTTATACTTGACCATATAAGTACTTAAACTAACACCAATCAATTGCGCTCTTTATACATCAAATTCACTTCAATTATCTTCATAAAACCGCTACATAGGTACTATAATTTGTTTTTTATGAGTTTCTGAAATATGATAAATGTACAAATAACCTTATTCTACGTCCACTTTGACGTTCAAATGGTTCCAAATGAAGTGTAATAGAGCCTTCATGAGTCCGCATGTGTCTAACTTATTAACGCGCATGAAACAAAGTGCGTTTCGACACTAATGCCCCCGTTACAAAACGTTCAAAGAGTACAGAGGCAACGTATTTGTCATAAGTTTTCCTATTGCGTTTTTTTTAATAACTTGCAAGAGCCACTGACACAATGTTGTTTTATTAATTTTACGTACGAAATATTGTTATAGCACACTTTAGGCGCGTTTACTTATAGGTTTTAGGGCTATTAACACAAAAATTTAGATCACTCAAGGCGACTACTAGAGCTAAGTGCTGCTCCCAATTGATTTAATTTTATTACTTCTAAACAAAATCTATTCTCAAAAAACTAGAACAGTATCGTTTAAGCAAATTACCTCTAGTATTTATTGAATCACAGTAAAATTTTCATTTAGTCTGATTTGATTAAATATTTTATGCAGTTAGTATAATTTTTCCCCTTAACCAATTCTTTGAAGAAAAAAACCTTTGCTTTGAAGTTATGTGTTAGTGTTTCACTAAAAAAATATGTTGCAACTGCATCTGCTGAAAGCTTTAAAACAGCAATCAAAACAAGCGGAAGCATTTGAAAGCGATTCCTTTGCGTTTCCTTATTTTTTCCTAAAGAGCACACGCCACACCGTCGCGCAGCTGGATACCATAGACAAGAAAAAGGTTTGTTTCGTAACAAACAGCAAAGGAAGCTACCGGCGAGACTGCAAATTGATATAGAGTGTTCTGTCGCCACCCAGCATGGGAAATGTCGAGTGGTCTCGTCGCCATGTTGGAGATCTCATACAGCCAATCGTGCAATAAATTTTCGATAATAACCACTTAATTAGCTACTCAGGGGTACTGTTTTTATGAATGTCAATTAGCGGGCTTTGTGTGTCTTCTGTTCGCCAAATGGGTTGCGATGACTCTTGAAGATAATAAATAGCCAATATTAGTTAAGTTTTAGGACAAAGCTGCTATTTGTTTATGTATGTGCAACAAATTGAAACCACATGTAAAATTGTATATTTTGGTTTTTTAACTGATAAGTATCATTTAGTATTTTTAAGCAAAATACTAGAACATGTTTTTGTTAAATATTAGGGGTTAAAGTATGAAATTGCCGTTTTGTATGGACGAAATCGAGAAAAGTCATTTTTCCATACTAACAATTTTTTATTTTTTTTAAAAACGCCTCAACCGTTTTCAATGCAATTAAAGGTGAAAGTTAGATGGTTATAAAGCTACGCATTATAGTATTTAAATTTCTGAAAATCGAAGTATATAATACAAATATACTTAATTGAAGCAAGTAGGTCAGCTGACACATTGTAAGGGGTCTTTTCAACGACTTCCTTTGAAGTAATAGGCACTAGTATTGCATTTTTTTTAGTCAAAAGTTACTTTATTTAGTTTTTGATACAATACAAAAATAATTTCGCAATAATATGACTATACTTAAGAGCTATAAACAAAATAAAAAGTGGGAAAATAATCGGCAATTTCATACTTTAACCCCTATTATTAATTAACATGTCTCTTACATGTTAATGTCAATTATTTGAATTAACCGATTACTTGTTCTAAATTAAAAAGAACAGAATAGGTCAGAGGTATAGAAAGTAAGTCAGAGAATACTCAACCAACTCATTTGAATTTGTCACATCTATAAACGGAAACGTTCAATCTTTACATCTTAATCGGGCCACAGACAATGTACGTGACTCGGAAGCGTTATTTTCAAATGTCAACAGCGCGCCCTTTTTTAACTTTGGAACCACTTCAGCGCCTAATCAGATTTGTAAAGATGGCGGTTTTTGGGCGGTATTTTTTTTTGGACCGCGGCTCCTTTGTGACGGCTTTATTGAAAGATACAGTTTGACTTGAAAAAAGGTACACAAACCGCATGGGAAAATATTTAATTAGACAATAGTTCATTTGTGTTTGTCTTGTGTTAATGTACTGCTTTTGAAGCGCGGCTACCTCAATTAGCACCTGTGGGCTACTGGTTCTTCGGTCGGATTCACTTTTTTCACTTTTATGATGAGTCAATCTTGGATTCGTGGGCTAATTAGTTTTTGTATCTATACCATTGCTTGAGACTTGAATATTTTATCACATTTTTTGAGAAATTCTCGAGTCCATGTAACGGCTAAATCCATGTCATTTTACTTTTTCTTAATCTATTCAAATATTTAAATGTATTTAGAAACCTATAATTTTACTTTGGACAAAAAATAATAATATTATTATGTACATATCTGTACAATATAATTAATATTAAACTGTTACAAAAAGAAATATAGTTTTTTTCGAAAATTAAATTAAGTCCTAATTGCACTGTCTATAAGTTCAAATAATTGAAGTATCGTCTCAAGTAGCTGGTGTCTAGACATACTGTAATTAAGATAATATGCCTACTTACAACCCTTTAAGCGAAGCGGTAGCTTTTAAGCCGAGATAAGTGATAATCAGCCCTTAGAACATGCTTCCATCCAAACTAATTTTAGAGTAAGAAAACAAATTAATGTCGAGTAGGTACAGATTAAAAATCTGAATAATTATGGACCATAGTCTTTTTTTTACGTCAAAGGTATTATTTCAAACGGCCTTGGCTCAATGCAGGATTGTGTTTTCAATAAGTTTCTATAGATTGTGTTTTGATTAAGTTTCTTTCCTTAACTTTTTTTTCTTTGTCCACAGAATCATTAAGTCCGCAGCAGGAGCAGATGAATAGCTGTTCATCTCAGCCAGACCCAAACATCAGGTAAACTTAAATAAATACCTAAATATGTATAATTATTCTGAACAAATTAATTCTGTGACCGGTAGAGTCAAGAGTTATCGTTAAAAGTAAAACTTAATTGCATCGGCTAAAGTTTCCTAGAGCCTTCCATTAGTCTACAAAATTACAACGCAGGCCACCTAGCTACCCATACAATAAAATAAAAGCTATAGGTAATTATATTATTTCTGGTAAACTTTTCTTAAATATTGTCTCTTTCGCAATCAATACATCAGAGGCTATCTTTCGCTGAAACAAGAATTTTTTCTAGGCGATACCGCACTGCGTTTACCAGAGAGCAGCTAGGCAGACTGGAGAAGGAGTTTATGAAGGAGAACTACGTTTCAAGACCGCGCCGGTGCGAGCTGGCCGCTCAGCTGCAGCTGCCTGAATCCACTATTAAGGTACACATGTATATGATTTAATAATCTTCTTCTTCTTTAATATATATAAATTACGTGTCACGTTGTTTGTCCGCGATGGACTCCTAAACTACTGATCCGATTTCAATCAAATTTGCACACCGTGTGCAGTTTGATCCAACTTGAAAGATAGGATAGCTTACATCTCAATTAATAGTCGCGTTATTTTTTTATTGCACATTTTTTTGTGTAAAATTATTTGGGTATTTGATGACAATGACATTTAAGACGTCAAAATCAAGCCAATTAATTCTGAGGCGATACGAAGTTCCCGGGGTCAGATAGTAATAATAAATATTTTTAGAAATGCCACACTGGGCCACACAGAGCCATCTAGACCCAAACTAAGCTACAAGAAGCTTAGTTTGGGTCTAGATGGCACATTATTTCCATAGCGTCAAACGCAGTCGGAAGCGACTGCATTAGTCGTAATATGATTCTGCCTCTGCTAGATATCCTTACTCCTGTAATCAGCCACATCCTTAATCATTCCCTCTCCTCAGGCGTATTTCCTTCATCATGGAAATATGCCCAAATGATCCCTCTCCCAAAAAAAGCTAACCCTACCTCTTACTCTGATTTCCGGCCCATTTCAATCCTTCCTTTCCTGTCTAAGGTTATGGAGCGCGTTGTCCATCATCAACTCAACCACTTTCTGTCCATAAATCATCTATTAAGTCGATTCCAATCGGGTTTTCGTCCAGGCCACAGCACAACTACTGCTTTAATTAAAATTACAGACGATATTCGGCTTGGCATGGATAGTCAGGAACTCACTGTTCTAGCGTTACTTGACTTTAGTAACGCTTTTAACACTGTTGACTTTGACATTTTACTCGGGTTACTACGTTCTCTTAACATATCTCCAACGGTGCTTGACTGGTTTCACAGTTACTTGCATGGACGTCGGCAGCGCATTCGTGCTGAGGACTCCTTCTCTGCATGGTGCGACATTAGTGCCGGCGTTCCACAGGGTGGCGTGCTGTCTCCTCTCCTCTTTACAATTTTCATCAATACAATTACTCAAAATTTAAAATCTTCTTTCCACTTATATGCAGACGATCTCCAAGTATATTCTCAAGGACGACGTGAAGACCTTTCTAGTGTTGTAGATGTGGTTAACGATGACCTTCGTTGCATACTACACTGGAGCAAATCCTTTAGCCTAAAGGTTAATCCAGCTAAAACACAAGTGACAGTTGTGGGTGGCTCTAAGCAAATTGCTAGGATTGATTGGTCGGCCTTGCAACCGGTTTCATTTGACGGAGTGCAAATTCCTTTCAGCCAAGTTGTGAAGAACCTTGGCATCCACATTGACAGCGCCCTTACCTGGGGTACACAGATTGCAGAAGTTAGTAGAAAAATATTCGCTGCGGCAGCGTCACTTAGAAGACTTCGTAATTTCTTACCTATACCTACCAAAATTGCTCTTGTCCAGGCTTTGCTATTTCCCATCCTTGACTATGCAGATAGCTGCTACTCTGATTTAAGCGGAAATCTACTCGACAAGCTGGAGCGCTTACAAAACTTTTGCATCCGACTCATTTTTGGTCTACGTAAGTACGACCACGTAACAGAATTTCGGTCTCGGCTCCAATGGCTTCCCATCCGACTTAGGCGTGACTATCATATCCTTTCCTTATTATATTCAATTTTGTTTAACCCTAAATCACCTCTGTACCTTAAAGAGCGCTTCCAATTTCTGCAGTCATCACAGGATTGTGAGATACGGTCATCCAAAAAACTTATTCTCAAATGTCCTCCCCATTCCACTAACTACTATTCGCAGTCATTTACCGTCCACTCTATCCGCTTATGGAATTCCCTACCCCCGCCCATAAGACTATCTGAAACATTATTAGTTTTTAAGCGTCGACTCAAAGCACATTTCCTAGCGCTTTGACATTGACATTTATTTATTTTGTAACCATAATGGATTGCTGTTCAATATTTTGATGCATCATATGTGTTATCTAGTGTATGTATGTTTTACTGTATATATATTTATTATATGTATATTAAGGTATTTATGTATTGTTGAGTTTAGGTTTATATTTTGAAATATGTTTATGTATGTGTATGTAGAAATTAAGTTTTTTAAGTTAATTTGTTTTATTATGTTTGATTATTTTTACATAAAGTACTCTGTGCACCTTCCCCTTTCTTTGTAGTACCTATCCTGCACCTAAAGGTTGTCTGGAAGAAATCGCTACAGGCGATAAGACCGCCGAAGTTGTACATCTTTCTGTAACATTTCCTGTAAATTTATTTCTTCTGTGGTGTGCAATAAAGAGTAATCTAATCTAATCTTATCGTATTGGCTACTAGACAACCTTTTATACCTACATATATTATTTTGTAAATACATATATACCTATAATACATAGAAAACACCCAGACCAGCACAAACAGACATGTTCATGCACACAAATATTTGTACTGTGCGGGGATCGAACCCGCGACCCATGGCTCAGAAGCAACGTTTTGGTACTACCACTGATCCAAATGGTCGTAATAATCGAGTCGTGTACAATAGAAAATAAAAACCCTTCTCGTCATAATAACATGGCAGGATCATGGTTCTGGCTAATTCTTCCTTTCGGAGAAACCTACCAGCAGTAGACGGGTTTGGGCTGATAATGATGAAAAATAAGTTCTCAAATTAAATATGTATAAATATAATAGGCTGCTTCTGGGTAAGCTTGCTTTATCTTAGGCTTCTTCTTGAGTATGTAGGTGTAGGTAAGGTATGTAGTCAAGAGCAAGCCCATTGAATATAAAAAAACATAATCTATGCCTAACAAGAGCTACTGAGAAACGTAATGCATGGTCTTAAAATTTGAGGTTTTAATTATAGAACCGTTTTCAAGTAATTAACCCCAAGCGACAACCGGTTGTCGCGATAACAATTGATTTTAATCTGGAAATGATCTGGAATATCCGATCGTCAAAGGGTTAAATTGCTTGTGTAAATTGAAAAAACATTTCCTTGAATAAAAACTCCGACTGCTTTTTCCAACCTTAGGCAGTTGCAATATGGTTTAATTCATACTGGATAATTTTTTAAAACTAGTTTTGCAACAGATATAACTAACCGTGGGATGTCCTGTAATTACTTGTCGCTTGCAAACGTTTAGCCACGGTCATATAATTGGCGGCGAGGTCGCGCTATCTAGGCTGCCGTGGGTGTCAGCAAAATGTTCTTTGCGGCCCGCTAAGTGACGCCTCGTAATACCGTAAAATTGTTTTTGAATAATATTGAACTTAAAAACATTTTACTTGCAACAAGTAGAGTTACAAAAACCCGAGGACCTGTTATTGGCTTTCTGATACTTATCTGTAAATGTTGTATGTTGCATTAGCTGTTGGTCTTCCGAATATTAAATAAATAAATAAATATTTGCTAAAGTAAAGGAATTAGATTTACAAGCCAGAAATTAAAAAATATGCATAAGCAATAGCGAGACGCTTAACACGTTGCTTTCGCTATAGTTTTGATAGCGGGAGACGCTGTTTTATTTAAACTTAAAAACCTATTTTTTTAATAAGTCAAAAGAAGCAAATGTTATACAGCCTAAATTACTAAGAGTTTCTCTGTCATATAATTGGCGCTGAGGTCGTCATATCCAGGTCGCCGTGGGCGGCGTAAGCGAAACAAAGCTTTTCGCAGCCTGCTAAGTATCACACCGTAATATTCTATTAAAGGTGTTTCTTTTGTAACCACGTTCTCCCTCTGCAAGTGGGGAATCGATGAGGTCTTTTGAGAGGACGTCCAAAATGTATGTTAATAAATTTACCCAATATGCAAAGATAATTAATGAAGTAAGCTTATCGAAAAACTGTATACTAGAACTTTACTTTATAAATGAAGAAAATTGACGGGCAACATTTTTAACATCTATATTTCCTTTCGATTCAAGTATAATTTGTACTGTAAAGGAAATATGTAACGCAGCACACAAAAATACAAACAATAACATAATAATTTAATACTACAATTTGCTCTCTCTCTCTCACAATTTTAGTTAACCAAATGAGTTGGTGGATGATTCAGTGATAAACGTGTCGTATGGCCTAAAACATTGAAAAGAACCTCACCATAAACAAATTGAGTTGCTTATAACACCAAGGATATTAACATTAATTTAATATCAAACAAAGGCGCATATGTTACCGAGTTATGACTCGCGCGTATGATGCCTCAATTAGACGCACAATAATTTCCATCACGAACACTTTATGGCTGAATGCTAATTCGCAGAGATCACGGAGCAAATGTGTGAACGAAGATCAGAAACTTTTTGTAATTGTGTAACGTTTGATGCCTTTGATGCAATATAAAGAAACAAAAAAGTATGTTGCGAGGGAGTGTAATGCAGCGTCTCCTGCGGTCAAAACAACACGTTATAAATCTTTGTTTTATGACTTTATGAGGTGAAAAGATTGTAATTTTTTTATGCCAAAAATCAAAAGATAGGTTCTTTATTTTCTAACATAACTCTACTTGTATAAAGATGTTAAACTTACTCATTAAACACTCAAAAGTGACTCTACATTCTTATAATATTGAACTTAAGTAATAAATAACTTCATTCGTAATTTGACTCAGGTACGTTGTTTTTCGTCAATCTCTTAGCTAACACTACTAATTAAATTAAAAAACTCAATAAAAACTCTACGCCAATTTAAATTCTCGCCGCTGTCCGGTCATAATGTCAATTATCACTACCATTAAAAAAAGAAAACGGCCGGTTCGTTTTTTGAAAAAAAGAACACATGTTTTTATTGGTCCATTGGTATTTTACATTGACGTTAATTTGTAGAGGCGTTAATGGTCCGAATTATTCAGTAGCAGAGCGCTAATGAAGATTAAAGCGGAGAACAGCCGGCATGGGCCGCCATTAGACTGCATGAAAAGACTTCATCGGTTGTCTATGGCCTGATATTAGGGTTGCTTCACTCCATTAATATGATAATTGAAAAGTAAGCTTATTGGTCTCTTTTATCATGGACAAAGTACCGAACTTTAGATAGGAGTAAGAATTTTATTATAGGGATCATTAAAGTATATTTTTTTAAGTCCGTTTATTTTTTGTTTTTATATAAACATGAAAATGTTTTTTTTTCTAAATTGACTCGAACTTGATTGTTCTCAAAAATAAAAAAACTGTACTTTCTTGCAATAGAGTATTAATTTCTTACTTGATTCCATGATAGTGTCATGGCGCAAATATATTTACATAACTAAAAACCCTCAAAAATCGGCCGCATGAAAGGGGTTTTTCAAAGTTTGAAATGACAGTAACAGCCCTAGGCAGCCCATGCGTCATTCCACGGCGCGATTACACCAATTAAAAACTATTATATCACGCGGCGGCTACCATTGATGCGCCATAAAATCGAACGAAATCGACATATTTCCCGTATGTTTGTTTATTGTGATGAATTTTTATTGCCCCGCCAATGAACACGCGATAAATAACTAAACGTGAACTGTTTGGGATTCATTAGACTTTATGGGACAGAATATACTTACTATATTTATTCAGATTTAATTAAACGCGTTCGAATGATGCGGATTTACTTGGAAATATAGGCTTTATACACAACGATCACTAGGATTTAATTCATTAGAAAAAGAAGTTGCGATGTTATGCCACTAGGCAGCGCCACAATCTAAATCGACCCCAGTTCATATCATTCCTGAACCGGACTATAGGCCTCTTCAAAGGAGCATTTTGCCAATATCCCCCCTCTAAACTGTGGAAGCCTAAGAGTATTAATTTATTTATACTCTAAGGTGGAAGCTCTTCTGGCGTAATTCCTTTACCTTAATCTCCTACGACGAAAAGTGGTAACGATTCTATTTTTTCGCGGGCACCACACGGCAAGCATATTTCGAATTGATTGCATTTGAAATCGGTTGTTCTAGATAGCTTTCCTACAACTCCGTGTTACAACTAGGCTGATAGATAGGTACATAAAGGATCTAAAAGTTAGTATGCTTGCTTCTGTCGAATCAGTTACCGATCACAGCAAAGTAGGTATGTACCTCCTATCTAATGGTATTCAATAAAAACACAAGTTCTTCTTCAATTCAAAATTAATTAATGTAGCAACGATAAGATATCTATCGTTTAATTAAAACTTTATATCCTGTTAATGGACTTACAAAATACAGCTATGCGAAGATTTTTTCAAGATAAAAGTAGTAAATTCGAATGTAAACGCGTGGTAATAAAATTAGTGGGTCGATTTTTTTGTAATTATGTTTGTAATTTAGAATTATGTCAAGTAAAGATGGTGTTAGTTTATTTGGATTTAACTAATTGCAACAGAAAGAAAAAAAAACTTAAGGAAAAGTTAAAGCACAGAATTAAAATATGTTTGAAAAATCATCAGACTGTTGGAGTATTCCAAATTTTAATTTGCAACACGTTAAAAGCTTTTTAAAAGATTTATAAACATTTAAATAAAGAACACTGCGTTCTCTATGGTGTGAAAGGAAAGATTTTCCGCAGCTTTCGCGCGCAAAATTCCCGCCAATTAGCACGTCATGATTCTCGCTGTTCACGGACAAAGGTCTTGCCTCTCTTTCGTTTAGCATAAGCGTGAAAGACGTGGCAATAGTTTAAAAGGTAAACTAAAATATCTTTGTTTACCCTTGGTCGCTCAAAGCGAACATTATGGGCTTAAAATGACCACACTCCGCAGTCAGAATATTTTATTGGTTGTTATTTTAGAAAATATGCAATTAATTAGCGATGTAGTGCGAAAGGGCCAATGGCGACTAGACTGTAGTAATTTTGAAATATAATGTTATATTTGATCACATGATAGTAGTTTTTGTAAGATTCGATAAATGGTTAAACATGAAGTCATAATTAGGGCGACAGTGTTTGAAGAACATCAACTACGTTAATTTTAAAATCAATAAGTAACCTTTTAGGTGCCACTGTTATGTTTTCGAATAATAGCTGTGCATTTACGGTAGGTAGTTCCCCACCGCGGAATACCTATAGCTTTTAACAACGTATCTAGATTGAGTCGTGTAAGTATAACTAGAATGTGGCTAATTAATTAGGATGATTGGCTTCTTTAGAATCTTTAGTATAATTACAGTTGTAACTTTAATATTATTCAAATAAATCCATCTTTACCAATCCATTCAATCCCGAAGGTAACTCGTTTGTGCGTCATTTGACTATTGCCATAAAAAAAAAATGTCAGATAATCAGACCGATATCAGAAATATAAATAAGTTAATGCATGTATATTAAAATGAGTATAAGTATAATAAAATGATAATGTAACTAGATTTAAACTTAATAATTTTACGTAGCCCTAAGTATAATTAAATTGAATTTAAAATTATATAATATTTTGTTATACCCTTGCAGGGTGCGTGTGACTTACACACATACAATTATAAATTAATACCTTGTTATTCATACACATGTGATGATGTGATGCAAATAAATGTTTGAATTTGAATTTGAATAATAAAAAGTATGTTAATTGATTTAAGTGTAAGGATTTAGGGTAAGTTACACAAATGGCTAACCTCCTTTTCTTTGTCTACAGGTATGGTTCCAAAACCGGCGGATGAAAGACAAAAGGCAACGCATCGCGGTCGCCTGGCCATACGCGGCCGTGTACAGCGACCCAGCATTCGCTGCTTCCATTCTCCAAGCCGCTGCTTCCTCTGTCGGTCTACCCTACGGATACCCCTCCCCCGCACCGCTACCCCTGCCGTTCCAAAACCCCCAGCTGCTACCCAACTACCCCTACCCGTACCCTTACCCGAGATACCCCTACATCCCTCCTACCCCCCCTTCCCCTGTCAACACAGAAGCGTTAAGGCCGTCATATTCAAATTTCAACATAAATGTCGATAAGTGAATCAGGAGTGTAAATAATTAGTGTAAGGTAATTTATTGGTTTTAAAGAGTTGTATATAAAGATAGTTTTCTTAAAATACATTAGTTTTAAATGTAGAGGCTTTAATGTTGCTAAAACTTACTGTCATGTTATTAGGTATTTTTTAGCAATTCTGTTATTGTAAGGTTTTTAGTTTATTTTATTTTTTTCAAGAGTGACCGGTGGAAGCCGGCTTTGTTTCATCAATGTCTACAAAAATATTTAAACGCAATACTCAATTGTTTCCTCCGATTTATTTTCACTACAATTATAATAGATTTCCTGTAAAACTTAATCCAAATACGATTTCGGTGTTAACCTTTTATTTTCGCTAATACTTTTTCTCAATATTCAGTTGTCAATACAGTATCAAGTTATATACACTTTTTTATGATTATGTATCCACAAAACAGAGTTTACTTCAATCTATTTATTGAACAAATATTATTAACTGAATTTTATTTGTTTTCTCTTAAAAAATGTTTTTGTTCATTATAAAGGCAAATAAAAAAAAAACATTTGTTGGAAAATGAGTTTTTTCTGTTCCAAGAATATATGAAAATGTATGTAAAATAATAATTATCATTCCATTGAAATGTAGGATTATTTTAGGGGCTAAAGCAGGAGACGGTTTTTTTAGACAAACAGTTTTTTAGACAGCGAAGATTTTTTTAGACAACATTTCGTAAGTAATTTGTTTAAAAATTGATTGTTTGTTATGATAAAGAGAGGTAGAAGAATATAAATGAGCTTTGTTGTATGCCTATAATCTAAAACTATACTCAAAAATTAAAAATAAATCAAATTTGATTTTTAAAACAGTTTCCCTTAAAACATTTCAATGAAATTTGCTTACTATAGCAAAAAGTGTTTCTTGTAATATTTATAAAAAAGAGGAACTAGATTTTAAGTTGGGATTGTATTAGAATTCAATATTAAAAACATGCATATTTAGTGGTTTTAGAATATATGATTTTAGAAACAAGTTCTTTTTCATATAAATTATGTTGTTTGAAGGTGATGTATTCATTTTTCATTGGACTAAAATGTTTGATGAAAAATTACCCGCTATCTGCGCAGTCCTTAATTAATAAATATAGTAATTTATTTCTAAGACTATAACCTCGGATTACAGTTGTAATATTGTTGTAATATATGTTTGTATTACAATAACTTTGTAATTATTAACGATAAATAAGTGTGATGACTTTCACAACAAATTATCTCTAAGAATGGATTTTTTGAGGATAACTGTAAGACCAAAGTGTAGTTAAATCATAATTAGTGCAATAAAGTAAAAGTATTGTAATTAATAGAAATCTTAAAGTTGTTTTCATTGATGGTATTTTTTTTTAAGGAAAAATATATATAATTACCAGTACAATTTAAATTTATTCATCCATTTATAAAAATATTGAAAAGAGTTAAGCATAGCCAACCAGATAATATTCATATCTGGCTTTGAGTCGGTATTAAGTGGTATTTGCTTACCAGTGATTTCAAAAATAATATACTCAAACTCGAATTAAAAAACAACTATTTTTGAAACAGGCCAGCAGTCTCATTTTAATTTTTATTGTGTAACCTTCAGAAATGGCCAGTTATTGTATGTGAAATAGTTTAGTTAATTTTTAGTGAAGAAGTATTGTTATTAGTTGTAAAATATTAATAACTTGTTAGTTTTAAGTGCATTTGTAAATAGTAAATATTATAATTATGAAAGGAGATAAAAAAGTTATATATGAATATATTGTGTTTCTTTCATACCTATCATTCTAAAATAATATAAAGACTTAATTTGTCACAAGTTGATAAAAAATATAAAAAACATGGTTTCCGGATGGGCATCATCTGTTCTTCACCATAAAACTAAATTCACTAACACGCCTGCCGAACATGGCGATTATGGCAAACTCCTTTTAGAGATCTATGTCCAGCAGCGGATTGGTGCGGGCTTATGATGCTGAGTGTTATGGATACAGTCGCGCACAGAAATGTACACAGTTCGTCATAATAAAACATTTCATGTGTATAACTTTTTTCATGTGTCATGTGTTTACATTAAAGAATTTAAGGTAAGTTGTACTTAACTTACCTTTACCACTATTACCATTATTATAACAATATACAGGGTGAAATTTTAACCACTTTCCAAATTTTAATATAGCAATCTACGAGGCAAAAAACAAATGACGTATTTTTTCTTTTGGTATAGCCCAGTACAAAAATGTAAAGATAAAGCACTTTGAAAATGTCCGCCAAAAATAAAAAAAAATTGATAATGCATCCAAGAAGCACTTTTTTTTACGCGATGTGCATCTCATTTATTCATTACAATACTATTCATAAGTTTTTGTGTTTCCCTTTACACCTTAACAGGTTTGGGACCGTAAAAATTGAAAACTATATCGCGAAAAATATTTTCGGGTGACAACTTAATTTACATTTTTTTACTTCATAAATAGGCTCTAAATACGATACTGAACGCATATAAAAAATTTGGAAAGTGGTTTAAATTTCATCCTGTATTCTATTTGTGATTAAAACGTACATTATTAAAAAACATAATCAATATCGTTGTTTAATTTCTTACAAATTGTGTAGGCACCTGTACCCACAGCAAACGCTGTCAGTTTCAGAAGGGTAACAGTAAGTATTGCGCGGCCGCTTTTTGATAGTCGTGAAAACTTGGTCGGTTTATCACGGTTTTACGCGTCGTAATTGTTTCTTTTTTAACTTCATAATTAATAGGTATATTTTGCTGCAATTTTGCAGGTGGATGACTGAAAAAACAATCTAATTATTGGTATATCTGAATTCTTGGCAATCCATACCAAAATCGTTCAATGTAAGATCAAAATTCGTCATATTTATGCATCTCTTATTAGTTATTGGCTTACAGTAGGCTAACGAGACTTAACTATACGTTGCAGGCAATCAAGAGCTATGCATCACTGTCAATAATTCATCTCTAAGACTCCTACTTACAGTGCTAGGTTCGATTATAGTTTTATTTTATTTTATTTTGTATCTTGTAACCGATGCCTTTTTTTAAAATTCTGTTTTCGCTCAAATCACGCACAAATTCATCACATCATGTTTATAAAAAATGGAGTTTGTGCGTTTTACCGTTCTTGATATATAGAAACTACGCAAACGTTACTCCAGCGGCATTTTGAATAACTTTTAAACCTTGAGGCGCACAAATTTAAGATAAACACGCACATTTACAGCACGTTATGCTCTAATTTCCTGGCTAATTTGTTTTCAGAAAAGTCTTCAGGAAAAAAAAGGTGCCGCTGGGGTAACGTTACTCGTGGAAAGTGTTTTTGCAAATATCTCCATAGGTGTTGCATGCACAAATTTAAAATTTCGTATACAATTACACGAGCTGACACTCTAATTATGTGTGTTAAAGTCAAGAAATTCGATACTTTTTAACCTAACACTGATTCGGGAAAAGTGTGGGCTAGTTCCGAGAAGAAGCAAAAGCAAATAGGTATGTTTACAAAACTGTCAGTGCGAACTAGGACAATTAAACATATGCGTTCCTATCATTTATATGTATAGCTATTAAAGTATATATAACAACATTTATAACTTAAGAAGAACTGGTCACTGGATCAAGATCTTTGATTTTTATGTTTTTAAATTTGTCTCCACCTGGAATAGGATGATAAGTATTAAAATTGTGAAAAAAAAGCACTCCTGTACCATCAACCCCTATAATATACGACAAAACAACGTTTGCCGGGTCAGCTAGTTATAAATTATACAGGGTGTTAGGTAAATAGTCAAGCCGAAACCAGCCTATATTAACATAAAATATGCAAATAAATAGTAAAGTAACAGCCTATGTATATGTAGGTACTGGCATAATCACCACGCTTGCCAAATGCGGGTTGGTGATCAAATAAATAAATAAATAAAAAAATAAAATACTCATTCTTTATTTTTTAACTAGCTGTTCCCCGCGACTTCGTACGCGTCAATTTCTGTTATTACGATCGCGACTATTTTTGCAACATTTTTCACTGATGCTTCGCTCCTATTGGTCGCAGCGTGATGTTATATAGCCTAAAGCCTTCCTCGATAAATGGACTATCCAACACATAAATATTTTTTCAATTCGAATCAGTTCTTCCTGAGATTAGCGCGTTCAAATAAACTAACAAACAAAGAAACTCTTCAGCTTTATAATATTAGTATAGATTTTTATACTTACATGAAAAACTATAATTAAGAGATTCAAATTTGTATGTTTTTTTTCCAAAATGACTCAAATTTTCGACTTCACCAAAGTATTTATATGCAATATGTTAATAAAGGCTGGTTTCGGCTTGTGTTATACTAAGATATCCAACTATTAAAAAGGCAAAATAATGTGAAATATCATTTCAAAATTTAAAATCAGCGTTTTACAGTATCCTGATTTTTCTAGTACAAACGAATTTCTATTGCAAACAGACGCATCAGGTAAAGCCATAGGTGCCGTTTTATGGAGCAAGGACGGCCGACCGGTAGCTTATGCTAGCCGAAATTTAAATAAGGCGGAAATAAGATATCCAACTATTGAAAAGGAGCTCTTAGATCGCAGTCAGTGTCTCGTTAAAACCTCTCCCAACGCCCATCACTGCAATACTATTTACCTAACACGCTGTATATCGAAGTTTTTCGGACCCTGGTTTAAATCTATACCTATACAGGATGAAATTTTAACCACTTTCCAAATTTTAATATAACAATCTACGAGACAAAAAACACATGACGTATTTTTTCTTTTGGTACACCCCAATACAAAAATGTCAAGATAAAGCATTTGAAAAATTTTTGGTTCGGCCACCTAGCAACACTTTTTTTACGCTATGCGCATCTCATTCATTCATTACGACACTATTAATAAGTTTTTGATTTTCCCTTCATCCCTTATCAACCTTAGGACCGTAAAAATTGAAAACTTTGTTACGAAAAATATTTTCGGGTGAAACCTTGATTTTCATTATTAACTCCTTAAATGGGCTCTAAATACGAAACTGAACGCTTACAAAAATTTTGGAAAGTGGTTAAAATTTCATCCTGTATGTGTCTTTAGCCAAGGCGTCTCGCTGAAGGTCCAATAATGCCTGGCTCTAATGAACGCGGCGGCTGCGAGGTTAATGAAACGTCTCCTGTTACTGGCCAGTGCCAATTTACGACGACAGACACGGCCAATAGCTGACGGAGGAAGGTGCGGTGATTTAGTACTTAGTTAACACTATCCCGGACACAATAGGTAGGTACGTAAGATTAGTATGTTTTGGTAACTTTGGTATTATATGGAATTTTGAAGGCTCAGCGACAGTGTTGAGTGTTTTTTACTGCATATTATATATTTTAATTCAAAATTGCTAAAAAATTGCTGGATATATGTAACGCGAATTTAAAATATAAAAACGAAATATAGAATTTGCACGGACAAGTTACCATAGTCCGCCCTGCAAATCTAATGTTATGTTTTTAAACAGATCATAATACAATTGGTCACACCAATTAAATCCAATCAACACTAACATTTTCATTTATCAACTTGTAACTTGTAACAGCAGCGTCTATATGAAATTAAATCGTAGGTATGTAGGTATATCTCTCACAATTGCCCCAGCTGCAGCAGTGCGTCGGCTAAAGTGTCAGACCTCGTAACTCCATTTTTATTAGGGTTCCGTACCCAAAGGGTAAAAACGGAACCCTATTACTAAGACTTCGCTGTCTGTCCGTCTGTCCGTCGCTCTGTCACCAGGCTGTATCTCAAGAACCGCGATAGCTAGCCAGTTGAAATTTTCACAAATTATGTATTTCTTTTACCGCAATAACAATAAATACTAAAAACAAAATAAAATTTATATTTAAGGGGGCTCCCATACAACAAACCCGTTTTTTTGGCCTTTTTGGTACGGAACCCTTCGTGCGCGAGTCCGATTCGCACTTGGCCAGTTTTTTCAAATGATATTTGTATACTTTTTTGTTGCTAATTTCTGAACGGATACAATAGCAAAGCTCTTATATCCTTTAAAAAAGTTTTTATTTAAAGTACTAAATAGAAACAAAAACAAACCTTCATCCAAAATTTTTCGTGGTGAAGTTTTTGTGTCTCCTGTAAATTTGATATGACGGTAGTTACGACGTTTGACACTTTAGCCGTGGTAGGTTAATATTGGAAAGCGTAAAAGCGCCTCCTGGGTCCTACTTGCAGAAATAAAACTGACTTTTATTTCTATCTATTTACTAGACAAGTAGATACAGTGTCCCGAATTGTAAACAGTTTAGAGTCGGTGCATAACAATTAACAGCCATCGATATTATAAAATTTTGTTGCTTATTTAAAATTAGCACTTAGATAGATTTATCAACTACGATGACTTAAAATATAATTCCTTACTTAAGGGGACTACTAGAGCTACTTATGTGCTGCCTCCAATTGTTTTTTTTTACTTCTAATAATAAAATAAAATAAAATAACACTTCTAAACAAAATCAATTCTCAAAAAACTAGAACAGTATCATTTTAGCAAATTACCTCTAGTATTTATTGAATCACTGTTAACGGATTTTCATTCTGGAATTCTTTCGTATTGTACATTATTGTTAAAAGCGGCCGCTTTTGGCGTTAGCCACAAATTCGACTTTATAAACAACTAAATTAATGAAAACTGAATTAAATTTTCATGGTCACTATCACTAGAGTTATTTGATTCGGGATTTATACCATGTAGCTTATTTATTATGAGTTTTCGATATTTCGGAATCGGCACTGTTGCAAGCGCCATCGCGCCATGATCACGGGAGAGTTCTCCCGTGATCATGGCGCTTGCAACAGTGCCTAAATATCGGAAACTCATAATAAATAAGGTAGGTACATGGTATAAATTCCGAATCAAATAATTCTAACTAAATGAAAAGTTTAGTAACTGTGACTCAGTAATTTGCTAAAATGATTACTGTTCTAGTTTTTTGAGAATTGATTTTGTTTAGAAGTAATAAAATAAAATCAATTGGGGGCAGCAGAAAGCTTTAGTAGTCCCCTTAAAATCTTCCTAATGAAGCTGCTACTAAGAAATTATTTTTAAGCATCTAAGTTACATATTTTTACTCGACAACAGAAAAAAAATTATGTTCATAGAAATGTTCGACTATTCACGGAATATCTTTTCTCGAATGCTATTACAAGAATAAGGAATGGCCGCTGTATGATGACGCCGATAATAAAAATATCCTAGTACGAGTAACAGCGCGATAAATGATAAGCCTGTTGGAGACGAATGGGATCAGGGTGACCATGTGAAAAAGTAGTAGTTTTTCAGTATTTATAATTTCCAATAATTTCGATTTTGGTTTCATTCACGCACACATCAACCATTTGGTCTAGTGGTTTAAGACCACGGGGTCCCGGGTTCGATACCCGGGTCGGGCACAAGAGTTTCGAATTCTTGAACATTGCTCGGGTTTGAGATCACCAACTCGCATTTGGTAAGCGTGGTGATTATGCCTGTACCCATCTATACTAATATTATAAAGCTGAAGAGTTTGTTTGTTTGTTTGTTTGAACACGCTAATCTCAGGAAGCACTGGTTCTAATTTAAAAATGCTTTTTTGTTGGATAGTCCATTTATCGAGGAAGGCTTTAGGCTAACAAAATAATAACATCACGCTGCGACCATTAGGAGCGAAGCATCAGTAAAAAATGTTGCAAAAATAATCGCGATAATAGTAACAGAAATTGACGCGGACGAATTCGTGGGCTAGTGATCTAAAAGTTAGGACTTTTTATAGACCTAAGCTCCTTTTATTACCAAATAAGAAACAACGAAGGATCAACAAAGTAGTTTTCAAATTCACCTGTGAATTAACGTGGTTTTCTTCATTGACCCGTCTGGGAATCGACCAAGGTCCAGAATTTTTTATTTATATTTAGATTTTCTTGCTTAATCATCTACACAAACAATATCCTACTAAGATGATAAATGAGAATTTAACTTTGTCTTTCTATCTGTCTGTCTCATTGTTACACTTCCACGCTTAAACTACTAAACCAATTTTGATGAAACTTAGTACAAAGATAGGTTAGACCATGAGAAAGGACATGCCCATTTTATATCCCACTGTTGGACACAGGTTTCCGCCCTACATGCGGGTAGAGCAGCGGGCAAAAGCTTGTTCTGAAAATTACTTCACTATATCATATAAAGCAAGATTACTATGAATACAGAACTAAGTAAATAACTCAACGTTACACAGTTACCGTTGGGAATGCCCTCCCTAATAATATGCCATGAGAAATATATTTCGTACGTCAGATAACATGTTATAAATGATAAGGAAATAAAAGAAACGAATTGAGTTGGTAGAGTGACCATGGTTGATGTATCTTTAGTTATGGTACCTTCGTTTTTCTGTTTTCCACAATGCGAGTGTTTAAATACTTAGTTACTGAGTAACTGTTACTAACCTTGGGATTAGAACAATGTGTAGGTATGTGATGCTGGCCTAAAACAATACTCCTTTTCATCGGACTAAAAGTTCTAAATTATATTATTCGAAATTTGAAAAGGCTTTTTTGTCGTCTAATTTAGAATGGTTTTAAGCTCTCGTATGTATATGTTTAGGATCCGTCCCAGACACAATTAAATTTATATTGTCTCTGGATATTGCACATGTGAGAGGTTAAAAGTGTGCTAAGCAGTTTTTTTATCAATTTGGCATACACGGCTTATGCATTGCCAGAAAAGTAGTCTTCTCAGCTACTTTTATAGTAATTTTTTAGTAATCTATGCCCTAACTTAAGAAATAGGATTCCATTAAAATATAAAACATACCAAAAAGTTTGCGGATTAAAATCGTCGTAGTAAAAATTAATAGTAAAGCTTAGGATTATTGGCGCTAATATGTTTGTAAGTAGTTACGAGTACATCAACATGTACCGAAACATTTTACCTACACATCCATATAACTACACCAACTTACAATAAAATACTACCAAATGGTATATTTTGGTAGAAGTAAAGCAATTTAGTAGAAAAACGAAATTGGCACCCAATTATGGCGGCTGAGCGGGCCTAATGAAAAATAAAGTTCATGAATATCTTACGGGCGAGTCTATTATTTAGCTCAGATGTGAGGCGGGTGAAAAATTGTATCAGGCCCGAAGCGAGGCGTTTATATTAGGGGTGCGGGCTGGGGAGCGTTGGAAGAGGCTTTCATTATTTGATGGAATATTATGCCATGGTAAAGATAATGTTTTGACAACTTTTTGTCCTCTTCTTCTTCTATTAATATGACTTTACTTCAAAACGATCTGGTCATCTGGTGTTAGAGTTTTCCAAACCGCGTACTAGAGGCTCCTGAATTATTTTTACGAATTCCATTTGCGACAAAGCCAAGACCAAGGGCTTAACGTGCCATTTGAAACACGACTACTTTTAATAAATAAAAATAATAACATAGCTTTATTACTTACCACAAAGTATATAAGTACATGGATATATTAACATGTTAACAAAGGTATAATAATTCACTTTGTGGAAGATTGGTGCCTAAACTTTTGTATGTCAATCAAAATTTATAATAGACTTCCGGAATATTTAAAGAATTTACCCTTATTGATTTTTAAGAGACAACTTCATACCTGGCTTATGGATAAGTGTTTTTACTCACTTCAGGAGTACTTTAGCAATTGATGTCTAGACTTGTTGTCTCAGTATATTTTTTTTTCACATTTGACATTTTTCATTTTGTATTTATTATTTGTAGCATTCATAATTTCAATATTTTTGTAATTTTTGATCAATTGTATTTTTATTTTTTTGAATATTGGTGATGACAAAAAAAAATTATATGAAGTTTGTGACATTTCTTATTTAATTTTTATATCATGATATTTGCATGACCTGTAGGTTAAACATGAGGACTCAATTTGACATTGTAACAGCTTTAAATTTCCATCTTATCTAAGCATAAAAAATGCCTGTTCATCAGGATACCAGGTGCCCAGCTCTAGGAAAACATACAATTTATATAGCCCGCCCACCCCTCTTAGTACCGAGACAATGTAGAAGTCGTTTTCACTGTATTCTATTTTTAAAATAATTGTGGATGGTCACCTTAAACGGAAGTAAGAATCTTCGCAGTAGAGCTCGCAACCCGAGTCCTAAGACTCCTAGGTCACATGCAGTTTCTGTATAGATGTTTATTTTAATCAAGTAACTGTATTTAAGCACTTAGATGATACTTTATATGATATTTAAGCAATTTAATTGCAATTATAATTAATATCAGTATTCAAACTTGAAAAATTATGTCTCAGGCGGGACTCGAACCCGCATCTCCTCGCATGCCGGGTGCGGCATTTTTGAATGGTTAAAGAGCCGTGCCCGAGACATAAATTTTCAAGTTTAAATACTGACACTTAGATGATGAGATACCCAAAAAGAAACCCAACATCTTCAGAGTGAACTGGGAATTCCTCAAATTCTATCCCGACCTTACAGCATTGGTCCGAAAAGGAAAAAAGGTCCATTAAACATCTCTGGAACTAATCACTTTGCTACCGAACTCGACCGCGAATGGCGTACGCGCTGCAGGTGTTAAATTGTTAGGACATTTACGACAGTTTCGTATAATTACAACAAAATAAGTTAAACAATGGTTGTGTCGCTCATCAAACAATAGCACAGTCGTCATAAATACTTATAAAATGTCAGCACTTCTGCAGAAGTAAATCATTTGTAGATGACTGGCTGTTTTAGGAATAAAGATTGTTACCTTAGAATGTTTTTTTTTAAGTTATTGCATAGCTTCTATCGCGGGCCTTGAGCGTGGAGACTGAATCAAGAAATTCCGTAACGAAAATAACTTAACACTCGGGGCGAGGCACGATCGAACAATTTTGAGTTTTCGAAATTTAAAGAATTTAGAAGAAAATAAGGATTTTGACAGTATGGTTGCCTATGGTAACCATATCTGCCAAAAATAACAGAAATATTTAATTACAAAAGTCAAAATTAGAAAATACATAATATTATAAAATTAAGCTATTGCAACTTCTATCGCGGGCCTTGGGCGTGGAGACCGAATCCAGAAATTCTGTAACGAAAATAACCTAACACCCCCCCACTCCGACCGGCACAGCGGTGACACTTTTTAGTTTTATAATAATTGCATAAGTTGATAAAAAATGCTATGCAATAGCTTTACCGCGGCAGTCTCCGAGTGCCACACGTCTTTTTTTTAGGGTTCCGTACCCAAAGGGTAAAAACGGGACCCTATTACTAAGACTTCGCTGTCTGTCCGTCTGTCCGTCTGTCCGTCGCTCTGTCACCAGGCTGTATCTCAAGAGCCGCGATAGCTAGACAGTTGAAATTTTCACAAATTATGTATTTCTGTTACCACAATAGCAACAAATACTAAAAACAAAATAAAATAAATCTCTAAGGGGGGCTCCCATACAAAAAAAACAGTTTTTTTGCCGTTTTGGTATGGAACCCTTCGTGCGCGAGTCCGACTCGCATTTGGCCGGTTTTATTTTAAATCTGGAACATCGAACTTAAATTAGGTTTTAATGTCTAGTAAAAGAGTTAATACCTTTTCTTCGAACTTTTACTACAACGCAACAATGTGACAAAATGATTAAAACAAATTACTGTTTCAAAAATGGTATCAATAATACCATAGATTTAATATAGATGATAGATTGGCAATGAGTTACCTCCAGGTACTGAACATGTAACCATAATGAAAATACATCAACTCAACACTCTATAACAATGATAAACCTGAAATTAGTAAGACTAAAGGGAATATTGGGGTGCGCGTGACAGACGTCAGAACTCAGAAAAACACAACGGGTCCCTAGCGTGTACGTGAAAGGTCTTGTGTATCTATCTCGTCTATCATATGGCTGCATTATATTTTGTCTCTTTCCATTGCCAATCTAACAGCAGTACATTAAATCTATGAATAATACCATGTAGGTACAGGCCGCTGCAAAAGTATGTATTCCTACACTTCAGACTAATGTTGACTCTTAACACAACGACATAAGGTTGGTAAAACCATAAAGTATTTAATATCTTTTGTAGCTGACTACGAGTATACCTTGATCTTATAAATAGCGTTTAAGAAAATAAAAAGGTTTTAAATCGAACTTAGTTAACTACCTATATTGCTTTGATATCCTACATTTTAGCTGATAAGTACTCTACCCTGTCATGTTTTTTGTTGCAGGAAAAAGTATTGTTTTTAATCTGCTTGTAGTTTTTATACATAGTTGTAGAAACTTTGACCAAACTTATTGTGGTTTTTAAAAAAAAACCGTAAACGTCAGCAAGTTCTTTTTAATCTGTTGAAAATATGGCAGACATCATACTGAGGGGTTTGCAGTCATGTTTTAGAATCCCTGCTGCGTGTTGTTGTCGCCAACCAGTAGCAACTGATTAGTTCCGGTGTCCATTGTATTTTTAAATGAAGATAAATAAAGTAGGTTTCGAATTTGAAGCGTATCTTTTTATGTACGACATCTCACACTTTTGATCAAGTAGACCAACATTTGTGGCTCTATATGTGAGGTATACTCCTAAGCGCTATATTTCTTTAGGATTACCAAAACTGCGATTGCCAATCTTACTCTACGCCTATTCTTACAGAAACCTTTGTCCAGCTGCAGAGAGTAGACTGATTTAGGCCTATATGATAAAGGTTTAAACTCGAAAGAGGTATTTTTTTCTTCTTATTGGGAATAGCGAACCTAGTGGTTAGCAAACCTATGATTATGTAGTCATAATAATAGTAACATAAAATGACATTGGCTTGATGTTAAAATAAGCTTTTTTTTTATTTTTTTACTTTTTATTTACTTATTTCACAATAAAAGTTTTTTATTCAGATAAACTATTAACATATTAACAAAGATGGAAGCTGAAATATATTATTATACAATATTTAAAAGCTAGCAAGCTAACAAGTTTATATTAATAGAGTATAATATACTAAATTAGTAGTTAGTTATAATATAATAATATACTAGCGACCCGCCCCGGCTTCGCACGGGTGCAATGCTGATACTAAATACACTACAAAAAAACTGTGAACGTTGTATATAAAAAAAACATAGTGGCCCGCTCCGGCTTCGCACGGGTTTGAAATATGTCACTGAAAAAATGATTAAAATCGATCCAGTAGTTTTGATTTATTCATTACTGCCCGTGGCTCGCACGTGTTAAATTTGGAGTAAAACAATTCCCCTTTCCCTAATACCATGAAGATTTCCTGCTGTCTTTGGAATATCTAAATTCCGCGCCGCGCGCCGCCGCCCTGGCCGGCCTACCGCCGCAAACGCAACGTCCCGTAATTTTTAAATCTGTAATATCTTCGAAAATATTTATTTAAATCATATTCTGTAAAGGACCATATAGATCAATATTAAATCAACAATGTATTTAAAGTATTTAATTGGATAAGAATTATTGCTGTATTGGTTAACCAATACAGCAATAATTCTTATCGCTTCGAAAATTAGCCATTATTTGTCGTATAAAGTAAATGACAGATACAGATAGACATATACCATCGCGGAGTTTTTTGTAGACCTTTTCAATATGTACAATACTTAGTACATTATTTTGATAAATTTCGTAGGGTTTAGCCTGCGTTTGCAATGTAAGCGGAAAAAATGTGTATATTTACGACATCATATTAGAAACCTCAAAAATAACAGTATTTCTCCACTATTTAATGCATGTTATTATACATATAAACCTTCCTCTTGAATCACTCTATCTATTAAAAAAAAACGCATCAAAATCCGTTCCGTAGTTTTAAAGATTTAAGCATACAAATGGACATGGGGAAAGAAAAAGCGACTTTGTTTTATACTATGTAGTGATATATGGCATATGTAAGCTTCAAATCTATTACAATTTTTATCAATTGTGAATCTGTTTTATGAGTCAGTCAGTCCGTTGTTTAGTAATAGTGTGTTATACGCTTGAAGAATTTTTTTAATTTTACAAGGAAGTAATATTTATGTCAGGCTTATGGGGAAATAAACAACCGTTTAGTTAGATTATTACCTAAAATACTTTTATTTTCTGTTCAAAAGCCTCCGCTATACTTTCACGCTCACGCAAAAGAAAAACTCGTATAATTGTCCTAATATAGCAATTCCACGGGACTAAGCCAAGCTTTGTTATGAACCAACCTCTTTCTAGCAAAAAGGGCCTAAACAGTCAATAAACTCGCGCACTTACGTCCTCTTTGATTCTGCAACAGTGACGCTTACGCCATTTTAATTTTCTCGCCCATAAAGTACGCGGCCTGAGCAATTTGTTTTGGCCAATCAGACGTTGCGTAGTTTTTTTGAAACAGCCAATAGGGGACGGAGATGAGAGCTAGGTTCGCTCGCGAAAAGCACCCGACGTTTTCCGCGCTCGCCAAAAGTGTCCGCCATTTTGAACCTTATTGCATTGTATAATCAGCCATCATGGAAAGCTAGGGCGATTCATGAGGAGTTTTCAGTTTCGAAAAAGCTTACTACGCTGCATTTTCCTGTACACGTGCGGGCGAGAGGGAAATATGGAGTTGTTTGCGTTAAAAAAGGATATACGTACATGGCGTTTACGACATTCTGCGCTTGGTTGGTGGTAAAGTAATTTTCCAGCTTTTATTCGAGGTAGCGTGGGTCTACAATGTAACGTACCCGTAATATGCCTTTAGAACTAAAATGTTCACTACATTTCCCGTTTTTATTGGTCTCTCATAATGTACATCCCTAAGTGCGTTTAGTGGTATCATGAGTTAGAATAATAGGACACAAATGTAGTTTGGCTCGTACAAACTGTTCATTGTACCATTTATGACAAAAATCTTTGTAAAACTTCCGTGCAAGTATTTATACATAGTTGCGCACTGACGATTTTAGGTAGAATCCGTTATCGACAATATTTGATTCAGCGTACCTACTTATCTTGAAATTCAAACTGCAAATTGGTGTTCAGTTACCTATCATTCTTTTCACCGGTAAAATTTAGTTTTAGAAAAAAAGTCATTTGTTTTTTTAGCTAGCTCAATCTAATACTAAAGAGGGATTTA
This sequence comes from Anania crocealis, assembly GCA_949315895.1. NCBI lineage: Eukaryota > Metazoa > Arthropoda > Insecta > Lepidoptera > Crambidae > Anania > Anania crocealis. The sequence goes on from OX438861.1 coordinate 20,020,961, forward strand.
TCTTTTTTTGAAAAGGGTTAACTGTAATAAGTTGTAAAGCTTCAAATTGCGAATTACCGTTTTTCTTTATTGAAAAACAATAAACAAGGTACTTAGTTTTGTTTGAGCATGTGTTAACATTATTGAAGCAATTTTATTAATTTACTGACATGAATTTATTGTTACTTTCATGATAATTAATTATATAAAATAACCTACATATAAATTTGCATGCCCTCTAAATAAGGCAGAGCCTTGTTGAATCTAGAACCCATTGTTTTCCATCTTAATGTACCACACACACTTATGATTATGAGGTCTATGCTATTGTCCCTAACAGATTTCAAAATGGAGTAACTACCTTGCGGGAATAATTTTGGAAGCCTAGATATTAATATACCTACCTATTTGGTTTGCGTTTAAGTTTATTTTTACGTTGCATTTGTAACCAGGTTTAAATTTTAAACCAAACGCGCTCAGTTACGTTCTCTTGCGTTCCGTTTAACAGGAATAATAAACAATCGCGCCCGGCCCAATGATGGCCGTTTATCCGCGCCCAACGCCGCGGTTCGCGAGCATAGACAACTTAATTGTCTGTGGGTGTCTGCGCAAGAAGTATAAATTTATTCACCTACCGAAATATTACTTTGTATCTTGTGTACAGAAAATAACGACAGGGATAAAATATAAAAAATGTTATGCATTTCATCTGCAATCATTGTCATTTTATGACCTTATTATAAATTCCGAAAATTCATTCTAGTTTTTACGACTGACCAGAAAGAAATTGTTCTAATTTCTACTAAAATTTCTTCCCTTTCATGCTCTCCCATAAAACTTTTACAGCGTAGGCATAATGACTAATAAACAAAGCCACAGTCGAGAAAAAAAAACAAAAGCGCGGGAAACATTTTGACGTTTCGTTCTTTTTTCTTTGTTTTTCAGGCTACTTTTATGGTTGCGTTCGAATATCGGTCTGCAATTGTTCAAAAAAGGTATTTATTCTTAAAGTAAGTAATAATGGATGGTTCCCCGCTGTTAAATGTTGTTTGAGAGCTACCAGTAGCAAATGATTAGTTTCGGTCGCCATTATAAAATGTAAATAATCTTGTATGGGGCTCTAACTAAACACTGCTTAAAATGTAGGTTCCGATGACAAACCATATTTGTCACGCTTGGATGGAGTCCCTGTAAATAGTTTGACAGGAGCTTTTTAAAGCCTTTTTTTGGAATGGGCATGCTAAAGAAATTATGTAAATTTTATATTTTACAAGTATTTGTGACTATTATTATAACCAGTTACACATTTATTGTAATATATATATATTCCTTTGTATTTATTCAATTTTATATTTTAAGTTAACAAATGCATTTAATTTTAATAGCAATCTATACCGGTCATTTAAGGTATCTTTAGTTTGATAAAAATTCCAAAATAAAACTCTAGCAAAACGCAAATTATTACTTATACTTTTTATACATTTTCATTCTCTACCTTTGCAAGGAAAATAAACAAAACGGCTGAAAGAAATAAAACCCTCCCGAATAAACTATACATTAAAGCAGTTTCCCCAGCGGACCGACGCCATATTTTCCAGGGAAAAAATGGAGGGGATGTTCGGATGATCGGGCCGGTGTATCCGTGATCCGCCTCGGAACGACATAGGCTAGGGTGACAGCAGTTCTAGATTTAAAATGATATAGCATGGCTGGCAGACTGTGGTAGCTATTGTTACCTAAAAAAAGAAGTTTTTAGTTCGAAGCGTTTTTTAACGGAGTCGACTAATTTAGTTTTTATGTTTAATTTGGCTTAACTCAACCATTTACATTAAAAAAAAGGCATTAAAACAATTCTTAAAATAATGTACCGGTGACAAATTTTTGTGAGTAAAACTCTTTTGTTCGAAAACAGAAAAAAGTGTTCTTAAAATAGGGTTAATCTATTAAATGTCTTTATAATTTTAAAAAATTTACATATTTATAGGCTAAATATACCTAAGTATTAGATTTTAATATAAAATACCAACTTATTAAAGCCTATGCATATGTAATGCTTTTGGTGACACCGCTTCTACCTAGTCATGCGTAAACTCAAAATTAGTAATATTTTTTCAATATTAGGCATTAAGTAAACTGCAGTGGTTGGAATGATTGTAATTTGAAAAATGTGCAGATAATATAAATTTCCCGATAAAATCCTATTCAACACTGCACCCTACTGCCCGGTTGTTTACGACTGGACCGGATTAAAAAGTAACCAGGTATCGTATTATTGAGCTGGTTGCATACAAACAGGCAGCACATACGTCTGTTTGACATGTAGGTAACATATTAACATTCTATGCACAACCTTATTTATACAGAAGACCTCGTGTAAAACATAAAAAAAAACTAAATTGCCAAGGATAGTCATGATTTTAAGTTTGATAAAATTAGATTTTGTTAACTTAGAACTATCCCTTATTTCCTTAGTTCAATTTTAAATACTTTTTATTTTTTCTTAGATCAACTTAAAATCGCTTTTATTTTTTACTGAGATCAACAAAAATAGTTAAATCCGGGAAAATATTAGCTTCACAGACAATAAAAATACGCAACGAAATTAGAATCACCTCATCCTTCCAAAATTAACATTTTTATAAAGAGCTAAATATATCAAAATAAATAAATAAATAATTCTTGCTACCCGTTTATTTGTATCGGTTTTTCAACGATAAATTTTCGATAAAACCATACAACATAACGTCTTTTTAATAGTTTAATTATGTCCCTTCACTGTAAGCAATCTGAATTCAATTATGCACTGCTATTATCTTACAAATTACGTACTGTGTCATCTCACTCATACACCACATATTGGAAAGAGACAGAATGTTTAACTGTCGAAATAATGTAACACAGTTGAACCCGTCAAAACAATAACGTGGATATAATCCGCGCCCGCGATGTACAACGGGATCAGCTACAATATTGGACTAGCATTCAACATCCGACCTTATACCGTTGAAATAAGAATAAAGATGTAAGTGTGATTGTTCGCGACTGTACACACTGCGCCTAGCCTCATTCAATATTGATGAACATATTGCAAAGGACGAGCAGGAATTTTAGGTTGAGTTCCGTATCGTAACTTAATACAAATTAGTTTTTATATGACGTATTAAGCGTATCCCATCTGTTAGAGTCAATTTGATTATAATATTTTTAGCAAATGGCTCTGTTTGTATTGTGTAGTTAATTACAATAACATTTCCAGGATAGTGACAATATTTTACAGGACGAGGAAGCCATCCGTCATGTTAGAAAAGTCCAGTTATGTTTGAGATTTAGGTAGCTAGTTTATTTATTATTATTATTTCAATCAACGGATATATTTTTATGATCTGTTAAAAAAACATAAATCTGCTATAGATTGTGTAAAGCAATAGTGAAGTATGACGTCACGTCAACTCACAGTACCGTCTTTATATGACATGCTATTTATTGATGTCAAAGCCATTCAAATGTTATTTAGGAAAAAGTTTAAATTAATCTGGATTTTTAGGCTCTATTTTCTCATCTAAGGTTTCATCATATCAGCCAAACGCCCACTGCTGGGCATAGGCCTCCCCCAAGGATCTCCACAACGATCGGTCCTGTGCTGTCCGCATCCAGCGGCTTCCCGCGACCTTGACCAGATCGTCGGTCCACCTTGTAGGGGGCCTGCCCACGGAACGTCGTCCGGTACGCGGTCGCCATTCGAGAACCTTTTCGCCCCAACGGCCATCGGTTTTCCGCGCTATGTGTCCCGCCCACTGCCACTTCAACGATGCAATCCTTCGAGCGATGTCGGTTGTTTTAGTTCTCCTGCGGATCTCATCATTTCTGATTCGATCGAGTGGGGAAATACCAAGCATCGCTCTCTTCATTGCTCGCTGGGTGATCTTGAGCCTTCTTATGAGACCCATAGTAAAATCTAAGGTTTATCTTTCACTATTTTCTCATAGCTAAGGTATAATTTTAAGGGAATAGTGGTGAATTCGTTTTTATTAATGATGCCTTATATTCTACCAATGGAAAAATCTTGAAATCCGTTTAAACGCTCTTTCGAGGCATACGTTCTTTTAGTTTTCAACTATGAGACAGCAGATGGCGGTGTAGTTCGGTGCTCTGCCATGGCTCTGCCTACCTACAACGTAAGGGTCGCAGTTTCGACTCGCAGTCGTATTAATTTGAGAATGATCTTTTCTTTACTGACTCGGGTCTGAAACCGATGGGGGTGCTACAGTCGTGCTTCGGAAGAAACGATATGCTGATGTTTTAAGAAATATATTGTTCTGGAGAAAATATAAATTCTAGCTAGAACATAAGAACTTGTCCAGCCATTATTTGTTTTATCTAAATAGAGTTAGGAATTCAAAAAGGTTTTATTTCACTCCAACAGAACCCCGGCCCGGGCCGCATCCATCGCACCGTCCCACGACACTCATGAAAATAAAATCATGGCGCGACCCGCGCGGATTGAGCCGAAATTGGAATCAAAGACAATCCTTTTTCCTTTTTTTATTGCGACAAACGGCGATCGCACGAGTGACGGCCGGGCTGCCAGCGTTAAATTTTATATGGACTGTTCGGTGGGGGTCGGCAGAGGAATAAATCGGTGCGACATAGGAAAATATAATTCATATACGAAACGTTTTATTCTTAAAAAAAAAAGGTTCGAGAATTAAGTTGTTCAACCGTTAAACATCTTACTAATATTATTAATGCAAAGTTTTGGATGGATTTGTTATTCAATCATGCACACTGATGTGGCTAGGCAGCATATATGTATATACATAATATAGGTTATTCATACGAGTACCTAAAGATTTCGCAGAATTTCTAGTTCAAGTTCAATATTCTTCAAGGATAATTTGGTGTCAAAGTTGCAGGAAGCTGTTGGATGCAGGTGGCGCGGAACCGATGGTTGTGGAGGTATGGGGAACTGTTGATCTGTTCTCCCGTGATCATGGCGCTTGCAACAGTGCCGAAATATCGGAAACTCATAATAAATAAGGTACATGGTATAAATCCCGAATCAAATAATGTTAGTGATAGAGACCATGAAAGTTTAAATCAGTATAATACTTATAACCTACTACTATTTAAAAATAATAATATTTTACAACCGGTTAAGATGAAACAGCATTATAAATATATTAAAACTGCTTTTATGCTTTTAATAGGCCCCTAATTCAGCTACCTAACCATTTGGTTATCACATCCATCACACATCACACATTATCAGAATCGTAATAGTTAGCAGGTTTTTGACAGTTCTAGTATGGGCTCAATGTAAAAATCACCCAATACAATCACGATCGAACTGCAATTGAAATAGCTGAATAAAGCCCCAGGTCGGCTGCTTAGTCACATTTGAGCCCATGACAGTTGATTTTATTGTGTCTGTAATTACCAGCGTGCAGCGGTTTGATGTGACTTGTTTTTAACACCAATAAAGCTATTTATTTTATTTATCTGTTTCTATTTCATTTATCTGCATACCTTATTCACACTTTATGGAACGCAATAAAGAACTAAGTATTGAACCGAAGTTATCCAATGCATCCCGTGCTTGACTCCTCGTCCATCGTACGTGAGGCAGGTTTTACTGCTGCGCGGAATTACGCGCCCCCGCTCCGGGCCGCACCTTTATCTAGGATTATAGGCGGAAATGGTTTTCCTGCCATGTTCGTTGGCTTAAAAAAATATCTAGGCTGTACCTTGGTATGGTAGGAGTTTGTCATACTCTGCTGAAAGCGAATTATTTAAGAAACTTTTAGGAGTACTCAACCTTATGTTACTTATATTATAATATTAGATTGACTTAATATTTGCACGTCGCAGTGCGAAAGAATATGCTGGATAATCTTTAACTATTACGTACTTTTTGTAAGCATATTCTGGCAAATAAATGATCTATTTATTTATTTAAAGTTTAACTTCTAACAGTCATGATCTTCGTGGCATAAACATGAAGCAGTCCGCAACTGTAGCTGTAATTTTAGACGAAAACGCAGCCAGGTTCGAATGTCTTAAAAATGACCTTAATTGTCAAAAAATGCCTGATTTCCGCAATAAACAGTCAGCGGTATCATAATATTGGAGACCAGTTAGTTAGGTACGCTTCCTCAGTGTTCCGTGAAATAACGTAACGTCTAAACTTTTCACGTAAAATGTCTGACGTTGCACAAGCAAAGTGTTAGAAAATCGCATTAGCTGAGTAACTATCGTAAAAGTGTATGTTCCTTTCTAATTATTGGAGTTCAAACAGGTACTATTGTTAGCAGATACCAAATTTTTCGCGTTGACAGTCCCAAATATGTATAGCTCAGTTATTCTACGTTAAAAATATTTTTTGTTGGAAACAGGATGGTAAAACTGAAATAGTGTTATTTTTAAAATCGGCTACTGTGAAACCTGGCAACACTAAAATATTTTTTTTCAGTGCCTAACGTAAAACTTTAGTATGGTCTATAAGTTTAACTAGACAAGAACATTACATCATACCATTTACTTGCTATTGATGTTTCAGGAGCACTCATTATAATTACCTAAACGAACAAGCTGTCACGCGCGTTGAACTTGGTTTTAATTAAAATCTTTTTCACGGGAAACGTATTTTTCCGAAATAAAAAGTAACCTATGAAATATTCCGGCCTATAATCTATTTCAGTTGAGTATAGCGTGTTAACTATAAACGATCCTTGCGTATTTATAATACCACACTTACTTAAGATATGGACTATGGTACGACAACGGCAGGTCAACCTACCCAAAAAGTTAAAGGTCATTAAATTGATTTTCAACTTTAAGTCGAACAAGTAGAGATCAATATCAATTGAGAAAATTTGACGTTTTGTAGTAGGTTGATGTGCTGTTGTCTGTAAATTTTTAATTGATGAAAACTTAACAAAAAAGTTTATAACAAAAATAATACTTTCCTTCTTATTTGCCGCATTAGCCTACTATAAATAACTATTATCTTTATTTTACTCCTTAACATAAGTAGATCATAATCAAAACTTGGCTACACATCGAAATGATACTTGGATATTATATTTGCTCCTGATTCAATTTAAGTATTATTCTTATAAGTATACTGTATTATTGTACACTTAATTCGTAAAAAACGCATTTGAATATAGATAATTGACAATTTGAATTAATTTTAGTTTACGGGGTTATTGAACTTATTATTTTTTGTTATTTAACAATCCTTCAAAGATAGTCTGAAAGTTTTCCAAGCTGCCTATTACAGGCCTCTGACGATACTTGTTTTTAGGACTTCCATCTTGCTAAAAATTTTAAAACTAGAAACCCTTTTAGGCACAAGCCAATTTAAAAAAGCAAAGTAATGAAGTATTTATTAACTTAAATACGACACTAAAAATAATAACCACAAAACCAACGACATATTAAAACTTTAACTTTATTTACTGCTTCCTCTAACTATAATAGTGTATTACGAGACTCATCAAAGTTAGACCGCCATTTTAAAAAAATCTTAAAATATGACTCCAGACAAAAGTGTCCCAAAGTTATTGCGGTGGTATCCAAATTAAGATATGGTCGCAATAATGTACTACCGTAAAGTATAGTATGAATAGAGCAATAAAACTTTTTGTGACATTCACCATTAAAAGAAAGGCGGGAAAAGGTATAGACAATCAGTTTGGTCACGGCCTTGGGCGGCGGTGTTTGGCTTTCAAAAAGGTTTGTTGGGATGACAAAATATTTTGGAGGCTGTATTGTTTTGTTTGCTAGAGTTATGGGTGCGTTGAAAAGGTAGGGTGTCCACCAATTTAAGTCAATCAGTCGGTTGGTAGGACTCTTGAGACAGTAGAGGGGAAGTACCCTAAAAAAGTATTTATTTATAGTTTTGTCAGCGTGATTAAAATGGTAAGAACCATGCCAAATTATATTGCAATGTAGTTCCAAAAGATTTTTAAAATACACCGCCGACAGATAGACGTACAGACGGAATTAGCGAATCACACAGAACCTTAAAATAGACCACTGTGAAAAACATGGTATCATATTCAAACTTGTTGTTGCCATAGCTATATTTTATGAACATGAAGTGAATAATTTTGTACATGTTTAATGGCGACAACCTTACATACTACATTGTTCTGATCTCAAGTAAGTGACTTTGTAAAGAACTTGTTTTTGTGGAAATCATAAACAACGAAGATACTACAAACAATCATACCCGGGAAAATGGTAGCAAAATGTATTTGTTTCTAACTTGGAATCGAACCCGGTACATCGGAGCAAGGGTTACGGTGTGGACGCTTCTTCATCACACATGTCGTCACATTATTTACGTAGGTACTAATCGTAAGTTGATATAAAAATATACGTCTTCGAAAGTTCTCGAATTGTTCTATACAAGTCTTCAAAGTAAGTGTGTTGGGGTGGTCACCCTATTAAAAATATCTTTTTCTTTCATTATCAGTGGTAAAGGTGACCGATCTGTGGTCAAAAGAACATAAACGACGCAATAACACATTTTATGAGTAGAAATTATGAAAATATTGCAGCTTTAGTGACGGAAATGTTTGCCTTTTTTATTTGAATAACAAACTTCTATATTTTGCCTAAAACGCTAATAACTGTCAACCGACTTCTATTATATTTTATCTTTCAGTTTTAGGGCTATTTAATGTTTAATTTAAGTCGAAAATCAGAGGCCATAGTTTTAAATAATTAAGCAGAATATTCTTCATCTTCCTCTATAACAACAGGCATATCTAGCTACTAAGAATTAGTATAGCAACACTACTAAAGTTATAGACCAGTTATTGGCTTTACGTACATTAAGATAATATTTTAAAAATAAAATAAAATAAACTTAATTTGGGTTTTTCAACGTGATCACTGTAGGTAGTGTCCGTCCAGTCACATTTTCTATTATGATTACAAACATTAAAGATAATACAATAATTCTGTACAATTAAACCGTCAATTCACTACCTACAAAAGTCGCCTCTCCGCTGATCGAGCACGCTAAACCACTTAGAACGTGTTAAATCCGCCGTAATCCAGTTAAAACCGGCTAAATCCGGATTAATAGTCTGTCAGATTGGCGCTAGGGGCGCTGCCTGCACCTGAGCTCACCCTCGGATCACCCTTTGCCCTTTTTTGCTGTTAATCAACAGTTGTTTTTATGTTCAGGGGATGAGAGATGTATGATATTGTGTCAAATTATTTTTGTTGAGATGTCATTTTGCGGATTTGCACTCACGTTGTGACATATAAGCACACTGTTATATCTTACTTTACTAACATTTTCTCTTACAAATATTTTAAGAATGGGTTTTTTGTTACTCTATCAAGCCAAAACAGGTGAACAAAATATCTTTAAATACAAAATTAGTTATAGAGTTTTAATTATTTTATTTTGATAAATGATGAATGTGTGGACAACATCACATACATTGTTCTGATACCAATTTGAGTAACTACTGAAAGCACTTGCATTTTGGAAATCAGAAACAACGAAGGTACCAAAAAAACTCAGACCCGAGAAAATGTAGAAAAACTCTTTTTTCCTACATTGACCCGTCCCTTAAACCCGGGACCTTGGAGCACGCGACACATTGAAAACCGGTGTGTACGCCACTCCGCTGACTCCGCCACTGAGGTCGTCGATAGATCTGTAGATCGTCAGCTAAAAAGTTTCTTATCTGTGGCTAAGTTTTGCATTTATGTTTTTATTAAATTTATTGTGATTAAATCCTATCTGCACAGACTTCGTTTTGTCAAAAGTTATTGGCCTGTTTCGTCGTTAGTTTTACTATTTTTCTAGGCTTTTTTACATTTTTTATACTAGTTAGATACTTAATTATTAGAGAGAACTGTCATAAACCCAACCATACGGTTTTCAGTTTTTTAATTGTCTTTTAAATTACTAACTGTTGCCCGCGACTTCGTCCGCGTCAATTTCTGTTATTATGATCGCGATTAATATGAATAATTTTCCCCGTTTTTGAAACACTTTTCACTAATGCTTCGCTCCTATTGATCGCAGCGTAATGTTATTTAGCCTAAAGCTTTCTTCGATAAATAGACTATCCAAAACAAATATAATTTTTCAATTCGAATAAGCGCGTTCAAACAAACAAACAAGCAAACTCTTTAGCTTTACTTTAGTATAGATTTTAAAACTTTGTAGGGTTTATTCTAAAGCATGTTTAGAGTTCCTTAGATATTAATGAACCACTAAATTGCTATCATTGATACTCTACCAAAATCAGTAACCATAATCATAAAATACAACAAGGAAGCCACAATTAAGACTATTTTAATTTCAACTTAACATCCATTAACGAACTATCTCTGTAAATGCTTTAGCTTTTTTAGAGAACAAGGATATCCCATTAGAAAAACACAACCCTAATTAACGTGTTTCTCAAACTTTAAATGAAATATTCATTTTGTAGTAGTCATGCAGTTACAAAAAAGACGTGTGGCACTCGGAGATTGCCGCGGTAAAGCTATTGCATAGTATTTTTTATCAACTTATGCAATTATAAAACTAAAAAGTATCACCGCTGTGCCGTTCGGTGCCTGTATTTTCGTTACGGAATTTCTGGATTCGGTCTCCACGCTCAAAGCCCGCGATAGAAGCTATGCAATAGCTTAATTTTATAATTTTATGTATTTTCAAATTTCGACTTTTGTAATTAAATTTTTCTGTTATTTTGGCAGATATGGTTACCATAGGCAACCATACTGTCAAAATCCTTATTTTCTTCTAAATTCTTTTAAATTTCGGAAATTCAAAATTGTTCGATTGTGCCTCGCCCCGAGTGTTAGGTTAGGTTATTTTCGTTACGGAATTTCTGGATTCGGTCTCCACGCTCAAGGCCCGCAATAGAAGCTATGCAATAGCTTAAAAATAATTAATGGAATTTATTAATTTTCGATTACGCTCCTCCTGTAACATTTAAAATGTTTTACAAGTATAAATACTGATACGATAAAAAAACACGCACACTTTTTTAAATACTTTAGTTACATTTTAAATGTTACAGGAGGAGCGTAATTACAATTAAATTTCTAAAATATAATTAAAGTAAACAAATAGATGTTTCATCTTAACTGACTGTCAAACATCTGCAAAGATGTTTCTTTTGGGTGTTAAGAGTGCAAACTCCTAGTATTTGATGAAACTACACTGGCTTACAGCTTACAGCGATAAGAAGCTGTGATGCAGTGTCTCGGTGGCTCAATCCTATAGCGCCGCGCCCGGTATTCATGAAGATGCCGGTTCGAGTTCCGCCTGAGTCATGGTTTTTCAAGTTTAAATACATATTTAATTGAAATTAAATTAGAAAATTATCACATATAGTATTTATATCGTAATTAATACTGTAAAAAGATTTATCTTTAATTTGGGAAATATGATATTAAATTATTGATTTTCCATACAAAGTTTCAATACCTTAATCATAAGATATGATTTTCACGATAAAAACAATAGGCTCGTAATATAGTTTTTCTGCACACTAATATATTTTTTGCATTTCATTATAATCAATTATTGTTAGCGTTAATGTTGTTATATATTATTATAATACGAAAGCAACAAATGGAAGTCACTACGACCCAAAACACATTACAATTACGTATAGTGTTTGCCATTGGCGCCACGCAGCTAACAGTTTGAGTTCCCTGTCATATCTATTTGCGTATAAAAAACTCCCGCTAATTGCGAGTTTATTGGGCGACTGTCATCGTGACATATTGGAGACGTTTACGGAGTACGTTTGATGTTGAGTGCTCACTAAAAAGGTTTGATACGAGTTCTATTAATAAGTTCAATGTGACTGGGTGGGAATTGATAGTCATGGTTTCCGATGGAGTGGTGACGAGGTGAATCGCCATTAACGCTTCAAACCCCAAGCGACAACCGGTTGTCGCGATAACAATTGATTTTAATTGTGTCTGGAATAACTCACGATCGAGGGATAAAGAACAGGGTTACGAGTTTGATTCCGGGATAGGTTCAGGTCTTTGAAATTGAACGTTTGTGATAAGAGTGTCTGATAGGTATGTACCTTGTAAAGTAAATCAAAATATATTATCATCATCATCATCATCAGGCCACTTTTGCTGAGCACAGAACTCTTTATAAGGAAGGATTTTGCCAGTATCGCCGCGATATTTTTTGTTTGCTTAATTTTATAGCACAAGCATGTGCACAAAAGGTAGATAGTTAGATAAACACTTAATTGCACAAAACAAAAGAATATAAAATAATACAAACAATTTAGGATACTGTCCCGGCTTTGCACGGGTGTATCAATATATATTACTTTACCCTTTACTTCGAAGATAGTTTCGGGGGATCCCCGACGAAACCACGGACGTCCATGATCCACCCGCGACGGCAAGCACTTAGCAAATCTTGGTACAGCACGTGTAGATAGTGATGCATGGACAACAGCATCCGCCACCGCAGCAAGGTCCACTGCAGCAGGTTCCGCAACCTCCGCAGCACATCTTGGTTCTGGGGATTAAGGATTACTTGACAAACCTAAAATACCAGGTCTATTAAGACAGCAAAGTTAGTTTGTGGATATAACAGGTTAAATTACTTGAAAGTTTTTTTGGTTCTTTTTGTAGTTACATACTTTTATGTTATATACGGGGCATGTGTGTAGAATGCACCCGGATAGATGGGCTCAAATTGTCACGCGATGGATACCATCAGACGGCTACCGACGAAGGGGTAGACCTAAAAAGAGGTGGTGTGACGATTTGTCTAGCTTCGCGAGAGATTGGGAGTCATTGGCCGCTGACAGAGACCAGTGGAAAGCGTTTGGGGAGACCTTTGCCCAGCAGTGGGATGATGTAGGTTAATAAAAAAAAAAAAATTTCAAAAACGTACTAAAAATTTTGTTTCATACCGTAATTACAGCTATAATTAGCAGCACCTATACCTATTGATACTTAAACAGTGCAAACACTAAAATCATATCATGTCGTAGCTTGCTACTAGAAACCTAAATATTTTGACTTTACCCCCAGCTAGCATAGCTGGATACGAAATAGGTCGTTCCGAAATAAGAACCTCCGTTAGAGCTCGGTCTGCCCCCCTCCCCCCCCACTGGGCGGGCAGATTATACTTTAATGCAATAATTTTGCGTGATCATACAGCGTTTACGAGTTTCGTTGTACAGTGGAAGAGGATTTTAGGGACCTATCTTAAGATATAACAAAAATTTTAAAAAAGGAGTTATAGTATTAAGTTATCATTTTTGAGTTGATGCAAGATGATCGATATAATAGTTTGTTTTGAAAAGCTATGTTCAGACAGAAAACCAGTTTCTTTCGTAACCTTAATTAGTGGCAGGTTCATTCCTGACCATCATCACCGTCTTAATTGGTTCATCAGCTGGTACATTAACCTCTCCAAAAGATATTTTTCAGATATCGCCACGCTTCTCATGTAAAGAAAGAAAGAAAGAAAGAAAAAATATTTATTTAGCATAAGACAAAACCAAATACACATATCAATAAAAAAAAAAATACACTAATCCACAACACTTAAAAAAAAATAACAAACTGATGCCAAAAAGGTCTCCCGCTCAGTATTTCTCGTGGCAGCTTAAGGCATGCCACGACGCTGATATTATGCGGGAGCCTACACATAATACATTAAAAAACAAGAAGTAAACTTATAAACAAGTGACAATAAATAGTGACATGAAAAAAAAAACAAAGAACATAACCATAAGAATAATACATAATAACGAATAAATATAATAATATGCACGAAACAGTTTGGAAATATAAATAACATGCAAAAAATAAATAAATAAAAAGAACAAACAGAAAGGGAAGCCACACGGCAACGGAATTGAAATGGTAGGTGCACGCGCATACCAGTCTATCATTGTGGGGAGATCGCAGCTTTCCCAACGTTGGAGGGAAGGCGCAGGCACACATCTACTTGTCTTCTTTTGGCAGTAACTACTCTATAACGGCCATTTCCAATAACCTATCTATCTTCAGTTTTGGCATGACGGAGATAAAAAACAACTTCTGTCTTTGTTTCTCTGGACGGAAAAACAGAGATAGAAACTGTTTCTTATCTCCGATATGCCAAAACTGAAGATAGATAGGTTATTGGAAATGGCCGTAAGTCACTTAAGGGAACTACTAGAGCTATGTGCTGCCCCCAATTGATTTAATTTTATTACTTCTAAACCAAATCAATTCTCAAAAAGCTAGAACAGTATCATTTTAGCAAATTACCTTTAGTATTTATTGAATCACTGTTAACTGCATTTTATTCTGGCATTCTTTCGTATTGTACATTATTGCTAAGAGCGGCCGCTTTTGGCGTTAGTGACAGATTCGACTTATAAACAACTAATGAAGTTTACTGTGATTCAATAAATAATAGAGGTAATTTTCAAAAATTATAAAATTATATCAATTGGGGGCAGCTCAAAGCTCTAGTAGTCCTCTTAATACGACACCCATAGGATGAGACAGTGTGATGTTATTCTACTCTAAGCCAGCACCACACGGCCTGCTACTGTCTTGCTATCAAAACAAAATTCGGTGCCAACTTTAAAGAAGGCATAGGAATTAGGAGGGTTTTTAAATTGTGGAGTGTTGAACGGTATATTGTTTGTCTCCATCTGGCTATGATACTCTTTTAGTCGCCTCTTACCTCACCCACAGCATAGGCCAGGAAAGAGCAGTTGTGCTAAGTTAACTGACTTTGAATATCTTCAGACCCATTACTAGGCCGTTACCCCACGTGCAGCTGAGAAGCCCCTGTCGGCGCACAGATTAAATTCTCCTAAATTTTGGCGCGAGCTTATGCTTATGTACAAGCGGCGGCGGAGCTTTCGCCATTGTTCCAGTTAAATTTATTCAACCTCAAATAAATGCCAATTATTTGGCTTTAAAGGTCTTTTACTAACTTAGTTCTAGATAAAATTGCTGTTACTAGCGCTATATGGATCTTTTGTAATTTGAGTAATAATAATACTTTTATTTTTATTTACGGAATTACAAACCTGTTTGACAGACCAAACTTATATTTGGTTTGTTATGTAACCCTATATATTCTCTCTTATTAAGTGATTATTTATCCCCTACAAGGTGGACCGACGATCTGGTCAAGGTCGCGGGAAGCCGTTGGATGCGGACAGCACAGGACCGATCGTTGTGGAGTTCCTCGGGGGAGGCCTATGCCTAGCCGTGGGCGTCGTTCGGCTGATATGATGAAGTGATTATTTGATTTTAAGAAAAAAATGTCCTTTGACCTTATAAAGTTTTTGAATGTGAATTTGAACCGTGTGGTTCCGACACAGTAAAAATAGCACAATCCCTTCTCGTCTAGGTGTCGTAAGATGCTACTAAAAGACTACCTACTGCTAAAAGCGGACAGGCAGCATCGTCTTCGCTCACCGCGAAATCAATGTAGCTACAGTAGTTATTGGTATTACTAAATTATATACAAATATAATATACTAGCTGTTGCCCGCGGCTTCGTCCGCGTCAATTTCTGTTATTATGATCGCGATTATTTTTTAACGTTTTTTGCTGATGCTTCGCTCCCATTGGTCGCAGCATGATGTTATATAGCCTAAATACTTCCTCGATAAATGGACTATCCAACACAAAAATAATTATTCAATTCGAACCAGTACTTCTTGAGATTAGCGCGTTCAAACAAACAAACAAACAAACTCTTCAGGTTTATAATATTAGTATAGATAATTATAGTTATTTATACTAAAGCGCTTAGATTCGTTCGCCCTGAGTGTGACTCTAATTGTAACCTTCGTGACAATTAGAGTGATATATCTATATTTATATAAAATCAATTGCTGTTCGTTTGTCTCGCTTAATCTCGAGAACGGCTAGGCCTTTAGCTGATTTTGCTTTTAAAATATTTGTCGTACGCCAGGGAAGTTTTAAACGGTGAGAAAGTACTATGGAAAAATTGCGAGAAAGATAGTAAAAACAACTATTTCTCTCTTAAAATGCTCAACATTAATTTTTTCAGCAATTTTAGGGAAGGGAGAGTTGATCCAGACTTAATTATTTAGGTCCCAAGAAGGCGAGTAGCAGCGTCTTTTTCTCACTCCAAACTGTGATCCAACTTACCAAGCGTGGGTTCAATACGAGTATTGATACTGGCAGTAGGTACACTGAAGTAAGTTATGATGATGAATTTTCTTTTAATGCAAATACTTTTTGAGTAGGTATGCAATGGTGCAAAAAGCAGATGGAAGATTAGGTTCACTGACAATTTAGTTCAAACTGATAGTCGTACTGTGCATTGGTAGAAGGATAACAAATCATATTAGACTGATTAAGGTTGGTCGTTATATACTCTAAAGTAAAACAAAAACTTATAAGTCTTTACTTACTCAAATGACAAACCTTTTGCCTGGACTGTACCCTCACCATAGAATAATATTCAATTATTAAAGGCATAATCCACCCTTATTCGCCCTGAGTAGCGCCACCTACGCGTTTTATCGGTAAACTTAATAATATTAGAATTTTGGAGTACAGTACAAAATACTATGATACTATTAGCTATTTTCAACTTGAAAATACGAATCCTTAATTAAACATGTCAATATCGTTGTTTATTCAAATTGATTGACTAGAACTGTCAATGGATGTTGATTTAGTGTTATAAAAAAAGTGCAAGCTTTGCCGTGATAATGGTGCTGGCAACCGGAGCTAAAATGTTGGAGGCTTTTAAATAGCTAGGTAAATGTAATTGGGAAATCATCAATAAAAATTAACAATTTTATTGGTATAAAATGGTTTTTTTGATTAAAGTTCAACTATTATATTATTTGTGGTTCAACCTACTGTGGACATTTATCTATAAATTCAAGCCTTGTGTTAAATAATGAAATTGACTTCAGGACACCGTCCGTATTACAAGAGGAAAAGCTATGTATGTAGCTACACAGCTGCCATCTAGCGATATGTTTGAATCGCCACTACGCTCTAGAAGGCTGTCTGTAGTCGTTGAATTAGCATGCTTTATTATGTTTTTCTACTCACCAACAGATGTCACTTTAAAAAGAGGTGTAATAAATAACTGAACCTAAACTTAATCATAACTGCCAATGTTTTATTGCAATACAATTTGTTACCTCATTGCTGTACTTTCATAAAAAGAAATATATTTTATTTTACTTTATTTAGGTATTCTCTAAAGAATTAGAGCCATCAGGAAATGTCATCTTAGATAATCTGACAAGTGATGAATGACAGTGACAGTGACATTTTGTTACGATATCAGTCAAAGTTCAAACTCAAATTGATTGTTATGGTTGTTCGAAGCTAAATTACCGTGATTTGATCGTGTTTCTAAATTAAAATGATTGTGTAACTAGGTATCAAGCCACTGTTTCCCGCAATGGACCGGCTATACGCGCTCGGGGTATCTTGCATTGAGTTTATTCAAGATTGGTACGCTCACATAGTTTTATTGATTTTTCTGCGTTTTTACTGCAATAGCGCATAATTATTGAACAATTAGAAACTTTTTAACTATTAATTACATCTCAGTAAATACAACCTCACAAGGCTATGCTTACTTAGTTATAGATAATAAGTAAATTTCCATTTTTTTAACTTTCACGTAGCCAGGGGTTCGTAATGCTTTTACTCACAACCATGCGGCTGTTTAGTGGTTGCCACGGTTTGCAATATTGTCGAAATAATATCAAAGTATTAGGAATAGGTTTGTAACACAAACTCATTACTATATTTTTTTTAGTAAGATTTACAGATCCCGTTTGATTTACCAAAATAAACCTTGTATGTTTTTTAAAATCAGTTTTATTTCTGCAAATAGGCCCCTGGAGGCGCTTTTACACGTCCCAATATTTAACCTACCACTGCTTCGGGACAAATGTGGGCTAGTGCCGAGAAGAAGCAGCGCAAGAAACTCGGTCACTATTGTCAGCCTCTTTTTAAATAAACATGTTTACATAAGATATATGCCAGTGCGAGCTGATACAATTTAAAGCCAAACGTTCCTATCATTTATATAATCATCAATAGTGTAATAGCCCTTTTTCATTAAAACAACTTTGATATATGATTTGAATTTATGTACAGGGAAAGTTATATCTACTCCCAAACATTTAAAAGTAGATTTAAATACGTCAATTTGTATTAGATTACTAAATGAATAAAGAATTTAATTTTTCCTTATAGGTCACATTTTAATTAGGTACATATTTTATTTTTTGGGTAATATGTTGATTAACATATGGCCTATTACCAATTCCTAAAACAATCAGTTTCCTCATTAACAGATTTCACAATAAAATGTAAAATTCAATATCAGTTCTAGTAAGAGATAATTGATATTTTGTAGAGGTTTGAAAGGTCAAACAGTACATATTAACCCAGTCCCTCAACCCCCAGAAGGCACTCGGGTGCCACGATAACAATTGATTTCAATTGTGTCTGGAATAACTCACGATCGAGGATATCATTGAAGAATTTTAAAAGTTATTGTCTTACTCATTTAATTATTAGGCAATATTATCTTATAAGAGGTATCTAAGCCTTATCACTATGAGTTGTTTAAGTAAGTTAACCGTACCGTTCATATCAATATCATGATCACGAGGCAGAAGGATTACATGAAATTAGAAAATATGGCAAAACTGGCTAAACCTGCGTTACCACAGAAGTTACCAGAGAAGGGTAGAGTGAACAGAAGCGTACTGTAGATTGACTACTGCTCAAAATCCACCAATTACTGATTCCGAGCACTGTGATTGGTCAGTTCACACTTCACTCCACACTCCTAAAAGAGTGTTGAGTCTCAGGCAGTATAGTGTACCCTAGTTTTTTTTAAATAGTGTTGCTTCATTTAACAAAACAATTAATTGTACACTATATTCTCAAAATAGCCACATTTTAAAAATAAAAAAAAATGTGTTTTGCAATGAATAAAATCTATCTTAAAATCTACTTTTCAAAAAAATATAGGTTGTTAAAGGGTTGTTAAGGGTATATAGGTTGTTAAAGGGTTAATATTATGCCAAGATGGACCTTGCATATATTTTTGTAAATGATGAATGTGGAAATCATGATTATTGATTCAATTTCAGGTTTGCCGATTCAGAAGGCTACTTCGAGTGGGTGAACGATCTGTCCAACCCTCACCATGTCATGGAGTACCTGTTCCCGTTCATGTCTGCCTTGGACTCTGTGTTCGCTGCTCAGCTGCTGCTGTGCATGTCATTCGGAGGCTGGTTGAATGCCGTCATGAAATGGTGAGTTCATCAATAATTATGAGAACTAGAAACACAGTCCCGTACAAAAATAAAACCTAAAACTGTCCATGGTTGAATGATTCACATTGATTTTATTAAAGTGTCAACTTTATAATTCGTTCCCTAATGTAGATATACAACCACAGACATTGATAGATAGGCCTAGATGCCACAAATGCACTCATTTCTATAAAATCCGCGCGTGCCGAAATTTGCTTTCACTGCTTGCTTCAATGAACAGGTACAACATCTTTAAAACACATACACAATAATACACAGGTATACAACAGTGGATATTCACATCATGATGACTCATGTTGTATCTATTCGTTTGATATAGGTTTTATTTTGATGACATACCTTTTAATCCCTGATCGTGAGTTATTCCAGACACAATTGAAATCAATTGTTATCGTGGCACGCGCGTGCCTCCTGGGGGTTAAAGGATTAAAATATAAAATGAAGACATAGGTTATAGTTTTTTTTATAATTTTCCTATGTTTATTTTAAGTATTTTTTTTTATCATTATTAATTGTATAAATATTAATCAGCTCTTTTTTTAAATTTGGAATTATAATTTATTTTAGTTCTATAAAATTTTCAACGCAATATGTGTTTGCTATGAATGAAAATTTGAATTTGAATTTGAATTAAATGTGCACCCTTATATCGAATAGCTGGTGCACACACACACACACGACGATTTAGTTTCTATATTATATCAGATGGTTACATGCAACCAAGTTGAAAAAGCTTGGTTGCTCCTTTGGTGAAAATGTTTTCTTGACTCTGTATCCAGTTGTTTGACGACCATTTGGATCAGTGGTAGTTAACGCTGCTTCTGAGCCATGGGTCGCGGGTTCGATCCCCGCACAGTACAAATATTTGTGTGCATGAACATGTCTGTTTGTACTGGTCTGGGTGTTTTTCTATGTATTATAAGTATATATTTATATAAGTGCGTTGATCGGTTGTCTAGTAGCCAATACGACAAGCTTCGTAGTAGTTGCTTAGTTTGCGACTAGATGGCTCTGTGTGGCCCAGTGTGGCCACATGTCTGAAAAATATATTTGTTTATGCCAAATTCCTTATGTGACTGCTCAAATTCAGGTGGTTACTAGAAGACCGTCCGTACTGGTGGATCCGTGAGACATCTTTCTACGCAGGCGTCCGTCGTCCCCAGCTAAGGCAGTTCCGTCAGACGTGCGAGACGGGGCCAGGCAGCCCATCGGGCCACACGACGACCACGGCCATGATGCTGCTGCTGGCTATCATGTGGATATCGCATGTTATGAATGACAGGTGATTATGACTTTTATCCCTTGGGATAAAATGAGGCTTTTATTCCTTGGGATAAGTGTATAATCTTATTTATTATCCCACAGGATTAACGGTTCTTATAGAGCAATAAAAACATTTTGGTTTCAGTTTTATATAGCTGGATCGTATTTTTACTATTGCAGCCACTTGCGAGTAATTTTCATACTTCACTGCTGGGGATGGACGACAAGAAAAAATACAATAAGAAAACAGTCAACTTTGTAAAGAATCTATACTTCTATACTAATATCATAAAGCTAAGGAATTTGTTTGTTTGTTTGTTTGAACGCGCTAATCTCAGGAAGTACTGGTTCGAATTGAAAAAATAATTATGTGTTGGATAGTCTATTTATCTAAGGAAGGCTTTAGGATATATAACATCACGCTGCGACCAATCGGAGCGAAGTATCAGTGAAAAATGTGGGAAAAATAATCGCGATCATAATAACAGAAATTGACGCGGACGAAGTCGCGGGCAACAGCTAGTTATCTACATAAAGGTGGACATTCAAACCTTTTACACCAAAAAGTGGACTCTAAACATACAACTCGTAACATAAATGTTCCTTCGAACTTTTGTTGTGCCTATCAGGGTACATAGAGATATCACAGTGTAACACCCTTTTGTAACGTAGAAAATGCAAAACATTATAGAGTAACGAGTATCGAATTCCTTTCTTTAGGCAAAAAGTTTTTTCAAAGCCGTTAATATTTGTCATCAAATAAAATAACGAGAAAACCGGAAAATTTAACACATAAGCTGAATCTCGCTATGTTGTGGCGCCATGGATTCTGTCTTACGGCCGGTCCCAATAATCTATCTATCTTCAGTTTTGGCATATAGAAAACATCTTCTGTCTCTGATTTTGCCGTCCAGAGAAACAAAGACAGAAGTTGTTTTCTATCTCCGATATGCCAAAACTGAAGATAGATAGATTATTGGGACCGGCCGTTAGTTGAAGGTCCAATGTTTGTACAGACAACAGCACGTCAACCTACCACATAACGTTAAAATTTCTCAATCGGGGCTATCGCTAGTGAATTTGCCACTAGAGGCGCTTGTGTCGCGTGAGGTCCATTATCATTCACTTTTTACTGGTTTTAGCGGGCTTCATTACATAAATTATAATTTCTTTAATTTACCTGCTGGAAAGTGATCTCCTTCGTAAAATTATCGCAAATATGGATTATTTGGCGATTAATGTGAACGCTTTGAAAGCAGAATCAAGAAAAAGCGCAAAAATAGGCGGCCTTGAAGAGCAACTATTTTAGAAGTTAGTTTGTTGATATGAAGATAGTTATTTATAAATAATATACTTTAATTAGATTCAAGATTTCAAATTTTGTTTCGGCGCCGATCTTATAAATTGCCTTTGACAGCTATTCCGGACCTCAGTCTACAGTGGCGCCAACTGGTGAGCAAAGAAACGGTAGTCCACATTGATAATAATCTTTACTTGTTGGACTTAAAGTTGAAAATCAATTCAATGACCTTTAACTTTTTGGGTATGTTGACCTGCCGTTGTCTGTACATCACGCCAAAAGGGTTTTACATTCACGGTTTAACTTATGGCTGTATGACGCGATTCCTAGACCGTGAAAAACCACTTTAAAAAAAACACTGATTTGAAACTTTTTTGGCGGCTTAAAATAGGCCAGTTACAATATAATTCTTTGAAAATATTGCTATTCAATTTCAGAAAGTTCTACTTCTGGTGGTGGAAGTACATAGTGTATCCGTTGTTCGCGGGCGCGCTCGGCTCTGTGATGCTCGCGCGAATGTTCGTCGCCACTCACTTCCCTCACCAGACGCTTGTGGGCGCTTTAGTCGGTGAGTTGCCGATGTTAATACAATCTTTACTTCTTTAATATTATAAATACGAAAGTATTTTTGCCTGTTTGTTACGCTATTATGCCTAAACTATGCAGGGTATCCAGTAAGTACGACAACAAACTTAAGGAAATGCAAGGTGTAAGGGTCATACAAAAAAAAAGACAATGTGTCATAGTTTTCGAGATACTGTTTTTAGAAAATATCGAAATAAACACTTTTTTGTATTGCTATAAATCATAACCCTTCCTGTTGGTTCGTAGTCAGAAACGTTGTCAACTTAGATATACAGGATGAAATTAAACCACTTTCCAAAATTTTTATAGGCGTTCAGTATCGTATTTAGAGCCTATTTATGAATATTTATTGCAATATAGTTTAAAATTTTCGGGTCCTAGGCCTGTTAAAGTATAAAGGGAAATCAAAAACTTATAATAGTATCGTAATGAATGAATGAGATGCGCATCGCGTAAAAAAAGTGTTGCTAGGCGGCCGTATAAAAAATTTTAGTTTTTTGGCGGACAGTTTCTAACTCTTGACATTTTTGCACTGGGCTATACCAAAAGAAAAAATAATACCTTCCAAATAGGTAATTAAAATTTGATAGGTGGTTAAAATTACATCCTGTATATGTATGTTTTCCTAGGTTCCCTCCTAGCCCCGGCCCTCTGCATCTATGTATGCGACCCGTACGTGTGGGGCTTCGGTGCGCACGCGCACTCGGACACGCGCCGTGCGGTGGCGTGGCACACGTTGTCCGCGATGGTCACCGTCGCGATAAGTGTCGTCACGTACTTCAGTCTCACCCTGTGCGGATGGGACCCGCATTGGACGGTTAAATTGGTAAGTGAATAGATTTGTACTCTTTAGTCGTATTATTATTTGGTTGAACTCGGTGGCACTTTTTTTTATAATAATCTATGTGCATGTACGTACCTTTAAATGGTTAAGTTTATAAGAACATTCGTTCTCATAAAATGTATCAGTCAGTGCTGTTGGTGTTCCGAATAAAATAATATAAAATAATTGTAAAATCTATATATATATAAATGAATCCCTATTTCCCTTGGCCATCGCATCACGCGTGAACGGCTGGGCCGATTTTGCTTATTCTTTTTTTGTTTTGTTTGTTAATATCAGGAGAATGTTCTTATGAAAGAAAAAAAGAAGAAAAGTGCGCGAGAAATTAGGAAATTTAAGAAAAATTAATCACCATACTAAATTATTTGTAATGTAAACTTAGCGCTTTGACAATTTAAACTTTTTTAATGTAACATTATGGAGTTTGACATAACATTGACATAATGCGTGCTACAAACGGTTACAATTTCCAGTGTGGTTAATTATACCAATTTGAAATCAATATTCATAGTTAAGATATAAACTTGAAAAATTTTGTCTTAGGCGGGACTCGAACCCGCATCTCCTCGCATGCCGGGCGGGTGCCATACCATTAGGCCGCCCGGCATGCGAGGAGATGCGGGTTCGAGTCCCGCCTGAGACAAAATTTTTCAAGTTTATATACTGA
Source organism: Anania crocealis (assembly GCA_949315895.1). Lineage (NCBI taxonomy): Eukaryota > Metazoa > Arthropoda > Insecta > Lepidoptera > Crambidae > Anania > Anania crocealis. The sequence goes on from OX438861.1 coordinate 20,044,942, forward strand.
TATTATAAGTGCAATTAAGTTGCTAAAATATCAAATAAAGTATAACATCAATATACTTACACCGTGCATTTTTTACCGTCTGACTAATTAAGCCCACATTATCTAACCATTATGTACCTATAACATCTTGGCAGTGTTATTTTATTTTATCAATTTAAATAAAGAATAACATAAAGTGTTGCTTTAGACTATTAATTTTGAAAGACGCTGTGACGCGCGTGGACACCGCTCTGTAAATACGTCCGTGTGCGTCACAGTGTTTTTAAAAATAATTAGTTTAATCAATATTTTTTTTTCCGAAGTTTATTTTTACTGGTAAAACAAAATGACACTGCCAAAATGTTATTTATAATGGTTATATAACGTGAGCTTTGTTTGTCGGACGGTTAAAAAGGCACGATGAGATATAAATAATAAAACCGGCCAAGTGCGACTCGGACTCGCGCACGAAGGGTTCCGTACCAAAATGGCCAAGAAAACGGGTTTGTTGTATGGGAGCCCCCCTTAAATATTTATTTTATTTTGTTTTTAGTATTTGTTGTTATTGCCCGAATTGAAATTTTCACAAATTATGTATTTCTGTTACCGAAAAGAAATACATAATTTGTGAAAATTTCACCTGTCTAGCTATCGCGGTTCTTGAGATACAGCCTGGTGACAGAGCGATGGACAGACGGACAGACAGCGAAGTCCTAGTAATAGGGTCCCGTTTTTACCCTTTGGGTACGGAACCCTAACTAGGTACACAGTCTGATAAAAAAATGACACCTGAAACTGTCCTCAATGGCTATCGCTATCGCTAGGCTATCGCTAGGCTATCGCTAGTGAATTTGCCACTAGAGGCGCTAGTGTCGCGTGAGTTCCAATATTATTCACTTTGAACTGGTTTTAGCGGAATTTGTTGCATAAATTATAATTTCTTTAATTTACCTGCTGGAAAGTGATCTCCTTCGTAAAATATCGCAAATATGGATTATTTGGCGATTAATGTGAACGCTTTAAAAGTGGAATTAGGAAAAAGCGCGAAAATAGGCGGCCTCAAGAGCAACTATTTCAAAAGTTAGTTTGTTGATATCAAGATAGTTATTTATAAACAATATAACCTTAATTAGATTCAAGATATAACACTTTGTTTCGGCGCCAATCGCCTTTGACAGCTATACCTCCGGACCTCAGTCTACAGTGGCGCCAACTGGTGAGCAAAGAAACGGTAGTCCCTATTGAATGATTGCCGTTGACGTCATTTCAGTGTTAACTTTATAATCGGTAAAAAATAAATTATGTCGGTTTACAATAGTATGGGTATTTATGTCATGGTGCATCTATTTGATTGACTCATTCACTCACCCACTCTCTTCCGTCACACAAACACACTCGAATGACACTCTTAGTTGTAACATTTTCAGTATGTAGTACAATTTTCAATATTCTATTATGTCTTGGATGAATTAACCACTGGATATGAAACGCAAGAGCGAATGTATGAAAACATCATCAACCAATTTCTGCGGGGCGGGGAGAGATTATCGTGTCGATTATTGACATTTAGTGCGTGAAAGTGTCGATATTTTTCTATCGATATGTGTTGAACGAATGAATAACCGAATCTTATGCAAAATGTTTACTTTTATTTTTATTACCAAAACAAAAATTAAATTATGGGCACGTTTAAGTAAGCACTAACCATAAAACGAATAATTGAAACATGGTACGTCGTCTTATATAAACAGTCTGGCAAGTAACACTAACCAGAACTTCCTAAGACATTGTGAAACAGGCCGTAAATACACATAGCCTAGTACCATTAAAATCCTCCAATGGTATAATCTAGCAGTAGATGAGCTTACGCTTTGGTATGATACTAACAATGTATTAATAATAGGGTTTTGATACGATTGGCTTATAAATGAATAAAAATGAAATAAATGTGGACAATATCACATACATTGTTCTGGTCTAGTGTTGAAAAAAAACCTTAAAAAAACTGTTTTTTTAAGGACTATTTTTTTTTTCAAGAGTACGAAATCCAAAACTTTTAAGACAAATACTTAAGAATACATAGGTAATAGAGTTTTCGGTTTATTTTTAACTCTACTATACTTTTCTGGTGGTACTAAGATTTCATGAATATATTGGCAACATTTTTACATCAACAAAAGGGAAATCCCCAAATCAATTACATTTGCACACGGAGAAATCCCCGTTAGGTTTATATTTATTTGAACGTAGTTGGCTTAGCGCAGTTGGGGTGTGTGACGGTCGGAGAAAGTACCTGAGTATGCCGAAACGAGTCGGTTCAGGCCGAAAAATATCGGCTGTGGCCTAAAATGTAACGCAGAAAAAAAAACAAATTTAGAAAAAAAACAACGGTGCTAAGTTATTTTTCATGTTTTTTTTTCAAAAAACTGAAAAAAAAACAAATTGGTTTTTTTTCATTTTACATCACTATTCTGGTTCCAATTTGAATAACTAATTAAAGCATTCGTATTTTGGAAACCAGAAACAACGAAGGGTGGTACCTTCGTTAACACCCAGACCCGAGAAAATGTAAAAAAAACTTTTTTTTCCTACATTGACCCGTCCGGGAATCGAACCCGGGACCTCGGAGCAGGCGACACCTTGAAAACCGGTGTGTACGCCACTCCGCCACGGAGGTCGTCGCTTATGATTCTGCTTCAAGGATTTGTCGTACTTGATGCGTTCTGCAGTCAGAAGAATACAAACCTGATGCAGGCAACGTTTTTATTGATCGGACCGCAGAAGGCATCCAATATGCCAATGACTAGATAAATGAAAAATAAAAACTCGAAGAAAATAAAAATGACTTAGTTATAAAAAAAATACTTAGTTGTGAATAAAACAAAAATTTCTTTTAAACGAATTTGTAACTAATCTATGTAATAATCTCTCTAAATCTATTAAATAAAAAGTTATCTCATCTTAAAAATTTCATTGTATACATTAATAGAATCACTTTTTTTGTCAAACAACAAAAGATTTTCTAACATTTTCCACAGTGCTATAGTAAAAAAAAAACTGGTTATAGCATCTTTGTACAGTCGCTTATGGTTTTTTTGCGTTAGCATTAAAACACTGGTATAAAATGGATACCACATATTCGATGGTGTTTTGTGGGGATCCATTTTGCCTCTCTTCGGACGGCTTCGACCCACTTTGTTTTCCTTAATGGATCTACAGGAAATCTGAAATTATAATAATAGGATGTATTGTAATAAAATATGAAGTTTCAAATTTTAAAGCAAACTGTTGTATTTTTAAGATTAAGTACTTTAATCTACTCTAGAGTTAATAATTTTACAGAATTATAATTTTATTTCAAAAGTATTTAGATTATAAACTTATTAGTACGTTTATCGATATGATTTATCGACAATTGTCAAGCACAATTAAAACTAAATTGACAGGTGAACGATAATCCTACCGAATGAAGTACCTATGCGTCATCTTGTTGCTTTTGTAGTAACTAACCACTAATTTTTTAAATGGCAATGTAACTTTTCTCTAGGAAAACTCATTTCACTATTTTAAGAAAAATAACAACTTTATTGGGATAAAAAGTTACTTACGGATGAAAAGAAATATTTTTGTCTTGCCGCTACAATTTTTACACAAAAATACGGCACATTTACCCATTTTTTCCGACACTGTCTCTCACCGAGCTCTGCCACCGTACTGACAAGACGTCACATGTAAGTGAGGCTAAAAAGCCCGCTTCGTTGCCAAGGGGGCACAAGCGAAATTGTCCGTCATTGCGCGTCCAGTGGTTTATTCGTCCAAGTATTATGTCTAGAGAACAGCTAAAGACTTTTGTCACAAGTAGACTTACTAATACTGTAAAGAAGATTGAATTGACGAGCGGCGGGAAATGGTTCATAAAAGACGCTTACGTCTTCACCGTCTTACTGTCCGTTACTTCTATCGATAGCCACATAGATAGATACCTAAGAGGTGGTTAGCGATGGGCGATTGTTACTAAAAACAATCGAACTATTCTATTGTTGTGTTTATTCGAATACATTTGAATAGCTATCGGTGTTATTCGATTGCCATGTCGCGTCGATTATCGATCTCGGGCTGGGAGTTACTAAAAACAATATAATCTACATCTCTACCCGCCCGCGCTCCTATGATATCGTTCTAGGCGTAATTATTAATCGATTGTTAATTTTCATTTGATTATTGTTTGGCAACGGCAATCGAATAAGAAAGTGTACACACAATCGCCCGTTGCTAGTGGTGGTGCTATTGTTATTTATGAGCCGACAATATGATATAATAATATATTTTCTTAGGCTTTCCGTTGGTGCGAGAACCCAGAGGACATACACGTGTCGACCACCCCCATGTACGCGCTCGTCCAGTCGACGGCGAGCCTGCTGGGCTGGGCGCTGTCCGTCACGCCGGCCGTCGCGCAGTGAGTACACACTAAGCGATGTACAGGTGTTGTGAAACTATCGACAGTTAAAAAAAATTGGCTTAAAATCACAGAACACGGAACAGAGGTTAGAAAGGCGATGTAGGCGGGGCAGGCGCGTCTCGGAGGTTGCTCATACTTCTGTCAAACAAATGCTCATACTTCTGCCTAAGTATGAATGTAAGTGAGCGCTGTGATTGGCGTTCTTGGAACGCGTTTATGTGTAGTGGAGCGTAAGCGGAGACATCAGTTCTCATACAAATGACGCATGACAGCCTTTCTGTGCTTAAAATCATAATGATCAAAATCAAATTATCGGTTGTCTAGTACCCCATACGACAGGGTACTTAATAGTAGCTTAATTTGGGACTAGATGGCTCTGTGTTGCCCAGTGAAGCATGTCTTAAATATTTAAATTTAAATATTAAAAAAAAAACATCTGGTTAAAAAATTAACAGTGTACGGGATTTAATGCACTGTATTAATTAATGCCCACGTTATGTAACCATTATGTATACCATATTTGCAGTGTTATTTGGTTTATCAATAAAAATAATCTTATAAAAATATAAAATACTAGCTGTTCCCTGCCACGCTTCGCTGTGGCACATTGTGATTGTATGGTTTTTGTTTTTATTGTTTTTATAGTTTTTTTCGCGGTCGCGGATAAATACATAAAAACAATCCTTGATGCGGATTATATATTATGCTAAAAGTTCAGCTCGATCGGTGCAGAATTTTTTGAGTTTTTGAAGCGTACTCAAACCAACATAACATTTTAATATAGGTATGTGTAGATTGAAGATTGATTTAGACTATTGAATTTATATCACGCTGTGACGCGCACGGACATATTATTTAGCTGCGGCCGGGTCCCGAGTGAATGAACCTTATTCACTGCGTTCGTTCTGAATAAATATTTTATATTTTACAAAGATAATTTTTATTTACAAAAAAAATAAAATAACACTGCCAAAATGTTATACACGATAGTAACATTACGTGGCCACTATTTGTCATGCGCTTAAAAATCACGTATACCGTGTCGGTTACTTTTGCACATACAGTGTGGATGCAGTTACTGTGGCTTAGGTACTATGCTTAAGCTAATTTAAATGCATAATAATATCATTAAAATCGACTTAATTCCTTCCAGATACCGACACTACACTAAAAACCGCTCGTTAATACTGTCAGGATTCACCACGTATCTGTTCTTCTACGGCGCGAGCTACCTCCAGGAGAACATAGACAAAAACAGTACTCTATGGTTCTACTCTATGCAGTTTCTGCTAGCGGCTATCAAACCCTTCTTGTACCTTCGTGTTGTGCCTACGATATCGATGTTGCCTTATCCCAGCCCTAGTGCCGGTAAACATAAAAGAGAATAGATTAATTTATTTTAATAGGTCAATTCTAGCTTAATTGAAAGGTTGTTTTTATTTTAAAACGATAGACAATATACAGGATGAAATTTTAACCACCTTCCAAATTTTAATTTATCAATCTACGAGGCAAAAAACAAATGACGTATTTTTTTCTTTTGGTTTTAGCCCAGTAAAAAAATAAAAATCTAAAATTTTTGATACGGACGCCTCGCAACACTTTTTTTACGCGTTGCGCATCTCATTCATACATAACGATACTATTCATAAGTTTTTGATTTTCCCTTTATACCTTAACAGGTCTAAAACCGTAAAAACTGAAAACTATATCGCAAAAAATATTTTCGGGTGACAACTTGATTTACATTTTTCCTTCATAAATAGGCTCTAAATACGATACTGTACGCCTATAAAAATTTTAGAAAGTTGTTAAATTTTCATCGTGTATACAGATACTTTGAATTCGAGCACAATCTTAAATCGACATCGACGACCTCCGTGGCGGAGTGGCGTAAACACCGGTTTTCAAGGTGTCGCCTGCTCCGTGGTCACGGGTTTGATTCCCGAACACCAAGACCCGAGAAAATGTAGAAAAACACATTTTTTCTACATTGTCCCAATGTAGAAAAAAATTGTTTTTCTACATTTTCTCGGGTCTTGGTGTTTGTGGTACCTTCGTTGTTTCTGGTTTTCAAAATACGAGTGCTTTAAATAGTTATTCAATTTGGGATCAGAACAATGTATGTATGTGATGTTGTCGACATTTATTATTATTATTTATTAAAAGGGGTTGTAGTGCAGGTCATATGCAATATTTTTGTGGAACACTGTTACATGTTTAAATGTAACATTTGTGAGATATTTTTATTTTATTATAAATCCTAGATACCAACCAGGTTTTTTATAATTTATTTTAATAAAAATATGTTAGAATGGTTAATTTTAACATATTTCTGTTTTTTTTTTAATAAATAATGGGCTTGCTCTTGACTACATACTTAACTATACGGTTAAGAAGCCTAAAATGAAGCGAGCTTACCCAGAGGTAGTGGTTCTCCCACACACCAGCGGAACACAGAAGATTAGTTTGGCTCTGGACTCCGGCAGCAGGGTGGTAGCGTCCAGGCGGCCTCTCACGAAGCCTACCACCGCAGAGGGATCCGTTAGCCGTCATCATTGGTTACAAACCAAAGATGCCGTTGCCCAGGGTGGACCACTAGGAGGTAGATCCCACCACCCCAAAAAGTAATCTTTGTGTATGGACACAAACATTTTGTGTATGGACACAAACATTTTGTGTATGGACACAAACATTTTGTATATGACCGGTACTATAACTAAGATGGTTCAAGATTGTGCTGTAAACTAAGTCACCCTGTATAATGATAGCAGCTAACTTTTTGATGTTGTATCTTAAAACTTAACATTTGTTTTGGAAAAAGGTTGCTTGAAAAGTACTCAAATATGAAACTAGTTATTTATTTAAGTATAAGGTCTAAGGCGTATAAAGAGTTACGATATTGGTATTAGCTTTTTAAAAAATACACAGGTAAAAATTCCAGCTATTTATATATTTTAATTGAACACTATTCAATCAATCAGCCTATTGCAGCCCACTGCTGGACGTAGGCCTCCCCAAGGGCACGCCACAGTGCACGATCCCCCGCTTTTCTCATCCAAACACTATTGCACAAACTAAAAATAAATATTGTGTCGTTAATTGCTATTACAATTTATGTTCAATTTATTAATACTGACCGACATTCAAATTTTAAAGAAGTCTCGTAAGGGGTAAATTTTCAACTTTCTGGCTGCTTCTCGTGTGTGACTGTATGAAAAGAATGTCTCTATTAAAAGATCATTTTTATTATTCATTTTCTCTCTTTTTAAATTTATATTGCACTTTTTAATGCTCTTTATGTAGTCCTTAGAAAAAAATACTATAACGTTTTTTTAAATAAAATATTACTTTGACATAGATAGAAAATTGATGTTTTATTGTATTGTTATTTAATGTTAAGAGTCAATTACTTCAACTATGAAATCTATGAAATCGATCTGAAAATATGTAAACTAACTATACTTGCAATGTGCTCTAGACAAATATTATAGACACAAACTGGAATATAGTAATCGTGTGATTAAAGGCTTGGACACACAAAGGGCGTGATTATCACGAACTGGAGTCCCTACATTATTATACATATTTGGAATTACATATTGTATATTATTTTATATCTTTAATTGTTTTAGTGTGTTGATTTCAAAGCAGGTCTTTTTAGTTCAAATTCTTACGATACTGCGTTTTTGTTTTCTGTAATAATTGTTAAATTTACGATTATTATATGAAACTTATTTGGAGAACCGGGTTAAGTGTTATAATAAGTCATCCTGGTCATCTGGATAATTAAATGTATGAAGCAATAATAATGTTACCTATTAAATTCTCCCTTGTATGACGTGTGGGTATAATTCTAGTGTTATTGTATAGCTTTAAATAATAATTGTTTAGAAGAATAGGGGTCATCTATAAATTACGTCACACGATTTTTGAGATTTTCAGACCCCCCTCCTCCCCCCTTGTCAGACATTTTTACGAAAATTCCCATACTATTTTGCCCCAAAAAGTAAGACCCCCCGTTAAGGTGTGTCGTAATTTGTAGACGGCCCCATATCTAAGCCTAAGGTTCCACAAAATAGAACCCGCGGTGGCCGTAAAATAGAGACATGTTGATATGGCCTTGACGCGACTTCGTTAGGTCGTCGGTGCGCTTGGTGGGGACCGCCTACCGCCTTTTTAGATGGGACCGCCTACAGATCGTCGTTCAGTGCGTGGTCGTCGTGGAATATTCCAGAATCTTTCCCAACGGCCATCGGCTATATTTACCATGTGTCCCGCCTACTGCCACTTCAGCTGCGCTGAGTGGCAACCCTTTTGCGTGTTGCCCTTTTATGTTGTTTGTGATATATTTGTGAAACAGATCCAGATAAATATTATCTATTTCTGTTTTTATAATTTATTTATTTTATTTTGCATAAAAATTGAATTTGTAAGAGAAATAATGTGATGTAAAAGTCCAAAGAAAAGAATGGCAATAAAATTGTGACAATGACTTAGTTATAAGTATTTTCATTTCTTTTTTTTATGTAGGTAAGTATATTTACAATCTCGTACACATGCTTTATTTTATTAATTACTATTGTGAACCTTTTCGATGTTTTTTTTTTTAAATTATTTAAATTGCTCTTTGGTTTTCGATAGTATGTTACTCGTATGTATGCGAGTTTTTTTGTCATCTTCCAAGGCAAAGTAATATGACTATCTATTCAGAGTAAAATTGCCTTTACTGTATCATCTTTTTGCATTGAATGTGTATTTTGCACTTCTAATAACATATGAATACGACAAAAATTTTTTTTTTAATTTAAACTGCGTTTCAATTTGTTTCTATGATAATTTGTGTGTAAGAAGTACCTACCCACCATATGAGCGCCACTTAAATGTTCGGATATCTTTCAAGTGTCCATTTTTTTTCCATTTGGTTCCATTTTCATTACAAGATTTAACATTACATTATAAGGTAAATAGTGGCCGCAGCAAACAGTATGTCACAGCCATGTGGCAGCTGCGGGAACTACTTGGGAAAAAAAGCGCATAGCCTATTCAATTTTTTATTAAATCGCTTTATTTTGTTTCTAATTAACTATTTATGTAAATTTCCTAAATAAATGAAAGGACCTGAAATAAGGCAGGCTACAAACAAAAAGGTTTGTTTTGTTTAAGAAGATATCTGTAGTTCTTAATCTAAGAGCTCAAAATATAACCCACGTATTTATAAAGAAGTAATTACTTATTGCTTAAGAAAGTCATAACTTAAAGTGTTCATACCTAGTGCTTAAGTTCAAGAAATTGGTCACCATTAATAGTCATATTATTTGACTGAAAACGCTAACTTTTGGTAGTTATAACTTCTAGTAATTTCTTGATTAAGGCATACAAATTGTCTCTCAAGTAAATACTTGTAGTCAAGTAACTACTACTACTAGTTTACTTATTTATAAATACGGGGGTAAGAGTTGTGCGAAATGATGACGATCGTAGCCTACTTTATTATAAGGACTGGTGAAAAGAACCAACCACGCTTGTATTATAAACAGAGATCGGATGCCGATTTACCTAAAGTTCGTTTTGAGCAAGAACATTATTCCTGGGATGCTTTCGATACGAAAGTGCATTCCATAAAAGGCAACACTTCAATTTTAGGCAAATATGCATCCGAGTATCCGGTCTCTAATTATAAAAACCGGGAGGGTTCCGTAACAAGTTTAACAAAAATACCACAATATTTTGATGACTGCAAAAATAACTTTGTTTTTCATAGTGTTTGTATAAAGGACAAAGTTATGTTTGCTGTTGTTGAAAATGTGCTATATTTTCAAAACTACCAGTTCGATCTCGTTCGAACCAATTTTCGTTGAAAGTATTTGTTACGATCTACATTATGTATTTTTTCCAAAATTTTCATTTGCTTATTTTAAAAGTTAGAGGGGGGGGGGGGCGGGACACTCATTTTACCACTTTGCAAATGTTAGACTTTTGGAAAAAATGGTTTTAGGAACTTCTATATCATTTCAGAAGACCTATTCATAGTATAGACTTGAGTAAAAAAAAAAAAATTGTTTTAGTTCTATGTATGGGGAGCCCCCTTAAATATCATTATTTTTTATTTTTTGTATGAGAATCGTTTAAGCGGTTAACAGGATACATCTACCTACCAAGTTTTAACTGTGTCATGCTAATACTGTCAGAATAAAGTGGCTGTGACAAACGGACGGACAAACAGACAGACAGACAGACTTGACGAATCTATAAGGGTTCCGTTTTTTGCCATTTGGCAACGGAACCCTAAAAATGGACAGATTGGTCCATCATAGATAAGCTAGAAATGGGCGTTAAACTCAGATGTGTGACGATAAAAAGTTTTTTTAACTTTTCACCCAAAAGAAAATGAACCTTACTGATATTGACTGTTTATTAAAAGTAAAATAAATATGTTATATGGATAGGTCAAATCTTTTACTGGTGATATAAACATCACGTGAAATGGTCAAACATTTCCAAAAAATATTCTTTACTTCTTCTCAATGCAGAACTACCGTTTTTAGATATATTCTCAGTTCTCGACATGTCTGTGTCGCTAAATATTCTTTTAGTAACGAAAATGTTTTTAATAAACTCCTTTTTCTGTTTCTTTTTACTCTGTGGTGTGCGGGTGTGATTGACAGCTACCGGTTTTTTCCCGCTAACTTTAACTTTTTTAATTCTCAGCCGCTCCACTTTGACGCTAGAATCCAATTCTGAGTCCAATCCAGAGAACAATTTGCTAGATTTTGACGACGGTTTTGATTTGAAATTCGTTAGTTTTAGAGATCTTATTTTGGTCATGTCAGTTATATCTGAATGTTTCGATTCTGTCGCCTGACTTATGGGAGCTTGATTGTGTTTTTCGCTTACTTTTTTTGTGATTTCTGAGGGCTTGTGGCTAAAGACAATACGGTCCAATGGTACACAACACATAACTTTTGTACAAATCAGGATTCTGTAGACGAAACTCTTTAACATCGTTACCACCATAGCATTTTCTTCAGACATTTTATATTAGTACTCACATAATTTCGAAAACAAATATTGAAAACTGACATTTCGTCGTTATTGATTGACAACCAAAATGGCAAGTTCAATTATAACGTAACGCTATGGAAGTATAATACAAAGAGGTTTTACTCTCAATAAACTTGCACTTTGCTTTGAATGGTAGGTCTAGTAGGTTCATTCTGTAATTTATTTATAAATAGATAAAATGTTTTGAGTGATTGCCTTGGTACTTATATTTAGTGCAATAAAAAAATAAAGACTACAATTTATTAATTAATTTTCCCGGTTCAAGTTTACCCAGTTTTAATAATTGTTTGGTCAAACGATATTTAAATATTTCGAGGTCATGTAGTGACAGCTGAAAGTAGAATTGGACCACCCCTCCTAGTTCTATTGGTGTTACATGAGGCCATTAAGTAGGTACCGCCAGAAAAAAACGGTAGCGTCTTCTTTTCACCATTTGCCAAATTGCGAGAACCCCATCAAGAGCAGTGGCGTGCACACCATACATGCCAATAAGCACTGCATACCCTGACTACTATGTTAACCAATGAAATACAGATCCCTGCCTTACTCCTATAGTTAAGTTCTTTAAAAGTTAGGTTCTAACGTAACCGAAAATTGCTGTGCACGTCCCTGATTCAAGAGTAGAGATTATGGACGAAATCCTACTTCTGGATCTATTTCGAGATTGCGTGCTATTCGGTTGTATGCCATCATCATAGGTAGGTACGTACCTAAACTAAGCATTTTCGAAAAATATATTTTTTGAAATTTTCCACTGCTAGATGAAAAATGAACTTTTGTGAGTTAAAATAAAATTGTACTTATGTTAAATTGACACTATTAACTGAGTTGCTTTAAAAACTGTTTCAAAAATATGCACAACTAGGATAAAAGGTAGCTTAGGTATGTGCTATTCCGGCTTAAAATCAATTACCTTGCCAAATATTTGAATCCTTTAAAACCTTCAAGGCAAAACCTTCGCTTTCATAAAATGTATTAGTAATATATGATCGAAGAGTAAGAGTAATTTATTCCAAATCGATTTTTGTTATTTCGTGATAACGGTTGTTTACCACATCAAAGGTATTTGGTATTTTGATTGATGCCTGTTATTTCCGAATACTTATTTATTTGTATAGCTATCAATGTTAAGATAAGGATTTCGTTTCTAACTTAATTAAAACTATGGTTCGGCAGTAAAAAGATAACTAAGCTTGCCACCCCGATATGCTTGCATTTAAATTTGCTTAACTAATATTTTTTATTGCGTCTGCCTTATACTTAGGTACTCCTCTCTTTACCTCGCACCCCTATTCTCAGACGAAGTTTGCTTTAATGCAAGGATCGTGTGGAAGAGTCGCTTTTAGCGATAAATATATCTACCTAACCTATTGAAAAGCCAATTACTTGAAAAAAAAAGGCGTGTGGCACTCGGAGACTGCCGCAGTAAAGCTATTGCATAGCATTTTTTATCAACTTATGCAATTATAAAACTAAAAGTATCACCGCTGTGCCGGTCGGAGTGGGGGGTGTTAGGTTATTTTCGTTACGGAATTTCTGGATTCGGTCTCCACGCTCAAGGCCCGCGATAGAAGCTATGCAATAGCTTAAAAAATTTTACTGCCCTAGGCGGGTCTCGAAACCACAACCGGTCCGCTTACCGGGATGAATTCCGTCTGCTGTAACTATTCAGCTACTCAGTGAGCCGGTGGATTTTCATCAATCAATATCAATCATAAATATAGAGAAATATTTTACAAATAATATTTATTTAACACTCAGCTAAGATTAAACAACTTTTAATTATTTTTAAAATTAATTGTTTACGTAAAATAAAATTTAAATCCCTTGTTAAATTTTTTTTACTGCCTGAGGCAGGACTCATCAAGGTTGAAACGTGACACAGCTCTTATAGAATTCATTTTAATCTTATACTTACTAATTTGTGACACAGGACTTTACAGGTAAACTATCAAACAAACAGTTTTTCTACCTATAGAAAAAAAAATAGCTTCATGATTAATAATAAAATCCCAAATGATAAATGATGAGTGCGATATCTCTTCTAAACCATCAGTATAGTAGAGTCCTATCACTGCGTGGCATCAAATATTAATTTAGTTCGTTGCCTGAAGTATTTTCTACTTAGCGTCAGCCATCTTGATGCTTTCCCGCCAGAATTTTATGGATTCACGTCATTCCTAGCGTCATCCTTCTTCATTTTGTTAATTTCAACGTCATAACATTGGTATTGTTTTAGCAATAAAATGTTTTATGATAAAAGCACAGTGGGCCCCCAAAAATCATTTTCCTACACCGATTTGTTGGAATATGTAAGTATATTACACTTAATTTTTTTTTCGTGAGTAAGTAATCATGTTTGCAACAGTGCCGTAATAACATCCACATCGAAATAGGTAGAGCTAATTTGTGTACTTGCCATATGTTAGAATAATATGGACATTCCCCGAATCCCGGGATTTGCTTTTTAAGTAGAAAGATAATAAAAAACTATTCACGCCTTAGATAGATAGATAGATAGATAGAATACTCTTTATTGCACACCAAATAACGATATAACATACAATTTTTATAGTAAGATGTACAATTTAGGCGGTCTTATCGCTAATGAGCGATCTTTGCCAGAGAACCTTTGGGTACAGGAAAAAAAACTATGAAGAAGGGGAAGGTGGTCAGAGTGCTTAAGGCAGAATGTTAAACTAAAGATTACAAAATAAAAAATAATAGATAAGATAGTAATAATAATAATAAAATAAATAAATAAAAAATAAAATCCTGAGGGAGTAATGAAAGAATTCACTTCCTCTCCGACGGGTAAGTATAAGAAGGAATCGGTACTTCTTATACTTACCCATTAAGGATAGTATAATAAATAGATAGAAACTTGATTCATTAAACCACATGTATTTTTTATGTAACAATTTCTTTCATTTATACAAGAATCAACAATCATTTAATATTTTTATTCTTAAGTTGTACAAGAACATATTAGTTACCATACAAATTATTTGTTTCTCAAAAGATCAAAATATGATCAAACAGAACAATTAAATCTTAATCAAAATGATCAACATGTTTAAACAATAATTTACTTATTTAAATAAAAAATGTCATTCGTCTATTTCTTGGTCTGGTTCGTCTTCAGCTTCTAGTGGTGCAGAAAGAGCCGAAAACAGGTGCGTCACTCTAGTTTAGCGACAGCAACGCCCCCCGCTATTGTTTTCGTTTGTTGAAAAAAATTTTGCGCGTTTGAAAAAAAGTTTGGCACGCGTTGCTGATGTAAAATTTATAACGTCGCTCGTGCGCTTATTGGCTTAACATAAACAATTTTTTTTACTTGTTGATTAAAAGAATTAAATTAATTCAAATCCCGGAGTTTCAGTCGGAATCCCGTGGAATATCCATATTAACATCAATGTTTGCGGTCAATGAACCTAAATAGTTCTACGTATTCCGATCATTGGTTATTATATTATCATCTGGCAAAATTCTCCTCTTATAGAAAAGTCTCTTAATTTTTGGATGATTTTGCCATTATCACATTGCTGATTAGTCAATATTGAAGAAAAAACTCTACTACCTATCTAGACTTATCTTGTCGTAGATAGTCCCCGAGAAGGGATAGTGCTTTTCTATTTTAGGCCGGCACAAAAACGTTGATTTACAATTTCCTTTTATAGGTAGAGTCTTTGCTGAAAGAGTCGAAATCCAACGAAGAAAGATCCATGGTCAAATCCAACTATAGTTGGTTGAGGTCCAGAAGTCTAGACTCGTCTCCGTACACCCAGGAGTTGGATAAGTTCAAGCCCATTGCACAAAAGGTAGTTTATTAAGCAATATCGCGAATCGTAGCTGTGTTGAAACTCATTTGAACACATTTCCATTGCATTATGTAAACAACAAAAAATATGAAAAGTTCCTTGTAAGTACATACTATTTCAGTACTTAATACACACACCTAAAAGCAAATAAACCAATAAAATTGATCGTTAATGCTTTTTGATTGACTATCCACATGTTGGTTTAAAAATACTCAAAGATCCACATCGAAAATTACCTACTTATCTACTGATAGTTTTAAATTATTTGACGACCATTTGGGTCAGCGGTAGTAAACGCTGCTTCTGAGCCATGGGTCGCGGGTTCGGTCCCCGACAGTAAGAATATTTGTGTGCATGAACATGTCTGTTTGTACTGGTCTAGGTGTTTTCTATGTATTACAAGTATGTATTTACAAAAAAAAAAGTATATAGGTAAGTTTATCGTTTGTCTGTACCCCATACGGCAGGGTACTTAATAGTAGTTTAATTTGGGACTAGATGGCTCTGTGTGGCCCAGTGAGGCATGTCATATAAATTTATTTATTTATTTTTATAATTTTATTAGCCCTGTCATAACGTATTGTGTTAAAATTTTGACAGATGTCATCTGAAAGCTGCGTCGTCATAGCTGTCAAGCTTGATAGTTTGACAGACGTCAAAACTCCCGCGCAAATCTTGACGATCTTCAAAACACTTCTAGATGAGCAGTACAGCGTCCAAATGTTCGAGGGAAACATAAAACGTGCGAAGGAGACAAAAAATGGGAAGAGAAGACGAAACAAGGTGCATCCAGAGTTATTGCCACCTGGAAGGCAGCCTACTGTTTCGTTTATACTTAACTAGGTGGCGCTGCTATCGTATTAATATTTAGTTCTTTATATTATCAAAATCTATATAAATTAAAATGTATCACCGAAATGTATACCTTCGCGCATATAACTTCTGATCAACTGCACAAAATTGCAATATTCTTTATTTATGTTTGTAATGACCAGGAGAAGGTTTGCGTAAAATAAAATTATTGATAATATATTTGACTGGGAAACAACTGTTTTAAAAGTATTAAATTACTAGCGGACCTGCAAACTTCGTATCCTCCGACCCGTCCCTATATTACTTTTATATTTTATGAGTTACTAGCAGACCCGACAGACGTTGTCCTGTCTTTAACTATAAATACAACGAAATGGTATGATAAAAAATATGTTACCAATAGTTTATTATTATTATGACTAGCTGTTTCCCGCGACGTCGTCCGCGTCAATTTCTGTTAATAAGAATTCGATTATTTTTGCAACATTTTTCACTGATGCTTCGCTCCTATTGGTCGCAGCGTAATTTTGTATAGCCTTAAACCTTCCTCGATAAATGAACTATCCAACACAAAAATAATTTTTCAAATCGGACCAGTACTTCCTAAGATTAGCGCGTTCAAACAAACAAACAAACAAACAAACTCTTCAGCTTTATAATATTAAGTATAGATTATGCTTCATGATACACAACAGTCTTTGTGTTTTTTTTTCCTGGTGGGTATAAATAGGTTGTTGGTATTCCGACACGGTAACAGGCGACATTACTGGTCATGTGCTAAATTCAGTTTTTTACCGCCTATTTGAAGATATTTGCAGCACGCATTTTGTCAATGTTATGTCAAACGCCATACATTGAAAAAGTTTAAATTGTCAAAAGCGATAAGGTTACATTACAAATAATTCAGTATGGTGAATAAGTTATCTTAAATTTTCTAATACCATAAGCAATTTTTTTAATTTTTTCTTTCATAAGAACATTCTCTTGACAGTAACAAACAAAATAAAACAATAATTAGTGAAATCGGTCCAGCCGTTCACGCGTGATGCAATGACCAAGGGAAATAGGGATTCATTTTTTATATATAAATAATAATATAGATTATCCTATTCCGGACAGATCCAACAACACAATTACCATAAAAATCGGTCCATCCGTTCTCGAGTTATATGTGGTGTAACCAAAACGACTTTCTTTTATATTTAAGTTGGAGTATGGATAGATGTTTGTTGCCCCACCACGGCAGAACGGCTGGACAGATCTTGACGACATTTAGCCCACAGATAGATGATAGGCCGGAATAGTACATAGGCTATTGATTCTATCAAAAAAGTACGGTACCCGTGTGATGGTTCCTCCACGCAGGGCCATCTTAAACTAGGCTGGGGCCCTTGGGTACACAAGAATTTGGGGCCCTTTTGGAAATGTACGATGTACTTTTGTACGATGACCATTTATTATAATTGATGACTAATTTGTAAAAAAAGTGTAATGTGCCCGATAAATGTTTTGAGAATATTAATGTCTGAGAGAAATTATCGGTCCTTTGGTGCCCCCAGAGAATGGGGGCCCTGGGCACGGGCCCCGTGTGCCCTTATGGTGAAGACGGTATTGCCTCCACACGTATAAAGTCGCGGGCTACACAATACACATAGTATTTCATACTCTGAACAGCTTCACACCCTATTTCGTACATCACTCGAATATTCCATGTGTCTTGAAACCAATTAATAGCTAATAAGCAATTCGTTCGCGCAACTTCGTACAAAATTGCCAAACATATTTGGGGCGTAAACTGTTTCGCACTTTCCACTGTTTCCAGCAATTAGGATTGTTCCAGTAATTTATAATCTAGGTATATGTAGGTATATTAATACGTGCAGCAAATCTCTTATTTTTAAAAAAATAAGTATTGAAAATAAAAAAATAATATGGTCGAATTTCAGCAACTGGGCGACGATTCATTGGTATGGGCCCCCATTGCCTGGGCACGAGACTTAATAAAAGCGTCAGCTCAGTAGTTGCGTCTCGCTTTAGCACATAAGTACCACCTAAGTAAGGGAATCACACCCGTGTGACGCCAGAGCCGGTTAAGATGGTGATCTTAAAACTTACTTTAAGTTTACTTTACTTTACTCTAAGTTTATAGTATACTCGTAGTTGTCCGCGACTTCGTACGCGTCAATTTCTGCTATTATGATCGCGATTATTTTTGCAACAATTTTCACTGATACTTCGCACCTATTGGTCGCAGCGTGATGTTATATAGCCTAAAACCTTCCTCGATAATTGACTATCCAACACAAAAATATTTTTTTGATTCAAACCAGTACTTCCTGAGATTAGCGCGTTCAAACAAACAAACAAACTCTTCAGCTTAATAATAGTAGTATAGTTAGTTAGATGAAACAAAACACAAAAACCTCAAAATCTGTCATTTCGAAAACTTATCGAAGTGTTCACGACTTTTTCATTGTTCTGAATTTCTCACATAAGTAATAAAAATTATATATTTTTCGGTAATTAAAAACTTCGTAACGTATATCAAAGAAATAAATCAACTTTAAATAATTAATAAATCATGATCGTATGAATGCTTAACAAAAATATAAGATTTACAATTTAAATCCTTATACAAGATGAAGCTATCATATATTACCGTAAGTGTACATAAATCGTGCCCTTTAAATTAAATATTAATACAATCCATTAAAAACTACAAGATCATACATCACTGTGGTGACAGAGGTGTCATTGTACTAGTGATGTGATCGAGCTCGAATGTGGGACTGTTGAACATGGCAATCAGACGATTTTATTTACGTAGTAGCACGTTTTACCTTAAACGATACTGCTTCTGCTTCAGGTCAACTAAACCAGTACCTATTCTGAAAGACTCTCACACTAATGGACAGTTACAATGACTGAAAGTCTAACTGATCGACAGACTGAAAGATTTAAACTAAACGTTAAACGGGATTTAGTGCACTGTATTAATTATTGTCAAGGTGAAATAATTTTTACTTTCAAATTAACTAGTCTAGTACAGTGTAGTAAATCCCGTTTAGTTTTAAGTTTTCTGTGTAACAATGCAATAAAAAAGTTTTAAAACCAATATAAAAGACTAAAAGATTGACCGTCTAAGAAACTGATGAAACGGATGATTTAATAGACTGACTGATTGTGCTAGAAACCCGGTCTACAGAAGGTGTTACCCGCTCTGTCTAATGTAACTGATGCATCGGTGCATCTTCGTTTCAATACCTGATGCCTTACTCTGCAACACGAAGCTCGTATTTACGGATATGTCTGTCTGTTTCAGATACTTTAAGACATCGGTATGAGTGCTAGAGTGATATGGATTCGAATATACGGACATTGTGTTGCGGGGTAGGGCCTCAGATGTTAGGACCACCGTTCTTATTTAACGGGACGTCCCATTGAATGTACTTTTCTCAGCACAACTTACTAAGCCCGTTCATAATAAATTATGACTGAACGCATAAAAAGAGTATTAATTCGCAATTTTCACGTCAAGGGTGCCCGTTTACCGAGTGCCATCTCGCAAATTATAAGGAAAGAGGTTTACTTCCCGAACTGTCACCTTTTTGACAAGTGGATTGTACACCTCCTTGTTAAAAGAAATAAACGAGTTTACCGGCTCAATAAAGACGCAGGTTTTGTTTATCTGCATAGCTATTAATTTTAATAGACAAGCAGGCGGTCAGCAAACTACCACATTACTACGTAAGAATCTCGGGTGCAATTGCCGGTCAACATCTTGCTAAATTAGCTTGGGCACAGATAATATAATACTACTTGGGTTTGAAAATAATTTTTGTCTTTAGAAACACTACAATACAATTTAATTTTTTTTAAATATTCGTTATTTCTATATTTAAAAAAAAATACAGTAACGAAGATACTGTAAAAAGTAAGTATGCAAAATCAAATTAAGAGAGAGATTATAGACAATTCAAAAAGTTTACCGACTAGGTTAGGCATAACAATCTTTTAGTATCAGGGTCTTGGTAAGCTTTTGGATACAAAACTGTAAAAAGATACGTTTTTAGTAATGGTAAGACCTAATAGAGACCTAAATTACTATATCTACAAATAAATAAAGCAATTAAATCCATTATTTTATAATTATCTCGTATTGAGAAGTTACATATTTTATTGTATACTGCAAAATGTATAAATATTGATTTTGAATACTTTTACTGGCCAGAGAAATGACGCTGTATCAGGCTTTATGACAGTTTTAAAAATACTGGACGCATATAATAAATGCTCTTCAGTAAAAAGCCGAAAGCCATATTTAATTAAAAGAAAAAAGTGCTTTGGAAGGAAATGTCAGGCGTTTTTTTTAAGGTGCGGACGGTTGGAAGCGCATTGCCTTGGCCTTGACTAAAATATGGATATCGAGCAAGCCGCAAGTTGTTTATGTCTTTGCATCAAACAACATTATGTTGAAGAGAGCCAAAGAAGGAGATTTTTTAAAATAGTGTAAAATAATACTTTGATAAAATGTCTATATCAGCATAGCCCAGCAGTCCACTGCTGGGCGTGGGGATAGGTTTCTTAAGATACGTCCAGCTAGTCCACAGCTGGGCGTGGGCATAGGTTTTTTAAGATACATCCAGTTTTTGCGTGTGAACTATTTTATATCTATGGGACATACGAATGTTTTTCCCATTTATCTAACAATAGATCATTTTTTTTGCGTTTTTATAGCTACTGTTTTTTTTGGATTGTAGTAAAATCCTTATAAGGTAATTACAGTAAGGTAAATAGCAAAAAATGTCGGGATAATATGAAGAAAATTATTCTAACTGTCCTGAGAACTGTAAAGTAAGTAAGTAAGTAAGTAACAGCCTAAATCATCCCACTGCAGGGAAAAGGCCTCCATCACTGAATTCAAGTTACCACAGCAATGATGGGTGTACTGGCATAATCACCACGCTTGCAAAATGCAGGTTGGTGATCACAAACCCGAGCAACGTTCGAAAATTCGAAACTTTATGTTGCCCGACCCGGGATTTGAACCTGGGACCCCGAGATCTTGGCCCGGTATTTAAACCACTAGACCAACGGGGCGTTAAAAGTCTGGTTATAAAGTATCAGATTATAAATGAATTAGTAAGTTGTCATAGGTACGGTCGCCCAAGCAACTGGTTCATCACCTTAAGAGGAAATACAACGGCCGTTTTTCCATACAAACGTAGTCCCCTGTTTCCTCCCTGGATAATGCCAGTAGATCAATAATTTTTATTATAAAATGTTTATTAGCATGTTTCTATGTTTTCTGTTTTTTCATAAATTAATTAATAAAAAAGATATGAGCTCTCAAAAATCGAAAAAAATTCGCCAGATTTTCCGCTGTGTTAAAACATCCAGAAAACAGATTTGGCTAAATTTTAGAAAAAAAGGAAAACATACAAACACGGCCAAAGCCTTTCTTTAATTTTTAATGAAAAAAGTATTTATATCGGTCTAGTTTTGGAAAAGTAATCGGGGGACTACGAAACGTTGATTTAGTGTGCTTTTAGTAGGTAGGTATTTACGGTCCAAGAAGCAGTTGTCCCTATCACACTCTGCGGTGAATGCGTTTGGCACTGCGCGACAGCAATAGATTTTACAAATACCTATTTTTCAATTCTCTCGCCCGTAGTGTTTCCTCTTAAGATTGAAATTCATTCGCGCGTCAGAGAACAACAGGGTTGATTTTTCCCGAGCAATATATTCTGACATGAATACTAAAACGTCATAGTCCATATCGCTATTTTACTGACACACGAAATGACAAAACTGGTGCTCCACTTGCTATACCTAAATATTGAACCTTTTTGCGTCCAAGGCGAATCATCAAGCTGCACTAATCAGGTTGTAAACTAATTAAACAATTAGCAATTACTAAGGTCGTCGCCATTGAAATCAACTTTCAACTGATGGGCACTGACTTACACCGCTTTCCAAATGCGGTGGTCGGTCGCGAACCGTAGCTATGTTTGGAAGAATGTAGATTTAACTCCATTGGAATAATAAAACAAATACAGGGTGAAATTTTAACCACTTTCCAAAATTTTTATAGGCGTTAAAAAAAGTGTTACTAGGCGGCTGTATCAAAAATTTTAGATTCTTTGAGGACATTTTCTAAGTGCTTTATATTGACATTTTTGCACTGGGCTATACCAAAAGAAAAAATACGTCATTTGTTTTTTGTCTCGTAGATTGAGATATTAAAATTTGGAAGGTGGTTAAAATTTCATCCTGTAAGTATAGAAGACTACTGTTTCCTAGAGAAAATACTGTCGATTGTTTTGAATGGGATCTTTTGAACTCTCGACTTGAATAATAGCCAATATAATAATAACAGATTACCTAAAAGTGATATTTAAAAAAAATATACCTCTTACAGGTTTAACGCCCCGTTGGTCTAGTGGTTTAAAAACTGGGCCAAGATCTCGGGGTCCCGGGTTCAATCCCCGTGTCAGGCAACCAAAAGTTTAGAATTTTCAAACATTGCTCGGGTTTGTGATCACCAACCCGCATTTGGTAAGCGTGGTGATTATGCCAATACCCATACCTAATTGCTGTGGTAACTTGAATTCAATGATGGAGGCCTTTCCCTGCAATGGGATGATTATAGGCTGTTACTTTACTTTTACAGGTGCTTAAAATAAGTACCTACCTACTTCACTGATGACATTGTCGACGAAACAAAGCAAGAATTTATGAAAACAGTAAATCTTACTAATATTATCAATGTGAAAGTTTGAATGGATCTTTGTTACTCAATCACGCCAAACTGGCTTAACAGATCTGGATGGAATTTGACGCGGAGATAGTTTATAGGCTTGAATAGCATATAGATTGAGTATACACTTATATTCCATAGAAAAAAAAGATTCCCATGGGAAAGTGTCAAATTTATGCTGTAAGGAATTGCAGGCAATAGCTGGTTTAAAATAAATCAATTCACAATTAAAAACATAATTAGTTAACGATTATATTACCTACTAGTGACTGCTCGCGATTTCATAATAGTGGAATTTTATTTGAAACGTATCGGGAACTATAATTTTGGTGACAAAATTTTATCATGCATGATGCCTTTTTGCTATCGAAGTCTTAACTCCGTGAAAAGTTTTATTCGAATCCATTAAACCTCTTTGGCTGAGTAACAAATATCTATCCATACTTTCGCATTTATAATTAGGAACAGCAGACTAGACTATCTCTATTCTATCAGTATATCGTAACTATAGACAACATTTTTCAAGTTTATATGTATACTGATATTATAAGTGCAATTAAGTTGCTAAAATATCAAATTAAGTATATCTCTATTCTATTATTATTCCTATTGGCAGAATAAAATTAAGCACGTGTTTGAAAAAAAAACATGCCCTTATGCCTAATCAAAAGTGGCCAGTATCTTTTACAAACAAAAAATAAATTCTTAGTTCCCTTCTACATTGTTCGTCCATTATAAAGTACAAGTACAAGTGACGATCCATTTCACGAAAGCTCAGTTCGAGGAAAAATTCCCATCAATTTAATATTACTTTCAAAGTACAATATCGACCAAACCGCGTAAAATATAGGGTTGCTTTTTGAATGTTTCCATGAGAGGTTGCTTTAAGGATTTTTATTCCTTTTTATCACTTAATTAAAATGCTTCGAGTAACAAGACCGATACATATCGGATCGCATTCATTCATGAAATGTTTCTTTCCCTTTGCAACGCCAAGAGTGTTTTGTGCATTTTTAAGGTTTTTAAGGTTCCGTTTCCAAGAAGAATAAACGGAACCCTTATAGGACTTTGACGAGCTCCGTGCGGAGTGGCGTACGTACAACGGTTTTCAAGGTGTCGCCTGTTCGGAGGCCCCGGGTTCGATTCACGAACGGGTCACCGTAAAAAAAAAATGTTTTTTTACATTCCTCTGGTCTGGATGTTTGTGGTACCTTCGTTGTTTCTGATTTCCTCAATACGAGTGCTTAAAATAGTTACTCACTCTGGGATCAGAAATATGTATGTGAGGTTGTCCACATTTAGTTATTTATAGGCCTATAAATAACTAAATTTGTTGGCCATCCGTCCGTCAGTCTATCAAGACCGCTCATCTCGGGAACGCATGGAGGCATCGCCTTGAATTAATACAGTACATTCAAATTCTTAAGAAACTCTGAAAAAAATTAACAAGTTACCTGTGAATGCCCCATCGGTGGGGCACCACGCAAGTTTAAAGGTTTGTTACTAACTTGAAACTAGCTTTTAGGTAATTTTTTTTTAATGCGCTTCGTTTGCGCGTGTGCAAAAGTAAAAAACAATGATAATTTATACTATTATAAAAACTAACGCCGCATATTAACCCCAATTTGCGTTTGCATTTATGGATTTGCGTCCATAATCTTAGCTACACAGTTAACATAGTATTATTATATTATCTGTGGTTAACGTGTTAAGCTTCTAAGTTATCTTAACCAAAGTTATGTTTGGGGTGGTGGGATCTACCTCCTAGTGGTCCACCCTGGGCAACGGCATTTTTGGTTTGTAACCAATGATGACAGCTAACAGATCCCTCTGCGGTGGTAGGCTTCGTGAGAGGCCGCCTGGACGCTACCACCCTCCTGCCGGAGTCCAGCACCAAACAGTTTTTCTTTGTTCCGCTGGTGTGTAGGAGAACAGTGCCACTTTCTGGCTCCATCTTAGGCTTCTTCTTAACCGTAGAGTATGTAGTCAAGAGCAAGCTTATTGATTATAAAAAAAATATATACAGCCGTTATTATGCCACAAAAAAGATTCTCCGGGGAATCAATATTTATTGGAAGCTGTTCCCTGCCACGCTTCGCTGTGGCACATTGTGATTGTATGGTTTTTGTTTTATATGGTTTTTCTTTTCGCGGTCGCGGATAAATAAATAAAAACAATCATAAATAAATATACGTGGATAAATAAATAAATAAAATACATATATATAGATTTCCCGTAATACGGCCGGTCCCAATAATCTATCTATCTTCAGTTTTGGCATATCGGAGATAGAAAACATCTTCTGTCTCTGATTTTGCCGTCCAGAGAAACAAAGACAGAAGTTGTTTTCTATCTCAGATATGCCAAAACTGAAGATAGATAGGTTATTAGGACCGGCAGATAGACTAGTTGACCCGTAATAGTGGATTTTTTTTTCTTTAGTAGGTTTAACGGCCTGGGATACTTGTCCATACAGCCAATTCTTTAGTAATATTTTCTTTATTTTTGCATTAAAACGTTGATTTTAGACGTTTTAATGCTTCGATGGAGTCTTTGGAGACAGTCGAAAGATTGAAGGAATGTAGAGAAGTCCCCAAGAAAGAGGTGAACTGTTCGCGTTCCCGCGCAAAATTCACGGTCCACTTTTCTTGGTTACGACCCATACACCATGTTATTTCACCGAACTGTATATTGTTCATTAGCACGGCACTTTGTTTCGCAAAATAACACCACTTTTATGACACAAAAATCACTATAAACAATAAAAATTTGATAAAAAAAACGGACTCCAAACGTATCTCACGAACTCCCGCGACTCCCGCCAAAAAATCCGTGGAATTTATTTGTAGTGTCGTAGGTACTAATTGTCAAATGTCATATAGTTTAATATATGACATTTGACAATTAGTACCTACCTACGCCTACGACACTACAAATAAGGAAAATTATGAAAACTATAAATTTTTAATGAAATTATCAAATTTCAGGAAAATCTCTGAAGAGCTGCGAGGCTCGATACCTGAACTATTTATAATTGTACAGTCAGCAAAAGTAAACACTTTTTGTTTTACCAACTTTATGTCGTTGTACTTTATTTGATATTTTAGCAACTTAATTGCACTTATAATATCAGTATATGTGCATGGCATGCGGGGAGATACGGGTTCGAGTCCCGCCTGAGACAAAATTTTTCATAAGTGCAATTAAGTTGCTAAAATATCAAATAAAGTATATAAATAGCTGTTTCATCTTAACCGACTGTCAAACATCTGCAAAGATGTTTCTTTCGGGTGTTAAGGGTGCAAACTCCTAACATTTGATGAAACAACGCTGGCTTACAGCGTAAGAATATGCTTGAAAAATTCGCGCCCTGTCGCAGTGTCTCGGTGGCCTAATGGTATGGCGCCCGCCCAGCATGCGAGGAGATGCGGGTTCGAGTCCCGCCTGAGACAAAATTTTTCAAGTTTATATACTGATTTTATGTCGTTGTATTAAAAGTCAACATTAGTCAGAAGTGTGTGTACCTATACTTTTGCAGGTATGTAGGTACTGAAAATATGTACGGTTCCTTTGGAGGGTAAGTCAGACTCAGACTTGTCCAGTATTTGGAATTGTCTTTCAAATGATGGCATTTAAAGTCCTGTATGTTTGTGGGAGGTATTGTTAGTGCAGCATTAAATCGAATTATACGCCCCGTTGGTTGGCCTAGTACTTTAAATACTGGGCCAAGATCTCGGGGTTCGATCCCCGGGTCGAGCAACGGAAAGTTTCGAATTTTCAATAATTGCTCGGGTTTGTGATGATCACCAACCTGCATTTGGCAAGCGTAGTGATTATGCCAGTACCCATCATTGTTGTGGTAACTGGTAACTTGATTCAATGATGGATGCCTTTTCCCTGCAGTGGGATAAGTGACAATATAAGCAAAACAAATGCAACTATCACAAATACTATTAAAAGTAATATAAAATTACATATAAAAAGCAATCCTCACAATCTCCGAAACAAAAATAAAGTACAACTATCAGCGCCCAGAATTAACTATGGAAAGAAGACTGTAATGTTTGGGGGAGCACAGCTATACAATAAGCTACCAAACGCCATAAAAGAGTGTGAAAGTGTAAATATATTTAAAAAAAAAACTTAAATTGTATTTAGAGTCGAGTACCGGCTAATTATTTTGTAACATAATTTTTTACTATTTCTCTATCTCATTGTAAATGAAATGTAATTTCTTATGAGAATAAAGATCTTTAAACCTAACTAACTGCATTCCATTAAATCAAATTGAATTGCATTTACATTTATATTTTTCTTCCAATATTATTTTACAAGTTGTATGATTTTGAGCCTCTAATTATAAATATGTCACCCTTTAGAAAGTTTTTAGTGAATTTCTGATTATTAATTTACCTTTTTTTTGTCAGATATTTAACTTACAGCGAGTACATTTAAAAATTATTTAGAACGCATTTTTTGCGCTAGACAGCCGAAGCCAACAAAGAAGTAGTTAACGATAGGGCAAGTCATAATTAATCAGTAAAGTTACAAAAAATCCTTTATTTACAATTTTAATTACACATGTTTTTACATTTCAAATGCAAAAGCATTGCTTACATCGAACAGGGACGCATGTATTTACATTTCTTTACAATAACTATGGCAGTGTTAGTATGAAACATTTGCTAAAACGCAGATTTTACTACTATACACATTAAGGAACTAATGCATTAGGCAGTAAAAAAAGTAATGTCAAATTGGCGTTTTAAAAAGGCGGGATAGTAATTAGCATTAGCGAATGTTTCTTTTTTCAAATCCAGATACGCGCGTTTTGTTTTTAAATCTTCACCAGCAGTAGGGATAGTTCGGGCACAGAGCAGCAGGGAAATCAGCTGGGTAGCGTGGAGCAACATTGTGGTTAGGGCTGGAATAAAAAATAAATTAATAAAAATAAAATTAAATACAGATGGGTTTTTGGCTTAAATGACTAAAAGTTACACTTATTATATACAAGGAAGGGTAGATTACCCATTATCCCTAGGTATATAATTCTTGGGATTAGCAAGTAATCAGCACTGTATTAAGTTAATAATAAAATAGATGTATTTCGTTTTCAAAGTAAGTAAAAAAGAAAATAATCCATACAAAATCAGTATATCTGTAACATTTTTACCCAAAAACACTGAACCGATTAAGATTACAATTGGTATGGTAAAAGTTTGAAGCTTTGAAAAGGGTATTGCATATTTTCCTCCCAATAATTATCTGTTATAGAGGTGAAAGGTGGTTGTAGAAAATTAAACTAATTAATGTTAAGTAATAATTCCCGATTTCGTCAATAAATGATTGATCTCATCTTGAAAGGATTATTGTTTCTGGCAATTGTGCTATCTTGGGTCAATCAAGGATATGGTAAAATAGGATAAATGTACTAAAATACTCACTCTACTGGCGCGACGGGGAGAATGCTTGGGTTGTAAACCCATTCGGGGATGGGCTGTCCGTCAGGGGTGTGTCTGGTGAAGGCCGTGGTGTCGCAGTAGGGGTAGTTCGGGCAGACAGCGGGGTGGACGCCGGCCGGGTACTCGCGGCACAACGCTACCGCGGCCAGGGCGAAAAGGGCGAACTAAAGAAAAAATAAGTTTAGTTTTTGAATTATGTTAATAATAAGTTAAACCGATAAAATAAATCAAAAATCCAAAATATATCGGATTAAATACCAAGAACATTAAAAACAACGGCGTGTCGTGCCTTCGCTTGGGCTCTGGAACCTATTCCAGACCCAAGGCAATTTATAAAATATGTATGCTGAATTTGATCCGATCGAAAATCAAACCCAGGACCCACGCGTAGTAAGCGCAAGTTAGGTAGTAAATACAACAACCGGGTCAAAGCAAATTTATCGTGATTTTTTTTAAATTTTTACTGTCTCTGACTTTCGCTAGTCGGTTCTTCTTTCAACTGAGCTGAGTTAAGCCACACATGTTTTTCATCTAAATTCTATAGATCTATTAGATTCTTAAAAAACATTTTTTTAGGCACAAAGTTATAGTGTTAGGTATTTAGATTTCCGGATTGATTAGCTAAACACGCGCCCTGCCCAGATATTTCCAACCAACACCCATGTTGCGACAACCCAACAATGCAATAGTCTGAGGTATGCCCTGTGCAGCTGTTAATCTATGGTTATGCTCCGGCGCCGATCGCAATGCATCAATTAATAAGTTAGTTAAGACCGTTGTTGTTTTAATTGGTCCGGTTATTTAGGTACTTTTTGGCTGAAAAACTTATGCCACTGTATTTAAATCTTGTGAAGCATCAATTTGTATAATATATTTCCAAATATTAATTTATTGTTATTGGTTTCAACAAAAATCTGCGATTTGCTTTTATTCAGATTGACTGTTTCTGCCTCTAAAGTCAGTCGCCTTGATTATTTTCTAGTGAAAAATAGACAAAGGTACATAAATAAAACGTATTAATTACGTAGAACAGGTAAAATACTGACACCAAATGGTTTTTAAAAGTTAGTTTTTTTTTTGCGAAAATCTAACAATGTTTACTTAACAACTGGCTGTATGGCTTTTACTATTTATGAAACTCCTATTAATACGTTTCTTTTTCTAATAAAAAATATGTTTCCCGCCTTATTTGACTGACCACAGACAACACTCCTTCTTAAGTCCTTCGCTCGTCAATTAATATTACGATTAAGATTTATTATTCCTCATTAACAATTCGTATCACACAGTGTGAGTTGTATATTAGAATTTAAAATATGCAGCCTTGCACCCACAGATCTTATTGTCATGGGCTCAATTATGTAGTTGGTACGAGTACACCACATAGTTTTGAATGGCAATGATTTATAGCAAACTTAATGGTTTTATTATTCGGGCATTAGCATTAAATCTATCCTGCCTTTGACAGAAAGACTGCACGTCGTTTTATGTATTGTCGATTCTTTTTTTAAATAACTTTACTTTAATTGTTTACCCAAAATATAGATCTGGTTTCGAAAAACCCAAAAAAAAAAACACTAAATATTGATCAATTGAGGAGAATATAGATTTAACTAGTACCTAACCGTCAATCGTACATAAGTTTATTTTTATCTTCCTTGAGGTACCCTTTTGCTTGGTTTTCAATATAAATAAAAGCAAAGGGCTGCTAGAATATTAAAAAAAAAATGGTTAAAGAAAAGAAGTCGACGTTTTCTTCTTGTTTCAATATTTAATTTGAACTGAACTTAAATGAGTATACATATATATTTTTGATTTTACTGTTTTTGTGAACAAATAGATATTATTATAATATCGAGAACATTTTTTTATTTTAAATTGTTCATAATTAAGTTATGCTTGTAATGTTCGTTTTGCGTTTAGTTCCAAGCAATATTTATCAGGCCCTAGATGTTTATATAACTCTGGGAAGTGAGATTGTTGTTGTTACCTACCGAGTAACCTAGTTAACAAATTAGAAGTGGCCAGTTATATTTAATTTCCTACTTTTTGTGTTATTTAAAAAAAAAAAGGAATTTAGTTTTCCGGTGTACATTAATTTAACTTTAAAAAAATACATGTTAAATTTAACTCTTATTTTTTTTATTGAAAACGACAGTAAACTACTATTAATTTATTTTATTTCAATTGTTATTTTACTGTAAATTCCTTTACATATTTCATTTTCGGGTGATGGTTTTAGGTGCTTTTGACATTGATTATAGTAACTTTAGAATACACTACAGTCACAATAACAACACATTTATTTAATTTATCTTAGAATAATGATAAAATCACATCCATTTTAAATCACTATAAAAAATAGAAGTATTATTTACTTTTTTTGCATAGCCATAGTTTAATTTTTTTAAATATATTTTTCCTGATTTTTAAAAAGGCACTTTACACACATTTTTCTCTCAAGAAAAATCTTATCGATAATATAATAAAATCAGATAATACTTACCAATTTAGCGATCATGGTGCCTTGTATCCTCTCAAGCTTAACACTGAGACTGATAACTATTTGGAGCGAGCGTTCGTTTTTATATGCGCAGGCGCCGGCTGCGGTACAAACTCCCGAAGATTCCATCCATTTTTAGCTCTTATTAATAGAGCAGCATATGTCAATTTAATTTTTGGTGCACTGTATACGTAGCGTGATAATAGACAATAGTATTTTTTATACTTTTTTGTTTAATTAAAGTTTGACGAAAACACTAAATTGTACTTAAAATGTCTTGTGAAATTAATGTAAGTGCCACAAGTCTAGAGCACTAAGAAAGTTACATTTTATTTCTTTTTCGAAACTGTTTTTTCAATAAAAAATAGTTCAAAGGCAAATATTAGGGGTTAAAGTATGAAATTACCGTTTTGTATGGACGAAATTGAGAAAAGTCATTTTTCCATACTAAGAAGTTTTTATTTTTTTTAAAAACGCGTGAATTGTTTTCGATGCAATCAAAGTTGAAAGTTAGGTGGTTATAAAGCTACGCATTATAGTATTTAAATTTCTGAAAATCAAAGTATATAATACAAATATACTTAATTGAAGCAAGAAGGTCAGCTGACACATTGTAAGGGGTCTTTTCAACGACTTCCTTTGAAGTAATAGGCACTAGTATTGAATTTTTTTTAGTCAAAAGTTACTTTATTTAGGGTTTAATACAATACAAAAAGAATTACGCAATAATACGACTATACTTAAGAGCTATAATAAAAATAAAAAATGGGAAAATAATCGGCAATTTCATACTTTAACCCCTATTATTATTTCATAATAAGTACTTATATACTTATCTATCGTCTATATTTATAAATTTAGGTGTCAAATACAGCTTAAAATAAAAAGATCATTATAAACCCTGCAGATTACGCCAATCAAGAGTAAGGAATCCATTGTATACATTTTATTAAATTATTGTATTATTATTATTGCATTGTATATAAATTAGGATATGATTAAAATCTTCAACACTAATTATAGATACTTTATATGATATTTTAGCAAACAAATTGCAATTATAATATCAGTATATAAACTTGAAAAATTATGCCTCAGGCGGGACTCGAACCCGCATCTCCTCGAGTCCCGCCTGAGACATAATTATTCAAGAGTTTATATATTGATACTAATTATAAATGTTAAGAATGTGTTTGGTCAAAACAATAATATCAGAAAAAACTAATCTACGAGTAGCTATCACCTTCTTAAGAAATGAAGAGGCTAAATTTATTTTTAAGCGTTTTTCGATAATTTATGTGTTAATGTTTGGTTACGATATTTTCAATAAAAGATTTATACACATTCATATAATTGAAAACTAAATGGGTACCATACTTGTAACTAAATCTGATTTAACTCTCGTAATTGATTATCTTACTCATGTTCAAGCGACATTATCTTAATTATTAAGTACATAAGGCTGCAAAGGTCTAGGCCATCGCTTCAAGAAAGTAATAAAAAAACATTCCCTAAGTACATTACTTGTTTTGTGTTAACCATTTAAAAAACTAGATGCCTACCTACGCAAAAAGCGTCTAAAAAGTATCCCAACTAAAAGTGCACCCATTTGACATAGAGTGCACTCTTAGTTCAAACTATAATATAATAATCAAATAGATTCAAAATGACAGATATATCCACATTTGTCATAAACCCTGCACTCTTAGTACAAACTATACTAATCAAATAGATTCAACATGACAGATATATCCATACTATTGCATGTCGACATATTTTGGCCGGGTTATAAAGTTGACACTGACATAGAGTCAATTCAAATCATTTAATCGTGGACAATTCTAGGTGTCATTTTTGTATTGGACACTGCATCTTGTTCTCAATAAAGTTATATTGATGGTTGTAAATAGACCTCCCACAGCATCATGCTGAGAGGAAGATAGATCCTAAAATTTAAAAAATCTAAATTGTTTAGATTTTTGTGAAATTAATTATTAAATTTAAATGCGATATTCACACTTCAGTATTTTACTTTTATTTTATTTATAAAGGACAACCAACAAGAACAGTCACATTATACAACTATGTTTATTCATGCAAAAAATTTACAATCGAAATGTGAAGTCCTAATTATAGGCTGCCACGACATGCATTAAATATACTATTTTCTCTTACATAATAAGCAGAACATACACACAATTATAGGTTTACGAGTTAGAGCCACCATTCATGTAAGACCTCAGATCATATAAAGAAGAAGATATGAAATTGCGCAGTCGCATAGTACTCACAACACAGCTAGTTAGTATCAAGCCTTCAATGTATATTGTGCCGATACAATTATCGTTACATGGATGTTTTCATTAAATATTTCGGTGCGAAGTGCAATAGTTCTTGCCCATATTGGATTCGCACGCGCCACGCCCCCATTTCATATCTATTTCTCTATATGATCTGAGTGTAAGGCTTAATACTCAATGTTGTATTATACTGTTTTAAACTTTCATGGTCACTATAGTAAGAGTTAGTTATTTCGAGATTTCTACCATGTAATGTTTACTCTTACTTAAATCTCGAAATAACTAACTCTTTCAATGTTGTATTGTTGATATGGCATCTATTACAACTGTCTGTACTTATTAAAACTGAAATGATTGACAATAAGCATCAATTCAAACTTTGGCATTTATTATACACGGTGCAATTTCAATCACCTGAAAAGGAAGCCCACGTTATAAAACCATTGTGTATAACATCTTGGCAGTGTTAATTTCATAGGTTTTTAAACTTTCTTGTTGCATTGTTACACATAAAACTTATCACTGAACCGGGATTTACAATGCAATGTTATAATTTATAGGTAAAATCGTATTTACCTTCCCGACGTTTGCCCGTCTGCCCGCGACCATGATTCGTGCAATCGGATCGAAACGTCGGTAAGGTAAATACGATTTTACCTATAAATTATAACATTGCATTGCCTAGCCTAAATTTTATATCATGTTTATAATTAACATTAAACTTACCTACTGTAGGACCTACGTCAAAATCAAGTAATAAAACATTAGTGTTCTCAATAAAAAAGAACCAGTGATTACAATTTCATTCAGACTAATAAGATATGTCATTTAACTTATACAGTTTTGTTAAACAGTTACTTTACAATGTAATTAAGTGTTATTAATACAATTAAATAACGATTAAAACCAGTTACGGCAGATTAAGCAAAATCGTATTGATTTTATTGACTTAACTGATTAATTGTTTTAATAATGTCGTCAAAATGTTAATGACGACGTAAGGTATTTTTAACAGGCGAAAAATAACAGGATATTCTTAATTTGATACTTTCTGTTAATTTGAACTTATGTATGACCACAGTGTCTGGTTTCAATTCTGTTAATTTTGTTATGTAGAGTATCTAAAAACTCAACGGTTCATTTCCAAAATTTTGGGGTAAAGAAATGAAAGATCAGATTGTGGTCATAAAAAGTTAAATAAAACTGATTGGTAATTCTAAACTAAAATTGGTGTCTTTTGTGTTGCTTATGTAGGTTAATATACAGGATGAAATTTTAATCATCTTCCAAATTTTAATATATCAATCTACGAGACAAATGACGTATTTTTTAGAAAATGTCCGCCAAAAATCTAAAATTTTTGATACGGCCGCCTAGCAACACTTTTTTTACGCGTTACGCATCTCATTCATTCATTACGTTACTATTCATAAGTTTTGTTTGATTTTCCCTATAAACCTTAACAGGTCTAGGATCGTAAAAATTGAAAACTATATCGCGAAAAATATTTTCGGGTGACAACTTGATTTACATTTTTTACTTCATAAATAGGCTCTAAATACGATACTGAACGCTTATAAAAATTTTGTAAAGTGGTTTAAATTTCATCCTGTATATAATGATAAGCAACGTTACGAATAAAAACCGTTTGTAAATTACCTACTTAAAGTTTCTATTAATAATTTTAAAAAATATTTAAATTTATTGTAAACAGTTTTTATTTGTCCCATGAACTCGTTGATGTCTTTTGTACTGCAACAGATTATTCTGTTGTAAATTAATATCTATTCGAAAATCGATTTCAGAAACAATGCTTAAACCAAAATTATCTTTACCAAGTATTACGATGGGTCTCATGACGGAGCAAATTTTAGACTGACAGTTTGGTGAAGTGGATTTCTACCAAAATTACCTTGTATTTTTACTGTTTCAAGAGCCATGATCAATCACGCAAGATCTGTACTGATCAGATCTCCCGTTTTGCAATTGTTCCTCTTTATTTAGAAATAGTGACCTGGTACGTGCTTCGCTACGTATAAAGTGAAATAATAAAAAAAATATGAAGAACCTCTAGACCGATTTTATGCAAACTTCACATAAGCCATCTACTAAATAATCCGAAAAAAGCCTAAACATTTGGTTTGGATAGGTGAGCCCGTTCTTGAGTTATACAATTACAACGGAAAGTGGCATTGATTTTTATACACGGTGCATTTTTAACTACCTGTAAATCGAAGCCCACATTAAGTAACCATTATGTGTAACATCTTGGCAGTGTTATTTTATTTTTATAAACCAAATTATTTTTTTTATCTATTAAATAGTGGTTTAGCTATTTATTTTGAAACACGCTGTGACGCGCACAGATGTAGCTGTGTAAGGTACATTCAACCGAGACCCCACCGCAGCAAAATAATTCGTCTGTGCGCGTCAAAGCGTGTTACAAAAATAAAAGTCTGAATCAAAATTAAATATTTTTCAAAATGTTTTTTACTAACAAAAAATAAATAACACTGCCATGATGTTATACATAATAGTTTAAAGGCTCCGTTTTAAAGGTGGTTTAAAAAGCACGGTGTATATTTAGATCACAAATGTCCCATTGGTTGAGCGGTTGAAGTACCGGGCCAAAATCTCGGGGTCCTTGGTTAGATCCCCGGGTCGGGTATCAAGAGTTTCGTAGTTATGAACATTCTCGGGTTTGTTGATCACCCGTCATTGCTTCGGTAACTTGATTTCAATGATGGAGACTTTTACCTTGCAGTGGGATGATTAAAAAAAAATTCAGTTGATAAAACCCATATTGTGATATTTATACATTCAAATTATAAGATATACAGTATTAAATAAACAAAAACAAAATGCAATGAAATACATGTTCAATAAAATCAATAATATAAATGCAATTTCAATACATTAAGTAATTAAAATTGAAACAATAAATAGTCAAAATTAAAATAATCCAAATTAAAATAATCAAAATAAAAACATTCTAAATTAAAATAATCAAAACTCAAAATTAAAATAATTACAATAGTCACAACATAATTAGAATTGAAAAATAAAATATTCAACATATTGTAGGATGTTACTTTACTTTTACTTTTAGGTAGGTAATATAGTACAGAACTTTTAATTTGACTTAAGTAATTAATAACCATTACCAGGTAATTTTTAGGGTTCCGTACCCAAAGGGAAAAAACGGGACCCTGTTACTAAGACTTCGCTGTCTGTCCGTCTGTCCGTCGCTCTGTCACCAGGCTGTATCTCAACAAGAGCCGCGATAGCTAGACAGTTGAAATTTTCACAAATTATGCATTTCTGCTGCCACAATAACAACAAATACTAAAAACAAAATAAATTAAATATTTAAGGGGGGTATCCCATACAACAAACCCGTTTTTTTGGCCTTTTTGGTACGGAACCCTTCATGCGCGAGTCCGACTCGCACTTGGCCGGTTATTAAATTGGACCAATGAAAATTAATGACAGTGGCTTGAATGAGAAATAAGTTTCCTATTTTCTTTATCATCAAACTTATTTTGTGCACCCTCAGTCTAAGTTACGTTTACTAACACATGGAACCCGGTTTCTGAAAATGAATGATTTGAATTTGAATAAACATAGAGGCAACTTAACATGTGCTCATATGGGAACAAGACGTGAATGCTATAATGCGCTCACACATTCTGTCATCAAGGACGGTCAGATATTAGTTACTTCGGACGCACAATTCGGAACCGTTACGAATGACAAACCTTCATGACACCTTTTTAACTACCTTAGTAAAATTTAAATTACTTATTTATCAGTATATAACCTTGAAAAATTATGTCTCAGGCGGGACTCGAACCCGCATCTCCTCGCATATTATAATTGAAATTTAATTGCTAAATTTCAAATAAAGTATTACTTATTTATTTCAGTATTTAAACTTGAAAAATAGAAAAAGTGAAAAAACGTTATATATACTGATATTATATGTTGGATAGTCCATTTATCGAGGAAGGCTTTAGGCTATATAACATCACGCTGCGACCAATAGGAGCGAAGCATCAGTGAAAAATGTTGCAAAAATAATCGCGATCATAAAAACAGAAATTGACGCGTACGAAGTCGCGGGGAACAGCTAGTATCATATAAAGTATAAATGTAATATCTAACACCATGCCATAACGCCCCGTTGGTCTAGTGGTTTAAATACCGGGCCAAGATCTCAGGGTCCCAGGTTCGATCCCCGGGTCGGGCAACAAAAAGTTTCGAATTTTCGAACGTTGCTCGGGTTTGTGATCACCAACCCGCATTTGGCAAGTGTGGTGATTATGCCAGTTCCCATCATTGCAGTGGTAACTTGAATTCAATGATGGAGGCCTTTTCCCTGCAGTGGGATGATTATAGGCTGTTATTATTACTACTACTATACTGATATTATATTTGCAATTAAGTTGCTAAAATATCATATACTTATTTATTTGGTTGGCATTGGCATTACGTTACGCAAGTGCTAATATCATAGATATATTAAATCTATGGCTAATATACTATAGTATTATATATTATCTGTGATACTAGTAGGTATAAATGTGAATGTAAGTTTGTTTGTTACGCTTTTACGCGAAAAATACGTAACCGATCATCATGAAAATTTGTACACATATTCTTGGAGGTATTAGAAATAACATACCCTCACTGTTGGGCACTAGTTTCCGCACTCGGTCTCGAGATATAAAGTGTAGTTTACGCGGGCAAAGCCGAGGGCAAAATTCTAGTAATATCACAGTTTTATTATAAATGTATCTATTGAAAGAAACTTTGCGCTTCATGTGCTTCAAGACCAATCTTGGAAAGGACAAAACTGCATAAACCTGCGTGTCTTAAGTTTTTCAATTGTATTTTCTTGAGTAATAGTTTTTACAATAATTTTTACGGCCTGCGTAAAAGTTTCCTAGATGGAGGGAGGTATAATATGCTAGATTTTACCGCACGAGATTATATTGTTCTCTTCATCATTATCTTAGTTAAGCGATGCCCACAACTGGATATTGGTCTTCCTTATGGATCTCCACAATGTTGGGTCCTGCACCTACCGCATCCAACGGCTTCCCGAGACCTTCACTAGATCGTCGGTTTATCTGGAGACCTACAATTGTTTTGTGAATGGATTCCCTTTATGGCCAATACCGTAAATGACTGTTATAACTTATGTTATTTCGTTAATTATGAATTAATAGCGAACGCAATTTAAATTGTAGCATTTTTTAAACGTCAAACGTTGTTTTTATAACCGTTTATTAATTGATTTAATTGTTTGAATCATTAAGAGCGCCATCCTGTCGCGTTGGGTTAAGTATAGTAACTGCCTAAAATCATCCCACTGCAGGCAAAGGCCTCGAATACTGAATTCAAGTTACCACAGCAACGATGGGTGCAGGCATAATCACCACGCTTGTCAAATGCGGGTTGATAATCACAAGCCCGGGCAATGATCGAAAATTCAAAATTGTTGCCCGACCCGGGGATCGAACTCGGGACCACGAGTCTTAGCCCGGTATTCAAACCAATAGACCAACGGGGCGTTATGGCATGGTGTTAGAGACTACATGTATACTTTATATGATACTAGCTGTTCCCCGCGACTTCATAAGCGTCAATTTCTGTTTTTATGATCGCGATTATTTATGCAACATTTTTCACTGATGCTTTGCTCCTATTGGTCGCAGCGTGATGTTATATAGCCTAAAGCCTTTCTCGATACATGGAATTCAATTCGAAGCAGTACTTCCAGAAATTAGCGCGTTCAAACAAACAAACAAACTATTCAGCTTTATAATATTAGTATAGATATAGATTTATGCAACGTAGCGCTTCAAGCCCCAAGAGAAAACCGGTTGTCTCGATAACAATTGATTTTAATTGTGTCTGGAATATCCGATCGTCAAAGGGTTTTGCAATTTTTCAAGTTTTAATACTAATATTACATTTATATTGTTATACTTAGTTACTGGTTGTTGCCTGCGACTTCATATGCGTGAAGTATCCATGCAACGGGAACTGTACTTTGCTTATGCCATAATCGGCTGCGCAAGCGTGGCAATAATGGCTAAAACGTTCTGATGGAGAAGCCGGTGTCTAGCGGTGGACTAGTATAGAGGATGAAATTTAAACCACCTTCCAAATTTTAACACAAAAATCTACAAGACACAAATGACGTATTTTTCCTTATAGCACCTAGAAAATGTCCGTCAAAAATCAAAAATTTTTGATACGGCCTCCTACCAACATTTTTTTACGTGATGCGCATCTCATTCATTTATTACGATACTATTCATAAGTTGTTGATTCTCCCTTTATACTTAACAGGCTTAGGACCGTAAAAATTTAAAACTATGTTGCGAAACATATTTTCGGGTGATAACTTAACCTCATTTTTACCTCATAAATAAGATGTAACACGATACCTAACTCCTATAAAAAATTTGGAAGGTGCTAAAAAAGTCATCCTGTAGGTATTGAAATCTGTATAACTATTTATCTTTCATTACAATATTAATCGTTAGGAAACTGACTGTGTCTTAACATATTTTACAGAGGTGTAGAAGTAACGAAAAATTGTGTACCCGTATGAACTCGTTACTTAGACAAAAAGTACTCGTTACTTTCGTATCGTTACGTTACTCGTTACTTTTGATACCTTATCCCTCAACCCAGGAGGCACTCGCGTGCCACGATAACAATTGATTTCAATTGTGTCTGGGGAAAAGCGCGGGAAACTTCGGTTTGTGCGGTTGATTTTCATTTTGCTCTTGCTATTTTATTATTTTTAACAGTAATTATAGAGGATCAATTGTAGAATAGTGTGTTAATATTTGTTTGTTTTAGTATATTTATATAAGTAGTGCATAAATTACGCTGTATTGGTAAGTTTTTCATTGTTTAATTGTGCATGGAGGAGCCCGATGATCCTGGCGGGACAATCCCCCAGGTATCTAATTATGTAACGATTTCACAATCGCATGGGACTGAGACTGAAGGTTCTCAGAGAGATACGGACGCATCTGAAAGTGGTAGAAGTAGTTTTCAGCGCAAGCGGGTACATAACCGCAAATATTGTAAGCACTGCAACAAAAAAAAGAGGAAAAGTCATAGGTCTACTGGTTTATCTGATGAAACTAATGATTGTTTGTGTGAAAATGATAATGACCAAAGTAATATTTTTATCCATAAACCTGATAACTTTATAGCTTCATATCCATCCACAACCAAACCAAATACCACACATGTTGTAAGTGAAACTAATAATAAACCCCCAGCAACATTTGTTGGCAGAACTTCTTATGAGCCTTCGGATACAGCCCCCTACCCAATCCATGTCCAAAAAGAATCGACATCTTATAATGAATCTCCTAGTATACACCCAATTTCATTTGGCCACTTCTTAAAAAAGAATAGATTTCAAAATATTATTAATGGCAGTCTGAAAAAAATTGGTAGGAATCGCATCATCATTTCTTTTACAAATCATAGGGATGCAAATAATTTTGTATCCAGTGAATTACTTAAAAAATACAACTACAAAGCATTTATTCCTGTATGTAACGTGACCCGCATGGGAGTAGTTAGAGGAGTACCTGCAGATTGGTCTGATGATGAAGTGAAAGAGAATATATCAACCACCGTAGGTTGTGGTGACATTTTAAAGGTAAGACGTTTTAAAAGGAAAATTAGTCAAAATGGAAAGTCAGAGTTCGTTCCTTCAGAGACTGTTGTTCTTACTTTTGATGGCCAAGTCTTGCCCAAACGCGTGTTTTTATGTTACAACTCATTGCCAGTAGACCTGTATATATTTCCAACAATCCAGTGTTTCAACTGCTGTAGATATGGCCATGTAAAAAGCCAGTGCCGTTCTACACCGAGATGCTTTAAGTGTGGTCATGAGCATTCAGGAGATAGTTGTTCGATTGAGGAAAATTTGACATGTTGTCTTTGTTCAGGTCCCCATTGCGCTACAGATAGAAAGTGCCCTGAATTTGCCAGACAAAAGGGTATCAAAGAAACAATGGCTACAAATTGTATATCATATGGTGAGGCCTTAAAACTGCATCCTCCACTAGGTAAATCATATGCCGATATGTTAACATCCCCTCCTCCTCCTACTACTCAATCTATTGCATACAGCTCAAATTCAACTATCAACAGAAATAAGTCTTATAATAAAACAGTGTTCTTGAAACCCAGAACTCCTCCTAAACAAGGAAAGGGGTATGATCGTGTATCTCATAATGAATTAATTAAAGACTATAATATGCCTATACCTCAAAATGGATGTGCCTTCAATAATGAGGGACCTAGTAATTTTCTGTCTAACTTGCCTATCAAGGACTTGATCATAGCATTAATCAACTCATTGTCAAACTCGAACATAATATCTTTACCGTCCAACGCTGCCACACCTAATATTGAAACACAGAAAGAAAACATTCAAAATGGCAGTCAACTCGCTAGTGCTGCAGTGGAATTGTCGCAGCATTAGTAATAAAAAAAATGAAATTATATACATTATAAATAAATTTAAACCATTTGCCATGTCTGTTCAAGAGACATGGCTTAAACCTCACTTTAATTTTAGAATACCTGGTTACTCTTGTATACGAGAGGACAGGTCTGATGGCTACAATGGTGTAGCTATCCTAGTAAAACATTCTGTGCCTTTTACACACATTTCTATTCCTCAACATAGTATTAATTTTTCTATAGTAGCACTTAGTATAAATAATATTTCTTTCGTCTCTATATATATTCCTCACCCTTCCTCTATAATTTTTGATGAAGTTGAGTGTATATTAAGTAATATTCCACAACCTGTCCTAATAATGGGAGACTTTAATGCCCAGCACCAATCCTGGGGCAGCTTTAAATCGAACCATTATGGAGTTAGAGTTTTGAATATATTGGATCGCCTAAATATTGTTTTACTAAACACTGGGAAACCAACTCGTCGAACTAGACCCCATGAAGGTCCTAGTGCGCCAGATCTATCGATCTGCTCACCCAATTTAGCATCTTCTTTAATTTGGACAACTATGAATTCCACATTTGGAAGTGACCATTTTCCTATAATAATTACTTTTCCAAATAAGATAGACTCATTTACAAGATCATCCGGTGTCAATTGGTATGCTTTTCAGAAAGAAGTTGAGCGGAGAACCTCCTTACTACCTATTGTTACTGATACTAATCATTCAGAGTGTGCTGAAGCATTCACTCAAATATTACTTGCAACCGCTGATGAAATGTTTCCTATTAAAAATAACGTTTCGAAAATTATTTCTCCGCCGTGGTGGGATAAAGAATGTTTGACAGCTGTCAAAAAAAGGAAAGACGCTGAAAAGCGCTATAAGTCCGAATCGACCATTGAAAATTACGATTATTTGATGGAAGTAATGGCAGCTACTCGTAAACTTCTCAAGAAAAAAAAGTGGGAAGGTTGGAGATCATTTTGTACTTCGATTTCTCCTGATGTCTCTCCAACAGTAATTTGGGCTAATATTAGAAGGTTCAGGTCTATTTTTAAAGAACCTATGCATTCTAAACCTGATGATTTTGTAGTTGATAATTTCTTAGATAAACTAGCTCCGCCGTCTGCTCCTCTAAGCGACGTATTTATTAACCAATCTTTTGATCAGCGTCCTGAAGATAATACCGAACTCAATGCTCCTTTTACTTTATCTGAATTAAAAGGTATCCTCTCATATGTAAAAGATTCATCTCCGGGTATTGATGGGATCCCATATTCATTTTTTGCCCATCTTAGTGACTCTAGTTTATCTTATTATTTATCATTAATAAATTCTATTATGCAGAATGGCAACATCCCTCCATCGTGGAAATCACAAGAGGTAATTCCGATATTAAAACCCCATAAACCAGCATCAGATTCCGATTCATATAGACCAATTGCACTATCATTAGTTATTGTTAAGCTAGCCGAACACTTGGTGAAAAACCGCCTAGAATGGTTTGTTGAAAGCTTAGGTTTGTTGGGTAACAACCAATATGGTTTTAGAAAGGGCAAAGGGACTATGGATAGTATTGGTATACTGACAACTGACATCCGCCTAGCTTTTTCTAAAAATGATTCTCTTTTAGCGGCTTTTCTTGATATTAAGTCAGCTTACGACAATGTCTTAATCCACATTTTGATTAATAAACTTCACAAAATTAATACTCCTCTAATCTTAATAAATTTCATTTATAATATTCTCTCCGAACGTTCAATCAGCATATCAAATGACTCTCATCCTAATAAAAAAACGAGGTTAGTGTGGAAAGGAATCCCGCAAGGATCAGTATTAAGTCCTATTTTGTTTAATATTTACACGTATGATTTGGAACCAGCTCTTAGCGACCATATTAGGGTACTACAATATGCTGATGATCTACTTTTATATGTATCAGGTACACACATCCAGGACCTAAATTTATCTCTAACACATGCTTTAGAAATTCTTAGAATCTGGTTAGATAAAAACGGACTAAGCATATCAGTCCCCAAAAGTTCCATTGTTGTGTTTTCCCGTAAGCGACTTCCACCAACTATTACAGTTTGTTATAAAGATGAGGTTATACCTGTCAAACCCGAAACAAAATTTTTAGGGGTGACACTAGACTCAAAATTAACTGGTCTCTCACACTGTTATGCTATTGTGGCTAAATGTGAAAAGTTACTGAACGTACTGAGATGTGTGTCCGGAGTCTGGTGGGGTGCACATCCATCCTCATTAAGACTACTTTATAACGCTATAATAAGAAGTGTCCTTGATTATGGTAGTTATTT
The DNA here is from genome assembly GCA_949315895.1 of Anania crocealis. Lineage (NCBI taxonomy): Eukaryota > Metazoa > Arthropoda > Insecta > Lepidoptera > Crambidae > Anania > Anania crocealis. The sequence continues at coordinate 20,088,938 of OX438861.1, forward strand.
CTTAGAACCATGTAATGCAACTGGCTTAAGAAAGTTAGATGAGATCCAATCCAAAGCACTAAGGATAATTTCTGGTGCCATGAAATCGAGTCCAATCAATGCTTTACAAGCGGAATGCGTCGAGCCTCCCCTGAAACTGCGACGTCAATATTTATGTGACAAATTCTTGTTTCGTGCTCTACAATTTAAACACCACCCCCTGTACATAAAACTCAATACACTTTCCTATTTAGTCGATAACTCTCCGTATTGGTCATCGAAGGCACCGCCTTGCTTAGTTAATAGTTTTAAGAAATTTTTGTCTATACAAGCTCCAACTCATAGATCATCATTCCTTCCCATTTTCACTATTAATTTTGAGTCCTTGATATTAACGCCAATTATTCAGTTTGATTTAGACATAAATAAAGACGATCGTAATGCCAACGTTAAATTTAAGCATATTATAGACGAAAATTGGCGAGATTGGCACCATATTTACTGTGATGCCTCTAAACACTCGCCAACGGGTCACGTTGGTGTTGGAATATTACATCATCAATATCAAATCGTTCAAAAAATTAAACTACCTCCAGAGTCATCTGTTTTTACCGGGGAATGCTTTGGATTAAAAAAATCTTTAGATTATGCATTACTTATGAAACTAAATAAAACTGTAGTTTTTTCCGACTCGAAGAGTGCCCTTCTAGCGTTACTTAAATTCCCACTTAAAAACAATATCAGTTATCCTATCATTATGGAGTGCAGAAAATTATTATATAAATGCTTTTTGAAAGGTTACATTATACATTTCGCATGGATACCTAGTCATGCTAACATCTGTGGAAATGAAAAAGCCGATAAGTTGGCAAATGAAGCTGTTGAGTCTGGAGATTTATATCCATATAAAAATTACTGCCATGATTTAACTGCAAGCCTTCCTAAATCTTATCTCAGAACTGCCTGGGAAGTGAATTGGGAAGTCACTACTCAAACTAAAGGCAAACATTACAAGCTCATTCAAAAATGTATTCCTAGTAAACCATGGTTTTCGAAAATGAACCTTTCAAAATTAGCTACTACGGTTTTAATCAGAATGAGACTTGGCCACGTGTGTTCACCTTCACACCTGGCCAAAATTAATATAGTTGATGATGAAATGTGTGCGTGTGGTTCTGGTGTGGGAGATCTTAATCACATTTTTTTTAATTGTAGTGCCTATGATTATTCCTCTTTTATTAACTCTCTCGTATCTGCCCATGTCCCCTTTCCCACTTCTATTGTATGTCTCTTATGCTCTAATGATACCAATGTATATAATATTTTATCTTCATTTATTATCTCTAATAATATAAAAATCTGAATCCTTTATGTACCTTAATTATATTTATTTATTTATTCTACGAGTACTATATTCTAAATAACATACCTATTTTGCACCTGATCCTATTTTTTCCTTTCCTTTCCGTATAATTACTTAATTCAATGTTAAATATAATTTGTTTCCTTACCTTTTTACCCTGTCGTGGCTAAACGCAATCCGCGAGAGCCAAAAAAAAAAAAAAAAAAAGAAAAATTGTGTCTGGAATAACTCACGATCGAGGGATTAATAACACAGTGCGGAACAACAAATCGAGTCGAATTCCGTACGTGCTAACATACATAAAGTATAATATCACGGAGTCGCATCAATCGTAATATGTAGATGAAATACTTCTAAATTACAAGTTTATATACTGATATTATAAGTGCAATTAAGTTGCTAAAATATCAAATAAAGTATATAAATAGCTGTTTCATCTTAACTGACTGTCAAGCATCTGCAAAGATGTTTCTTTCGGGTGTTAAGGGTGCAAAGTCCTAACATTTGATGAAGCAACGCTGGCTCACAGCGTAAAAATATGCTTGAAAAATTCGCGCCGTGTCGCAGTGTCTCGGTGGCCTAATGGTAGCCCGCCCGGCATGCGAGGAGATGCGGGTTCGAGTCCCGCCTGAGACAAAATTTTTCAAGTTTATATACTGATATTATAAGTGCAATTAAGTTGCTAAAATATCAAATAAAGTATATAAATAGCTGTTTCATCTTAACTGACTGTCAAACATCTGCAAAGATGTTTCTTTCGGGTGTTAAGGGTGCAAACTCCTAACATTTGATGAAGCAACGCTGGCTCACAGCGTAAGAATATGCTTGAAAAATTCGCGCCGTGTCGCAGTGTCTCGGTGGCCTAATGGTAGCCCGCCCGGCATGCGAGGAGATGCGGGTTCGAGTCCCGCCTGAGACAAAATTTTTCAAGTTTATATACTGATATTATAAGTGCAATTAAGTTTCTAAAATATCAAATAAAGTATATAAATAGCTGTTTCATCTTAACTGACTGTCAAACATCTGCAAAGATGTTTCTTTCGGGTGTTAAGGGTGCAAACTCCTAACATTTGATGAAGCAACGCTGGCTCACAGCTTAAGAATATGCTTGAAAAATTCGCGCCGTGTCGCAGTGTCTCGGTGGCCTAATGGTAGCCCGCCCGGCATGCGAGGAGATGCGGGTTCGAGTCCTGCCTGAGACAAAATTTTTCAAGTTTATATACTGATATTATAAGTGCAATTAAGTTGCTAAAATATCAAATAAAGTATATAAATAGCTGTTTCATCTTAACTGACTGTCAAACATCTGCAAAGATGTTTCTTTCGGGTGTTAAGGGTGCAAACTCCTAACATTTGATGAAGCAACGCTGGCTCACAGCGTAAAAATATGCTTGAAAAATTCGCGCCGTGTCGCAGTGTCTCGGTGGCCTAATGGTAGCCCGCCCGGCATGCGAGGAGATGCGGGTTCGAGTCCCGCCTGAGACAAAATTTTTCAAGTTTATATACTGATATTATAAGTGCAATTAAGTTGCTAAAAAATATCAAATAAAGTATATGTACAATTATTTTACTCCGGCACAATACGATAGCAAGCCCTTTATTATCCATGTTTGCAGATTTAATTAAACCACAAAACACACAAATATAGGCTTTATTCGAACAGCGATAAGGACTTTGGAAAACTCCTTATCAGGAAACTGGTTGTGGCATAGTAATTTCAACTTTGATTGCATATAACAAAGTGTAAATTCGTTTAACGATTCCTTAATTAATTTGTTACATGATGCTATTTAAAACCTACAGCATTTTTTTTTGTAAAATACGATGTGGTGGTAACAGATAGGGTTAGTACACATTGTAACATTTACGCGAGATATTTTTTTTATTTAGTAAATTAATAAGATAATATAAACGTAAAATTACTTTGTACGTCTGTCAGTCTTTCTACATATATATTATGTCTGTTTGTCTGTCTATTTATCTGTCTGTCTGTAAAGCTTTTACGCCTAAAGTATGGAACCGATTCTAATGAAATTTGGTAAAAGGATACACCTTTGGAAAGGACATAAGCTATTTTCACCCCACAGCTGGGCACAGGTCTTCGTCCAAGCGATAGAACCATGGACAAAAAGCTAGTACAAGTGTAATCAGGAAACATGCAATAGACATTTAGCAAATAAATCTTGCATAACTAAATATAGTTACACAGATTTATTTGTTCTTGTTATTTAAGGAAGTATATAAAAGACAAATAGCAACAGAATCGGGGCCAAGTGACAATAATTTAGTGAAATATACAGGGTGACCATTATGCTGCCATGCCATTATAACATCAATAACATCATGGCAGTGCTATTTAGTTTATCAATAAAAATAATTTTAGATAAATAAAATATAAATTATTGGATCAGCTTTTCATTTTGAAATACGATGTGACGCGCACGAAAAACATTGAAAAATTAAAAGTCATAATCAATATTCATATTTTCCTAAAAATATTTTTATTGATAAAACAAATAACACTGCTTAGTTTTTCAGGAGATTCAAAAAGCACGGTGTACCTATTTTCACGGTTTGCCCAAGACTCAATCGCGTGGGCTACATGATGATTTGTATGTCTTACTCACACTCTTTTTTTATTTACTAAAATAAAAGAAACTTAGATAAAAACTATCTGCGAGTGGAAGTCCCATTGTCTATAGGCAGTTACTTTTTTATATATAATAAAAAGTCATTTTAAAACAATATTAACTTAAAGATCTCATAGGCAGCCCTATACGATTCTAATTGTAATGTAACTCTACTCGCCAGCCGTGGCCTGTGGCTCCATTTACAGAATCCAATAAAAACAGATCAGATATAAATCAAACACACTTGTCTTTTTAGGAGTAATGACTGGTACTGACAAATTATGATTTAAATTAACTTGACAGTTGCGGTTTCATTTGTTAAGTTTATAACGTTGACAGCATAATACAAGTAATCTTGGAGTATGACGAAGTTTCTGTGCTGCTTCTTCTGGGCACATATCAATTTTTACTAATGTTTACTGCCTTCATCATCTTTTCTCATCGTAAACTAGCTGGTACTCGTGACCTTCTTTGCGTTAAAATCTTCTGATGAAATAGTTATTTGTTATACAAGAGTGCAAAGTTCCTTTTTAACCGCGTGCTCAACTTTGATGACCGAGCAAGCAAAGGATTCTAAAAGGTGAAAAATCTTTGCACTCGAGTGCAACACGTAACTTTTCATCCCCCCTTAGCGAGGAAATGATTAAATGCAAAATAAAACATTTACAATAACAAGATACTTTTATTTCAGTTTAGGTATATACGAGGGCGGGTCAATAAGTCCGTGACTTTTGGAATAAAACACAGATTTTTTGATAAATAAATCATTTTATTTTTCAACGTAGTCTCCCTTGAGCTCTATACACTTTGTCCAACGCTTCTCCAATTTTTTTATCCCTTCCAAAAAATATGATTTGTCGAGGTCCTCAAAATAGACCTTTGTTTGCGAGATGACTTTATCATTGGAGTCAAATCTTTTTCCACCAAGCCATTTCTTCAGGTTTGGGAACAAGAAGTAGTCACTCGGAGCCAGATCTGGAGAATAGGGCGGATGAGGGAGCAATTCATAGCACAATTCATGGATTTTTGCCATGGCAACTGCACATGTGTGCACCCTTGCATTGTCTTGGTGGAAAAGAACTTTTTTCTTGGCCAAATGAGGTCGGTTTTTTTTTCAAATCGTCATTGAAGCGGTCCAATAAGTTGGCATAATATTCCCCATTGATTGTTCTTCCCTTTTGAAGGTAGTCAATGTAGATTATCCCACGTGCATCGCAAAAAACAGTCGCCATAACTTTATTGGCTGACAAACCCACCTTGGCCTTCTTTGGCGCTGATTCACCCTTAGAAACCCACTGTTTTGACTGTTGTTTGGTCTCTGGTGTGTTGTGATGGATCCATGTTTCGTCCACGGTTACAAAACGGCGCAAAAACTCCTCCATATTGCGACTAAACAACGCCAAACCTTCCTGTGAAGTTGTTACACGATTGCGTTTGTGGTCGACTGTGAGCAAACGCGGCACCCATCTTGCGGAAAGCTTTCTCATACCCAAGTGATCTTTCAAAATTGAAACCACTGAGCCATGCGAGATCCCTACAGCTTCCACAATCTCTTGCACTTTCAATCTTCGGTCGGCCAACACCATATCGTGAATTTTTTCGATTGTTTCGGGTGTAGAGACCTCAACTGGGCGTCCAGGACGTTCGGCATCTTCAGTGCTTGTACGGCCACAATTAAATTCAGTGAACCACTTTTTTACCATTGAAATCGATGGTGCAGAGTCCCCATAGTATTTATCAAGCTTAGCCTTGGTCTCGGTAATGGTTTTTTTTCGCAAAAAATAATGCTTAATCCCTCAACGCCCAAGCGGCACGCGCCTGCCGCGATAACAATTGATTTCAATTGTGTCTGGAATAACTCACGATCGAGGGATTAATAAGCACACGAAATTCACTTTTTTCCATTTATTCCTCATATTACTGGGTAGTCTGATAAAGATTGCTGTCAGACACAAACTAACTGATGCAGCAAGTTCAAATTTTGGTAGGAGTCAACTGACAGATACCTGTTGCCAGGAGTAGTGTTGCTTTTTCGGTAAAGAGGTCAGAAATTCAAAAAGTCACGGACTTATTGACCCGCCCTCGTATTTACTACAACATTATGATTTGTAAGTATTAAAATAAACTTCTTCGTCGCTGGAATCACTCATTTTCGTTTTTTTTTTACTTGTTTTTAAGTTTCTTATTTATAACAATACGAATTCAAAACAAAATGGCGAGTGCAAAGCAAATTGAAAAACAAAAGTACACCAAGGAGGTTAAGAGTCTGAGTTTTTAACAAATAAGAAAATATGATGTTGTATGATAAATACGGCACCATAGAGATGAAAGTAAATAGGTTTACTTAATGATGTTTTGAAATTACATACCTAGTGCACGCGATGTTCTAAATTCAAATTTACTTTATCCTCTAGCGAATAAAAACCGCTTTTGCACTCAGATATCGAAGAGCAAAAATACTCTTTCCGAGATGGTGGGATGAAAAAATTATTATTCTATCATGGCGGTCCTTTTAGATATGAAAAATAAACATAGTAATATTTCTGATCATTTAGTATACCTACAATCCTAAATTTTATTTAGATCTGTTAGGGCTGATTTTTTGAAGGTCAGATAAAAGTTATTTCTATAGAAGTTTAAACATAAGATGACTGTTTTCTTGAGTTTAGGCAAACACTATAATATACATTGAAATGAAAGATAAGTTTACGGATTTAGAACGCGTCTACCCGTGACTAGTGATGGGTAATTTTCCGAAAAATTTCAAAACACGGAAATTTTTCAATTTATTTTTCTGAAAAATTGAAAAATTGGAAAAATAATGGAAAATATCTTTTTATTGAAATTTTTAGTTTAAATGAAATAGTAAATATAAAATATGGTTTACATTAAGTTGAAATTAAAAGGGTTTAATGACTTTACATATTATTTAAAAAAAACAAATGTGCAAAGTTATATTATAATACAGATTAATGGTCAACAACTTCCAGTGCAATGTTCCCAACGTTAACTGGAGCTGGGGTGCAACATGGGCATTTAACATGATTTTCGTCTTGTCCATGTTCATCCTAAGACCCACTCTTTGAGAAGCATTACCGAGATCTTCGAGCATAATGTTCAGGTCTTCCAAGGTCTCAGCCATAAGAACTACATCATCAGCAAATCGCAGGTGTGTTAGGTATTCGCCATTGATGTTGATGCCGCGTCCTTTCCAGTCCAGAAGCTTGAAAATATCCTCCAACACAGCTGTGAACAGTTTCGGAGAAATAACGTCTCCCTGTCTCACGCCTCGCTGTAGTTGGATCGAATTAGAGCTCTGGTTCTGTGATCGGACCGACATGGTGACGGTATAAATACTTTAGCACCTCGATGTACCTGTAGTCTATTTGGCACCTTTGGAGTGACTGCAGCACTGCCTAGGTCTCAATCGAATCAAAGGCTTTCTCATAGTCCACGAAAGCTAAGCAAAGTGGCAAGTTAGACTCTTCTGTCTTCTGTATAACTTGCCGCAGCGTATGAATGTGGTCTATGGTACTATAGCCTTTTCGAAACCCAGCTTGTTCGGGACTATGTTTACCTGAGACAGATAGTCTAGTTAGGTAAGTCCAACTTCGAGAAAGAGATCTCTCGTCGAATCCAGCTCGGATGGGCAGCGTTCGGGAAGCTCCGGCATATATTCGCGTCCGAAATACCTCAGTGTCTCAAGACGAATGTCTTGGACCAGTGTGTGTTGCCAGTAATGACCTATGGGAATGAGACGTGGTCGTTTTCTATGGGTCTCATAAGAAGGCTCAAGATCACCCAGCGAGCAATGGAGAGAGCGATGCTTGGTATTTCCCTACTCGATCGAATCAGAAATGATGAGATCCGCAGGAGAACTAAAACAACCAACATCGCCCGAAGGATTGCATCGTTGAAGTGGCAGTGGGCGGGACACATAGCGCGGAGAACCGATGGCCGTTGGGGCGGAAAGGTTCTCGAATGGCGACCACCTACCGGACGACGTTCCGTGGGCAGGCCCCCTACAAGGTGGACCGACGATCTGATCAAGGTCGCGGGAAGCCGCTGGATGCGGACAGCACAGGACCGATCGTTGTGGAGATCCGTGGGGGAGGCCTATGCCTAGCAGTGGGTGTCATTCGGCTGATATGATGATGATGATGATGATGACAGATTCATGTATAGTGGTTTACTATAAACATAATCTCGTCCACTCATGGTTAATCTGAATCCAAATCTGAATCATGATCATCATAAAAGAAATCGTCATCAATATTTTGATTTTGTGCATTGTCTGCATCTACAAACAGTTAATCTTCAGTTGGTGGACTGATATCGTCCTCTTGAATATTGTGAATTTACAAATCATCGTTATTTCCATTTTCCATATTCCAGTTATATGCAATAAAAGTCATTTTTTCAGCTCGCTCCGTCAGCAGTCTCTTAACGTTAACCTTTATAAGCAAAGCAAGTTTACTGGATATCCTCATAAATAAATTAAAATTTAATTAAAACAAAGGTTTGTCTGGTACTAACACTTATATAATTTTATGAGTGTTTTTGACTGATCTAACCGCAAATTGTTAGTCGACGGCGATGTCCAAAGGTAAGCACCTACCGACTAATATTTCACCAGTAAACAGAAATACCGACAAAATAGTAGGAATGTACTTAATATCGTACGTTCGATCCAGTATAAATACTCATACACGTAGTATTATATATTTTAGACTTAGTGGCTTTGAGTATATGTATGTTTATTTGTTTTTCAAAAAAGATGATACCAGCTTCAGATAGTGAATCAGATACTTACTGAAAAGAACAGTAATTTTGACAGCATGCGTAACGAATCAGAAAATTTATTCACTGAAAATGCTAATTACATTCCAAGAAAAAAAAGAAGCTTTCAGAAGTCGCCAGAAAAGACAATACCACAAATTGCAGCTTACCTAGGAGTGATACGTACATACCAGAACCAGATGAGTACAGTCAGTACGCTCAACGTTGGTCTAGTCCGGATTATACAGTTAAAGAATCCCAGAAACAAACCCCAAATTCAGAAAAACTGTTTTGCGATGCGGCAGTGATGACAGAACCAGAGAACAGTGCGGATGAATATGGAAACATTAGAATTTCAAATTTAATGTTTTGTAAGTTTATCTCGCATGAACTTGACCGGTATACCGGTAATGAACGGTATATTCGCAACAAATCATAGAAGTCTTCAAGAAAAAGAATAAATAAGTCTTAGTAATAAGCTACGGAATCCTAAAAATAAAGGATATAAGTATTTTGATAAAAAGTTAATATAAAAAGTTGTTATCTTGTTTTATTTTCTGATCTTGGTTGACTTTCCAATTTTTCCCATAATTGAAAAATATTTGAAATTTTTTCATACTGCTTCAGAGCCAAGTCATTCAAAGAAGACGAAAATATCGTCCTTTAAAAGTTGACCGGCGACCGAATTAGAAGCCATTGCGTAACACGAGGAATCAAACTACGAGTACTACACCAATTCGTCATGTGCATCATGACATGTTTATTTTTTTATACCTTGAATTAATAATAAAAAAAGTATTTTTTCAAGCGTAGGCCTCTGGCGTTACAAGTTTACAGGCAGAAAACGGGAGCAACGGTTTAACGTGTCTTTCCGAAGCATGAAGTCATTCATACTACTTCAGAGCCAAGTCAATCGAAGAAGACGGAAATATCGTTCCCTAAGTTGAACCGACCCGCGATCGAATTAGGGACCACTGCGTAATACGAGGAATCAAATCACTACACCAAAATTCGTCATCTGCAACATCATGAAAAAATTAATGTTTAATTTTTTATACATACTTAATATACTTACATACATTTTTTATACGACAAATGAAACGATATACCGACAAAACAATAAAAAAAGTTTTGTCTTTAGCACCCACATAATGTTTTGATTTAAATAATACTTTACTAGACTAGATATTTTTTGTACATGCTATGTAATTAATGATACCTACTTCTGGTCTGACAAAACTGATACTAGGGTGGCGGCCAGTGCATCGCAAAAAAGGTTGTTTATTAAAGTCACTTATAACAAATCTGTGACGAATGAGAACTTTGGATGTGGTAAATTATAGTATCGAAATACTGTTTTCTTGAGTTTACGCGAAACTAATATATCTACATTAAAATTAAAGATAAGTTTACGGATTTAGTACGCGTTTCTTTTTGATTTAACCTCTTAAAGTCTGCCCGTGGCTGTGAACGCTGAAAAGTGTCTTAATCATCATCCAGAAGATGATTTGCTAACTGCCATACTTCGCTTGGCTGTAATCCATTACAGTTTGGCGTATAGTTAGTAGAATGAAGATGATGCTGTCGGCTTTCTTATGACAGCGTCCTTTTACAATCGCCCTTTATAAACCATAGGACGAGAAAATTGATGGTGCTATTATTTTTTAGGCTGGCAAAACAAATTAAAATGCTGTATACTTTTTCAAATGTTTACAATTATTCCAGTAATTGTGTTCTTTTTTTTTTTTTTTCTTTCAAAAAAATTACAATATATATATAGTATAATTATTCTCTTACTGTATCATCGTATATACCTTCCCCTTTCTATAAAAATAATTTCACCCAAAGGTTGTCTGGAAGAGATCGCTCATAAGCGATAAGACCGCCTATATTGTACATATTTCTGTGTAAAATCATCTGTTAATAACTGTTCTTTTTATTTGTGTACAATAAAGAGTATTCATTCATTCATTCAATATTACACAAACTTAGTCTTTGCCAAACTGCTATGCAGTTTGTCGGCAAATTACAGTCTCGTATTATCTTATTCTATATGTTATGTTTATTATCTTTATTCTATATATCTACTATTTCTCCTTAGCCAATATATGAAAGCCTTAATTAACCATTAATTTTAATTATCATCTAGTCGGAGTGACGTGATATTTTATATAAGTAAGATAAGTCTCAGACAAATAAACGAAATCAAAAACTGGACATTAACTACGGACACCTAGACAAGTAGTGTTTTTTTAATAATCTTTTCAGATGTATCTTACAAGTTGCCTCCTCAATGATCTCTGGTGGCAAATCACTAGACCCAAGTTCACCAACATTTAAACAGCCGGTAAACAAAGAATGACGATTAATTTGACACAATTCCCATACAAAATATGTCAAATGATATTTTAAACGCTGTTTAAACGCTGTTTAAACTTAAACGTCTGTTGGTGAACTCGGGCCAAGCGATGTATCTGTTAAGCGATGAGTTCAATGGTGAAGACCTTGGCCATGCAGTGCCCTGATTATAGGTTGTACTTTACTTCACTTTTTTTCTAAGTATTTGATAATATATTAAAAATACGTCTAACTAATGTGGTAATAATAGGGGTTAAAGTATGAAATTGCCGATTATTTTCCCACTTTTTATTTTGTTTATAGCTCTTATGTATAGTCATATTATTGCGTAATTATTTTTGTATTGTATCAAAAACTATATAAATTAACTTTTGACTAAAAAAAAATGCAAAACTAGTGCCTATTACTTCAAAGGAAGTCGTTGAAAAGACCCCTAACAATGTGTCAGCTGACCTTCTTGTTTCAATTAAGTATATTTGTATTATGTACTTTGATGATTTTCAGAAATTTAAATACTATAATGCTTAGCTTTATAACCATCTAACTTTCACCTTTAATTGCATCGAAAACAGTTCAGGCGTTTTTATAAAACTAAAAAATTGTTAGTATGGAAAAACGACTTTTCTCGATTTCGTCCATACAAAACGGCAATTTCATATTTTAACACCTAATACAAAACTACACAAGACTATCCAAGTAACAAAATGTGACCAAGAACACAAGGAAATTCGTCGACACTTTTTGTTTGAGTGATTATCGATTATCCTTCAACATCGTTGACTACCATCTGGTGTTAGAATGGCCATAATAAACACAAGCTTACGCAAACATAAACGAGTTCAAAGTACGAAAATCTAACGAATTTACTAAAATCATAGCGCTCACTTACATTCATGTTTAGGCAGAAGTATGAGCATTTGCTTATAACCTCTGTGGCGCACCTGCCCCGCCTCAATCGCCTTTCTAACCTTTTTTCCGTGTTCCGTGGTCAATTGTGGTCCGGTGTCAGAAGTGTTCCAAGCCACCTGTAGCAGGCCTCTGACGTGTCTTGCTCTTACTACTTCCATCTTGTGACAGAACCTAGGAATACAGGCTTAACGTGCCTTCCGAAGCACGACCGAAACCCCTAAGATTTTTTTGACCACTCCAAATGGCTAGTATTTGTTGTACTTCTACATCTCATCACCAGCGTATCGCTGTCCACTGCTGGACAAATGCCTCTCTAGTTGCACGCCACTTAGGTCGAACCTCGGCTTCTCGCATCCAGCTCCTGCCAGCCATCTTGCGGAAATCCCTTCACCTGGCCTGAGGGTGTCCTACACTACGTTTGCCGAGACGCGGTCTCCACTCAAGAACTCGTTTACCCCAGCGGTGGTCGGTTCTGCGGATATGGCCAGCCCATGGCTCTTCAGCTTGCTAATCCGGTGGGCTATATCGGCAACTTTCTACATCTAAAATATAATAACCAATGCAATTAGATAATCCAATCGACTAATACCGCATCCTTGATCCAAATACATTATAGTATTATCATTTATGTGGTCCGATAATGCATACGCACAATATGTTTCCGCATTCGTTAGTTAGGCGTGGTTCTTGTATTAATAGCCCATTTATGGTGGGTGGTAACGACTTTTAAGTAGGATTTACTTATTCTATTCGCTGTATCAAGTAATGATGACGAGATAAAGTCACAAGCTATACTGCTAGTTGCCTGCGGATTTTTTCGTACCCTAGAACGTATAAATAATTGATGATTTAAATAGAAAGCACCCCGTTGGTCTCTGGTTTAAGCACCGGGGCATACAAGAGTTTCAAATTTCTGAATATTGCTCGGGTTTGTGAAAACCCACCAGCATTTAGCAGGCGTGGTGATTAAGCTTGTACCCATCATTGCTGTGGTAACTTGAATTCAATGAGGCCTTTGCCCTGCCATGCGACGATTATAGACTGTTACTTTACTTTATTCCATAATGTTCTTATGTGTCGTATGGTGTCGGCACATAAAAAATAGCACCACTCTTTTTCTACGGGTGTCGTAACATGCGTAAAAGAGTGATGTCAGAAAAAGACGGGCAGCAGCGTCTATTTTAGGGTTCCGTACCCAAAGGGTAAAAACTGACCGTCTGCCTTTCACCAGGCTGTATCTCAAGAGCCGCAATAGCTAGACAGTTGAAATTTTCACAAATTATGTGTTTCTGTTGCCGCATAACAACAAATACTATAAACAAAATATTTAAGGGGGGCTCCCATACAAAAAACGCCAATTTAAATTTTTACATATTTTTGCTCGGTATCAATAAATGGTAACAGGTAGGCACTACATAATTAGGTAACCTCATTTACGTGCCTACTGTTGTTTACCTAGTCAATGGTACGGAACCCTTCGTACGCGAGTCCGACTCGCACTTGCCCGGTTTATTTCACCATTGCAAGCGTGGTGAGCATGGCAAAATGTTGAATGATTCATATATTTTCTAAGTAAGTACTTGTTTTGTGCTGTCTCTCCACAAACGTACTTGGTACGAGTAATGTCATTCATTTGACACAATGTGATATATTACAACTTTAACGCAATGTAACATTATATGAGCTAGAATCCGTGTTATTAGATTGACAGTATAACAAGTTTACGTCTTACCTGTCCGTCGAGAAATTAGTTACATGATAAAAACATGACGATAGTTAATTAATATGTCACTGTTAAGAATTAAAGTTTTTAAAGAGCTTTAGTTAGGATTTGGAAGAGCAGTCATCCCGATAGTTAGCTGGATGGAGAACTAAACGAAGAATTGCGGAGCTGAAGTGGTAGTGGGTGACACTGTGGTGTGGGGTGGTGGGATCTACCTCCTAGTGGTCCACCCTGGGCAACGGCATCTTTGGTTTTCTAACCAATGATGACAATGATGACGGCTAACAGATCCCACTGCGGTGGTAGGCTTCGTAAGAGGCCGCCTGGATGCTACCACCCTCCTGCCGGAGTCCAGCGCCAAACAGTTTTTCTGTGTTCCGCTGGTGTGTGGGAGAACCAGTACCTCTGGGTAAGCTCGCTCCATCTTAGGCTTCTTCTTAACCATATAGTTAAGTATGTAGTCAAGAGCAAGCCCATTAATTATAAAACAAAAAAAAGACACATAGTAAGATGAACCGATGCCCGTTGGGGCGGAAAGGTACTGGAATGCGACTGCGCACCGGATGTCGATCTATGGGTCCTTACCAGGTGGACCGATTAAGAGATCGCGGGAAGTCGTTGGATACAAGTGGGGCCCGACTGATCGGCTTGGAGATCTTTGGGGAGTCGTTTGGTTGTGGTGACGATAATGACTCTTCTTAAGGCATAATGTCCAGGTAATGAATCTTTTTTTTATATAAATAATGGATTTGCTCTTGAAGGGTTAAGAAGAAGCCTAAGATGGAGCGAGCTTTTCCAGAGGTACTGGTTCTCCCACACACCAGCGGAACACAGAAAAACTGTTTGGCGCTGGACTCCGGCATCCTACCGGAGTCCAGGGTGGTAGCATCCAGGCAGCCTCTTACGAAGCCTATTACCGCAGAGATCTGTTAGCCGTCATCATTGGTTGGAAAACCAAAGATGCCGTTGCCCAGGGTGGACCACTAGGAGGTAGAACCCACCTCCCCAATGTTTATTTGCTTTTAAAAAACATTTTGCACATTTTTGTAGTCATAAAAATAGTAAGGTTCAGTTTTTTCAGCCCATAAAACTGACATAGACTTCATTATGATCAAGTTCTCGTTATGACAAAAACAAAGTGTTTGTGCGCGTCACTTACTTATGCATGTATGACACGAATGCAAATTAGATTTGTAATTGACTATGAAAAATTAGATCAATTTGAATGAATAAATTTGTGTTTTATTATCATAGTAAGTTTATCCAGCAGTAATTACTTCTTATTACCGATTCATTACGATATAATAGGCCTTGTGGAATTGTACGAGGTGATACGGTTTACTGGTAGATGGTGCCTGAGGCGTTCGCGTTCAGTATTTAAAATTATTGATTGACTCATTACGGTTAAATAACGTTTCCTTGATTCCATGGAAATACACATTTGACATATCGCACACGTCGATGTATTGGTATTGGTAACGGGCTCCCTTTTCCGCATTTAGGCTCCACTTGGCCCATTATGCGTACGGTTAGGGTTATTAGGGTGGTAAATCCAACCATCCCAACTCCTTTTAGAAGCACATAAGTCTTTTGGGACGTTCACAGGCTTCCGAAAGGGAACTCGGTGTGCCGAGGATAGATGCCCAGTGGATGGCTACCCCTGTGCATTCCAAAATCACGTGGACAGCCGATTCTGCCTGTTCCAGGCAGCCTCTACATAGCGGGCTGTCTGTGGCATTAATGGTGAAGAGATATTTTTTTAGGGAATGTGTCCAGTCAGTGATCCCACTACTCTTCGAAGATCACTCCTGTTTAGGGCAACGTAATCAACGTTGCGAGTCAGACGTGGTGAAAGAGCTGGTATGGCCTCTCTGGATTGTCTGCAGTTGCTGATATTGGCCCAGCGGTCGTTGTGTTTGACTAGAGTTTGATGTCGCAGCCATTTCCTATAATGGTTAAAGGGGATAGGCAGGTGTGGCCTGGGGCCGAAGACCGTAAGATCTGATCCCCTTTTAGCGAGTTGGTCTGCGGCATCATTACCCAGGGAGCCACTGTGTCCTTTGATCTATTGTAAGGTGACACTGTTCCTTGCGGCAATGTCCTCAAGGGCCAGGTGACACTCGTAAATAAGGCTGGATGTGATGATGTTGCTCTCCAGGGCTTTGAGAACCGCCATGCTATCAGAGAGTATGCGAATGCCGTAGTCAGCAACCTCTCTCTTCTTTATGGCAGTAGTAGCCTGGATTACGGATTATGACACGATAATATATTTTTTAAACAAGAAGTTATTTAAACGAGCATCCATATCATCTCATTAAGATACATACAGTACACTGTCCTCAATGAAAACATTCCTACAAAACTACATAGTTATATGTTAAATTAACGAGTCCTCTTGGCGATTCCGACGCAGATTCGGAGTATATGTTTAACATCGAGTTATCAAGAATGTCGTTTGTACCTCCCGGAAGAGGGTAAGCCGGGTAAGTACTCGTCCTAGGCAGAGAGACAGGAACCATTTACAAATCATCACTTACTGGCCCTGTTCATGTCATCTGTGGTCGGCGCAGTATGTTTTTCTCTTACAGTCATATCAGTCGTCGTCGAGTCGTCTACCCCCTTCTCAATCATAACTTTTCTGACACAATCCAACCATCTTTTTTTAAGTAGCCCTCTACCTTTCCACCCATCAACCACTATTCCCTGACTGTCGGATTTTATAACTCCCCGGGGTAGAGAAGGGGTTGATACATTCTTTTCTCCCTGGCCAGCATGAAAGTAAGTTTTTATAAATGTGAACCTGCCAGGATTAAGCCATCAGTAGACTGAATTTGTCATAAAAAACTAGACATTCACAAGCTGTAGCTAGAAATGTGTTTCGAATTTTTTTTTAAAATAACATGAAATGAGTAAAACGGGAGTGTATCTCTTGGCCTACACTGGTGCAAGTATCGGGGCAGTATAATTGCAGGTGCGCGGCACTTGATTGGACGGTGTTATGCAAGATAGCGTGATGAACGCCTAATTTAAATTTTAATTAAAGGGTATTAACACGTGTTGCACTGATGTTTTTAGTGTAATTTCTGTTGCAGTGTTAAACTATTAATTGTTTTTCCTTTTTGAAACGATATTCATATAAGACATATTTCGTCATTTAGTTAGATTCGTGCCTAAATTCTAAATTCCTAAGAGGTCGTGATAGGGCATTAATTGCAAAGATAATGAATGGAAATGTCAGACGTCATTCCATTTGTCATTACTATTAATTAGTTATGCATTCTTTGTACAGTGGGCGAAACGGTAAACCACCATGCAAAGCTAGATATCGATATTAAGGATTATTTTCTGCATTATTTGAGTAGATTATTATTCACAAATAATGCAAAACCGTTTCTTTGAAACTAGACCTTATTTCCTAAGTCTTAAAAATTGTAATTGCATTAATAGGGAACATTATTTAAAAATAATACAAAAATTTTTTTGAAATAAGACCTCATTTACTGAGACTTAAATATTATTTAACAAATAATTGAAATAGATCCAGGTTATATCAACTATTTGTTAGATTTTTTAATGTCATAAACACAAAAAAACACAATGTCAAGTTAAGTACGGTAGCTTGGAGAATTGTGTTTGGTAAAAAAATAAATAGTTATCGATATACGTGTTTTTTTAGTAATTTTAATAAATTTAAACTTAAAAAATACTTAGTCTCGCTGAATGCCATCCACAAGCAAATTGAACCAGTTCAGCGCTACCCCAGATACGAGTTAATGTCAAGGCCGCTCAAGGCTGTGCTTCTCCTGTAGAAGACATAAGCAAAAGGGAACAGCCACTTCACTCTTATGCTTGATTGACAAAACATAAAGCTTCGTTGGGATAGTTAGTTTAAGTATCGAGCCAAGATCAGGGGCTTTGTTTGATGCCAGCATCGGGATCGGGGTCGAAAACATTGCTCGGGTCAGATCTCCAACTTTGTCAAGCATGGTGGTTATGCCTGTACCCCTGCCGTGGTAACTTGAGTTCAATGATGGAGGCCTTTGTCCTGCAGTGGGATGTTTATAGACTGCTTACTTTCAAAACATTACCGATATAACCGAATGATTTTTTAAATGAAACCTGTGGACTTTTACTTCCTTTTCTCACTTCAGAAAGGCTTGTATCCGACGTGTGGACTGATGTGGGCTAGACTTAGTGATCATGATGAATATGGAAAGTGCTACCATATTTTTGCTTAATCGCCATGCATGGCAGACAGGGTGAAGATTGCGGCTTAGCCATCTTTTATATTTATTCATTTATATCAGGCAACAAAAGGCCCATACAATATATACTTTACATTCTGACTTTTGCCGCTGGACTCCGGCAGGAGGGTGGTAGCATCCAGGCGGTCTCTTACGAAGCCTACCACCGCAGAGGGATCTGTTAGCCGTCATCATTGGTTGGAAAACCAAAGATGCCGTTGCTCAGGGATTGCCCACTAGGAGGTAGATCCCACCACCTCAAAACATATATAACATATTATATAAAAGACTATCATATATAATAAACTTAACTAAAAAAATATTAAATGGTCGAGAGAATATGCTACTTGTCTTCTTCTGGCAGTAGGTACTCCTTCAATCGCCTGGTGATGACAATTATGTGCTGGCACTACACAACACGTGATGTTTGATTAAAATTATCTTTTTTTTTAAAGAGCTGTCTGTTAAGCCTTAAGCTGTGCCAATAAAATGAATTCAGCGCAATCGCATAAGGATATTTAAAATCTCACCGCAATGATAAAGATGGCCGACTCGTGACATTTGCCTTATAAAGGGTCGCGTAAGTCGTTTTAACGACTTGATAAAAATTCTTTTGAACTTTCGAAATGTTGTCTTATTGACTACCGCTAATTTTACTACTAATACCGCGGCTTCGCTCGTTCATTTTCAATCATGATTTTTAAAAGTATAATAGTGTTTGTAATTTCTAAATGAATTACTTACTATAGGTACTTTGGTCGTCTAATAGATTAGTGTATTTAGATGGAGTTTTTTTGCAGTTCATAAATCATTAGGTATTTTATAGTTTTTTTTAAAAATCATAAAATAAAAATTAAAAAAAAATATATTATAACCTCATATGTTTAAAAAAACAACGTCTTCAGTTTACAAACATACTGACACACATTGAAAATTGATGTGTAAAACAAAGCAAAATTTTTTGGACTTTTTATAAATACAAAGCATATTGAATGATACTGGCAACATTGTTTCATCTCGTGAATGGTTTACGTTTATAGAGCAACTCTGTTCAGCAAATTTATAGGCAAATAATATTTTATAGCGTAGTATTGGAATTTAATACGCAAAATGTTGGTAGGATATCAAGATTGTAAATCTTAAAGGAACTACACGGGCGCCATTTATTAAAAAAATATTTTCTCGTAACTGAGACAGAATATAACGGCCCATATAAGTCTTTCGGTATGAGCGTCTAGAATATTCTAATACCATTTATACACTTTGTGTTACAAATCAACAAAATTTAATCTAAAATGCGGCCCTAATCGTCTAGATCAGGGTTTCCCAAACTTTGTAGAACGACTCATTTTGTTCGTTATTTGAAATGTCCTATAATCATGTTTATAACGGTTTTTCCTAGAGGTAGGTTCCGACCTTTTAAACATGCATAACATAAGTCATAGCCCAGAAAACTTTGGAAAACACTACTCTAGGAATTATTTGATTGCTTTTTATCTAGATAATAGAAAATTCTTAACTCACTTACTGAGTAAAAGTCCTAGCGTCGTTTTTAAAAAGTCAGCGTCATTCACGGACTTTATTTTTTAAAGAATTGGCGCTAGTTAATCTTTATACCCTCAAACCTGCATCTACTTTAGATATATTTTCCTATATTTTCTTTGAGTGAAAATACCATGAAGATAAAGATACCTTGGAGTGATGATTTGCGCAAGGTGGCTTGCAGGAGCTGGATGCGAGAAGCCGAGGATCGACATAAATGGCGTGCAATTGGAGAGGCCTATGTCCAGCAGTGGACTGTGATAGGCTGATGATGATGATGATGATGATGATAATAAAAGATACCTTAAGTTACCAACTATAGTGATATTATCCCAAAAATTTAATTAATGTAGTGCCATGTTACCATTTATTAATATCGACCAAAAATAGGCAAATAAATAAAAAAAAGACGTGTGGCACTCGGACACTGCCGCGGTAAAGCTATTGCATAGCATTTTTTATCAACTTATGCAATTATAAAACTAAAAAGTATCACCGCTGTGCCGGTCGGAGTGGGGGGTGTTAGGCTATTTTCGTTACGGAATTTCTGGATTCGGTCTCCACGCTCAAGGCCCGCGATAGAAGCTATGCAATAGGTTAATTTTATAATTTTATGTATGTTCTAATCTTGACTTTTGTAATTAAATTTTTCTGTTATTTTGGCAGATATGGTTACCATAGGCAACCATACTGTCAAAATCCTTATTTTCTTCTAAATTCTTTTAAATTTCGAAAATTCAAAATTGTTCCGATTGTTAGGTTAGGTTATTTTCGTTACGGAATTTCTGGATTCGGTCTCCACGCTCAAGGCCCGCGATAGAAGCTATGCAATAGCTTAAAAAAAACCAAGAGCCGTTACATAGAATTATAAATTAGAAGCGACACGCCAATGTGTAGACAAGGCCACCTGTCGGTCGATCATAGAAATATTTTTATCGCCTCACTCAATGTTAACGCCCAGCCGATAACTATGTAACAATGCAAGGATTTTTTTGTCATATCGGGATGCAATGAGTTGTCCTGGAGCCATGATACTTATTTTAATAGATGAGCTTGTGACTTATGAAAATCATTCGAAACTTAAAAAATTGTCACCAGTTTAAAATCAATGGTGATTTAGCTAAAGGTCAACTCAATTTTAATAAAACGTATGTAATTTTTTAAAATTAATAATTAACTAATTTTTTAACAATTTTTTTCTACCATTAGGTTAAATTACACAGTCAATATAAACAATGTCTTAATAGCTCAATGGTTAAGGCAGTCGCCCGGTAAGCGGAAGATTGTGGGATCAAGTTCACCTAATACAGTCAAAAAATGTTTATCTAAATAATTGCATTTTCAATTTACACCAGCTATTTATTTGCTCATATTAACTTTATTCATTACCAACCTTGGTCCATATCAGAAAATCGTTTGAATTAATTGCACGTTAAATAAATAAAAAAATAATGTAAAAAAACCGTTAAACGTACCTAATTAACAATAATGTATAATTACTAGAAATTGGATACATATTTGCCTAGAGTTGAAGTATTGGCTGATATGGATTTTTAGAACTTTTCTATTCAAAACATCCCGTTATTTTGGGATCGAAATACATGTTTATAGAAGCCTCTTTCATATTGTCCTAACCAAAAACCTACTTAAAATAACCCAGCATCACGCGTCATTACAAGTAAACAATGAACTAAAATAGTAATTACATTGCAAATCAATATAAAATAGACAACAGATGTTGTTGTCTATGATTGATTTTATATTGTATGTGTGTTTGTATTGATTATCAATATTATATAATAAAAAAAAGAAATTAGCACTATTCATAATTCCTTATCTGGTCTATTTGACTCTACCATACTTTAATAATCGGTCCCCAGGCCTACACAGCGGTATTTGATATGTCATTAGAATACAATAGCATTGTTTGTTTAATTGTTCATTTGTAACGTTAGGTGATGAATTTCCGACAACTCATTTAAGGAGGATCTTTGTCGACATTGTTACTTATCAATTTTATTTATCACACTATCGCGTAAAATATAATAACACCACCCATTTTCTAGACTTCAAGACTAAAGGAGTATTACCAGAGAAGGGTTAGAATCTTGTTAATCGATCCCTTTATCGAACCCGGACCCAGACCCGGATATCTTGGTCCAGTTCTTACTTAACTTAACCACTATACAACGGGGTGTTGTTCTAAGTAGACTAATAATTACAGAGAGGAAATATTTGAATGACTCTTTATTTGTATTGATTAGGCTTCCAAGCCATATGGATCGAATTTTAATCCCTCAACCCCCAAGAGGCACTCGGGTGCCACGATAACAATTGATTTCAATTGTGTCTGGAATAACTCACGATCGAGGGATTAAAATTGTTTCACTGCTAGAACCCTACATTTTCATTTTAATACTTAGTTCAGTCGATTTATGTATTTTTATTTTGTTTATTTTATATAGCTAGTCATCAAGCCATCATTAAGAAAATCTTGTTGCGAACCCCTATCGTCAAATGGCAAAGCCCAATTTAAGAAACCCTGGTATAAAGGAAAATATAAATAAAAACAAGTATAAGATTCAAATGCACATTTATTCGTTACAATAATATTGAATAATGTAATATATCAATAATTTCTTAACCTCTATTAAAGCTGGTACAGATTTTTAATTGGTTTCACCGCATCGACGCTATTCTAAACAATAATAATTTTAATAAATTAATAGAAATTCAATAACATTGTAATAATAAATAAGTAAATGCTCAACACATCTATGAAAATAATCATTTTTACGGATGGGATGAATTGCGACTTTTTATAAAACATCATGTAAGTAGGTATAGGTAATTTTTCTGTTAAAATATAGTTTCTATAAAATAAAAATACTTTGAAAATGGATATCTAAAGAGTAACAGTACCGTTGACGCAATTTTTGTTTTTAGTAATTTTTCACTTATCTTCAATATAATACCTACATTCTTAAGAAAACAGATTGAAATCGAATCTACATCTCTGCCATCCGAGCGGCTGCAGCTACGCGTAGCCTGTCCTTGGCCCGAGTTCACCAACAGACGATTTTAAACTTTAAAATATTATTTGACATATTTTGTATGGGAATTGTGTCAAATTAATCGTCACTCTTTGTTTACCGGCTGTTTAAGTGTTGGTGAACTCGGGTCGTGTCATGTGTGCAACTGTCGAACATGGAAAAAGGTTAGAAGGGCTGTCATGCGCCATTTGTATAAAAACCGATGTTGCCACTTGCGCCCCACTACACATACCACGTTATTTTGAAGTCGCGCGACCAATAGGGCTGCGCGACGTCAAAATAAACCAATCACAGCGCTCACTTACAAGCATTTGCTCATAATCTCTGTGGCGCGCTTGCCCCGCCTACATCGCGTTTCTAACCTTTGTCCTGTGTTCGGTATATCATTATCATTTGTTCATCAGTACGCCTACACCAGCCTACTGCTGGACACGCTCGGATTGTATTTATTTAATTTATTTTACACACTTTATTGCATATACAAAGATAGTTAAAATGACGGATTTAATGCCAGAAGCATTCTCTACCAGTCAACCATTGGGTAAAGCCATAGGTCAAGCAGGGATTTAGATAGTGTAGGCTGAAAAAAAGGTTGTTACGCTACAGAGTAGATTCAGTTGGATAGAATACCTGCATATCTCAATTCGAAATGCATGCTTGTCATACTAGTTAAAATTAGAATTGTTTTAACAGAAAAATAAATCGCAAAACTCCCACTTCCCGTAGATCTTTATAAAAACAATGTTCTACTTAGCAAGTAATTCTAAAGCGCTTTACACACTAAGCCCGTCGACTTCGCAGACCCTCCGCGCCGACACGCGTTGGCAACCGAGTGACAAAAAAAGTATGTCAACTTAAACTGTTTGACGAAAAAAACATTGCAAAACTGATTTATAAATAAGTGTGCTAAAACTGTGTTAAAAAGTGTACAAATTTTATCTAAATAATAATATACAAACACTGCCTAGGCTTTCATTCTTCCCACAAAAACAGTTCTTGTGACTAATATGAATTCAATCACAAAAAGTGCTCAGCACAATCGGTTCCAGGCAATGTCTGACTATTTTTCTACTAATAATAGGCAACCTATTCAAAAGATAATATGTATAATATACGAGACAGTATAGTGTCAGGCTTGTTTGTATTAATTTATACCCACTAACTGTTAAATAAGTTTCATAAATCTTAGCGCGACAAAGAATCGCAACTAGCAGGGTCATGTTTGAGTCTAAATTTGTAACTAACATATTGTAAACAACATGCTGCAATGAAGAACTTGAACTTGAACCCGCCGGCAATGTCAGCAGATCCGCGGCTTAAGACGCTGACATGAGCCAAATTGAGCTCAATGAAGATTGTTTTGCTTTAAGCCTATGGCTCGTATTGTTGCCAAATTCTATGTTGTTGTAATTGATCATATTTTCGACCTGTTGCTGACGGCTGTTTCCAAAACACGATTCTAAAAACTTTTCTCGATAGAAAAAAATCTCAAAGTAGCCTCTGAAAATACATAAATTACCATTTTTCTCAGCAGTCCGTATAACAATGATAATAAAATTTTGCTATATTGTATATTACATGTTGCTTAAGCAAATGGCTGATTTAGATTTTTAATAAAATGGCAATTTTAAATTGCACAACGAATTTTGTGGTTTGGCACTTAGGCCCATCTATTCCATGCGCTTTTTCTCTGTCTACGAGAATCGATAGTGATAGCTGTGGCGCGTTCCAAAGAAATTCAAAGACGAATAAATTTGTGGGCGTGTTTATTGCTCAAGGTCATCGGCTGCAGTCAGCGTCTTAAGTGTGAAAAGCGCTTAATGTTGTACTCTAAAATAAACGACTATAATTTCAACTAAGCGTAAAGACTCTTTAATATTCCGTTGTAATAATTCGATAGTATTTAGCACTAAGAGCAGTGTACAGATATTTTTTTAATTAGAATAAAAATCAAATGTTGGCAGGCATCAATAAAAAAGTTTTTGCCAATTCGGTTTTTAACAAACCAAAGATTATCTCTTTCACTGTTTTTGTGTTATTCACAAACATGGTTGAATATTCGGTGTCGTGCTTTCAATTTAAATCTTGTAGTGTCATCAAGAACGCAGTTTGACTATGTTTTTTATAACTCTGCATAAAATGTATCTTTGAAAATGTTTCTAGCTATAATTAATATGAATTGCAACATTATTTTTGTAACATTTTTTATTTTGAAAAACTCCTTTTGCACATTATTAAATTTCGATTAAATGTACAAAAAGAGAATGTCAATAGAATACACAGATTTATATTTAAGCATCAACACATACACATAATAATTTATACAAATATCAATATTCTATCATAGTGTGTACCGTTTGCTGAAAATATTTAAAGAAGTAAGGTCAACGGTTAATACGTGCGGCATTCATCTATATTTATCTAATAAAACTATTTTCTATAAATGGATTAAAAATCCTTTAGAAAAATATTTACAAAAATGGCTGGCATAGGAATCAAGGACGTTTTCCCGTTTCTTGGCACGTTTTTGATATTACATTTTTTCAATTTAAGTTCATATTTTAAATTCCAAAAAAAAAAAAAAAAACAATTAAAATGGAATATAGACAGGAAATTTATTTGTGCCACATTTATTTTAATGATAGGTAAATTTTATTTAAAATCTAAATAAAACACATTTATGTTACAGTCATAAATAATGGTAATGACATTAGAAGAAAATAAATACATGAATATGTGTGGCACTTAACATATTTGACGTTAATCTTCTGTCAATAATAACAACTCTATATTAACCCCTTAAAAGTCAAATCGAATACCAAAAATCGTAATTCTTGAGACATCGTAAGACTGGTCCTAGACGCGACGCGTTTGGAGAGCGTTTTCAAATTCATCAGTAGAGAAATCAGGTGGGTTAAGTGGCTCAAAACCCAATTTGTATGCAATATCCTACTTATTATATTTTCATGTTTCATTTAGAACCAGCTACGAACAGAGATCATGCTGCCAAGTTAAAGTCTGTAAAACAAATGTAACACATTTTTTTTAAATTAAGGGCCGATAAATAATTATATTTTTTTTAATGTGACGCGATATTCAGATTATTTTTGATCCGTTTATTAATTATTGTGCTGTCATTATTGACCGAAAATTGTATGATAATTTTAAACACTCACATTGTATTATAATTCTAAACGTTTATATTAATAATACTTAAGTTTTAAATTAGTAATAGTTGATAGGTATAACTAAATAACATTTTTATACAGTTACATTTAGATAAACATGTAAAATTTACATTTATAATCCTGCAAATAATAACTTAAGCCAACAGAGACTTCTATAATAGTATACACTTTATCAATAACTCTGACTGATAAATATAAATCCGCAGCTAAATCTATTTTTTAAAGGTGGTCTATTTAAAAATAATTATAATCTTTCGAAACATATAAGGGCTAGATAATAATGTTAATGTTTGACCATCTCCGTGGCAGAGTGGCTTACACACCTATTTGCAGTATATGGCTAGCTCCGAGGGCCCAAGTTTCATCCCCTGACGGGACAATGTAAAAAAAAAATACATTTTTCTCTATTTATTTTCAGTCTGGGTGTTTCTAAGACCTTCGTTGTTTCTGATTTTCCCAAAACAAGTATTTTATCAGTTACTTAATTTGAGATCGGAATAATGTATATATATATAATTTTGTTCTCATTCAATTCTATCTTTTTTTCTTTTTGAATGATCCATCTTTACTATCTGAACATAATGTTTATTTCATTATCGTAACGTATACCTACCTACTCCAATAAGTAACATAACTTTATGGCATGACGTAATAATAAATAATAACAATTTACTACACTACAACATTTCATTAGATTTTAATCGATTTTAATATACCAGTGTCTTGATTATTTGGACTTCAGTTACAGATATGCGGATATACGGATTGCCCACCAGATATTTTTAGTGACAGGTACGTCACTCTGGTAATAGTACCAGTTTGTACCTACTCACTAGTGAGTGATTATAATCACCTCTAACACTTTGTGTAGTGAAAAAATAAAAAAGTGTTTACATGACATAAACACAGCAAATTCCACGGCCTAGAAACAAAAAAAAACTAAATCAAGAAAACAAATACATTTCATTTTAATACAGTAATTAACGCATACTTTTTGAATTTGAATTGGATTTTGTTAAAGTTAATTAGTAATAAAAAGAAGTATATCCAGTTAACGACATATTATTATACTAAAATAATTGATCCAATTAATCGAGACACTGCTGTATATTTGTACATATAGACCACATGTTTTATTATAATTATGCATTTAGCAAACTTTAAATTAAATACCTATTATTATCATCGATAAAAAGCACAACCTAAGGCTATTAGGACAATTATTAAAATTCATCAATTGTGCTTTAAATCACAAAACATTTCTTAACCCGGTAAAAATAGTTCAAAAAAACAAGAAAAAATTAAATTACGTGTGCTGAAAAGATTAGGGACTAAAATAAGGCTTAAATCACCCAACAGTAAGGGATTTAGCGATTATGGAAAACAGTTAGGGAATAGAAATTCCACGTGGAAATAAATATTAATATTATGTACGAGTATTAACAAAAAAATATTTATTCATGTCAATGAATTCGACGGATAAACATAAAAAAGCAATTCCCGTATATCAATTCAATAAAATACCGTAAATCGAATATCTAATATTCTACCGTCTAAATTTTTCAAAATACTTCTTTTCACAATTATTTAGCGCGAATTTCAAAATGGACGTCAGGTATTTGGTACAAGCGTTTAATCTATAACTAAATCTGCATTGAAGCGTTGTACTTAAAATTATATTGGCCACAAACTTTTTCTTACCAACCAGCTGTGAATAATAATAAGGTTAAGACGCAAACACCGCTACTCAAGCGTTCGCGATTAAAGCGTTTATATCGATAAATATTGCATCGAATCGATTTTACGATAGGTTGCCAACATTATTTAATTTTTGGCGGCTCTCTGCGATTAGTTGCTGCTAGTGTTTGCAATTAAAACTAAAACAGCGATGTATTTACTCCATTTGGAAGGCAGATTCAACTAAAACTACCCTCAATAAAAAAAAAAGATGGATTCTTATAGATCTATTGTTAATTTCTTCACGAACCAGAATACAATTTAATAACCATGTTTACGACATCGCTGTTAAGCCACTCGAGATGAGGCTTAGTATTTTCAATCACCGGATTTCATGCCGCAAACTGCTGAAACCATATTTCTGTTTAAATTATGTTTTATTCTCGTTTTTACGTTTAGAAAATTGAAACTTTAAAAGTATGTACCTAGTTATGTAAACAAACAAATCTTTGCATTATTTATTCATCTGTTGTATGTTCGTCATGCAATCGTAAATCGGTAAGAGATAAAACGATATAAATTTTTAAAAACGTGATTAATAAAATTTGTTTTCGTTAAAACGTTTTTATAGCGTTGTATAGTTTAAAATCAACGATTTTCAATCGATGTAGTTTCATAAAGATATAGTATAAAATAATTACTTATGCATACAAAAATTTAAAGATGAGTACAAATTTTAAAACTTATATTTATTTACACATTGATAAGAATAAATGTCCAAACAGGTTGTAGAGTAGTTCTGATAGAATTTTGTTCCCATTTATAATTAATTAAGTACTTACAAAATGCATTGTTGCATAATCTCTGGTCAAATCGAGCAGATTTTTTAAAATATAACAAATATACTTTCCTGTTTCTGGTTTGGCGAATAATGAAATTGGTGTGTATCATTACCTACATAATCTCTTTGCCAAATACTAAATAAAAAATAATGGTCAATAAGGAATCTCACCAATTTTGAATAAAAATGAAATGTAACCCTCAATAAAACAAAATAAAAAGTGTACCCAATCAGATTAATCAAACGACATGAATTTGCAAATTTTACATGACTAAGTTTGACAGTCTTTAATTTTTAACTAAAAATTGTGTTATGGTATAAAGTAATTTAGACTAAAATTCATAAAACCAAATTTTATAGCTTAATTTGGGACTAGATGGCTCTGTGTGGCCCAGTGTGGCATGTCTGAAAAATATTTATATTTATTTATTAATTTATAATTTTATTTTTTAAAGCAATTGTATTTACAATTTCACAAACTTTTTTAAAATATGAAAAGAGAGGAATAAGATGTCGTATTACATCACCATATTTAATGAAACATTTTCAAACTTAAATCTTGTACAACTTCGTAAATTTTGGTCATACCACACTTTTCGTTTTGCTTCATCGAAGGTAACTACATTTTATGAAAAATTGGTAACATTCCTCATATAATTTTCTTTTCGGGCGTAGTAATGGTTTTCGAAGTGTTTTGAAAGTTAGTAAATTTTTCTAGCCGTATCTTACACTGGTTGGGTCGCACGGCATTTAAAATATAGTGTAGGTAGACCTTACAGTAAGTATTAACTCAGATTAAAACAAAAAGAGGAAGAATTATAGTCACCTTCGATCCGCGGTCTTACATAAGTGAGCCTAAGTGTCGTACTAACTTTCAGTCCCCAGGTCAGCGGCGTTACACAATTTCAATACTAGAAATAAAAAAACTTCGGACAACGAAAAGTGGCAGCGATATCTACTATCGATACAATCGATAGACTTTGGTAATTATAGTTTTAATCAAATATCGATTGTCTATCAATAGGCTATCATAGGCAATCGATATTGGCTCGAGCGGCAACAATACAATCAACGCGGAAAAATAACGCCGCACCGCCGCCGCAACACCTAAGTACGGTCGGTCAAGAAGATGTCAGTTTAGACAAAACTTCATGTGTCAGTAAAATAGTGATAGGGACTGTGGCGTTTTAGTACCTATTAGTAGCTGTCAAAGAGTTTTGCGCGGGAAACGAGAAGAGAAAGATGGACTTTGTTTCGTAATTTTGTGAAATTATCATAAGCGGCATTTATTGTGATAAAGTGGTGGCATTGTTATAATAATGTGTCAGTAAGTAGGATAAATCATATAAAAGTGAGAAACAAGGATTACAAGGAAAGGCTCCTATTTGACTCTGATCCACGTTCTCGCGTAAAACTCCTGTAATCATTGAAATGTATAAACCACCAATATATTTCAATGACTTAGGTTAGTTTAGGTTTAAGTTAGGTTAGGCTATTATGTTTATGTAAGTATATTAGATCAAGAAACTCTATAAAAGACCAGGCAGTATAGCTCATATCTTCGCCTGTCCCGAGAACGGGACGAATTCTACTTCTCTCTTAGTAGCTGTCAGAAAATATTTGCATGGGAAAATAAACCCTGTTGTTCTCTGACGCGCGAATGACTTTCAACCTTAGGGTGATAAACAACTTTCTTGGCCGTACGTAACTAGTCTAGAAATTAAGTAAATCGTGAAGTACCTACTCAAACTTCTCGTATCTTCCTCTTTTTGTTAATCTAAGGGTATTATATTATTAACCCATTACCATGATTAATGTTGGCAGTAATATAGCCTTAATCCGCAGTTTCTCATTATCTTAAATACATTCAGAATATTTACATACATTACGGTGTGAAAGAGACAGTTAGCAGTGTGTGAAGAGCTTGAAAAACCCCCTGCCTTTCTCGGGGGCTGGTCCCATCAGCATTGGTACTTGGTTCTTGTGGGTTATGGTTATCTGTGGAACAAAATGAAATGAAGCACGAACTTTCTGATTAAAAAAAAAGTAATTTATAGACTATACTTTTTTCTTGAATGTTACGCGAACACTTGTACAGACAAAGGCAGGTCAACCTACTCAAAAAGTTAAAGGTCAGTGAATTGATTTTCAACTTCAACTCCAGCAAGTAGAGATCAATATCAATTGGGAAACTTTGACGTTTTGTTGTACGTTGACGTGCTGTTGTCTGTCATTTAAATGAAAGATAGGTTTACGGATTTTAGCTCGCGTATATTTTTGCATTTTAATTTAGTTGGTTTCGACGTTCTGAACATTTTCCAACGTTCGTGGTCACGGGTAACATAAAGACCATAGATGGAGTTATTATAGATTATAGCACGGCAGAGACGCAATAAGCTAGTTAGAAATTGTTTTACCTTGCTAGGAGGCTGCATCCATGGCTCCCCATCGATCTGCATGGGGAACGTTCTCTTGGTTGTGATGGTGATAGAACTACACTGGGCCAGCCGTCTGCCTGATGCGCGTAGACCTATAAAAAAACCTTTTTTTATTTCCATTTACTAGGATTATTAGGTAAATTACAAGCCGAAACCACCCTGTATTGACATACGAATGTAAATTGCTATGGAGAAAAACAAAAAACGGAATCATTGGTTGACCTGCATATGCGTACGCGCCGTTTTTTTAAATCAATACTCAGTACCTACTTAATCATATCAAGTCGTTTGCAGAGTACCTACTTAGCTCCCAGAAGCTTTTTTTGACGTCTTACGGCCGGTCCTAATAACCTATCTATCTCCAGTTTTGGCATATCGGAGATAGAAAACAACTTCTGTCTTTGTTTCTCTGGACGGCAAAACCAGAGATAGAAACTGTTTCCTATCTCCGAAATGTCAAAACTGGCGATAGATAGATTATTGGGACCAGCCGTTAAACTGTAAGTATATGTCGAGGATGTGACAGCCGTTTTACCGGATTACTTCGAACAAGTTATCGAGCTTGCTTATCTTATTATATTGGGATTGTATGTTGGTTTCAAATTCGTCGTTGAAGTTCTATAATGATAAAAGTTCATAAAAATGACTTTCTTGATAAATTTATCAAAGTAAGTCATTTTTATGAACTTCTCAGTCTCAGGAGAGATAAAAAACCTTTTTGGATAATTCCCAACCGCATGTGGCAGGGCCGCTCAACGTATGGAACTGGACTGGACTTACCTACTGTTTCCACAGGACAGTGGCTTCCGTGCTGTTGCTTTCTGATTAAATTATATTGGGCGAAACGACGCGTCTTTCGATTCACTAGCGAATGGCATCAAAATGTCAAAAACGCAAAATGACTTACGTGGTGTTAGAACTTCAACGACGATATGGTACTTTTACTGTGCATAGATTTAATTTCCGTTACATACGAACTTATTGAAGAAAAGTAAGAAGAAAGTTATTAAGCCCCGCGCTCGTGAGGGTAAGTTTTCAGAGAACCAGAGACTTAACGATTTTTTTTTTATATGATAGGTTCCTATGGTAAGTACAAGTAATAATTATGTTTTTTTGGTTGGTAATTTGCAGGGTACATTTTGTATTACGAACCTGTCCGCACTTGACCCATGTGAAGACAGTTTTCTAAGCCTATCACTTCGATCAGCTTATCGCCAATATCTGAAAGAAGACATTATATTATTGCTTGGGAATGCTACATAGATTGAAATGTGAATGTTGGTGCCTTATATCACCGTTATACAGAGGTATACCTACACGAAAAGTGTATCATCTTAAGGCAATCTGTTTTGGTGTGATAATGTATATACAGAATGAAATTTTAATCACCTTCCAAATTGTAATACCTAAGTATAACAATCTACGAGACAAAAAACAAATGACGTATTTTTTCTTGTGGTATTATCCAAGTACAAAAGTGACAAGATAAGGCACCTAGAAAATGTCCTTCAAGAATCTAATATTATTGATACAGCCTCTTCGCAACACTTTTTTTACGCGATCCGCATCTCATTCATTCATTACGATACTATTCATAAGTTGTTGATTTTCCTTTCATACCTTCACAGGCTTAGGATCGTAAAAATTGAAAACTTTGTTGCCAAAAATATTTTTGGGTGAAAACATGATTTACATTTTTCAGTTCATAAATGGGCTCTAAATACGACACTGAACATGATGAAAAATTCGTCCTGTATAAGTTATTACCTATAAACATTTTGAAGAAGATGAATAAGTCATGATGAGAGATGAGTATATGTATAAGTTAGTAATTAAGGGTATTAACTGTATGAGTTTCTTGCCAATATTTCTATGATATTTCCAAAAAAGAAAGAACACTCAATTAATTTAAGGGAACACATTTGATACCCTGCTGCGCGTTGGGGAAGCGTCCGCGGCGGTGCGGGCCGCTGTCGCCCCACAGTAAGCTAATGTCACTTTCATACATTTGCTATCCATTCGTCGAGCTCGAGCGTATACGCTATTAGAAAGGCACATGTTGACAGCCGCTGTTGTATTTAAATAATATGTAATAATTTAAAGTTCTGACTTTAAGTTTTTCTCAGATTATTTTTATTGATAAAAAATTATAATAACACTGCCAAGATGTCATACGTAATGGTTGCATAAGGTGGGTTTCGTTTTTGGTTAAAAATGCACGGTGTGTATCTAAAATGGTGTTAAAAAAAAATCTTGTGATGCAAGTATAACATCAACAGTGATCTTCGCAGTGAATAGTCTCAGTAGTAACACACACACACGGTGAATAGTCTCAGCAGTAACACCATCACTGTTTTTAGTTTGTAACCGTCTATAAGGAAACGCCACCAACCATAATAAAGAAGACGCAGCAAGTATGCCGAATGATCAGGTACTAGTAATACGTACCCTGCTGCGCGTTGGGGAAGCGTCCGCGGCGGTGCGGGCCGCTGGCGCCCCACAGGTTGGAGCCGCCGTGCGCGTACGGGATGTTCAGCAGCGCCACGCCCTGCAGCGACGGGCCCTTGTTCAGCTCCAGCGACGAGCCGTCGCACTGGAAGATAAGCAAGTCTTGGTTAGGGCATTGAGAATTGATGGTTAAAAACCGGTTTCAAATATCAACCAAACTTCGAAAATAAAAACGGTGTTCACTCCGTTTTTTTTTTCGGATATTTTGAATTATATTGTGACTTATACATAGTCAATCAAATCACGTCATTTTTTATTTAAACAACTAAGTTCAATAAAAACAATAATAAATTATATTGCAAATAATAAAATAATGCAATGAGGATGTTATTAATTTATGAAGAACCCATTTTGTAGTTCAAACTTGGACGGACTTGGACTTTTATTTAGTACTCATGGGCTAGACCTATTTTCTTAAGGTCAATAGTATTAGCAGTTATTATCATGTAATCAATTCATAAGCGCAACGCTACAACGGCATCAACTCTACTCACTTCTATATCGATGTGCTCGTGTAAATTCTTACAACTGGCAGCAAACTGTTCGGACGTGGCATACTCGAAGTACCAGAGTTTGTTCTTCATACGGGAACTGAACTTGTCAGGGTTTCTTTCCCTCTCCGTGTGGAACTTCACGCAGATTGCTGCATCCTTGGAAAACAAAATGATTAAATGCTGATTGTTTCATCATCATCATCATCATATCAGCCGAACGACGCCCACTGCTGGGCATAGGCCTCCCCCAAGGATCTCCACAACGATCGGTCCTGTGCTGTCCGCATCCAGCGGCTTCCCGCGACCTTGATCAGATCGTCGGTCCACCTTGTAGGGGGCCTGCCCACGGAACGTCGTCCGGTACGCGGTCGCCATTCGAGATTGTTTGGTCACTATTGAATGATTGATTATTGGACAAACAGATCGGTGTGGTT
Organism: Anania crocealis; assembly: GCA_949315895.1. NCBI lineage: Eukaryota > Metazoa > Arthropoda > Insecta > Lepidoptera > Crambidae > Anania > Anania crocealis. The sequence goes on from OX438861.1 coordinate 20,123,098, forward strand.
GTAGTTAAGCATTCAATTCCCAATTTGATCAGGAGAGTTAACGATTTTTCTAAATTGATCCAGGTCTAATTTAAAAACACGGGTACATAAATTTTCGCCGTGCTTCTTTATGAAGCACGTGGTTAGAACACAGTAGACACGACAACTATATAATTCTACTTATACAAACTGTTTTCAGGTATATTGCGTTTTTACACGTTAAGTATTAGGCTCAAGACACACTACCTTCCGAACATCATAACAGCCAGGAAGACTTCACCTCAAACAATGATGGTCAATATAAAATCTAAAATCTAAACAATATAGCAAGAAGGTACTTACAACGCCGATAGAGAAGTAGTTATTAATAATGTTGTACGGCACGCTGGTGGGATGTGGACCTGATTGAGGCAGCTGAAGATCGCACTGAAAGAGATATTTAAAATGTAATAATTTCTTAATAAATATAATACGAGTTACAAAATTTATTTATTATCTAATATTTTAAATGCGAAATATAGAAGCGACAGCAGGAGGTTCGAAAAAAACCGAAATTAATTTTTTAAACTAATTTATTAATAATTAAATTACAACTAGTTACAAATTGACCCGATCGAGGTTGGATACGAAGTGGCGGCGATGATGATGATCTCGGGGTTGGTGGCGCGATGGCGTGGTCACGTTGAATTTGCACGAGAGTTGCATCAGCGATTTCGTCATCTTGCAATATTCGGTTGTGTCCTCCTTAGAGGTTTAGGAGTCAGCGATATTCGTATAAGTAGGTAGATTTACGTAATTCCTCCGCCCACAGATCAGCAACTATTTGAGAACTTTGAGAGGAAATGTTGCTGGTATGGTAATATGACTGCTTCCCGGTTTTCTTTCTCTTTCTATTACAGATTTATCCGGGCTCTCGTATTCGTGAGTTTCGGACTTCATATTTTCTTGATTACTGGTACGTTTGCAGGTAAGTATCTCGTAGCGTCGTAGCAAGACTACGAAGATGAGTACAGTTGCACTTAATAGTACGCAATAGAATGGTATGGTAGTGTGGTATAATATCTCGGCAGGCGGTGTGTCGATTTGTACAGGCGTTTGGAGCGCTATTTTATCTTGGATGCTGTGAAGGCTCTGCAGGTTGATTGAGTGCAAATCAATGCGGGATGAATCTGTGGCTTGCATTTCAATATTCGGTATCTTCATTATCTTAAGAGGTTGACCTTTTATCTCGTCACTATCGTTGATTATAGTGAATTCGGGTGTGCGTAGTTGGCAGGTGAGTGGGATAGTGACAAAGTAACTTCCTTGAAGCTGAGTGTAGTCTTCTCGGCCGCAGATAAGATGAATCTTCGTGGGATGTGGCAGCGAGATAACATAGTGTTGGTCGTCTAGCTTTTCCATTGCTTCTTTACTCAGAGTGATGTTTGTAAATTTGCAGGTCTTCTCCAGAGATTGTTGTGAGATGAGATGCTGGATACAGTCAGGTACGGTACGGATCTGATGGTTGATGTTTTCTTCACAGAGATAGCCGTGAGATAACTTCGGACATTCTGCCTCTATGTACACGAATGCATTCTCGTTGGTAGCAATGAAAGGATAAGTAGGTATGAGGGCTTGATGATATTTATTAGGTGCTATTGATAGTTTATATAGGTCATAGGATATTTTAGTCACAATCGGGAATTTGAATATTAAAACTATTTCTTTATCTATAAAGTAATAAGCGGACTTTATAAGATCATAAAATTCCCGTAATTCTAAATCTAAGATGCTATCTCTACCGTATATATTTTTTAATCTAATTAACATGTTACTTAAGATGTTAATCTTTAGCATTGAATGGTGTGTGCTCGATGCACGAATAAATGCTAAAGTATTTTCTACTGTAATTAACTCACTTAATAAGTCATCTATATTTTCAGTAATTATTATAACTAGTAGCTGAGCAAACTTTGCAAATTTAGTTAAAGTCTCAGAATGCTGACTTTCTTTATTCACTATAAAAATTAAAGTTCCGTTAATAATACGCTGATTTTTGACTAATTTAGAGAGAATACCAAAGTTTTTCGTCATCCAATCTTTACTGTAGCTTATCTGATTATTTAACTCAAATGAAATCTTATTCTCATTATTGTGAAGTGTTTTAATGGCATTATCATATTTAATCGCATCTGAATGATCTAAGTTACCCGATATACTTTTTATAACAGATCCTAATCCGTCTATAAGGCCTCGTTTAGTTCGGCTGGGCTCTAAGCTATGTAACTGTTCTAATACTATATTCAATTTAGAATTTAAATAATTAATCTGGAGTTCATATAAAGCATAAGTTTCGTTAGGAAGTCTAGTCTCGTAAGCTTGAATTTGATTCTGAAGTTGTAAGATTTTATCTTCGACATCATTTAACTGAATGCGTTGTAAAAAGGTGTGGTAGTGTGTTATGAGTCTAGTTGGTCCCAGTTTGAACGGTAAAAGTCCTGGTCCGTCATCCAATGTTTCAAGTCTTATCTCCTGGGCTGTTGTCGTCAGGATCAGTATCGGCAGAATTATGCAACAATTTAGCATGTTTAGGAATTCGTTTCAGTCTAGACTTAGCTACTGGTCCCCGTTTTTTGGAGGTATAAATGTGGATAGGTAAGTCGGCTAAAACTTTGTCCTGGGTAAATCTTGGGGCTACTTTCTGTCTACTGGCCTTAGGGTTTTTTATAAAAATTTGTTGCTCCGGAATATATTCTATTTCTGGTTCGCGGGATTTATTCCTACTCTCTATAAGGGCTGTTCTATCTGCTAAGGATGTGTCATTGATTAAATCATACACGGTTTTCATCTGTTCTTTATGATTGACAAGGTACTGCTGTAATAAGTGAGGAACTGGGTCTATATCAATAGGATCTCTAGGGTCAAAGTGTCCTGTGATTAAATCGAAGGGCTTACACTTATTAAAACTATGTATTGAACTATTGTAAGCTATGAGAGCATATGGCATAAGGTTTATTATGGGTTCGTCTTTTTTCTGTAGTTTTAATATGCGGAGATGTTCGAGCAAAGTCGAATGAAAACGCTCTATGTTTCCGTTATCATTTGGTGAGTGGGCTAGAACTCGGTGATGATTTATCTTATGTAATCGAACAAATTCGGCGAACAATTGATTAGTGAATTCAGTTCCGTTATCGGTAACTATTGTAAACGGAAGGCCATGATGAGAACTAAACTGTAATAAGGATTGGAGGATACTGACTGCTGTACCATCTTTCAGGTGATATGCTTGTCCGTATTTAGAGAAGACGTCTATAAATGTTAAGTATTTCTCATTCTGAACTGTGAATAAATCGAGGTGAACGGTTTCAAACGGTTTTGTTGCTGGCGGTACTACGTTAAATCTCTGTCGAATTGGATGTCTATCGTATTTCGCTTGTCCACATATGGAACATTCACCTATAAATTTAGATATCTGTTCCTTCATTTTAGGCCAAAAGTATCGTTTAGATAGTGCCAGATAACACTCATTAATACCTCTGTGGTTGGTTTTACCATCGTGGTAATCACGAATGATCTCTTGTTGCCTGAGATACTCTTTAACATTTTCTATTTCAGATTTAGAGAGTATGAGATTTATAGATGAGCTCTTAAATTTATCTTGAATGATTGGGATCACAGAGTACATGGCGAGAGGTGGGTTTATTAAAAGTGCAGTTTTAACTTTGGGATTCACATATTCTTTAATTGCGTTTATAATGTCGGATTCTAAATTCGATTCACTAATTTGCAACGAAATACGAGTATGGGTGTCAAATGGCTTTGTTATTACGGGCCGTCGTTTGACGTCACCTACAATAGTGATGTGCAATTGTCGATGGAATCTATTTATAGGTTCATCGGTAATGGGGACTTCGAGGATTGGGTGTTCATGGCTAGTGTGAGCGGTTAGAGTGTCGGAGTTAGATAGAGATGCTGGCTTCTCTGAGGGATTCGCGGTTATACTACTTATCTCTTCATTATTGATCTCGATTCTAGACAGGGCGTCGGCATTTGTGTTACTCTTGCCTTTCTTGTAAATAACAGTAAAGTCATATTCACTTAACTTTAACCTCCATCTAGTTAATCTCGAGTTAGGTTCTTTGAGATTCATTATCCACTGAAGTGGGCGGTGATCGGTAAGTATTTTAAACTTACGTCCAAACAGATACGGTCGGAAATACTTTGTGGCCCAAACTATGGCTAACAACTCTTTCTCAATGGTACTATAATTTATCTCACTATCGTTGAGAGTACGGGATGCGAATGAGATGGGTTTATCTGAACCTACTGGGCCTTGGGATAGGATGGCCCCAATAGCTAAATTTGATGCGTCTGTGGTCAGGATAAATTCACGAGTAAAGTCGGGGTATTGTAGTATAGGGTCGTTTGTCAAGAGTTTTTTACACTTTTCAAATGCTTGTACGTAGTTTGAGTCTAACGTTATCTTTTTACCTTTTTTTAAACATTGAGTGAGAGGTTTTGTGATATGAGCAAAATCGGGAATGAATTTACGATAGTATCCAATAAGACCTAAAAATTGTTTGATCTGTTTGGGAGTTTCTGGAATGGGATATTGCTCTATTGCAGAAATCTTATCTGGGTTCGGTTTGATGCCGTCTCTGGTGATGATATGACCAAGGTAACTTGTTTCTAACTTTAAGAATTCGGACTTATCCATCTGAATCTTAAAGTTGGATTCGCGTAACCGCTGGAGAACCTTTTCAAGGTTAATTATGGACTCCTGGAGCGAAGAACCAAACACGACTATATCGTCTAAATATACCAGGCAAATTTCGTTCTGTAGGCCTTTGAGGACGTTATCCATCACTCTTTGGAACGTAGAAGGTGAGTTCTTAAGACCCATAGGCATACGCAAGAATTCGTAATGCCCATGCTCCACATTGAAGGCTGTTTTGGGTATATCGCTCTCATTCATTTCCACTTGGTAAAATCCAGATGCTAAATCGAGTGTGGTGAAGTACATGCATTTGCCAAGCTTGTCAAGGACGTCAGTTATATTGGGGATTGGATATTTATCGTCTATTGTCTTGTCATTCAGTTTACGAAAGTCCACAACTATACGCCACTTCTTTTTACCAGAAGCATCAACCTTCTTGGGCACAACCCATATGGGTGAGCTCCAGGCTGACGTGGAAGGTCTAATTATTCCCTGGTCTAACATTTTATTTATCTGATCACGGACTTCCTGTCGATGTACATAAGGATAGCGATAACTTTTAGTATAAATCGGAACATCATCTGTCGTTTTAATACAGTGTTTAATTTGGTTTGTAAATGTTAGTGGTTCGCCTTCCAAATAAAATACGTCGGCATAACGCGAGCATAAAGTCTCTATATTAGCTCTTTCCTCGGCGTTCATATGATCTGTCCTAAGGCGCGAAATGACGGCGCGTGCGCGTGACGTAGGCACGGACTCAGTTCGCATGCACTCGATATTAAAAACTTGTGCCTGCGCTGGGTGGTCTAATGAGAATATTATATCGTTATTTGTAGGATTATAGACTTCTAAGATTCCGCGGCTATTTTTAACGGATGTAATGCAATCGGAAATGTGGCAATTACAGATAATTTGCTCTTCGACGAGGACGTCACCATCCGGGGCGTTAATTGGGATTCGAACTATTTTTGAAGAGTTTGCCGGGATAATGTCTTCATAGAGGTTGACGTTCAGCGAGTTGTACATCTTAATAGGATTGACAGCAAACTGGGTTGAGAGGGTCTGATCTTTAAGATCAATCTTCGCTTCCCATTTAGTGAGTAGATCTAGGCCTATAAGACCGTCGAAATAATTATGGAAACGGTACACAAATAATTTTATCTTATCTTGGGATTTTAGTTCGGGAAAGCACGGTAGTGTTATAGAGTAGTCATTACGGCTGGTTGCGTGAACGTTAGTCACTTCGAAAGGGTCGTAATCTAAAGGAAAGTTACAGAAATATTTCTCAACAGATTCGGGACTAATAAACGACTGATTTGCGCCGGTGTCTATTAATAACTTAAGCGGCGGGTTTAAAATTTGAATGTAAGGAAGTTGCCGTTGCGTTTGTATATTCAACTCTATTTTAACTTGTCTGACGGGCGGGCTTATCTGAAAATCCTGTTCTGTGGAACTAGATGCTTGTGGCTCGTTACTTGACTCTACGTTATTGTGACCAGTGGGCTCGTAATACTGAACTCTATTGGCATAGTCATAGTCATAAGATGCGTCGTAATTATTGCAATCAGTTAAGTCATTATAATATTCTGTGTCGTAGTAGTAATCTGAGTAGTATGGATCGTCGTATGCGCATTCATTTAAATTGACTTCGCGTGATTTGAAGTAATTATTTGGTGGGGGATTGCCGAATCTTTGCCAATCGTGTCCAAATGAAGTTGGTGGCAAAGGTCTGGGTGTGAATTGCTGTACTCCGCTCATAGGTTTAGGAGGCGGCTGGTACTGAGGCTGACGCCTAGGTGGTAACCTGAACATGTTACTTTGGGCATTATATTGCGGTGGTGGTGCACTAAACATTTGCTGTGTGCGGGTCATACGCGGCTGTTGAGACTGTGCGATACTAGGCGAGTTAAATTTAAAAGGTTGCGGTTGCACTGATAAGCGGAGCGGAGGCGGCGGCGGATTATATCTCGGCGCTGCCTGATTATTAAAATTAGATATAGTATTAAAGTTATTAAATTTAGTCATTGAGGAGGCTATAGGTAAGGCAACTGGTGTGCGATGGGCTAGTTGGTGTCTAGGCATACTTTCGTTACGTTGCTGAAGATATTGAATATTTAATTCTTCTTGCACATACTCTAAAGCTTTTTCTATACTGTCTGGCCTCATAGACCTTATACGAGATCCAAGCGGTTCCTTTAAACCTCGTACAAAGGCTTGCATGGTCAACTTTTTATACAGAACCCTCTTAGCGTCTATAGTGGTTCCTAGTGTCTCATGTAATGTAACATAGGTCATTATCGTGCTAAAAAGAGTTTGACAATGGTCATAAAATTCTTGTGGGCTACTATTGCCTTGCATAGCTAGGGAGAGGTCGTTATAGAGTGCTGTCTCGTCCCGTTGATCAGCGAAGTTATGTACTAAGACATTTCTAATCCCTAACCAGTTATCTGGGATGCCATTTGAGTTAATAATGGTAGCGGCGGGTCCCGTGATTTTGTTCAGGATGCCGTTTAGGAGACACAAATTATTAAGTTGACTATTGGGATCATCTCGCAAATAGTCTGAACATAACCTATCACAAATATTAATAAATCTAGTTAAGACGTTGGGGTTCCCGTCAAAATCGGGAACAAGGCGTAAGGCCTTGTAAATACTATCGGGATCAATTTCCATTTCTTCTGATAAACTAAATAACCTATTTAAGTCTAGCAAATGTTCCCTGCGTTGCCTGCTAGATGCAGACCCACGGGATCCAGAATTTCTTGGATGAAAAATTGTGACTAAAATTAGGGACTAAAGATAGGATAGGATAGGAAACACGAGAATGATTCAAGTGCACTTACATGAACATATTTCGGCTTTTCTTGTGTATCGATGTCTGGATACCCTCTAGCTGGCTGGCTTCTGGTTCTGGATTCTCGAACGCGACTTGATAGCCACACGGGCGGCTCGTTATGACGGAAATCTTCGTGATGAAGCGCGAAACCGACCGCGAGAATCCTACCGACTGCGCCAAATATAGAAGCGACAGCAGGAGGTTCGAAAAAAACCGAAATTAATTTTTTAAACTAATTTATTAATAATTAAATTACAACTAGTTACAAATTGACCCGATCGAGGTTGGATACGAAGTGGCGGCGATGATGATGATCTCGGGGTTGGTGGCGCGATGGCGTGGTCACGTTGAATTTGCACGAGAGTTGCATCAGCGATTTCGTCATCTTGCAATATTCGGTTGTGTCCTCCTTAGAGGTTTAGGAGTCAGCGATATTCGTATAAGTAGGTAGATTTACGTAATTTGCGAAAGTAATTCTGTCAGTTTGTTTGTTACGCTTTTAATAAAATTTAGTCCAGAGATAGATTAGACCTTGAAAAAGGCTATAGGATATTTTTTATCCCACTGTTGGGCACAGGTTTCTGCTAGCGTTATACAGGATGACTTTTTCATCATTTTCAAAAAATGAAAATCAAGTTTTCACCTGTAATTATTTTTCGCAACATAGTTTTCAATTTTCATGGCCCTAAGCCTGTTAAGGTATCAAGGGAAAAACAAAAACTTATGATTAGCATCGTAATGAATGAATGAGACGCGCATCGCGTAAAAAAAGTGTTGCTAGGAGGCCATATCAAAAATCTTAGATTTTTGGCGGACATTTTCTAAGATTGTATTTCTAAAAGAATAACAAAAGAAAAAATACGTCTATTTAAAATTTGGAAGGTGGTTAAATTTTCATTCTGTATAACGTGTAGTTCACGAGGGAAGAGCCATGAAAAGCTAGATAAATTTGGGGTGGGAAGCGTCCGTTTCCTAGCGGTCCTAGTTCCAACGTCTCCACAGTCTGTACCGGTCTGTGGTGATGGCTAAGTGGTCCTTCCAGCGGTGGTAGCCTAGCTTGCGATCACCGTCCTACCGGACCCCGGCGCCTAACAGAACTCGTTGTGTTCTGTCATCTCTTCTTCACGCTTGGGTAAGTTCGCTCCATCGTAGGCTTCCTCACAAATCTATGGTTTAGTGTGAAGCCAAGTGCGTTTAGGGTGGTAGGATCTACCTCCTAGTGGTTCACCATAGGCAACGGCATCTTTGGTTTTCTAACTAATGAATGGCTTCGTAAGAGGTTGCCTGGATGCTACCACCCTCCTGCCGGAGTCCAGCGCCAAACAGTTTTTCTGTGTTTCGCTGGTGTGTGGGAGAACCAGTACCTCTGGGTAAGCTCGCTACATCTTAGGCTTCTTTTTAACCGTAGAGTTAAGTATGTAGTCAAGAGCAAGCCCAGACAATAAAAAAGCAAGGCCATCGTCAATGAAAATAAAGGTATGAATCAAACCTCCGTGGCTGTGTTCTCGACCTCAATCTGCCACCGGTCCATCAGGACGGTGCTGGCGCGGGCTATCTTGTCCAATATCTTGTGGATAGATTCTCCTTCATACCTGGACAACAAAATAATAAGAACACTTCTAAATAGATCTAGTCTTGTGCCTGATCCCAAAAAAAAACATTTTTTATTTTACGCCCCTCTTGTCTTTTTTTTTTAATACCGGGCCAAGATCTCGGGGTCCCAGGTTCGATCCCCCGGTCGGGCAACAAAAAAGATTCGAATTTCCGAACGTTGCTCGGGTTTATGATCACCAACCCGCATTTGGCAAGCGTAGTGATTATTATGCCTATACCCATCATTGCTATGGTAACTTGTTAATGATGGAGGTCTTTTCCCTGCAGTGGGATGATTATAGGCTGTTACTTTACTTTACTTTTTTAATTTAAACTTTCATATTTACTTCGACTAGAGTTAATTGATTCGGGGTTTAGATGTAATTTTTTTATCGGCCAGTTTATCTAACTAGATCTCTTAATAATATATCAATGCCTACCCTCCACCCCATCGCAGGCATCGTGCCAAGTCGTTGCCAGTGCCAAGAGGTATAACCCCGACAGCTGGTTGCGTGTCTGTTTGTACTTTGTCTGAAAAAAAAAACGCTTAAATTTATTGCCAAAACAATCAACTCGCTATCTTTCTATTTGGCAAGAATTAGTTGATCCGAATTTTATTTGGTATGAAATACTTGGCATAATTTTCTTTGAACTAATATTTAAACTCATAACTATAATTTAGTATAATTTATATATTGGTATAATTTCTAAAAGCTATTATTTTATATGGAACTATCCCAATGGCATACTTTAAGATGGTAAGTTCACTTGGCATAATTACATTTAGCAAAATTAAACAAGTCATAATTTCGTTTAGCATAACATTTATTTAATTTGAAGCTTACTCGGTATTATTTTATACGTTAAAGTAAAACTTTATAAATGTTTTGAAACTGTCTGTAAACTAAATGTAAATCAAAAATCTCTACATTTTCTATAAATAAACTTTATCTCGAGGACGTAACCAATAACATTGATTTTTTACCGCTGCCTTACAGCGTGAAAAGCGTACTATGTCTCGGCAGCTCAATCGATAAGAGCAGTCGCATTAGCGAAAGGTAGTTGGTTCAAATCCCATCCCAAGGCAGTCACAATTTTTATTGACAGCATTGTTTTTTAATTTACAACAGCAATTATATGTCAAAAAAAAACAATTTTAAAACATTATTATAATTACAGCACCAAATGATGTCGTAACCTTAATTTGCGGAACCTTTTAATGTTTATGTAACTCTAAGTAATATTAGGGGTTAAAGTATGAAATTGCCGTTTTGTATGGACGAAATCGAGAAAAAACATTTTTCCATACTAACAATTTTTTAGTTTTTTTTAAAACGCCCGAACCTTTTTCGATGCAATTAAAGGTGAAAGTTAGATGGTTATAAAGCTACGCATTATAGTATTTAAATTTCTGAAAATCAAAGTTTATAATACAAATATACTTAATTGAAGCAAGAAGGTCAGCTGACACATTGTAAGGGGTCTTTTCAACGACTTCCTTTGAAGTAATAGGCACTAGTATTGCATTTTTTTTAGTCAAAAGTTACTTTATTTAGTTTTTGATAAGTACAATACAAAAAGAATTACGCAATAATATGACTATACTTAAGAGCTATAAACAAAATAAAAAGTGGAAAAATAATCGACAATTTCATACTTTAACCCCTATTATAAGCAATAATAGGGGTTAAAGTATGAAATTAAAATTGTAAATAACGGAGATGGAACATTAATGAAACGTCTACCTTACGTACTTAATGGCTTACCGGAGGATGTAAGACTTAAAACTATGAGATTTTTTTTATTTTTAATTGATATCCTCGACCAAGAACCCTTAGGTCAAGCCGACTATAGTCGGCTTTGTGGGTCTATATGTCTGTAAAACCTTATTGTAAACCTTGTTATTAAATAAATAAATAATAAAGGGTAAAGCGTGCACACTCACCCATAGTTTCTAACACCCATCCAACCGTACCGTCTCCGCCACAGCAAATAACTCTGTAGCTCTTCACGTCTTTGAACATTTGAAGACCTGGAAAGTGAACGTACAAGTTGGTTAGAACCAAAGAACTATGACGAAAAACACACACCATACAAACTTCTCACACACACGCACGCGCCCAAACACACACATACACACAAACACACACACACACAATATATATAGGCTTAATATTAAATATATAAATAACAATTTCAACCTACCTGTACCTACTATCTTTTTAAGGAAGAGCAGTATCTCCTGGCACAGGCTTTAATTATTAAGTTTAAAAGGAGATACTGGTCACTATTAGTCTAAGATAAAAATCTTGTGACAGATAATAAACATTTTATTTATTTATTTATTTATTATTTATTTAAGTTAATATCTCTGGATTTGGAGAATTTGCAGCGAGAGCTTTGAGCTCATCAGATTAAAAACTTTCAAAAATTCAAATTCTAAATTCTTTTAATGCATCTGACGTGACTTGTTCCTTCAACTGTTACTTTCAAGGCGGCGTCATAGAAAACCCTGAAGTCAAAAAAAAGAAGGAGGTAAAATTTTGGAAAATATTCTTTTTTTATATGAAACATAATATTTTTTTTCTTCAATTAGATTTTCTCGTTTATTTTTGCACAAAGTTCCCAAATAATTTAGAAGAAAGAGAGAGAATACAAAGCTTGTAATTGTTACGCTCGGTCCGGTCGTTCGTGTGAAGGCATGTAATATTCTTATTTTTCTTTTGGTATAATGCCATTTTAATATTCCTTTTCAGTAAACTATGATAGTTGTCACAATCTTATGGTCACTCACCCTGCATAGGCCCGCCTTTCGCTATGTCGTGAACTTGTCTAGGATTCAAAATGTACTGCAGCTTCCTTAATATCCTGGACCCCTGCCTGCCTCCAGACTTGGGGTTGATGAACACTAACAGAGGGCAACTGCCATCTGGCGGCGTGATTTGGAACGAAATGGGTGGGGCTCGATGTTCCTTTTTGTCCTCTTTCTTCTCTTCTGCACTGACTGTGATGGAGATAGGCAGCGATATTGAGGTTGGTATGGATTTCTGAAAAGAGAATTGAAAAGGTTCATGGTAATCTTAATATGTATATAATAATTTCATGTCACGTTGTTTGTCCGTGTAATTCTAAAGTACTGAACAGGTTTTAATCAAATTTTGCAAACTGTGTGCACTTTTATAAAGGTTCAATCACGGTGCTAATTAAAAAACAACCCAAAAAAACAGCTGTAACTAAAAAAATTAAGTAGGTACCTGTAACTTAACAACCTTTTACAGTTTGACGGTCCTAAGCCTGTGAAAATTTGAAAGGAAAATCAAGTTATGAATAGTTTCGTAATGAATGAATGAGATGCGCACTACGTAAAAATTGTGTATAGAGAGGACGTGTCCAACCGGTTAGATTTTTGCGGACGGTTTCTTGGTGATTTATCTTGACATATTTGCACTGGGCTACCAAAAGAAAAATACAACATTTGTTTTATGCCTTATAAATTGTTTTATCAAAAATAGGAAGGTGAATATAAAGTCACCTGTATAGTATCGACTCATAATTATTGTCGATTATAAAAACATTTAAGGCTCAGTAACACTAACATTTATTGATTAGCAGGTACCCCGACGGCTAATTACGTCAAAAAAGACATAAAAAAGTACCTACATAGTCATACAATTTAATTGTGATGTTAAAGGCATGAGGCAACTTTGACAAATTAAAAAATTAAAAATAGTAAAAGTAAAGAAAGGTATTCAACTAGGAATATAGCACAGACCTGTTCGTGGTGGGGGTGGTGGGGCAACGACCTCTGCCGGTCGAGCACGAGCGGCCGGATGGCGGTGGGCGGCAGGATGTGCTTCGCGTGCCGCCCCAGGTTGCACGACCCGCCCGCGCTGCCCACGCAACGGTTGTGCAACTGGGAATTGACATGTATTAGATTGGACAGGTTGTTTTTCTTTTTACGGCACTGGGTTCTAGACGTTAAGCCTGTAGTCAATGAATACATTTGGCAATGTGTTTCCGGCTTTTCAGGAGAAACTCGGAATCAGTAAACTGAAACAATTTCGGTAAAAGTAGATACATGCTTTTTATTGTTTTGTGGTTTTAAATATTCCTTTCTGTTGTTCAAATCGATATGTGGAAACGAGTTCTTAACACATTGAGCGCCATAGGGGTCACCGGTGACCTCCAAACAATAAAATTTTAATTGTGTCTACGCAACTAGTACTTCGGCAGTTAAAGGCTTAAGTGGAGGCCATGACGGACAAGCATAGAATTGTCAGTTTGCAAAAGGTCGCAGGCAGAAGTAGGACGCGGCAAGCCAAAGACAGGGTACGATGGCACGTATTATGGGAGACCTATGTCTATGGGTCTAACAGCTGAGGACTGCAGCTGCTATAGACCGAATTTAATGGCGATTGATTGTTGAATGGCGCCGACTACAAATGCTAGTCTACCTATGCATATACTTACAGTGATGTGACACCACCGACAATGAAGTCCAGTGATACCGTTGTAGCCTTTTATCTTTTTTCGACACCGCGCGCACTTGCCGTGACAGTTACCTATAAAAAAAACCTTAAATAGAGCAACATAACATACAATGCCAAACACAAAAGTATTTTTTATTTATTTTTAAAATTATTTTTTGACAGACGAATCAACCAAGTAGTGGTTAGTTGGTTCAGTTAAGAAATTTTAAAATGTTTGTTTCATACAGTGTGTCCCAAAAATGGAACGGCAGACTGTCAATGGAAATAGCTTAGCCTAGCCTTTGTAAGGTGTAAGCAGTCGCCAGGAAAGCGACAAGCTGTCTATCAATTTACATCAGATATGTTATTGCTTGAAACAACAGTTCACCATTTTTTCCCCTTTTAAGTTTCCCTTGAAAGAATAACCACAATGGAATAAGCACGGGATACTGTTTTCTTGAGTTTACGCCAACACTAAGTATACATTGAAATGAAAGATATGTTATGGTTTTTAATTCGCGTTTACTTTTGGTTTAACCCGACGCGAATTAAAATCCGTAAACATATCTTTCATTTTAAATCACAGCCTACCTTCCACCCAATGGTGCGCAAGCGCAGCCGACGCGCGCTTCGACTTGGAATAAGTCGCGATGCACGACGCCGGCGCGCGTTGCACGCAGCGCTCGTGCACTGTGAACTTGCAGACTGGAAGGGCAACAGACTTATTAGTTAATACATAAATATGAATAAATGTGGACAACATTACATACCTACATTGTTCGGATCCCAATTTGAGTAACTACTCGTATTAAAAGCAAACCACAAACACCCAGACCCGAGAAAATTTAGCAAATAATTTTACAAAAATTATCATTTGTTTACATATTCAATGTAACAAAACCATGTAAGGCAAACAAAAGACTTTTAAGTCTTAAAATTTAATTTAAAAATTAATACTAAAACATAAGCTCATACTAACTTTGAGATTGACCATTAACTTGCTTGCTATACCATGAACCAGACTGTGTTAACTTAATATGCATATAAATACTAAAATTTTTATTATATTATCATCTAAAAATTTATATTTTTATGAAAATAAATATAAATAAGATAATGATATCAAATTTCTGACTTCACATTATCAACTTTTTTATCAACATAGGCTAGTTTTGGGTTGCTATACTATTCACCTAACACCCTGTATAGAAGATAGTAGTTTGTACACTTTGTTAAAATGGGTTTCGGTTACATCGTGCTCTCAGTTGTAAATTATCATTAATAAATGATACTTCGTGACATTTTACTGGTTCTTTTTCCAAAGCACAATGATTCATCTTAAGTAATACTATCGAAAATATTTGTTTTCAAAATAAAAAATAAATTATCGTCAACTCGAATACGTCAACGACAATAAGTAGTCTAATAATCACTAGGCGTAACGTGCGTAAGTACTGTGGGTCTAGCACAAAGAACTATCGACTTCGAATCGTTTGCGTATCGAAAGCAAACGACACAAAGTTCGTGCTTTGTTTTGTAGTTCTCGTTTTGACCGCACGAGCGCTGTTTAAGTTTTCATACTAAATATTTCGATGGCGATACGAACACGCAAACGATTCGAATTCGATAGTTTTTCGTGCTAGACCCACTGTATACGATACGAAATCTATGATATCGTCAGTCAACACTTCTAATATGACACGTAACCGGTATACAGAGTGTCCAGTACGTAGCACGACAAACTTAAGGAGAGCAAGGTGTAAGGGTCAGCAATCATAAAAAAATTACCTCTGTAAAAGTGTCATAGTTTTCGAGATACTACTTATCATCAACTTTGACCTACTTTGGTGAAAAAAAAAGGATTTGAACTATCGTTGCACATATCGATTATAAAAAGGTATCACATCATTTATTTTAAACAATAAAAAAAATTGTGGCTATTTTCGTAAGTAAGGGGCTCTGATTCACTTAATTCTTAGTACCAATTTTAAATGAAACAGCGGTTATTACTGACAAAGGAAGTGGTTAGCTTGCTTAGCCAACAACAAGAAAAAGTGTTTATTTCGTTGTTTTCTAAACAAAAGCAGTATCTCGAAAATTATGACACTTTTACAGAGGTAATTTTTTATGTATGATAGCCCTTACACCTTGCTTCCTCTTAAGTTTGTGGTACTTACTGGGCACTCTGTAAACGTGTCACCGTAGTTCCTAACTGAAAAGGAGTCGTCTTCTTAGCTAGTCAAAATAAGTTTAGCACATGTCAAATAATAAAAAACTCTACTCACATATGCAACAGAGTCCTTTCTTGCCCAACCCCACCAGCATGTTCAGACACAGATTACAGTATGCCGGCCTGCTAAAATGTTTTAGCCTCCACGCGTGCTCGCCATCTTCTTTCACGTTTGTGTCCAAGCCAAGAAGTACTAGTAGCGGGATTGTGGTCATTCTGAAAGCAATGAACTACCTATTTCAATTTACAAAAATACTTTAAAAATAAACCTACGCACTTAAAGCGTAAAATAGGCCACTAATATTGAGTCGATGTATGATGAATGATGATTCTGGCTGTTTTTTGTTTGGTAGAGAATTAAAATTGGTGTGCAATACACACAATTAGTAAATACAATTTGTTTAGAAAAAATGTATCATTTCATTTTTTTGAGTCTGTCAGCCCTAATTTAAAACGTCATTTTTCATTTCCGGCTAGGACTTTGTACACTATTCGAACATTCGAACTAATAGTTAAAAATATGACAATCAATCTTTCACTCTCTCCGCCTTTCCTCTAGCTCTATCTTTATGTCCATCTCCCTCTCCCTACCTCTATTTCTATCTTTAGCACTATAGCTCTCTCTTCCAGTCTCAATTTATTAGTTGAATAAATATTACTTTTTAACCGACTTCCAAAAAAAGGAGGAAGTTCTCAATTCGACTGTATTTTTTTTATGTTTGTTACCTCAGAACTTTCGACTGGTTGAACGGATTTTAAATTTTTTTTTGTTTGAAAGCTAGTGCTTCCCGTGTGATCCCATTTTAACGAAGTCATGATCTAATGGTGGAATCCGGAGAAATCGAGGGAAACCCTCAAAAAAAGAAAGATAATATGCAAAAACTTGCTTATAAAAAGCACGTATTACGTTTTTGCATATCTTTCTTAAGGTTTTTCAGTAATTGCGTCTGGTACTCATCATTTAATGTTGATGAGCTGATGACGGAAGGTACAACTCCTTAACGGTTAGGAGTAGGAGGATTATTCTTTAAATATCATAGGCGCGGATAGTCAGATAAGTAGTTGTCTACTTTCAGGTTATTCACGTGAGCTGATGATGGAAGATCAAACTCCTAAGCAGTTAGGAATTGGAGGATGATTCTTAAGATTCTATAGCGATGAGAGGGGAGTTTCTCAAATAACTCATACATTTTCATCTAGAAGTCGTCATCACTGTTTTTTAGGTAGGGTACCGTAATCGGCCAACAGAGGATTAATAACTGTGTAATTTATTTAACACTAAAAAGAGAAAAATAATTTTATTTTAAATAAAAAAATTAACCGACTTCAAAAAAAAAACTCACTAAAAAGTACAAAATAACACAAGAACAATGTTTTATTTTAAAACCTATTTACCTACTTACAATATTATTTTACCTACTAACAACTACACAGATTGAAGTCGGTTCCATGCCCAAACAATACAAAAATAATTCTACTTATGAAAAAAATCAAATATGAAATGTAAAAAAAAATGCTATGTTGGCTAGCGTCAATCAATTCAGTAGTGATCATACTCCTATTCTATTTGGCTTGGCAATGACTTCGATCTGGTTAGTTGTTAGTAGTTAAAATAATATTGTAAGTAGGTAAATAGGTTTTAAAATGAAACATTGTTCTTGTGTTACTTTGTGTACTTTTTAGTGAGTTTTTTTTAAGTCGTTTTAATTTATAGCTGTGTACTGACCCTCCTCGGTTCCATTCATCCAGTGACACGGTGCCGTCTGCGTCGTAGTCTATTTCCACCATCATATCTTGAAGGATCTGGAATGTAGAGTTAAAAGCACTAATAATTCTATGCGACCAAAACAATTAGGCGCATGACGTTATGACGTTATTGGATTAGCCAGTCGAAGCTTTCGGGACTGAACTAAAATAAATAAATAAAATAAATAAAAAATATATAACTCATGCATGGGCAATGCCTGATTAACGGCCATTTCCAATAACCTATCTATCTTCAGTTTTGGCATATCGGAGATAGAAAACAACTTCTATCTTTGTTTCTCTGGACGGCAAAAATAGAGATAGAAACGGTTGCCTATCTCCGATATGCCAAAACTGAAGATAGATAGGTTATTGGAAATGGCCGTAAGACTACTTGATGTCCTAAGCAATGGTTTTCTATACCAACTTACAAAGGCATAACATAATTTAAGCGAAATTTAAGCTTGACGAGAGATTGAAGTACCTTCTTGTATTAATAAGTTGATAATTTTTAAAATAAGTTATCGATCTGATCTTGTTATTTATTTACTTGATTATCTACACCGAAGCATCCGTTTGGAATATCGACAAATAGGTTGGTATTTTAGATCCTACCGACTTTTTATTGCACTGTTTATATCTACGTGAAATGGCTGGCAAAAATCATAATACTGCAGCGGCGAATCATGAAGTATCCGGGCCATTCCTATTAGGACCAATTACAGGACATGTCTACATTTGTTTATTTAATAGTCTTAATCAGAGATCGGATAATATAATGCATATTTACCTAGAGTCAGTTTTTCTTTAGGACATTATGGATGCGTATTCTTAAAACATGTATGTCGATCCCGAAATCCCGGTATGTATTAGATACAAAAGTGTATTCCATAACAGCCAACTTTTAAACTTTAGGCAAAAAGGCATCCGATTATCCGATCTCTAGTCATAATCTCAAGATTATACGATATCATAAGAAGTCGTCTTGGTTTGAAAGTGGTGGGTGTTTTTTTAAGAATACTCACAGGCCTAAGCTCCGAAGTCTCCCAGCCCAAGTACTCGGCAACGGTCATCATCTGGTTCACAATACAGTCCATCTCGTTGGTGTCCAACACACCGTTTCCATCGGTGTCGTAGAGACGGAACATGACTGAAAACGAAATTGTCAAAATAACTTATTAAAATAAATGTTACACCTTATATTAAGTACTTATTAAAGAAAGCAATCAAGTGATACCAGGATCGGAAAATACCGGGATCCCGCACGTTTTTGCGGGATTAGTCCTTCTCAAAAATCTGGCGAGATCCCGCGGGACTGCTACTGCTTATCATATTAATGGATGAATCAGGGGTGGATTTAGTATCGCACTAATAGGCACAGATATCCGCACGCACGATATAAGGCTGGTTTATTGTGACCACAGAACATAGAAATTGTTCTGTGACTGTGACACTGACCGTCGGTACGGATTGCTCCGTACCAACCAATATGTACGAGTATTAACTTCAAGAAGCGCTTTAGCGTAAAGCTGACAGATTTTTACACTTACATTCTAATTTGTCTTCAGGCCTGCCAGCTTCTAATAAGGACAGGTAGCAAACTATATCCTTTAAGGATACTCTGGCCGTGTGGACCTCTACTGTGGATGGACGACGCATCAGATGCTTGAAATCTGGAACAACATTTATTAGCATTAAAATATTTTGAGACTATTGTTTCAATTTTCAAATATAACTTGAAGACGTTTTTCACAAATTGTTAGTTAGTGTACAACCTATGATCATCCAACTGCAGGGCAAAGGCAGAGGCCTCATGATCACTGAGTTCAAGTTACCACAGCAATGTTGGGTGCAGGCATGATCACCACGCTTGCCGAATGGGGGTTGGTGATCACAAACCCTAGAAATGTTTGAAAATTAGAAACTCTCGTTGCCCGACTGGATGGACAAACATAGGATTCCAAGAACTTCGCCTAGTACCACTAAACCAAAGGGAACTTGAAATTAAATTGCTAAATAAAAAATCTACCCAAAGCAGTCAAAGTAATGTTTTAGCACAGAACAGATTAAAGAAGTTTGTCTGTTTTGTGTGTTTTAGGCTAAATACAAGTTATAATTACCAAGAAAAGTAACTCTCCAACTTTGATATTTTCAATTTTGGTTCCACTTATAATAAACCAATTATAAACAGTAATAACAACGAAACAATACTTTATTATTTCACTAAAGCTCGCATGTGATTGGTTGGACCAAAACCGAGCGTTTGTCTAGTACCTAAGATACTTGTGCTTACCTTCAATCTTCGTGGACTGGTTGACCCTCAGCGAGTTGCTGCTCTTCCGACTGGAGTTCCTTGACATCTGGCTGTGGCTGGGGCTGGTCTCGTGCCGCCTCTCCAAGCAGAGCTCGTGGGACGAGTAGGAAGGATGGGTCGTCACGGTGAACATGGGGTGAACACTGCCTGTAGACATGGAAGAACAATTTGCTTTACCTACCATAGATATCAGATCTATGATACCTACAGTATAGGAATGAAAATGTTTGGACGAGCTAAGAAAATTCAGTTTAGGAATTTAATGATAACTTACGGAAATTCAGTTCTTGTTTTCAGTTTCAATTCAATTGTTTATACTTATATGTAAAATATGTATGAGGTAGGTACCTCAGGTAGAAACAAATATCGAAGGAAAGTATCGAAGGGTCATAAGGTCATATCAAGAATACTGGTAGCAATTATACATAAACAACATCACTAGTAGTGTACTAGAGGGTGATTAATTACCATCAGATCTCAATAGATGGTGTTGGGTGTAGCCTACATCGCAATAGATTTTACTTATACCAGTCTCTTAGTTCGACAAGTCATCACTGACCACACGAACTGGTGAAAGACATTATATAAGATAGTAAATACAATAATATACCTGTTCTACTTCTGGATGCTTTGTCGTTCCCATCTACGGAGTCAGTGGAACTCTTCCCCAACTGTTGTAACCGCTCAGCCAAACCATGAATCTTGGAGGCGAGGCTTAGCTTACCCTGAATTGAATATTTCGATTAGGAAATAGGTATGATTCAAATTTTACAGACAAAACATGGAACAATTTTGTTATACAGCAATGGATTGGAAATAGTCATATCAGAAAAATGACAAGGAAAGAGTAGCTTAACCACTTAAAGAGCTCTGTCTGTCGATACATTGGACACCATATTCCTAAATTCGCAATGAAAACTTTAATAAAAGATGTTGTATGCTTTATAGGGATAACGCTGACTCGTCCTATACACACACAGACAAAAAATATTTTAAAACTGTTATTGTGGGTTCTTGCTCTAATAAAGACCGCGCATAGGTATTAGTTTTTTTATTTCAGTATCTAAATAAATATGCGGATATCTCATTTTTCATATATAACAGCAAGTTCTGTTCACCAATATTACCCGCCGCAACATCCTGAAAATATTCTAAATGACTGGCTGCCTCCTAGTGTTGGTTGTGCAGTCGCTGCATGTGCCGCTACTCTCCGAATTATTCCAGCTGCTCGCTGCAACTGCAAGTGCTGTAACTCGCAGCAACTGCAGACAGCAACAGAACTTGCTGTTATATTTGTTATTAGAAGAGAAAGAAGATGACGATGATATTTTCCTATTATCTTCCAGATGTGGTCTTTAGCTACAATATTCAGATATTTTTCGTCGCTTGCATCGTACAGAGCAGGATATTTGATAACGAGATTGATTAATTGGTCCTCTTTAACTTCTGAGAAAGTCATTTTTTTGTAATTAACACGTCCGTATTGTTTGGCGGTCGGTGCGCTACTGGTCTGCAGACGGCAGCGCCGTGCGTCTGTAGCAGCAGGTGCAGTCGCCGTCGGCTGCACGTGCTGCTGTCGCGGCGCTTGAAAGCCATTTCATATAAATACATACAAAACAGTAGCGCAGCTGCGGCTGACTTCATGTAGTTGCTGCACGTGCTGTCTGTAGTTGCAGGTGGCAGCTCGGCTCGAATTTGCGCCTTTATGGTCATATAACTCTCTCTCTTTCTTACCTGATGATCGGCATGCGCGGTGACGGCTGCGCACGCGGCGGCGGAGCTCGCTGCTGCCATTTCGCGGAGCGCCGGTCGACGGTCGCGCCGCACGAATGATAAGAACAGATGTCTGGAATCATAATCATTTCTTATTAATTTATTTTAATTAGAGAAAATTATCTACAGCATGTTTTTACAGACTAATTACTAAGGTGTATTGAGTATACAAAACAATGTAATGCCAAAATGAAAAAAATGGATAAAAAATTAAAATAACACTGTCAAGATGTTATACATAATGGTTATAATATAACTTGTGCTTCTTTTTACAGGTGGTTAAAAATGCACCGTGTACCTATTATAGTAATATCAATATCAGCGGGACCCGATCCCGAGACAGCACTTACGTTCTTTGGAGAGAAAGACTACCCATCAAACTAGTCATACCATAACAACACTATCGGCATCATTAAAAATACTGTAAAAAGTTTGACTGCTTTTTTGTAGGACGGACCTATCACTGAAACCTTATATGGAAGGCTTTCTTCAGTTAAACCGGGCGGAATATGGCGAGCGCTGAGGGCGCTCAGCCCAGGTCCGCCTCGCTAGCGGTATCCCGGTGCAAAAGGCACCCTACTAAATGGCGAACCCACCAGTGGTGGCGCTGCCGGAACCGGAGATGCCGTGGCATGCCGGATCACGGTCGGGCTCCATTCTGGCGGGCCCGATCTGGGAGGGATTGGACTGCGAGTTTGACTGTCTAAGATGGGACCCACAAACAACTCCCCGCCTATCGAGCGACTACTCTAACCATTAAGATGCCCAGAAATGTTGTGTGTCGACGAATTTATTCAAGACTTTACGCAGTGAAGCGAAGTTTCATCAATGTTTTGGTTAATGTCTTTTAACATCAGCGAGACATTGTATCTTTGATTTACATCAGCAATTTATTTGCTTAAAAACGCTGTAAGCCAGCGGAGTTCCATCTATGTTTTTCAGATAGTATCTCCAACATCTACACCGCCTGTTAAGGTGGTACTTTAAGTTAGCAGGTCGATTGGGAAAAGGCACATAAAACCCTATTCGTAAAATTTTACTGTCTACTTTATTTGATATTTTAGCAACTTAATTGCACTTATATTATCAGTATATAAACTTGAAAAATTTTGTCTCAGGCGGGACTCGAACCCGCATCTCCTCGCATCCCGGGCGGCATACGAGGAGATGCGGGTTCGGTTCAAGTTTATATACTGAAATTTTATTGTGTCTGCAATAATGCGAATCGAGCGGCTAGGGTAAATTAAAAAGACTGGACAGCAATGTGGCCCCCAATTCCGCTAATTTACAAATGGCTCAATAGCATCGCAATTGTATATTTTGACACACTTAATATGGAAGTAATGTTAGCAGAATTGGGGCCCTGGTCGCTATTTGGGTATTTTCCAAAAACAATTAGTCAAAATTAATTAGGTTAGGTTTTACCTGGTGAGTTCATCGGGGGTGGACACCTCCAGAAAGGTGTCCAGGAACCACCTGAAACCTTCATAGTCGATATCCTGAAACAAAAACAGCTTTCATACATAATTTGAAAACTTGGTATTTAATGTTGTCTAATTAAAACACTGTGAAGTCATTCGTGCCAATGGGGGTTATCGCTAGTGAATTTGCCACTAGAGGCGCTAGTGTCGCGTGAGGTCCAATATCATTCACTTTGTACTGGTTTTAGCGGAATTTGTTGCATAAATTATAATTTCTCTAATTTACTTACTGGAAAGTGATCTCCTTCGTAAAATATCGCAAATATAGATTATTTGGCGATTAATGTGAACGCTTTAAAAGCGGAATTAAGAAAAAGTGCAAAAAAAGGCGGCTTCAAGAGCAACTATTTCAGAAGTTAGTTTGTTGATATCAAGATAGTTATTTATAAACAATATAACCTTAATTAGATTCAAGATATAACACTTTGTTTCGGCGCCAATCGCCTTTGACAGCTATAACTCCAGACCTCAGTCTACAGTGGCGCCAACTGGTGAGCAAAGAAACGGTAGTCCCCATTGCATGTCATCAAACAGGTACCTATGTGATCTGTGCATACGATGCCAAAAATAAACCGACAAATCATTTCCGTTAAAATCAGTTGACATTTTAGACGACCATTTGGATCAGCGGTAGTAAACACTACTTCTGAGCATGGGTCGCGGGTTCGATCCCCGCACAGTACAAATATTTGTGTGCATGAACATGTCTGTTTGTACTGGTCTGGGTGTTTTCTATGTATTATAAGTATTTATTTACAAAAGAAAGTATATAAGTAAGTTTATCGGTTGTCTAGTACCCCATACGACAGGGTACTTAATAGTAGCTTAATTTGGGACTAGATGGCTCTGTGTGGCCCAGTGTGGCATGTCTGAAATATTTATTTATTTATTTATTTATTTATTTATTTATTTATTTATTTATTTATTTATTTATTTATTTATTTATTTATTTATTTATTTTTTCAAGATAACGTGTTTAACTTACTTTTTTTATGGCATGTCAGTATTTTGAATTAGTTAAGTGGTTTGAGTACCTACCCATAGATTTAAGGGCTTCGTCCCAATTCTACCCGATCCCATCTCTACCCGATTTAAAATTACCTAGCAAAAAATCCCAACTTTACCCGATTTCATTTTTGCTAATAGAAAAAAGTATGGGTACAGTTAAAACGAAAAATTTTAGGTATGAAAAAATCTTTCAATCATAATATTATTATTGATGCCTTTTTGAAAAAAATTAGCTCGACTATTAGCAATTTTTTCTCAAAACAAACATAATTTTAAGATAAAAAAACTACGTTTCTAACACAATCTGTGATTTTGCATGATTACTCAATTTTAATTATATTTTTGACAGTTATTTCGTTATTACGTGTTTTGTTTAAAAATATTTTCATTATATAATTTTAAATATCGTGTTCTAATTGATGATAAAAATGTTGAAGATTAAAAAATTTATATCGTTTAAAAGTTTTTAATTTTGACTGTACTTTTTATTATATCGGGGAGAGTTAGAATTTTTTGTTAGATAATTTTAAATCAGGTAGAGTTGGGACGAAGCCGATTTAAGTACCAGGCCTAGATGTCTGGTATTTGGTTTCGATCGGGGCGGGCAACAACTGTTTCGAATTTTCGAATTGAACCGAACATTGTTTAAGTTTGTGATCTCTCTGATCACCAACCCGCATTTGTAAGCGTGGTGATTATACCGTGGTAACTTGAACTTAATGATGGAGGCATTTGCCTCGTATATAAGTTGCCTTTTGAAGAAATTTAACCTTGATGTGTGGGTGGATGTGCTCGCCACAGTACTAGTAGTTGCTAAGAAAATATGCATATAAACTCCTGTCTAAGTAAGACATGCGAGGACACACCTATAAAATCGATAATGTAGACTAGAACGTACACAAAGACGAATACCTATTGAAAACGCAAGATATCGTTGGAGTACATTTTTATTCGACGATAGTAAAAGTAAAAAATAGGTAAAAAAACTTTTTAAGTTAAACGGTTTTATGTTAAACATACATTGCAATGTTTAAGATAAATGTACTAAAAACCAAAAAATAATAAAATAGATACAGTCGTGGGAATTATAAACATATGCATAGACTAGACTAAAATAAAACCGTGGGGCACGTCAATTGGCTACAAATTATCGACTTTTTATTTTAGACCCCACGGTTTTATTTTAGTCTAGTCTATGCATATGTTTATAATTCCCACGACTGTATCTATTTTATTATTTTTTGGTTTTTAGTACATTTATCTTAAACATTGCAATGTATGTTTAACATAAAACCGTTTAACTTAAAAAGTTTTTTTACCTATTTTTATTTTCTAGTTTTTAGTTTTTATTTCGCATTCTGTTTAATTCATTTAGTGCTTCATTATTGCAAGGTTTCTTGCCCGTTAGTTTGTTGAGCACTTTCATTTGATACCCATATTGATGGGATCGATAAAACCTACGTTATCCGCCATTTTGTAGCGGCCGCCATCTTGTATTTCAATTTTTTATAGTATATTGTATTCTGCTTGTTGAGCCCTTTCATTTGATACCCATATTGATGGGATTGATAAAACCTACGTTATCCGCCATTTTGTAGCGGCCGCCATCTTAGATTTCAATTTTTTATAGTATATTGTATTCTGCTTGTTGAGCCCTTTCATTTGATACCCATATTGATGGGATTAATAAAACATAAATTATCCGCCATTTTGTAGCGGCGGCCATCTTGAATTTATAATGATAATGAATAAACATAATTGTATTGTCACCAAAATCCAAAGTGTATACAAAATTTCAGATTAATCGGTTGACAGGAAGAGGGTGAAATTTGAATTACTAAATTTGACCCAAGAATAAAACAAACGGGGTGAGCTAAATAAAACCGTTTAAAAAAGAAAAGTAATGTCCTGTAATCACCCCACTGCAAGGCAAAGGCCTCAATCGTTGAATTCAAGTTATCAAAGCAATCTATACTAATATTATAAAGCAGAAGAGTTTGTTTGTTTGTTTTTTTGAACGCGCTAATATCAGGAGGTAGGTACCGGTTCGATTAGAAAAATTCTTTTTTGGTGGATAGTCCATTTTTCGAGGAAGGCTTTAGGAAATATAACATCACGCTGCGACCAGTAGGAGCGAAGCATCAGTGAAAAATGTTGCAGATATAATCGCGATCATAATAACAGAAATTGACGCGGACGAAGTCGCGGGACAGCTAGTAATAAATAAAATAAAAAAAAACGATTTGATGATCACAAAACCTGTTCTAATAATATAATTAATATACTTAAGGTTCTGTGTTTTCTATAAAAAAAAAACAGTATTTAACCCTTCGAATGCGGGGTTCGAAGCGTTAAACTTGAAAAATAATGACTCGGGTTTTTCGAATTTTTTTATATAGGTACTAAATATGATATTTAATTTCAATTATAAAATCAGTACTTAAACTTGAAAAATTATGTCTCAGGCGGGACTCGAACCCGCATCTCCCCGCATGCGCATGGGCGCGGCATGCTTAAATATCATTATAAAGTATTTAAAATATCTAAATTCTTGAAGCCGAAGCCGAAGTCTTAGCCCGGTACAAAACCACTAAAACAACGTGGCGTAAAAACAGTAGTTTTACTTTTTTCATCACGATGAATAAAAATTTTACAGTGTTAGAGTGTTAAAAATTAAACTCGTGTTATAATATATTATTTTGATAAATCTAAAGCAATTAAAGAACACCAAAACTGACATACTCAGGTTTACTTACATGTCTAAAATATTTGCTGTAGGTAGTAGGTATAACAATTAGCAGAATTGCTATACCTACTACCTACAGCAAATATTTTAACTGAAAATAAATACCTGCGTTTTCTTAAGAGTTTAACGGAGCTTAAAAGCAAACAAGCCCTTTTAATAATGCCTGACGTTTCGACTAGGTTACTACTCAAAGTAGGCAGGTGGTATTCATAGTTATCTTGATTCAAGTGAAAACTATTTTAGTCAACTGATAAGACCACTTTTTTTGAATTTGGTTTTATGGTAATCAGACAAACTAAGGTAAGTTCATAGGGTAAAGTTAGGGAACACAAACATCCAGACCCGAAGATACATATTTTCTTTTTTCTAATTCGAACCGTCCCGATTAAAACCGGGACCTGCAAGCTAGCGAGAACTTGAAAACTGTTTAAACCCCACCTCGGAGGCAATGATTAAAAATCATACAACCAAATAAGTAGGTACTTATATTTTATTTCGGTAGGTATCGGAAAGATCTCCTCCAAAAACTGCACGTATCTGAAAACTTAATCAAAATCAAGAAAAGCCTCCAAATAAATAATAATTTCGCGCGTCACATCCCTTATTCAAGGTCGTTCGGTCGCCAGGGCGGCGTTGCTAGGCAACCGCATCGCCGCCATCTTTCGACGCCTGTCAATAGATGCGAGAAACAACAAATATTTGAGTATAATACATCATAATATATCGTTTTACATGACAAAGAGATGGCGAGGGCTATTTTAGTGTATTTATTCTTTTGATAATATCGCACAGTGGCTGAAATTGAGCAAGTAATATCAAATTACCTTCTTTGAAATAGGAATGGTCATAATAATATCTTAATACAAATAATAACAGGACGCCATTTTTACCCTTTGAAAAAAAGAAGGTCTATTTGATTCGAACTCTAGTTTTTAGGGTTCCGTATCGCAAAAGGAAAAAACGAGACCCTTATCTCTTTGCTGTCCGTCTGTCCGTACGTCCGTCTGTCTGTACGTCCGTCTGCCTACCAATACCGTTTACCTTCGGGACGCGGGAGGTATTGAATAGTAATCAGGTCTACAGTCTCTTGAGGCTGTGAATAAATCAAACTACTAAGTTAGTTTAAAACAAAAGATACGGCCATTTATGCCACAAACACGTACATTTCGAGATTCTCAAGGGAATCAAAAGTTACAGGTACCTACGTGAATATCTCCCGTTAACCTAGAACTCTTTAATTTGGTAAGAGGGTATCTCTTACGACAACGATGCCTCTTATGGTAATACGAATATAGAAACTAAATTAAATATGTCAAAATATTTTTGACACATTTGGCAGTCCACTACCAAAATTGGGGTACTGACACTCGACAACTGTCATAGGACTGATTGTCTTCTATATAACTCAATTAATTCACAGTTGTACTTCGGTTGAACGACGACCCGGTTGGTGTAGTAGTTCGGTACCTATTCGATAGTCTCAGGTTCGATTACCGGTCGGAGACAATTTCCGAAACGATCTTTTCTAAATTGGTCTGAGTCTGGAAAGGCTAGAGGGTTATAGTCATGCTTTGGATGGCAAGAAAGCTGTTGGTCAGGACCAACAAGAGACCAGCCCCCCAATTCCGCTAATTTATAAATGATTGATGATAGGATTTGTAAATTAGCGGAATTGGTCCCTGGCCTCTCTAGCCCTAGGGCTTCTTTATTTTATTTTATTTTATTTATTTAGACAACCAACAAAACAAACACTAATACAAGAGCAATGAGTTAGATCATAAATGGACTTAAAGCTAAGTGCCGTCTCAATTACAGGCTGCCACGGCTTGCAATGTGGACTACAATTATATTACCTAAGACTAAGACTAAGTATAATTTAAAAAACTATAACAAAATTAAAAAACAACTTATATTGCTTCAAACTAAAAAGAATGGTGAACCCTATAGCAATCAGCTATAGCTGCATCTTAAAAACAAGTCAGGTCAGAGGCCTGTTATAGGTGGCTTGGAACACTCAGACACCAGATCAATCATCCATGAAGGATAATAACACGAAAAGAAACAGATTGTAAACATAGTATTACTCTGCTCTTGGTTCTGTATAACTCCACAGCAGTGCGATTCTCTTAAAGGGGACTACTAGAGCTAAGTGCTGCCCCCAATTGATTTAATTGTATTACTTCTAAACAAAATCATTTCTCAAAAAACTAGAACAGTATCATTTTAGCAAATTACCTCTAGTATTTATTGAACTACAGTAAACTTTTCATTTAGTTGTTTATAAAGTCGAATTTGTCGCTAACGCCAAAAGGGGCCGCTTTTAGCAATAATGTACGATACGAAAGAATGCCAGAATGAAATGCAGTTAACAGTGATCCAATTAATACTAGAGGTAAATTTTGTTCAAATGATACTGTTCTAGTTTTTAGAGAATTGATTCTTGTAGTCACTTTAACGCGAATGTCATAACAGTTTTGGTATTCTCTTTTACCGCTGATCGACTAGCGCTACTAAACATGACATAGCTACCAAACAAAAAGCTGTCAAAAAGCGTGATAACAGCGGTCGATGTGACGTCTGAGACATCCGTGATCACAACCGCAAGCGCAGCGCCGAATCGTATTTAAGAGAATGCAAGGGCAGTACCTTTAAAGTCAAGGAACAAGTTAATACGATCATCTCGCACAATAAACACGTACTCATGCAAATTAGATATTTAATATCCATCTACATTGCCCGCTTTGTTTTAGGAATGCGAGACGAGAGTGTTATCGTAAAGATCTACCGCAAGATGGTTATCGCTTGGATATTTGGGGACAAATATTTGGGGCACTACTTACTTGGAATGCGTGAAGATGGCCGAATGTATTACATACAAGGAAAATAAGGAAAAAACTCTCATGCGATGCGTAACGTTTAATGCATTCGAACGGATATTTGACTGACGATTAAAACAGGAAGTTCTCATAATTTAACTTTTGTCGCGGTACTTGGAGATCATTTAAAATTTCCGCAACCACTATTTATAAGCTTATTTATCTATTTAATCCGCATACCAACTTACACCCCCTTCTTCACCCATAATATAGGTAAGAGATGGTTTTAGATAAAAACTACTAGTATAGAGATACTTAGTATAATACGACGACCGTTTGGATCAGCGGTAGTAAACGCTGCTTCTGAGCCATGGGTTGCGGGTTCGATCCCCGCACAATACAAATATTTGTGTGCATGAACATGTCTGTTTGTACTGGTCTGGGTGTTTTCTATATATTATAAGTATATATTTACAAAAAAAATGTATATATGTAAGTTTATCGGTTGTCTAGTACCCCATACGACAGGGTACTTAATAGTAGCTTAATTTGGGACTAGATGGCTCTGTGTGGCCCAGTGAGGCATGTACTAAAATATTTATATTTATTTATTTAATATGTCGGCACCCGTAGATTCTAAGCCATCACACAATTTTAATCATGTTTAATTGGCACATTCTCCTTAAACAGAGCAAGTTATTGAGTCCTGAATTTAATTTCATTTCTATTTGTGTCGCAAAAGGCAAACAGTCGTTTGTTTGTTTATTTCTGGAGTTTTGTATACGAATACAATGAATTTTGCTATCAGTAAGCTTAGTACAAGACGTGATAGAAGATACGTTAGTGAATTTAAACTAATAATGGGGGGAAAATAAGCAATCATTTCCCCTGATAGGTCTTGGTACCTGTCCATACCTTAAAAAAGAAAAAAATATATTCCTTGAATAAAAACTTCAACTTTTCGAAAAAATTTAAGATCACTCACTGCTCTAACCAGTTACCTACTACTGAATCTTTCTATATAGAAATCTAGATTAAGAAAATTTTAAACTATGCTATACTGTCGCATTAGGTGTAAGTAGCCTGTAATGACAGATCTAAGTTTGGTTAAATAAATAAAAAAATTGTAAGCCATCGGTTTTATCAAAGAAGTAGGTAGTCATTTGCAACTTCGAGATATAAATATTCGTACAAAAATTTACAGCAGGTTAATTATAATACAGGTTATAAAACAGATTTTTAACCCTTTGACGATCAGATATTCCAGACCCAATTAAAATCAATTGTTATCGTACCAACCGGTTGTCTCTTGGGGTTCAAAAAGGGTTCAAAGCGTTAATATGCTCTTAGACTGTTTTAAAGCAATTAAATTGCAAGTGTGAATTGAAAAAACGAATTCGCAGTTCTTTATCGACAACATTTAGTGAATAAAAATATATTGCATTTTTCATGTTTTTATTATAATTCTAATAGTTTTTAGCTCTATGACGCTAAGAGCATTGACCTCGTTACTCGCTTGATTTGTCGCGATAAGTCAAGTGCAATTTATGGCATGCACGGTTAACAAACGATAGACACGGCGTATTCAACTAAAAGGAATAAAACCTATTACGAAAAGTGTAAAAATTGATTCTATTCTTCTAGTAAGAATAGAATCAATTTTCACTAAAAACAACCCTTACGTTGTAGGTTGAAACCTACTATTTAAACTTTAACTGTGCATGAGAGATATTGCATACAGCCGCCCTCGCAGCCGCGGGCTGGTACAAATTAAAGTCTGAATATTGAAATACAAATGACAGCTCACCAGGCGAAATACTGGGGCGTCTTAGTTCAGTTGAAATAGGTGCGATTTTACCACATAAATGTATATTCTGATGTGCAGACTGTACCTACTCTAAACTCTAAAACGGTGTTACTGCTTATCTTCTTCGATTCTGTCTTACTTATTATTCACTGGCGCTTTTAGTGTTTAGTGCAAGTTTAACGTGATCGAACTCATTTAAGTGCTTCCATACCACCTTTGTCCGAAATTATTCGAGTAGGTAGTGAAGGTAGGGGTTAATCTTACTTAATAATATATAATAATAATAAAGCTTTATTTTTCCAAACAAAAAAGTAATAATATTTACATGGCAGTTACACTATAATATTACATATATCTTAACTAAATTGCTTGGACCCCATCTGGGTAAAAGCATTTTTTTTCCATTTTCCTCTATTTTTTGCAGTTGTTAACCAGTTTTCGCCGGCCACTGAGATTATATCATCCACCCATCGTTTTCTTGGTCTACCTATATTTCTTTTCCCAGTGGACCCGACCATGTTGTGGTTCTTAGAGTCCACCTTTTGTCGGTACATCTGGCAATATGTCCTGCCCATTGCCATTTCAATTTCAATGCATGTTTGAGAGCATCAGTCAGTTTAGTTTTTTGTCTTATGTCAATGTTCTTAGTTTTTTGTATCCTTTTAAGTCTCAGGATACTTCTCTCTATTGCGTGTTGTGTTGTCAGTAGTTTGTTTTTAACATTGTTTTTGTGTACACCTAGGTTTGACATGCGTAGGTAAGGCATGGTAGGATACATGTTTCCATCACTGTTTTCTTTAATTACAATTACAGCATGGAGTTAAAGAAAACAGTGATGGAAACATGTATCCTACCATGCCTTAATCTTACTTATCTCAATAATAATATAAATGTGAATGTATGTTACTCAATTACGCCAAAACGGCTGAACAGATTTGAATGAAATTTAACAGAGATATAGTATTTGGTCAGGAATAGCATATAGGCTAGAAATCCCGGAAAAATGTCCGGTACTTATGGGATCACTATGTTAATTTTTTACATTGAAAGGGATCGACATGGTTTTCTGCACAGAACATGGGCAAAGATTAGGAAGGCTGTTATGCGCCATTTGTATGAGAACCAGTGTCGCCGCTCGCGTCGCACTACTCATAAACGAGTTCAAAGAACGGCCAATCAAGCGAATCCAATCATAGTGCTCACGTTTGGGCAGAAGCAAAGCATATGCTCATAACCTCTGTGGTGCTCCTGCCCCGCCTACATCGCCTTTCGAAAATTTTTCTATGTTCGGTGGTTTTTTGCATATATAGTGGTAGTTTATGGGCCAGGGTATAGCTTAGGAATTTTATCCGGAAACGAAGTCACTGGAAACAGCTAGTATCTCTTAATCCCTCAACCCCCAGGAGGCACTCGGGTGCCACGATAACAATTGATTTAAATTGTGTCTGGAATAACTCACGATCGAGAGAACTTATAAGTTTTGACCTTTGAACAAGTCTGTTCAAGATGACTCGAGCTATCTTTGGTTTGATAAGTGACGTCAAGTCGTTGCGTGGGCCGTATTCTTAATCGGATCATGAAAGTTGATACCAGTAGACTTATTCTTGATAGTCGGTTTTGTTCGGAATTGGAATAGGAATTGGAATCGAAATCTTAGGTATTTGGCAACCAAGAGTCCTATTTAAGCTGTTTTTCTTAATTTCGTATTAATCACGAGTAATTTTTTGGAAAATCTTGCTACATAATAAATCTAGCACGTAACACGATAAACCAAGAGCCCCAAAAAGCCAAGCGAGACCAGACCAATTCATTATTGAGAGAGCGAGATTTGCGCGGATTTAAATTTGTTCATTATTTAGAAGGAAAGAAAGATACTTTATCTGTCGAGACCCAAATCAGCATTTGTTGTTCGCGAGCACACAACGCTAGTCTTCCATTGGATCCGTTTATACTACAACTAGCTGTTGCCCGCGACTTCGTCCGCGTCATCCGCGTCAATATCTGTTTATATGATTGCAATTAACATCAATATTTTTTCCCGTTTTTGCAACATTTTTCATTGATGCTTCGCTCCTATTAGTCGCAGCGTAATGTTATATAGCCTAAAGCCTTCCTCGATTAATGGACTATCCAACACAAAAAGAATTTTTCAATTCGAATCAGTACTTCCGGAGATTAGCGCGTTCAAACAAACAAACAAACAAACTCTTCAGCTTTATAATATTAAGTATAGATGATCTCTATGTAACCAAAAGTATTAGGTGGTTTTGTTTAGTAGGATACTCGGTAGTACATTCTAGAAATGCTAGTACGTTTCTCATATAATCATGAGGATGGGGCTTTACGGAATCTATATAAAGGTAGTTTTTGTGTTTAGAGATAGCAAACGAATTAATAAAACGGCCTGTATAACACTGCAAGATTAGTTATTAATCCCTAAATCGTGAGTTATTCCAGACACAATTGAAATCAATTGTTATCGTGGCACCCGAGTGCCTCCTGGGGGTTGAGGGATTAATGACTGATTGTAGATAAATTAATAGTGCTTTTATTTATTAGAACGCCCCTTTTGATAGAGTATAATTATCTTAGTTGGTAAAGGTTGTGTAATAATATATTACGTGTATTATAAAATAGTCCATAAGCGTATTATTTACTCTCAAAATCACCAAAAGGACCGAGTCTCCCATCTCTTTTAAACTGAATATTAAGTACTAACTTCCTTTGTCGCAAAACTGATTTAGTTAAAAATTAAAACGTAATTCAGCATTACCAGGCCGTGAATACAATTGGATTTTTCTTTTAGATTGCTTCGCGGACTTGTTGCTCAGTGAATAAATGCTGAGTTGTTCGGAGATGGGATTAGGGTTGCCAGGTGGTCAAACCATAAAAAATGTCAGGAAAAATATCTAGGATCGCATCAACAGCATCATCATTGGCCGCTAAGCATGGCTGCTATGTTGCACATCCTTTTGGAAAGGCCCAGTCCAGAGGCCTACAACCACAACACATTGTCCGTATATTCGAATCCATTTGACCATATCACTCATACCGATGTCTTAAAGCATGTGAAAGAGACAGATATATCCGTAAATACGAGCTTCCTGTTGCAGAGTATGGCATCAGTTGTGAACTGGACATTTCCAAAAGGTGAATTTACGATGTCATGCTTAGCAGCCTCTGTTGAAAATAATGACACCATTCTGAAATTTATTGTCTCAACGCCGGTGGGACATACAACCGACCAAGAAAGTGGTCTATCACTCTAAGGTTGAAAATCATTCGCGCGTCATAGAACAACAGGGTTGATTTTCCCATGCACATGTCCAAGGGATCAACCTTATCGCTATTTTACTTACACATGAAAGTAGGCCAGTTTCTTGGCCGAATGTACGTCCCACAGTTGAGTAAATAAATTTCGGAATCGCTTTATTATCATAGACTAGTGCTTCTAAACATGATATCGCAAAGCCTTGTGAAGGCCTGTGTCTAGTCGTCAACTGGACCCAAACCTTTCCAAAAAATGTGCGACACACAAGTCACGGTTAAACTACTAGTATTTACAATCGCATTGCTATTCAATTTGATTTTTTTTATCCCTGATTTCAACGTGACACTGGCAACCCTAGATGGGATGGAAGTTTATAAAATATTCGCCAAAGATTATTATGTTTTAATTTAAAATTTTTGTTAACTCCCAATATTAGTAAACACCTGAAAAGTCGCTAAGATATTAACAGGAGAAAGTTTTTTTATAATCTCTGGCTTAGTTTATAGACCGCTGGCCGATAAACATAACGCCAAAAGTAATTCTAACGATGATAATTCGTCGTTCTTGAGATCTTCGTTGTTTCTGGTTTCCAAAATACGAATGCTTTAAGTAGTTATTCAAATTGGTATCAGAACAATGTATGTGATGTTGTCCACATTTATTTATATTGTTTCACCGTCAGCCCACATAAGTCCACAGGTGGCCCCCCCAAAGGAGCTGGCCACGCCACGCTTGGCAGACGACATGTATGTATGAAAAAGGTTGAAAAGGCGATGTAGGCGGGGCAGGTGCGCCACAAAGTTTATGAGCATATGCTCATAATTCTGCCTAAACTTTAATTACGTGAGCGCTGTGATTGGCTTGAGTGCGAGTTATTTTGTGAGAATAATTTAAATATGGATGGAAACAGTAGGCATGAATGTTTTGAAGTTCGATGATGGTCTCTTGGGAAGAACAAAACAGTTGCATTCAAATGGGGGCTATCGCTAGTGAATTTACCACTAGAGGCGCTAGTGTTGCGTGAGGTCCAATATCATTTTGTACTGGTTTTAGCGGAATTTGTTGCATAAATTATATTTTCTTTAATTTACCTGCCGGAAAGTGATCTCCTTCGTATAATATCGCAAATATGGATTATTTGGCGATTAATGTGAACGCTTTAAAAGCGGAATTAAGAAAAAGCGCAGAAATAGGCGGCCTCAAGAGCAACTATTTTAGAAGTTAGTTTGTTGATATCAAGATAGTTATTTATAAACAATATAACCTTAATTAGATTCAAGATATAACACTTTGTTCCGGCGCCAATCGCCTTTGACAGCTATACCTCCGGACCTCAGTCTACAGTGGTGCCAACTGGTGAGCAAAGAAACGGTAGTCCCCATTGACACCGATAGATAGATGGCGCTGTCGGTTGGTAAGTATTTCTATTTTTACCCGACCACGGTAAAGCTAAAAGGAAGGGTTACGATTTTAGTAGTCTATGCACGTAGCAATCGATACGATACTCAACCCTTTTACGTAGTCGGGTTACAAGTTTTAAAACTATTTTCTCTCTGAATTCAATTCCTAAAATCACGTGGATAAAGTTGTGGGCAAAAGCTGGGTGCCCTTCGGTTCGCCTAAAATTTAAAGTCCTAATTTCATTTGGCCGAACCGTATTGGCCTAAACGCTAAACTTATAGCATATAATTATTGTCTAGTCTAACAGTTGTTTTCGCATTAAGTATTATAGTTTGGTCTAAAAATTTAAAACCCTAATATCAGTATGTTA
Source organism: Anania crocealis (assembly GCA_949315895.1). Lineage (NCBI taxonomy): Eukaryota > Metazoa > Arthropoda > Insecta > Lepidoptera > Crambidae > Anania > Anania crocealis. The sequence continues at coordinate 20,159,634 of OX438861.1, forward strand.
AATATCGAATGCACTAAAATTTTTTTAAACCGAAAAAGTTTTGGAATCGAATCGCTCACAAACCGACTCCAAGCAGTCTGTCCTACCCCTAGAGTGTAATTCAAAAGCGCGTAGCCGTCACGGAAGTCTGATTCATTGCAGTGGTAATTTGAATTCAATGATGGAGGCCTTTTCCCTGCAGTGGGATGATTAAAGGCTGTTACTTTACTTACTTTATACTAATATTATTAAGGGCTACTGTATTTAATAAGCTTCTATCCCGAGCAAATATACGGTCCCCGTAGGATTAATATGATCGTTTTTCATAATGAAATTGATCGACGTATTATTTGCTTAATGGTAGTTTAAGGGTCAGAGTACCTATAACATAGGTTGCTTTTACTCTTGAGTGAAGTTGTTGGATATAATTAGTTAATTTATTAGAAAGGGTGTCCACTTAGCACCACGACAAACTTAAGGAGAAGCAAGGTGTGAGGGTCAGCTATCATACAAAAAAGACCTCTGTAAAAGTGTTATACCTACTTTTTGGAAACCAGAAACAACGAAGGTACCACAAACACCCAGACCCGAGAAAATGTAGAAAAACACTTTTTTTCTACATTGACCCGTCCGGGAATCGAACCCGGGACCTCGGAGCAGACGACACCTTGAAAACCGGTGTGTACGCCACTCCGCCACGGAGGTCGTCAAATTAAGCTATGCATTTGCTCATGAAATTGCTATAGGTGCTCTAAAATTATTTAAAAACTTGTTCTAAATACATTGGTATAGGCAAAACATTTGTAGGCGATATTTAATTTTATTGTCAATAGTTCATCATAAAACTTTGCCGTAGCTTGGCACAATCGAATTAATACATTAATGGGGAAATCCTATCCCGGCTTTCTGGCACTTCGCCGGCCGCTACCGCGGCACGCTCGCTTTTCTCGCTCGGCTCGTGCGTTGTCTTTCATGCTCTATAACCTAAACTAACCAAACCAAACCTAAACCTATTGATATGATTTTTTTCGAAGCAAATTCGATGGCAAATGATGTTATGGCATATGATAATTACGGCTTACAATGATGATAACAAATGATGTTATTGGAATTGACTTTATGGGAAACAAAGTTTCTATCACGTGACTAATATAGTTATACATATATACATATAAATATTATGAGAAACAATATTATATCCGTTGACCATTATAGCAGATGAAATTATGGCAAGTGGGTGTAACCCGATATGACGACCTCCGTGGTGGAGTGGCGTACAAACCGATTTGATGAAACCGAAAGATGTCGCCTGCTCCGAGGTCCCGGATTCGATGCCCGAACGGGTCAATGTAGAGAAAAAGATTATTTTTTTACATTTTATCGGATCTGGGTGTTTTTGGTACCTTCGTTGTTTCTGGTTTCCGAATTACGAATGCTTGAAATAGTTATTCAAAATGGTATCAGAGCAATGTATGTGATGTAAATTACATCACATACATTACTCTGATACCATTTTCTACTTTAAAAAATAAAAGATACAAAAGGACTTAAAGAACAATGCATAAAAACATCTTCGTGTCAATTTTCATCTAGATCCATTTAATCGTTCTGGCGTATGAGTAACAAAAATGAAATATCCATCCAATCTGTCACATTTACGATATCAGTAATATTCACATCACTATACATAGGTATCGGTGGCTTACAAAGTTGTCTAAACAACAGAAGAAAGCCAAAACCCCCAAACAATTTTCAGGATAAAACCACATCGCAGTTGTACGCAATAATGAGTATTTGTGTCGTCCAATGTTCGTCGGGTCATCTGTTTCAATTACTTGGGGCTGATGCTTTTCCTTAAGTAAAAAGTGGAGTCGAGTGAAGAGCCGGGACGTTATAGTGTTGCCAAGGGTTCTTGTGATGTTGCTACAGGATAATACCTGTTATCATTTAAAAACGACCCTGTTATTGAATATACTATAGGATAATGTATATCGAGTATATGGCTGGATAATTAAAAATTACATATATAATTGGAATCTTTGAAAAAGCAGCATTGAAATTGCTAAAAACAATTTATTATATTCAAGTGATCTTAAAAAAGGGTTGTCATTTGTTTTTTTTACGGGAATACATGATTAAATAGTCATTCCAAAAGTTATATTCAATTTTTTTACATTTGTATGAAATAAAGTGATTTGAAAATTTTACAGAAAATAGACGATACATAGTCGTAATCGGAATTATCTTCTATGCCTTTTACTGCCGAAGAACTAGACACAATTAAAATTGTATTGTTTGGGGGTCACCGGTGATCCCCATGGCGCTTAATGTGTTAAAGTAAACCTTAAGGTAGGTCTGCAAGAGTGTTCGATTCCCGATCAGGTTAATAAGAAAAGGATCTGTTCTATTGGCTCGGGTCTGTCAAAAGTTTGTGCATGTATACCTTTTTACCGGGTTTTATCGAAAGATGGATTTCTTAAAAACGAGTCATGCCAGAGGGCTTTAGTAGACGGCTTGGAAAACTCAGATATTAGTTCCTCCCTCACTCAGACTCTCCTTGTTATCCTCTCCAAGGAGAGTCATGTGAAATGCAGTACTCTTTTGAATAGTTCATCAACATGCGAAGTTAAATAGGGCTGCTAACTATGTACAAAATTACAGATTACAGTTTAAGCTTAACTCTAGGGCATCTTCTGGATAAGCTCGCTCCATGTTAGGCTTCTTCTTAACCGTAGAGCTAAGTATGTAGTCAAGAGCGAGCCCATGGTTTATAAGAAAAAAACTTATGCTTTTGAAATAAGTATTTTGCAACAAAAATATATAGCAGTACCTTACACATGACAACACATCAGGCTATACACTTAACGTCCCATAAATAGATTCGCTTTTGCACCAAAAATATACAGTCTAATAAGCAGTACATTACAAGAATAAGTTTTTCCGTATTCTCGGTGTATTGTGCACATTTCCCTTCCTATTGTTCATTTATAATAAAACGAGTAAAAATGAAGTCCTGGAGACATAACCTTCTAAGGATACACCAACATTTCCGTCCCACCGCTCATTTTCTGCCAACCAACAATGTTCAGTTCATAAAATCGTTTTTATCTAGGTCACATAAATATCAGTAGGTCGACATACCCCATAGGAAAATCAACCTTAACATCTAAGACCAGAGATCGTAATCAAATACCGTTCAGTATCCCATAGTCAGATGAAATTTTATGTGTAAGATAACTGTTTGAATGAACGCTGCGATTGTTAGAACCTTTATAACCTGTACTTTAAAAGTTCTGTAGGGAATTTGGGGTTCCTTGAGGATGACAAAAAACTGTCAATTTTATAACTTAACTACCCCTACGGCAAATCAATTAAATATATTAAGATCAGATGAGTATAAATCATAAATCTTTGAAAATGTTTTGACTTTGACTTTGAAATAGGGATGTTTTTGAAAATAATAATAGATCTCTTATTTGTTTGGAAACGCAACAAACGCATTGATGCAATAACAAAACGTCAAAAAATGAAATGCCCCATAACACGGAAGAAACGTTTTTCCTTGTTCTGTGGCAAATGCCACCAATATACAAACATATTTTTGTGATAATTATATATAATCGCTTCTAGTGAACTCACAATGAAATGACTAAAGTTTCAGTTTTTGAGGTTATAACTTTCATCAACTTACATAATATAATCCCCACTGCAATGTATGTAATACGGTTACAAAATGTATTAAAGCCATAAAGGTATGAAATTCACACAACTAGAAGAAACGGAAAACTTATATGTCACATAAAATACATGGGTTTTTGCTAATGTTCTTTAGTATTTGCTAATGTTGTTTAGTATTTATTGAAGTAGCAATGTGGCAACTGTTTTTAATAATTCTAATTACTCTTAGTTCTGTAATAAAAAACTGTTGAATAAGCATAGTCCTGTAAAATTAGACGGTGAATAGTGCTGCAGATCGTAGAAGTCACAGGTGGCTCACTTAAGATGGGTCACTGAATTCAGTTATGCACAAGTACCTACCTAGTTGTTCAAGTGTTGGTCGATTGCAATCCGTTTCAAGTATAAGGCTGCCTATCCACCAAAGCGGAGCGAGGCAACGGAGCGGAGAAACGAAGAAATAATAACCATTTGCAAAAAATCTCCACTCGTATGCAGTGGACAGGTTTTGAAATGCGCTTTGAGCGATGTTAGCGGGAATGCGAATAGCCAATTTTCTCGCGGGCGGAGTCACGGGTGGAATGCTAGTATACGAAGGGTCCCGTACCATTGACTAGGTAAACAACAGTAGGTACATTAGTTTAGTTAATGTAGTACCTACGAGTACCTGTAACCATTTATCAAATTCGAGAAAAAATGGGCAAAAATGGCGTTTGTTATATGGGAACCGTTAAACATTTATTTTAATTTATTTTTAGTTTTTGTTGCTTTTGCGGCAACAGAAATGCATAATTATTTGTGAAAATTTCAACTGTCTCGCTATCGCGGCTCTTGAGATTCAGCTTGGTTACAGACAGACAAACAGACAGCGAAGTCTTAGTAATATGGTCCCGTTTTTACCCTTTCGGTATGTAACCCTGAAAAAGAGATCGGCCCGTTGGAAAGAAACCACGGAACACTACACTTTGCGTGTGTACTTACTTAAGTTCTTTTCTTTTTTTTCTGTGAATCGGCTCCAGTATTCCCGATTGGCTATTTAAGGAGTTTCCCGCCATTTCTGAAACAATGGGCCGTCATATTTCTCGGACGAGTGTTCATGACAGTTTTTTCGTACTGATGACTCTTATAAAGATCTACTATTATAGTCGTTGTTATGATCGAGAGCTATCTTTATCCCGTTGCCATTTTGTTTATTAGCTCACTTTCTCCATTCGTAAGTTTGCGAGAGCAATGGGGGCTATCGCTAGTGAATTTGCCACTAGATGCGCTAGTGTCGCGTGAGGTCCAATATCATTCACTTTGTACTGGTTTTAGCGGAATTTGTTGCATAAATTATAATTTCCTTAATTTACCTGCTGGAAAGTAATCTCCTTCGTAATATATCGCAAACATGGATTATTTGGCGATTAATGTGAAAGCTTTAAAAGCGGAATTAAGAAAAAGCACAAAAATAGGCGGCCTTAAGAGCAACTATTTCAGAAGTAAGTTTGTTGATATCAAGATAGTTATTTATAAACAATATAACCTTAATTAGATTCAAGATATAACACTTTGTTTCGGCGCCAATCGCCTTTGACAGCTATAACTCCGGACCTCAGTCTACAGTGGCGCCAACTGGTGAGCAAAGAAACGGTAGTCCCCATTCGAACGGCATAATTTTTTACGATGTTGAATATTGACGTTTTTCTCATCATTATTCACAGCCCGTACAAGTATCTGATGGATATCTTCTATCCCTTCCCACTCTTCTTGTGTTACATTTTTTTTCGCAAAGATTACGAAAAAACTTTTTACTTAAAATTGTATCGACGAAATGCGTAGAATACCACTTGTTTCGGGTGTTAATTAGGAAATCTCCTACAAACACTAAGCCTCTTTTGTATATTTTTTAATTTTGATGTTGGCAGGCAGGTCAGCCGTCGTAGATGGACCAGTGGTGGAGAGAATATAATTCTTTAAAAATCAAATTTCCGTATACCAATCCGGAGTCATATCTCGTTAATAATCCGAAACATAAATTAATTGTTTTCTATATTCTTAGCCATATCCAAACTCCAACATGTCCATAACTAGCTGTTGCCCGCGACTCCGTCCGCGTCAATTTCTGTTATTATGATCGCGATTAAGAAGTTTTTTTTTAATATAACCTAAAGCCTTCCTCGATAAATGGACTATCCAACACAAAAATAATGTTCAATTCGAACCAGTAGTTTCAGAGATTTGCACGTTCAAACAAACTATATAACTTTAGTATAATATCAGTTTATAAACTTGAAAATTTTTTTTCTCAGGCGGGACTCGAACCTGCATCTCCTCGCATGCCGGCCCCATACCATTAGGCCTACGAGACACCGCCCGGCATGCGAGGAGATGCGGGTTCGAGTCCCGCCTGAGACAAAATTTTTCAAATTTATATACTGATATTATAAGTGCAATTAAGTTGCTAAAATATCAAATAAGGAATATAACGGGTGTAAAAAAATCAAACGCAGATCCGAAAACCACGTATTGTCCCTATCACTAGGATCATTTTTTTTCTTTAAGACCATACCTGGGAAACAGTTGGTTCCGAAGATATTGAGGGTCAAAATCACAATTTTGTTTTCCATTTTAGATAGATAGATAGATAACACTTTATTGCTCACATTAAAAATTGGTACAGACAGTTGACTTAAAACTAAATTCATAACTAATGTGAGCAAGGGCGGCCTTATCGCTGTGCATTACAAAAACTGTTGCCAAAGGTTACTTAAAAACTTTTCTTCCTACAAACATAGTGTTATTTTTATTGTTTCGTTAATTATAAGGCATTTTTAATTACAATACGCAATGTACGGCTCAGCGCGGACGAATTTTGAACTTAGCAGCCATCTCCCTCCAGCGCAGTGGTCCACGCTCTGGCTGCTATACATTGCGCGCTATGTATTTTAATATTTTTTGGGTCCCAAAAATAAAAATAATTTCCCAGCTATTGTAACATGACTTGGATTGCTTTACAGATTGCGTAGCTTCAGGATCTGCGTTTAGTTTTTTTACACCCTGTATAGTTAGTTAGTTAGTTAGTTAGTTGGACTTGAATTTTCCGCACTTAGCCTCTTGAGTTGGGCCTTTGTACGTGACTAAAATTTATTTAGTTTTATTCATACCATTTCAGGTCCGTCCAGAAATTCACTAGGCCTCGTATATTTTTGAGTGCCTCTTGTATGGACCGAGATTCCTTAAGGAATTCTGTCCGTTGTGTACTTACGCTGTTACACTGTGCTATCACATGCTCTGGTGTTTCCTCCTCAATCAGACATCCTCTACAGAGAGGACTATCTGTTACGCCTATATTGAAGAGGTGCTTATTGAGAGCACAGTGACCGGTTATAATACCTGTAATAATACTCAGGCTCTTTCTATCCTGGTGCAGAATTTTGCGAGATAGGTTTTTATTTGTGGTTTTTAGAACTAGTTTGCTTTGCCTGCAATCCTTAAGCTCCTCCCACTGCTAATTGTGAAGTTGTTCTGTCCTATCTCGTATCCAAGTCTTGACCTGATTGAACGGTATTGGAACAATAGGTTCCGGTCCTATCAATTTCGTTGCGGATCCCCTGTTTGCTAGTATGTCTGCCGCGTCGTTTCCCAATGATCCACTGTGGTTGCGTATCCATTGTACGGTTACTTTATTGTGTTTTGCCAATTTTTCAAGCTCCTTGTGGCATTCTAAAAGAAGTCCACTATTGAAGTGGTTCCTGTTTAGAGCTTGTAAAACTGAGGCGCTGTCTGATACTATACGTATCGATAAATCTCGCACGTTTCTCGCTGTTGCCGCAGATGCTGCTCTGGATATCCCCACACATTCTGCTTGGAAGATGTTGTTGAGGTTACCTAGGGTGGTTACTATATTTATATTCAGATCCTGAGAGAACACTCCGGCACCAGTCCCTGATTTGGTCTTAGATCCATCTGTATATATTCTTATCTCGTGAATACCAGAGCTATCTGTTTTTTCCTCCTGGAGTTGTATAGGTATCCCTAGTACGTAGTTACTGTATCTATATCAGATTAAAAAACACCTAGAACCATTGAAACATCCTCGCCAAATGAGCGCCCAATTAATTCAATTGGGTGCTCTTTGGACTAGTTGCGTTCAATTTTATATCATAGGCTTAAAGTTGAATCATCATCATCATCATCATCATCCTATTGCAGTCCACTGCTGGACATAGGCCTCTCCAAATGCACGCCACTTAGGTCGATCCTCGGCTTCTCGCATCCAGCTCCTGCCAGCCACCTTGCGCAAAACATCACTCCACCTGGCCTGAGAGCGTCCTACATTACGTTTGCCGAGACGCGGTCTCCACTAAAGAACTCGTTTACCCCATCGGTTGTCGGTTCTGCGGCTAATATGGCCAGCCCACTGCCACTTCAGCTTGCTAATCCGGTGGGCTATGTCGGTAACTCTAGTTGAATAAGCATCAATATCATCAATATCTATAAAGTTGAATAAGCATCAAAAATAACAATAGGTACTATATTAAATAGCAGACAAATTGAAGTGAAATTTTGGTACAGGACCATCCTACATAATATTTTTTTTATGAATGCACTACACGTCGCCGCTGAATTTAATGAACCTTATTCATTAAATTCAGCGGCACCTCCGTGGCGGAGTGGCGTACACACCGGTTTTCAAGGTGTCGCCTGCTCCGAGGTCCCGGGTTCGATTCCCGGACGGGTCAATGTAGAAAAAAAAGTGTTTTTCTACATTTTCTAGGGTCTAGGTGTTTGTGGTACCTTCGTTGTTTCTGGTTTCCAAAATACGAATGCTTTGAACAGTTATTCAAATTGGGATCAGAACAATGTATGTGATGTTATCCACATTTATTCATTTATTTATTTATTTATTGTTGTTTGTACAGTTCTTTTATCTGTAATGTCCTGATAATCCCCTGATTTCGACCGGAAAAAATAAGCTCTGCAGTGATACCCAGGCGGTAGTAGGCAATTTCCCGGTCCCTTGGAGACGTAATTCGAGTCCCGGCGCGATTGACGCTATAACGATTTTCCGGTTAACGATCAACCGGACACCGCGTGACTATTAAAATTAAAGGATTTTTATTTTTATTTCTTCTTATAAAAAGTTCATAATGAAAAACTGCTCGCGTAGTACCTGTTCATAAAGGAGGTTCGGCTAGTGATGTAGAAAACTTCTGCCAGTTTTGTCAAGGCTCTTCGAGAGGCTTGTACACGGTAACATCTATCCTTTATTGCATCCCACTATTATTGAACAACAACATAGTTTTGTGACGCTCAACGACAACAAACCTACTTGTGTACACTACTTATCTCTTTAATGCCATAGACAAAAACAAACAAACAGATAGCGTATATACGGATTTTCGAAAAGCGTTTGATCGGATAGATCACAGACTACTTCTGGAAAAACTAGCCTTTAACGGTATACGTGGAAACTTATGGCGCTGGTTTAAATCATATATATCAAATCGTACTCAAAAAGTTGTAATAAAGGGCTACGAATCTGACTTCGTCCCTGTTAGTTCTGGTGTTCCGCAAGGATCAATACTGGGTCCCTTGCTGTTTAACATCTTCACTAATGATGTTCACACTTGTTTCAAGTTCTGTAACTTTTTATTATATGCTGATGACCTTAAAATATTTCACACTATTGACAATACAATGGATCATGATAGAATCCAAAAGGACTTGGATGCCTTCACTGATTACTGCATAATTAATAAGTTGAGCTTAAGTATAAATAAATGTAATTCAATAACTTTCTCAAAAAAAAATTAACACAAGTCAATATTTGTATAAGCTATGTGGTGCGGAAATTGGAGATGTTGAACAAATTAGGGATCTTGGAGTAATATTGGACCGTAAATTACACCTAGACACCCACGTTGCCACAATCATTAGCAAAGCCTATAAAATGTATGGCTTCACAATGCGCTCGAGTAATGACTTCACTCAGCCCTCTACTTACCTATGTTTATATAAATCCTTGATTCGCTTGCAGCTTGATTATGTCGTGCCCGTATGGAACCCTATTTACAATAAATATATAGATGCACTTGAATCGGTACAGTCGCGATTTTTGAAAGTCATGAATTATAAATGTTGCCGCAGTAAATTAACATATGATCAATTGTTAACAAAGTATAACATGCCATCGTTGAAAGCAAGACGTCAACAACTTGAAGTAATGTTTCTTTATGATTTGTGTCATAATCGATTTGATTGTATCGAACTTAATAACAATAATTTCTGACATCACCGTAGTATTTATAAGCATATGTTAAGAGGAAACACTAAGGGCGAGAGAATTAAAAAAATAGGTATTTGCAAAATCTATTGCTGTCGCACAGTGCCCGAACGCCTCCCCGCAGAGCGTGATAGAGACAACTGTATCTTGGACCGAAAATACCTACTAAAAGCACACAAAATCAACGTTTCGTAGTCCCCCGATTACTTTTCCAAAACTAGACCGATTTGAATACTTTTTCATTAAAAATTAAAGAAAGGCTTTGGCTGTGTTCGTTTTTAAAATTTAGCCAAATTCGCTTTTGGATGTTTGAATACAGCGGAAAATCTGGCGAATTTTTTAGATTTTTGAAAGCTCATATCTATTTTATTAATTAATTTATGAAAAGAAGGAAAACATGGAAACATTCCAATAGTGGCCATAGATTTTTGTAATAAAAATTATTGTTCTACTGGCATTATCCAGGGAGGAAACAGGGGACTACGTTTGTAGTATGGAAAATTATAGCATTTATCTAACACCTTGTATTTTTTCATTATTTTAGGTGGGATTTTTTTGTATGTACACATCATAACTGCGGTAACTCCATTTTAATGATAGACGCCTTTGCCCTGTAGTGGGATGATTAAAAGCCGTTAATTTTACCTTTTTGTTTCTCCTGTGACTGCTTTCTTAACTCCTTAGCTTGCTAATGGAAGCATTTTTGTCTAAAGTGGTTTGCGCTACATGCCAGGCGCCAGCTTAGGGGTTGGGTAGTCAATAAATAAACAAATAAATAAATATTTTCAGACATGCCACATTGGGCCATACAGAGCCATCTAGTACCAAACTAAGCAACTACTACGAAGCTTATCGTATTGGCTACTAGACAACCGATAAACATACTTATACATATATGTATATATGTTTTATATATACTTATAATACATAGAAAAACACCCAGACCAGTACAAACAGACATGTTCATGCACACAAATATTTTTACTGTGCGGGGATCGAACCCGCGACCCATGTCTCACAAGCAGCGTTTACTACTACTGATCCAAATGGTGGTCCAATAAAGTTATTTTGTGTAAATTATAATTTACATTTACAGGGCATAATAATCTACTCTCTTACTAAAAAAAATTGTCTATAACAATGACAGATTCCATTTTAGTTTCACTTACGCAAACATACTTACATCAATTACAACGAAAGACTACCACTCTTATAGACAAATCTCGCACGCGATTGGTCACATCAAGGTCACATGGCCATGCTGTCCCTATTTTATGCCCCGCCCACCGCGGTTTATATTTCGTGTAACCGTTTTTTCGGTTACGCTCCTAGAGAAACATTATTCGTGCAGGTTGCTATAACTCGATCTATTGTTGTCGCTCAGCAAAAACTTCTTTGTTGTTTGTTTTCCTCGATCCTAAAATAGATCCTATTTATTCCGAACGACTACTGAACGACCAAACTTTGGTATGTTGCTCTCAAAATAAACAAAATCCACCCCTATCTATCTACTCTATCTGTATCAGCGAAGCCAAATAATTGCGGTCCGGCTGACGTCACAGCATCCCCCGCAGGCGGGGTGCCCATGATCTGCGTTTTAGATGGAATAATTCATCTCTTATCGTATACCCGTTTTTGCGCCCAGTATTTGACTTTAAATAGATCAAAGTGAGTTATTAATTTAATTTTAAGGAAAAAACTTACCTAAAAACATCAAAACTAAACCCGCCTTCCAGGCGAGACCTCTCCAAAAGACCTTTGTCCAGCAGTAGGCTAGTGATGTACTAACAGCCTATAATCATCCCACTGCAGGGAAAAGGCCTCCATCATTGAATACAAGTTACCACAGCAATGATGGGTGTACTGGCATAATCACCACGCTTGCCAAATGCGGGTTGGTGATCACAAACCCGAGCAACTTTCGAAAATTCGAAACTTTTTGTTGCCCGACCCGGGATTCAAACCTGGGACCCCGAGATCTTGGCCCAGTAATTAAACCACTCGACCAACGGGGCGTTCGGCTAGTGATGAATTGATGTGAATGTAGTTAGATTGTAATTTATCGACGTTAGATACTAAACTGTCGGAGTTCACGATTTCACGCCGCTGACAACATTGTTCAAAGTAAGAAAGCACGCCAAGGACACACCCTGCTGAGCGTCGCACAGTGGTCCGGATTTTGAATATGGTGGACTTAGGACGCAAGGTCAGTATTTCTGGCAGAAAAAATTCATACGGACAGTTGAGTGAACGCTCATCAAAGTTTGTTCTAGCGGTTTTCATGAAATTGTTTAATTTAGCAAAAAAATTATTGAAAAAAAATATGTATGGAGCAAATCTGATTTTTTTTCTCAAAACTTTTAAAATATTTGTTAATTTCACAAACAAATTTTTTGCTTGTACTTGCAGTCTTGGCGTTTATACAGGGTTTAACTTAAAATATTTAATTAAAGAAAATAACATGAAATGTATATTTTTTTTTAGTCTGTTAAGTGGTTCTTTTGGTGGTGTTCGACGCGTCGAGCCCCGCCACACACGTGGTTTGGCGAAATCTTAAAAAATTACCAGTTATTGTGGTCACCCTACTCACACTCGGCCCGGCTTTGACATGCAAATTACTGCCAAATATATTAGAGATAAGTATAGCTCCGCTTATACTGCCATTTACCCGTAGTTTCCCCTGATAGCTATGACAGTATGAAAGGGATCTCTGTGAAAAAAATATCCGAATTCAGCTACTATTATGCTACTAAATTTTCCGTTTATTAAATAAATGTTGATGAATTTCAAAGACTTTCTCTGAAAGTATTTCTCGTTACAACTCTGAGCAAGAGTTGATCCGGTTTTAATTTGAATCTTGAAACTTGGTATTATCTTAGCCTTATCTCTACTTCTTAATTAAATAATAAATGTAAAAGTTATGATATAGTCTCTGTCTGTCTGTTATGATATAACGCCTTAACTACTGAACCTATTCTGTTGTAATTTAGTACAACGATAGATGATACCTTGAGGAAGGACTAAGTCTTCTTTGTGACACATCTAGATAAAAATAAAATTAATAGACTCAGGCGTTCCTTTGTGAAAATCTATGACTAAATATGAATAGGAAATTATGTAACATAATTAATAGCAAAATATTTTTTGATGATTCCGTCGGAGTGCAGCGAAGGCGACATATCCTGAGAATGCCACGTGAAATGGAGAAAGTGAGAGAAACGCGTCGCGTCGTGGTTTACTGTTTTAAACTTCCATGGTCACTATCGTAATAGTTAGTTATTTCGAGATTTCTACCATGTACCTTGTTTTTCTTCTTTTTCAGTCTTCGTCAGTTCTTCCGCGATCATGGCGCTTGCTACAGTGCCGAAATATCGGATACTCATAAAAAACAAGGTACATGGTAGAAATCTCGAAATAACTAACTCTAACGCGTCGTGGTTTTTCAACAACGGTGTTGGGTACTAATAATTGCATTATCTGTACTGCATGCATTTTTGAGGAAAGGCAGCTGTCTTGCATACTAGCTAGTGGTTGGTAGTTATAATCTTATTAGTAAAATAATATAGGATACTCCATTTATTAGGTAGATTTATCATGATTTTGTTTTAAGTTTTCAAAATATAATCTATTTAATCACTTCTACTCAAAGTATTCTTAAATTAAGCGTAAACAAGTTGAGGAATCTTAATAGCGTCAAAATGACTGGCACTTCTAAAAGGAATTTAAAAACATTATACTCTCCTTTGGAGCCTTGTAATCTTTTGTGTTTCGTACAAAACAAATGATCTGGCGCGTTAAAATTTCAAGCTCAACTTTCATTATAAAAGCCTAACAATACGTATAAAGTTCTAAAGGAGAATGGGCAAAAATTGATGTAATGTAAGCCTAACGTTTTGCCCGCAGCTCTGCCCGCGTGACCTACACGTTATGTCATGCATTATGCAGATTTAGTAACATCTCTGTAATGTATTTATGCAAAAAAGAAATGATTGATTGCAAGTGGACGAGTGCCCGGCAGTGGGATACAAAATAACCTATCTCAGCGTTTCCCATTTGCCAGGTCGCGACCCGGTACCGGGCCATCAAAATAAAATACCCGGTCATAGAATCCCGTCTTGTTATCAAAATAATACTTATCGATCGACGAATAAAATAACTTCTTTCGCTATTTTCCGCGAACTTGTTCTTTAGTTAGTAAAAAATAAGCAGCAGCTCCATACTTCGCTCTAAAATTTAGTGACTAAATTGTGTACAACAGTATTTCTACTATTGATAAATGTATATTATTTTACTTAATGGGTGTAAAAGTATTAAGTGGGCCACAAATGGGCAGTGTGAAAATTACCGGGCCATGGCAGAATAAAGTTTGGGAAACACTGCCCTATCTTATCGAGATCTTGGACTAGTAGTTAGCATATTATACCAATGGAGCGTCAAACATATATCGCCATTTATTTGTCAGTTGTTGTAGGGAATGTTACAAAGGGCGAGATATACATAAAATAAATGTCTCTCTTACTAATTCTAATTGAGAACCAAATACGGAAAACGTGTTTCGGGGCTTACCAGCGACATTAACGTATATTTTTCGACTGAGTGGCTTTGTGACCACGGCCGCGGTAACTCTGTCGAAACATCAAAGAAGTGTTAGTGTACGCATTGTGTTTCGCGTTTAGTCCCGTTTTTATAATAAACAGTTACATTGCAACGTGAAAGTACAAAATAATATTTTACTAATTACATTTTTGACCCAGTTACCTCAGTAAAATATAATAATAGCACCGGGGACAGATTTCGCCCATTCTCCTTCGCTGACGCGACGGAATTTTCCTTGGCTTCCAAAATTGTGACAAAGTTTTAGATAAGACGTCTCAATTGATAAGCGTTCCAATTTTTTCTACCCATTCAAGTGATTTTTAAAGGGAAATAATGACCTTTAGAAATTCGACGCTCAAAGCAAGTAAGGGCTTTGAAAAGGTCATTATTATCGGTAAGTACGACAGTATTGCTATCTAAATATCAGCGAAGATAAAATTTAGGTGGCCAACATCAAATATTATATTGTTCTGGTCCCATAGTGAGTAGGTAACTATTAAAGCGATGGCTCCTACGTAAACTACCGTATCCAACAAAATAACGATATTCTTGTTTTTAGCAATTCAGAATTGAATTATTACAAACTATCAATTACACTAACAAAAAATAAAATAAACTAAAAAACAAGGATTTTTTTTCACGTAAACAATCGTACATAAACAACGAGTTCGGCGTATGCAGGCGTAAGTTTCAATAACGATCTTGTACGAGTAGTACTGCGCGGGCGCAGGGGGGAGTCGTCTATGGTATGCGCCAGTTGCGACTCGATACGCGGGTAAGGTGCACGCTACGCTTGATAAGCGAGTTATTATTTTATTTTGTTTTTGTAACCAAATTTTATACTAAATAACGTTAAAGTTATGGATAACCCATATAAAAACTTTCACACGCGATCAAGAGCGCGAAGATTTTGTGATTTAGCATGTGAATTAAACCAGGATGTTAATAAAACAAATTTTGTTCCTCAAAATGACGAGCAATGCATTGATATTAATAATGATTGTGATGAAACCCAAAGAATGATAGGTAAGTTATTCATTCATATCATAACACATTTCATTTTTTTATATTTTCTCTCAGTTTTAATTATAAATTATCCAAAACTATGGTAAATAATACATACGATTATGCACGTTGGTTCATGCTTAAAATAATATATCGTATGTAGTACATACGGTTATATACGGCGCTTTTGAAATTGCTATTTGTATTGTATGTTATACATACGATTACTTACGTGGTTTATCTATAAAGGTTCATTATTGTATGTGCTGCTTACTGTTATTTACGTTGGTAAATAAAATTACTTTTTATGTCGTATATTTAACATACTATTGTCTTCGCGGTTTCAATAACAAATAAAATATCTTATAATTATTTTTTTAACTGTTTCAGACTCACCACTGCCGCAAAGTGCTGATTTAGCTGAAATAAAGGCACTTTCCGATATGATTAATGACGATTTAAACCAAACACCGCCTATTTCTCCCACTCGCCATGATGGTAAACTTTATTTTTTAATAAATTGTTAATTGACTACCAATTTATGAAGTTTCACTGTTTAATAAAAATTATACCATTCTTTTGAACATAAATTGTTTCGGTTTCCAGTTGAAGATTTGATCGAGACCATAGCTACCTCCAGGCCAACAACGGAAGCAGATATTGCGGTTGGAAGTGACACGCTATCGCATAAACAACCGGATTCAAATTTAGACCATAGCAGCTATCAAGCTCAACCTTCAAGTCCTTCAATATTTGCGCAGTGTGATGATTTAACTGCCAATTCCGAAAATATGTCTTGTTACCACGATGTTAGCTTAGACACACCTAATACGCTGCATCCGTCATCCCCTAACTGTTCTATTAACCATTTAGACATTGATTGCACAAATAGCTTTTGCCCATACTTTATTGGAAACCCTATACAGGAACCACAATCTCAGATATCTAATTTTTCTGCTTATTCTACACCTCAAGCTAATACGCCATTATCTTGTTATTCAACTGAATTTGTGACCCCTACACCTAAAAAAAAAAATGTACGAAAAGATAAAGGAAATATTAGGCGAAAATATATGCATGAATGGATCGACACAAAGAGGAAGACATTAAAAAATCTTGGTAAGGCATACATAAGTCGAAAAGGCAAAAAACAGCCAAAGAAAAGTATGAAATCACCATGTAAGTGTCGGATGAAATGTTTTGAAAAGATATCAAATGATCAAAGAAAAACCATTTTTAAAGCTTTCTGGAAACTTGGAGACCATCAGAAACAATGGGCTTACGTATCCAACTTGGTAAGCCAAAACCTAAAGAGAAGAGTTTTTACTGATAGAGAATCACGACGAAAATACACACTTAAGTATAACTTACCTCTTCCTTCCATTGATCAAAATACAAAAACAAATTATTTGAATGTCTGCAAAAAGCAGTTTTTAGCAACATTAGCAATAAGCGAACAATTCGTTTACACAGCTATACAAAAAACTGAGTCATCGACGGGGACCGTAACAGGTGATGATCGAGGGAAGCACAAGAACCATCCTCGTAAAATAACAGAAGATGTTAAAAGAAATGTGTGCGATCATATCAAGTGTTTGCAGCCGGTAGAATCCCATTATCTTAGAAAAGACAACTCCAGATTATACTTGGACTCTGATTTAGACTATCATAAACTATTTGTTATGTATAATGAATGGTTTGATGTAAATTTGTATAGCAGTAAAGCCGAAACTGAACGCCAGTATAAGACTGTTGTTAATGACAACTTCAAGGTGAGTTTTTTCTGCCCTAAAAAAGACCAATGTGACACTTGTCATACGTATAAAAATACGGAAAATCGCTCTGAAAATGAACAGGAAAGTTACGAATCCCACATTTCAAATAAAAAATGGCACGAGAATTAAAAGCTATAGACAAAAGAGAGGCAGTGAATTCTAATGGAAAAATCATAGCTGCTACTTTTGATTTTCAAAAGGTCTTAAACGCTCCCTACGGCGAAGTTAGTATATTTTATTATAAACGAAAGTTAGGGACCATGAACTTTACAGTGTTTGATCTTTCTAAGAAAAGGGCCTCTTGCAATATGTGGCATGAGGGTGAAGGCAAGAGAGGTGCCAACGAGGTAGCTAGCTGTCTGGCAGATTATATCTCTAAAGGAGTTGAAGCGGGTGCCGCTGAGTTTAGATTTTGGTCCGACAAATGCACCGGGCAAAATCGAAATCGGATAGTCTTCGCTGCATACATGTTATTGGCGCAACGATACAATATCACAATAAAACACACATTTTTGGAAAAAGGCCATACACAACAAGAAGGAGACAGTGTCCACGCCTTGATTGAAAGATGTGCCAAAAATAAATTGATTTATACTCCTATGGAATGGTTTGCATTAGTGCGATGGGCTAAGCAAGACGGAACTCCTTACAGCGTTATTGATATGGATCATACACATTTTTTGGATTACAAGTCTACCTTAACTGGAAAAAATTGGACAAAGAATTTAAACGGAGAAAATGTCAAATGGTCAAAGATAAAAGAACTAAAAGTACTCCCTGGTAATCCAAATAAACTGCTTTATAAATACAATTTAACTGAATCTGAATATATGACGATAACCACGAAGACTAATACGAGACGGCGACTACAAGATAATAATATTGCTGGTCCTCTTTACAACCGCATGTTACCTATACCTAAAGCTAAAAAAGATGACTTAATAAGCCTTTGTGATAAAGGCATCATTCCGGCAATTCATCACAACTTCTACAAAAATCTCGTTGCAGTCAACAACAGTAATAATCAAGATGTTTTCGATACTAATTCAGAGTAGAATACCAAAGTATTGCCTTAGGCAAGACACATATTCGTGATCTCAATGTACAAGGTACTGACTGATTAAAATAGATTACAAATTTGTTATGTTTTTAATGATTAATACATATTATTTTTGTTAAGTCGATTTTTTGTCACGTGCTATGAGAATTCTATAGACAATACTTAATAAGTGTATTTTTTTAATTGTCAGATAAAATAAAAGAACACAAAAAGTAATATATATATATATTTTATCAAACAAGCAGCTATTGTCACATTAATTTCTAAAGTTATGTTCTGATTTCAGTCAATCAAAATTGTTTGTTAATTTTTATCTGACAATTGAACAATCAGCGAGTTTAAGAGAACTTAAGTTATTTTTTTGTTGATTATGGTTCCAGTTATACTTTTAGATAACAAACCAAAATTTGTGCATCTTTTCTCTTTTTATGAGAGACCAGTGTGGATCAATCATAATACTTTTACTTAAAGTATTAGTTTGCTAAATGATTATAATGGCTGTAAAATTGCAAGAATGGCATTTTACGATATTGCGAACTTCTTTAAAAATAAAGGGCTTAATTTTTTGTTTCTATAGTATTATTTTGTTGCATTTGTTTAATTGAATTGAAACAAAATTCATCTCCCTACTAAGTAAAATATGGTATAAGTAACATACGCGCAAAAAACAAATCCCACTGACCTAAGTATAATTGAGTAAGTAACACGTACGATATTTTTGATCAAAGAACATACGGTGTAAAAAATAGTATGTTTTACTTAGGATTCTTAGCACCATATAATCTCCTAGTAAAACACTGTATCAACAATATCTCTGAAAGTACATGTTTTAGAAGATTTATTTTAATACTTTATTAACCGCCATAATATTAACTACAAATGGTAAAAAAATCAAATCTCAAGCTATAATATCCACGAAACTGTTTATGAAAACATCTTAAAATGGCTCTCCTGTAAAGTTAACATTTCTAACATACGATAGTCTACTTAGGAGCCATCGAAAGATAGATATAAATCAGAAAACCCAGTTAAATTACTGAAGACATATCCTTGTTTGTACCTCCAGTCGTGGTATTTAGTAAAATTAGTTCACCAAATAAACCTGATTGACTTTCGAATCACTGGTTTTGTATTAAAAAAACACCTTCATTTACTCCTATAAAATGATTAATTTTATTAATAACCAGTGGATCAGCTAATTACTATGGTCAGTTGAGTACAGACCAGATAAGTGCCTATGTGAAAATAAAAAAATATATCGTATGGGTTGCATAACATTAGGGGCGTCGATCAAGGATTTATGAAAATTATATCCGGGCGGTTATGGGTTTGAAATTTAAAAGAAACTTGGTCAGAATGTCAGTCATAATGGTATAATACTTAGTCCAAACTGTTTTCATTCTATGGCGGCTAAAAGAAGATCGGCAGTACCTATTGATCGATGAAGTGGCAGTTGTGATGATTAAATGAATTTTGATCAAATCGCATTCGATGATTTGTCCCACATGCAGGGGACACACACAGAAATTGCGTGTTGGATATGCAATATATTTTTTAAAAATAAACTATTTTAGTAGCTTAGCATAATAGCTGCGACGAGGACTGCCTCCGCCCTAAAGCCACAGATATATATTTTTTTTCGGCTAAGAGCAGAAACCATGCTGCCATACCATTCATTTATATTTAAAGGCGTTATTTGTTAAATCTTGAATTAAGGTGAAGAGCAATAGGTATCAAAATGTGACAATCCATCCCTTGTCTTTTGGCAAGACATATGTAGAGCTCTTTTTCAGGACACTAAAGTACCTACCTACTTACAGAATAAAAGTTAAATATAGCGCGAGTAAAGCCGCGGCCAAAAGTCAGTAACAGATAAAACGCATTAAGTACGGAAAACATCAAAAACAACATTACAAAACGAACATAGACAAACACAACACTCAATTCCTCTTCTAATCGCACAAACTCAAACAGCTAACAGCCTTTGAGAACTGTGCTAACATCAAAAAGTTTCAAAATAAACTATTTTCACAAAACCACTCGACTCTATTGTTTCACAAATAAAATCCAATTTCGCTTGCACAAAATCCACTATCAGTGTACTCGTGACGTCATCGTTCAACCACACGGCAATTTGAACTCTATTTCTTGCAGTAACGAATAAAAATCGCACGCAGCATCGGAAAAGGTCACAATCGATTGCAGATATGACGTCAGAGTAAGCGAGACGGGTGATATGACGTCATATAGCTCTGTCCCTGTCGATGTTGTCCTTCGTTCCTTTGTCCTCATTTGGGGAAGGCATGTCATGAAAGCTATTTTTAGAGTTTCTTGCATGTGTGAGAAAGTATTACTTGCTGATCGTATGAATTGAATATTTGTTTTTATTGCAATAGCAGAACTAAAAAAATTAAATTATAGCCGAATAACACCACTCTTTCTTAATCTATAGGTGTCGTAAGGGGTACAAAAGGATACTGGCAGCAGCGTCTTCACTTCACCACTGGCCATTAAAATATTTATTTTTATTTCAATAAAAGAATATAATTCAATTTATCCGAATCACACGACCCCCTTCTAGAGGGGACTACTAGAGCTGTGTGTTGCCACTAAATGATTTAATTTTATTACTTCTAAACAAAACCAATTCTCATTAAACTAGAATAGTATGTACTTATTACCTTAGCAATTTCTGTAACATTGTTTATTGAATCACTATTAACTACTTTTTTTTCTGGCATTCTTTCGTATTACATTATCGCTAAAAGCGGCCGCTTTTGGCGTTAGCGACAAATTCGACTTTATAAACAACTAAAGGAGATGTCCCAAATTGTATGGAGGCCAGGCCCAGAACCTGTACACCCCACCAAAAGATAGACCAATACACCTCTAAGATTTTGTTATTATCCAATTATTTTAAAATGGCTTCGTTAAGTGGTTCAAATAAAGAGTTAAGTAAGAAAATAGCAATACAAAACAACAAAACCATCATGGCGGAAGATGACATTTTGATGAAGTCCGTCAGTTTTGGTAGTTTCAAAATCGCGCATCTAAGAGTCGAGTGCCATCGCTTGCTGTAGTAACAACAAACATTGTGAAAGTAATGAACCGATCAATACCAAATCCAGAAATCGAAAATGAGGTCGTTATAATGAACTACATTTAAAACGCGACAAGCAGAACAAAAACTTGAAGCGAATGAATATGCCAAAGTAACAAGGGGTATCTGACAGCTACTGACATTTAAAGTTTTTTTAGATTGACGCCATCTTGGAATGCCTAATGGAGTTTGATAAATTATTTTTGAACCACTATATTATACGTTATATAAATTTATATGTATTTTTCCCAGAAACAGTAAATTTTTCTTGATTTTTGAAAATGGTGTACTATGTCTGGGCCTATTATGGGACATCTCCTTTTAATGAAAAGTTTAATGTGATTCAATAAATTAAATACTAGAGGTAATTTGCTAAGGTAATACTGGTCTAGTTTCTTGAGAAATGGTTTTGTTCAGAAGTAATAAAATTAAATCAATTGGGGCAAGCACATTCCAGTAGTCTCCTTAATCTATGGGTGTCGTGAGGTACAAAAGGAACAGGTAGCAGCGTTCACTTCACCACTGGTCAAATGGCGATCGCTAACACGTACCTATGTCGATTATGACTGAAAGGCTGTATGACGATGATACATGGATATAACTACGGATCTACAGATAATAAAATAAATAAATTCGGACAACATCACATACATTTATGATTCCAAAGTAAAAGTAACCATTTGAAGCACCAGTTTTATGGAAATCAGAAATAAAAAGGTACTACTCGTAAAAACACCCAGACCCAAGACAACTTATAAATATCCTTTTTTACGTTGGCCCGTCCGGGAATCGAACTTAGGACCACGAAGCTTTGCCTGCTTCGTGGTACTACAAGTTTGTCAAACGGATAAGTTGAACCAACGATATAAAAATCAACCAAAAAGATTTTTCCCATATTATTAAACACAAAATACAAATTAAATCTACTGTATTTATGATCTGTGGCTTAACAAACAAAAACTAGGTCGGAAATTAGATTAGGCTTACTCATGAATGTACGAGTATAGCATTTCTGCTTAAAATGAGAAAAGTTTCGCTTCCGCACATTTTGTATTCAAACTAAATTACGTTTGAACTACATACTTCTACGAAAATTATTAATGTATTACAAAATTCGTTTTATATTCATTTATTATGCTGTAAGTGCAGTCACTTTTGACTATCTCCGTGCGGAGTGGTGTAACGCACCGGTTTTCAAGGTTCCACTTGCTCTGAGGTCCCGCGTTCGATTTCGGGAGGGATCGATGTAGATGAAAAAGGGTTTTTCTTCCTTTTTTTTGGGTCTGTGTGTTTGTGGTGCCTTCGTTGTTTCTGATTTCCACAGTATGATATGATTGTACTGTATGACTTGTGTCAAAATAGATTTGATGACAATGGATTAACAAGTAAACTGAGATATTCTGTTCCTAGTAAACCTTCTATTCGTTCCTGTCGGCAAATAAAAACATTTGCACTTACAAAATGCCGTACAAATGCGGGTAGACGGTCACCTTTTAATAGATTGTTTAAGGTATATAACTGTAGATTTAATGATGTAGACTTATTTAATACGAAACCACTTAAATTTAAAAGTAAAATTCTGTTAAAACTTAAAGAAAATTGATATAGAAAGAATAATTTTAAAATATTTTACTTCCCTTCCTAAGATTTACTGATTTTTTACTGTATTGGTGTGTATATTTGTGCATGTAGTTGTTTTTCTGTTCATATTTAATTTCATTGTATTTAATTAAATTGTTTAGTTATGTTGTCGATAGATATTATATATAATTTACAACTTGCCTCATAGTAATCTTGTTAATATTGTTATTTCTGCTCTCAGCAGAGAATATTCTTATATTTACATTACGTGGACAGTGTTGTTGGTCTTAGAATTAGTAACATTTATTAAGTATGACCCTAAATTAAGAATCATTGTAAGACTGTTTGTTGTCCTAAATAAATGAAAAATATATATATATATGAGTGCTTTAAATAGTTACCTACTCAGTTTAGGATCAGACCAATGTACGTGATGTTGTCAACATTTACTTAACTAAATGGGTCTCTTGAGACCGCTCAAGGTCGCACAGCGGGCAATAGAAAAAGCGTCGCCTGGTATTGCGGGCAATGGAAAAAGTATCGCCTGGTATTGCCCTAAGATATGTGTATCCCCCCTATAAATAATCTGTAAAAATAAGTGACGTGACCTAGCTGATAATTTAACTAGAATAATTTCTCAGAAAATAACAGTGACAGGGACAATTGTTTGTTTGACACGCACACATTTGAGTAATCAGTTTATACTTGCAGCAGCACTTGATTTTAATCGCCTAATATATTTTTTATTTACTGATCTATTTCTTTCACAGATAACATAGGTATATCAAGCGCTGTGATTGTTCAATTCACCGTCAATTTCACTCCACTATGCCCTACTCCTTAGCCTTACAGTTGAGGCATATAAATACTCATATTTTTATGCTTGGAGTAGGTCTAGCATCGCAGCAATGAAAAAAACCGCCCAAGTGCGAGTCGGACTCGCGCACGAAGCCTTCCGTCCGTGATCCGTATCATTGACTAGGTGAACAACAGTAGGTACATCAATTCAGTTAATGTAGTGCCTACCTGTTGCCATTATTAATATCAAGCAAAAAAGGGCAAAAAATCGCGTTTGTTGTATGGGAGCCCCCTTAAATATTTATTTTATTTTGTTTTTAGTATTTGTTGTTATCGCGGCAGCAAAAATATATTTGTGAAAAGGACAAACCCGTTTCCCAAACAATCTCGGGCCTGACGTTACAAGGCTGGGAATTGGCCATAAATTAAAGCATATTGAAAAGATTCATAAGCCCTATTTTCACAACTTTCTGCAATGGGAAAGTTACTTAAATCAACCAATGAACTTATTTTATTTAACAACCTATATCATGTATTATTTGACTAAAAAATGCCATTTCGGTACTTAACTGGATAATATCTAGGTTCCTTTTCTATCTATAGGAGATATAGGTAGTAAACAGGGCACTTCAGCCAAATCAGCAGAGCAGTGAGAAAAATACAAACCACATTATTTTGCGCACGAGTACGAAACATGTTGAAATGTACTCTATGCACAAAACGAAATGTGAGTGAATGGGGACTACCGTTTCTTTGCTCACCAGTTGGCGCCACTGTAGACTGAGGTCCGGAGGTATAGCTGTCAAAGGCGATTGGCGCCGAAACAAAGTGTTATATCTTGAATAAGGTTATATTGTTTATAAATAACTATCTTGATATCAACAAACTAACTTCTGAAATAGTTGCTCTTGAGGCCGCCTATTTTTGCGCTTTTTCTTAATTCCGTTTTTAAAACGTTCACATTAATCGCCAAATAATCTATATTTGCAATATTTTACGAAGGCGATCACTTTCCAGCAGGTAAATTAAAGAAATTATAATTCATGCAACAAATTTCGCTAAAACCAGTACAAAGTGAATGATATTGGACCTCACGCGACACTAGCGCCTCTAGTGGCAAATTCACTAGCGATAGCCCCCATTGGATTGAATGACAAATGACAATTAACTGTCATTGTCAATTGATATTCTTAATAATAATGCAGCCTGTTGCATCAGGAATTGAACTATTCCAAATGTTCAATTGTTTAACCAATTATTATTGAACTGAAAAGCTCGTGGAAAAAAATGTTAATTAAATTCTCTAAGTTTTTTATATTTATAATATCAGGTTTTTAAAACTAACTATTTAGCTTATTCCTTAAAAAATGCAATTGTAAAAAAAAGTATTACTATGAATTGATTTATTCCAAATCGATTAAAACGTTAAAAGCGCCGCTCTATAAAGTGACAGAGCGTTTACGGAGATAGTCACGTTTTAATTAAATGTGTGTATAACGTTTACAGAGACTGTTTAAGTATTAGAAAAACAATATGTGTTTTATCAGTTTTCTCCACTTGCCAATTATTAAACAATTTTTTAGAGAACTAAGCAAGTAAAATAAAAGGGATTTTTTGGCATAATTTCCATTGTTGTAACGTCGGGCCCAAAAATGGGGTCCTCCTTTCAACTGTGTAGCTATCACGGCTCTTGAGATACAGCCTGGTGACAAACAGACGGACAGACGGACAGACAGCGAAGTCTTAGTATTAGGGTCCCATTTTTACCCTTTGGGTACTGAACCCTAAAAATAGTGTATTTTTTAAAACGAAAATTTCACATTATTCGCATGGACACGTTTCAAAAAAGTAAAAAAATCAAAAGGACTACTTAATAAAAATTCAAGCGACCAACTTAAGGCGTCAACTTTTTATCGGTACCTAACAAGTAATCACCGACCATTATTCAGATTGGTGGCATGTTACACACAGTAAAACATTTAAAGAGGTTCTTTTTGAATTTAAAAAATGAGATTCTTAGTGAATCTTTAAAAAAGAGGTTCTTTTATTTATTCCAAGGCTTAGACGTGCTTTTTGACGTTGAAATTGTCAAAATATGTATGCATGCATCTCAAGGCGATTCGTTTTCTTGCCAGAACTAGCTCACTCTATGTCGGTGCGGGTAGTGTGGTGTTGATACCAGAGAACATGGAAAAAGTTTAGATTTTTTTTTTTGACGCACCTATCACTGAAACCCCATATGGGAGGCTTTAATTAGTTAAACCGGGCAGAGTGTGGCGAGCGCTGAAGGCGCTCAGCCTAGGTCCGCCACGCTAGCGGTACTCCGGTGCGGCCGAGGGTGAGGCTTCGCGAAGCGAAGCCTCAGGCTCGCTCGCACCGGGGCCCATACTAGCGGGCGTGATCGGGCCAGTGTGGGTGCTAAGGGCACCCTACCAAATGGCGAACCCACCAGTGGTGGCGCCGCCGGAACCGGAGATGCCGTGGCATGCCGGATCACGGTCGGGCTCCATTCTGGCGGGCCCGATCTGGGAGGGGGGATCGGACAGCGACCTCAAGGGCGCCTCTGTAGGCTCGGACCTCGGCTTGGGTCGCCGTCCGAGGGGGGGGCAGGTGAGAAGCGGCCAGGCACATGATTGTGTCGGCCGAAATGAAAGGCGGGACCACGCACCCGCCTCCGACGGGTGCGGTGTGGAGAACTACTGTGTTGTGCAGTAATTGAAGTGCTTAAGGCGGTGTTGGCTGTTGTGACGTACGCGGTGATCGGATCGTAAAAGATTAGAAAGGCTGTTATACGCCATTTGTATGAGACCAGATGCCGCTTGCGCCCCACTACACATGAACGAGTTCAAAGAACGTCAATCAAGTGCATTATTTTGACGTCGCGCGAAGTCAAGAGAAACCAATCAAAGCGCTCACTTACAAGCATTTGCTCTCCTCTGTGGCGCGCCTGCCCCGCCTACATCGCCTTTCTTACATATTTTCATGTTCTGTGTATAAAGAGCGGAAATTATTAGCAAAATAATTTTCAATATTGATATTTAGTTTCCGCAAAGTAACGTCTGAGTCTGATAATAATCAATTAAATTTTTCTACAACATATAAACTTCAAACGTGCGTACGTTTGTGACGGTTTTGAGTTCTTTCAATAATAAGCTGACATAATGAAGCCGATAAGATATCAGGCACTCGACCGATCGCCACTCGACGCCAATCTAATGGCAACATTATGAACCAAATGCTATGACTTGGTTATACTAGGGGATATATCCGCAATTGAAGGAGAAAGGACAATTTTTTTGGGCCTATTTTCAAAGTCCACAAACCCAACAAAAAAACCTGACAGCAATCCTCCAACTTTGGTGCCATAATTATTAGCTATTGTGCTAAATGACTAGTTCCAAAAATACGTATCATTTTTTTTTGCTGGCCGGACTTTGAAAAATGTATAATAGAGCCTGAATGTTCTCCTTTGGCTCTGGTATGTACAGACTACGGCAGGTAGGCAGGCAACCTACCCAAAAAGTTAAAGGTCATTGAATTGATTTTCACCTCTAAGTGAAACAAGTACAGGTCAATATTGACGACCTCAGCTGCGAAGTGGCGTACACACCGGTTTTCAGGTGTCGCCTGCTCCGAGGTCCCGGGTTCGATTCCCGAACGAGTTAACGTAGAAAAAAGTGTTTTTCTACGTTTTCTCGGGTCTGGGTGTTTGTGGTACCTTCGTTGTTTCTGCTTTCCAAAATACGAGTGCTTTAAATAGTTATTCAAATTGGGATCAGAACAATGTATGTGATGTTGTCCACGTTTTATTTTTTTATTTAATATCAATTGAGAAAATTTGTCGTTTTGTGGTAGGTTGACGTGCTGTTGTCTGTAAACATGAATAGTGTTAAGAACCACTCCTACTCTGATGGCCTCATGAAGAGCAAAAAGCTGACT
Organism: Anania crocealis; assembly: GCA_949315895.1. Classification (NCBI taxonomy): domain Eukaryota; kingdom Metazoa; phylum Arthropoda; class Insecta; order Lepidoptera; family Crambidae; genus Anania; species Anania crocealis. Next base: position 20,187,410 of record OX438861.1, read on the forward strand.
TGGTTAGATTAGGGGATATATCCGCTATTGAAGGAGACAGGACCTCATTTTTTTGGGCCGTTTTTATAGTGCCGATAGAAAAAAGATACGTATGCTTAGAACCAGTCATTTGGCACAATAGTTAATATGGCACCAATACTATAAGATTGCTGTGAGCCAAGTCATTTAAAAGTTGGAAGCATTGTCATTTTCATACTAATTCATTTCTGAAAGTGCTGGAATTTTACCATAATAATATCGTCTCGGATTTAATCACATTCACCAGAGAAAAAGTGGGGCAGGGGAACCTCATTGTTTGGCAATCCAGATAGTCGAGTCGAAGAAAAAAAGATAATCATTGTCTAGTCGAAGAAAAAAAGACAAAAATATATGATAGTCTAGTCAAAGAAAAAAAGACAAAAATATATGAATTAATTCGACACAAGGTGGTAAAATTCCAGCTTTCAGAAATGAATAAATGTATGAAAATGTATGAAAAAAACGTAATAATTACTATCAATAGAAAGACTTACACCATCAGGACTCTGCTTTTTGACTTCACAGAACTCATTGAGGACATCTTGTAGTTTTCTTGTCGAATCTGAAAAAAGATAATAAATTATAAACAGTTCTGAAAATTTTAAGATTAATTATCTTAAAAATCATATAGGTACCTAGTAAGTAGTAACAGGTAAACACAAATGTTACATTTAGACTAAATGTATTAAATTCACAGAATTATAACTATCACGACGTGGCCATAAGCGTTAATGTAGGTAACTTAAAAGGAAATACAACGGCCGTTTTTCCAAACAAACGTAGTCCCCCTGTTTCCTCCCTGGATAAAGCCAGTGGAGCAATAATTTTTATTTCAAAAATCTAGGGCCACTATTAGCATGTTTCTATGTTTTCTGTTTTATCCTAAATTAATTAATAAAAAAGATATGAGCCCTCAAAAATCGAAAAAAATCGCCAGATTTTCCGCTGTGCCGCAGAAAACAAATTTGGCTAAATTTTAGAAAAAAAGGAAAATATACGAACACGGCCAAAGCTTTTCTTTAATTTTAATGAAAAAAGTATTTAAATCGGTCTAGTTTTGGAAAAATAAACGGGGGACTACGAAACGTTGATTTGGTGTGCTAAAAGTACTAAAAGTAGGTATTTTCGGTCCAAGAAGCAGTTGTCTCTATCACACTTTGGACTCTGGACGAAAACAAATTTAATAACACCAAAATCATAAAAACCGGTCCTGCCTGCCGTTCTCGCGTTAATAAGTAGGTTAACTAACACGACTTTCTTTTATACATATAACTAGGGACCCCGCGACTTCGTATCGACTCAGAATGTTGATGTCTTAAATGTCATCAAATATGGCGGATGTATAAAAAAAAACAGTTCCTCGGTAGTTATTTATAACGATAATTTTCCAATGTTTTTAATACTTATTATTCTATTCCCGTGAGAGAAAAATCCAAAAACACCAAAATCATAAAAATCGGTCTAGCCGTTCTGTAGTTATAAGTGGTGTAACTAACACGACTTTATTTTTAAATATATATATACTAGCTGACCCCGCGAACTTCGTATCGCCTCAGAATAATTTGATTTGATGTTGACGTCTTAAATGTCATTGTCACCAAATATGGCGTTCACCTTACCAATGGAAGTCTTTAAGAGTCAAGAAACAAATAATCTTTTATATAAAAATGAATCCCTATTTCCCTTGGTCATCGCATCACGCGTGAACGGCTGGACTGATTTCGCTAATTATTTTTTTGTTTTGTTTGTTATATTCAGGAGAATGTTCTTATAAAAGAAAAAATTGAAAAAATTGCGCGGAAAATTAGAAAATTTAAGAAAACTTAATCATCATACTAAATTATTTGTTATGTAACCTTATCGCTTTTGACAATTTAAACTTTTGTTTTAATGTATGGCGTTTGACATAACATAGGCAGAATGCGTGCTGCTAATATTGTCAAATAGGCATTAGGAGGAAACAAAAAACTGAATTTTGCACATGGCCAGTAATATGTCTCCGGTTACCGTGTCGGAATACCAAGAAAACTATTTATATACTCGCCCGAAAAAAAAAAAACAACAAAGAATGTTGCATAAAGCATAATAGTAATAAACAATGGGTTACTTTTTTTTTAAACTATTTCGTAATCAGTATTTAAAGTTAAGACAGGACAACGTCTGTCGGGTCCGCTAGTTTGTAATAAAATTATATATTCTATCATTCACGTTGGAGAAAACTGCACACGGTGTGCAAATTTAATTAAAATCGGTTAAGAAGTTTCGGAGTCCATCACGGACCAACAACGTGACACGTAATTTATACAGGGTGAAATTTTAACCACTTTCCGAAATTTTTATAGGCGTTCAGTATCGTATTTAGAGCCCATTTATGAAGTAAAAACTGTAAATCAACCTTATACCCGAAAATATTTTTCGCAATATAGTTTTCATTTTTTACGGTCCTAGGCCTGTTAAGGTATAAAGGAAATATCAAAAACTAATGAATAGTATCGGAATGAAAGAATGAGATGCGAATCGCGTAAAAAAAATGATGCTAGGCAGCCGTATCAAAAATTTTTGATTTTTTGCCGACATTTTCTAAGTGCTTTATCTTGTCATTTTTGTACTGGGCTATACCAAAAGAAAAAATACGTCATTTGTTTTTTGTCTCGTAGATTGTTATATTAAAATTTGGAAAGTGGTTAAAATTTCAACCTGTATATACTAAAAAAAGAAGAACATAGAAAATATATTATGAAGATTAAATAACCTGTATATATAATCCTTACTTCACCTGATCGCGCTTGGCCAATTTATAACAATCAACAAATTGGAATTAGGCGGAATCGATTCCCGAAGCAATTATGTTTATTGAACAGATCCGACCTCGTTTTATCTATTAGAAAATTAGAATATGCATGTATGCGACATGACAAGGGTCATGTAAAGGCTTGGAAAACGTTTTTAGGGGTTTTTTCCACGTGATACTTGTGTGGAACTAACTATTACGTGTTAAAAATACAGTAAAATAAACGTACCCTATGTCAGGATGAAATTTTAACCACCTTCCAAATTATAATTTATCAATTTACGAGGCAAAAAACAAATGACGTATTTTTTCATTTGGTATAGGCCAGTACAAAAATCTTCTATATATATAAAAATCAATTGCTGTTCGTTAGTCTCGCTAAAACTCGAGAACGGCTGGGCCGATTAAGCTGATTTTGGTTTTGAAATGTTTGTCGTAGTCCAGGGAAGGTCTAAAAGGTGAGAAAACATGGAAAAATTGCGAGGAAGATAGTAAAAACGTTAATTTCATATTCCCATATAAAATGCTCTACATCAAATTTTTGAGCCATTAAGTCAGTTTTAATGATGTTAGGATCAGGTGATATGAAGTACACCGGAATATATATAATTCTTCTGTGAGTGTGTATGTCACTGAACTTCTCTCAAACGACTGGACCGATTTTGATGAAATTTTTTGTGTGTGTTCAAGGGGATCTGGGAATGGTTTAGATTCACAATTTTTGGGGGTAGGGTAGGGGTAGGGTATGTGTAGGGTAGGGTAGGGTAGGTTAGGGTAGGTTAGGGGTAGGGTAGGGGTAGGGGTAGGGTAGGGGTAGGGTAGGGGTAGGGTAGGGGTAGGGTAGGGTAGGGGTAGGGTAGGGGTAGGGTAGGGGTAGGGTAGGGTAGGGTAGGGTAGGGGTAGGGTAGGGTAGGGGTAGGGTAGGAGTAGGGTAGGGGTAGGGTAGGGTAGTAAAATATTAAAATTTTATAAAATATATACAAACCTAAATTTTTACCCTTTTACCACCAACCCCTATTTTTTGTTAGCCATTTTAGTAATTTAATCATTTTTATGGCAAAACAACGTTTGCCGGGTCAGCTAGTGTATAATATAAAGCACTTAGAAAATGTCCGCCAAAAATCTAAAATTTTTGATACGGCCGCCTTGCAACACTTTTTTTACGCGATGCGCATCTCATTAATTTATTACGATACTATTCATAAGTTTTTGATTTTACATTTATACCTTAAGAGGCCTAGGACCGTAAAAATTGAAAACTACTTTATTGCGAAAAATATTTTCTGATGAAAACTTGATTTAATTTTTGTTACTGCACTAAAGGGCTCTAAATAAGATACTGAACGCCTATAAATTATTTGGAAAGTGGTTAAATTTTCATTCTGTATACACGGTGCATTTTTAACCACCTCTAAAACGAAGCCCACGTTATTTAACCATTAAGTATAACATCTTGGCAGTGTTATTTTATTTTTTTTACCATTTTTTTTTTATAAACATAATAAATATTGTTAAAGCTATTTATTTTGGAACACACTGTGACGCGCCTCGATGTAGCTGTGTACGATCCATTCAACCGAGACCACACCTGGTATTTACAAAAGTAGAAAAACATTATATGATTTGTATAGTCTAAAAGCTGAATCTCAAAACCACAACATTATAGACCATGTTAAAAAATACTCCAAATTATTTAAAATAGTATGCGCCAAAGCAAAGTCAATTTATCTTCATAATTTAATTTCGGCTTCCAAAAATAAAGCGAAAACTACTTGGAATATTATAAATAAAGAAACATGTAGACTAAAACCAAGCAATCCTGCTTACTCTCTCAAATTAGGGGATAAGTTAATAAACACGAGCACAGAGGTTGCGAATACATTTGAGAATTTTCTCCACTACTGAAGGGCTTGCTTCTTCCGCTGATCTCGCTGAATCCCTTCTCAAGTCGGCTGTCGATGAGTGCAAATTTTCATTTAATTTTAGACATATAAACCCTGATTTAATTATAAAAACTTTTAGAGAATTGAATATGAAAAAAACTGAAGATCTTTGGGGAATTTCCGTTCATATTATCAATACAATTATAAATTCAATAGCACCTCATCTCGCAATAATTTTCAACAAATGTATTGATGATAGACAGTTTTCAACTTTAATGAAGTTTAGCAAAATTATTCCATTATTTGAATCCGGCGAGAAATGTGATCCCGCTAATTTTCGACCCATATCTATCTTGCCAGTACTAAGTAAAATATTTGAAAAAATTATGTTTAGTCAACTTTTATCGCACTTTAGTTTCAATAAATTATTACATCACAATCAATATGGATTCAGGAAAGGTAGAAATACCACTGATGCGGGAGTAGCACTTCTAAAACACGTATTCGATGCTTGGGAGAGTAGGTTAGATGCTATAGGTGTTTTTTGTGACCTGTCAAAGGCATTTGATTGTGTGGACCATAAAACGTTAATTAAAAAACTCAGACATTATGGTGTTTCGAATGATTCGTTAGATTTAATTAACTCATATCTCACAGGTAGAACACAAAAAGTTTGCATTGATGGAACTGAGTCTTCAGGGGCGGCCCTTATCATGGGTGTCCCTCAGGGATCAGTATTAGGACCCTTTCTATTTTTAATATACATTAACGATCTTCCATATTATATGTATAATCTTTGTGAGATGGTATTGTTTGCAGATGACACTTCAATAATTTTTAAAATTAAGAGGGGCGAATTATCATTTGACGATGTTAACAATACCCTCTCTAAATTATTGCATTGGTTTGCTACGAATAATCTTTTGCTTAATGCAAGAAAAACAAAATGTGTTAAATTTACTTTGCCTAATGTAAGGTTTTCCGCCACAAATGTTATTGTAAAAGATGAGCCATTAGACACAGTAGACTCCTCTACCTTTTTAGGTATAACTGTAGACTCTCGACTGCAATGGGGTGCTCATATCAGGTCTCTGTCTGGAAGACTTAGTTCTGCTGCTTATGCTGTGCGAAAGATAAGACAATTGACTGATGTTGGAACGGCAAGATTAGTATATTTTAGCTACTTTCACAGTATAATGTCATACGGAATTTTGTTATGGGGCTCAGCGGCAGATATTGAGTCCATTTTTATATTGCAAAAACGTGCTGTGCGGGCTATTTACGGCCTTAGACCCCGTGACTCTCTAAGAGAGCTATTCAAAGAGATCAACCTACTAACAGTTGCATCTTAATACATTTTCGAAAACATTATGTACGTCCGTAAAAACCTCGAATTTTTTGTCAAAAATAGTGACGTACACAATTTCAATACCCGAAATAAAGATAAACTTGCCGTTCCAGGATTCAGACTGCGAAAAGTAGGTAATTCGTTCATGGGAAATTGTATCCGTATTTTCAACAAATTACCACTGTCAATTGCTGACCTCCCTGTACATAAATTCAAATCATATATCAAAGTTGTTTTAATGAAAAAGGGCTATTACACTATTGATGATTATATAAATGATAGGAACGTTTGGCTATAAATTGTATCAGCTCGCACTGGCATATATCTTATGTAAACATGTTTATTTAAAAGAGGCTGACAATAGTGACCGAGTTTCTTGCGCTGCTTCTTCTCGGCACTAGCCCACATTTGTCCCGAAGCAGTGGTAGGTTAAATATTGGGACGTGTAAAAGCGCCTCCAGGGGCCTATTTGCAGAAATAAAACTGTTTCTGATTCTGATTTTTGACCCCGCGGAGCAAAATAATTCATCTGTGCGCGTCACAGCGTGTTACAAAATTAAAAGTCTGAATCAAAATTTGATAATTAAAATATTTTTAATCATAAAATAAATAACAGTGCCATGTTGTCATACATAATGGTCCAATAACATTAACTTCGTTTTTCAGGTGGTTCAAAAAACACGGTGTAAGTACAAAAGGGTAAAAAGTAAAGTACCTAACTGTCTACAAATCATTCCGCTACAGGGCAAAGGCCTTCATCATTGAATTCCAGTTACCACAGCAATGATGGGTAGGCACAATCACCACGCTTACCAAATGCAGGGTAGTGTTCACAAGCCGATCTGTTTTTGAATGTTTTGAATGAATGAATGAACGCACCTTTGAATGTTCGAAAGATCAAAACTTTTTGTTTCCCGACCCGAGGATCGAAAACGATATCATTTACAATAAAATACCTACCTAGTAAATAATGAATTAGACAAACATGCGAACGCCACCGAATACGTGGGTCTAGCACAAAAAAACTATAGAATTCGATTCGTTTGCGTGTTCGTATCGCCATCGAAATATTTAGTATGAAAATTTAAACGAGACGAGAATGAACGAGATCTACAAAACAAAGCACGAATAGAAAACATCTTGTCGTTTGCTTTCGATACGCAAACGATTTGAAGTCGATAGTTTTATGTGCTAGACCCACTGAGAACAAACTACATTCTACTTGATGCTATACAACACTTTTCCCATTACCTACTGCCAATTGTCATTGTTTCAAAAAGGGCGCTAACTCGCTACAGTTAGTTAATGCATCAATTAAAAACTTGACCTACATTATCTTGTGTTATCATAACTTACTATTGTATTTAGTTTATGAATGAAATCATACACCTTGCGGTAGAGGTATTAATAATAGTAGCGCAAGCAAAATTTTTTGTGTAGCTAGCACATTCCTAATGTAGGTAGTAATTATTAATGTCGGCGTTTGTATTCCTAACACAGTGATATATTAGTTTTTACACTTTTATCTTTACTGCAGCTGAATTCATGAATACCTAACTAACAAAATAAAAAAAAAACGATCATAGAAAACCCCGTTATGAGTTAAGTTTTTAAATGAATTTATATCACTCTACCTCGGCCTCGTTCCATCGGATTTTTTTGGAAAAAGGTTTTACTCTTTTACTGTTTTCTTTTAAATGACGTTTAAAAAAGGTTTGTAACGCTTACAACAATGGTTGACAATGTTACCTACACGAAGCTAACTCCTGGAGCTGCTGGAACTCGGCTGGGGATAATTTGTCCCACTGGAAGCCCGTCACAGTAGTGTTAGGCATCACACTGAAACAAAAAAAAATATTGTAAGACTTTTTCGTTTAAAGAATTGCAGTATCAACTTACACTAGTTATTTTACTGATTAAAAACAGTCATGATTATGAAAATTATTTTGATAATTACTTATTTGCTAGTGCTTGCTCACACGGTGTCATCTTTTTTGGTGTTCAGACACGTTTAGCTAATAAATTACTCTCAAATACTGTGCGGTGGGATATGTAAAATGAGAAACTTGTTGACTGTACCGAAGCTCGTTTATTACTATCTAATCATCATTTGACAACAAGTATTTATATGATTAAGGAATGCCACTACATCACCGGGGCTAATTAAAAAAAAAATACAATTAATGTTTTTTTTTTGTTAAGATGTATCCTTATGTTACATTTCTTAACTAAGTAATACAACTTTTGAGCGACCTGACCACTGGGTCAAGCTCATGAAGTAATGATAAAAAAGTAATACAACTTAAACAGAATACTTATAAACTATCACATACACACACAGAGACATACATTGTTTCTTATTTCCTAAAATAATTCTAATTAACAAAGGGTTTAGTCCTATTTTTATGGACTATATCGTATTTTCCACTTAACAATTTTATTTTAACATTAGAACCTAAATCTTCTACTACTGTAAAAGGACCTAAATAAAGCTTATCTAATTTCTTAGCTGTTTCATTCTTTAACAAGATTAAATCATTTTTCTTATAAGATATTGGGTTAATGTTTTTATCATAATAAAGTTTCGTATTCAACTTACTATCCAACAAATGTTGTTTTGCGTCATTATGCGCTAGTTGTAATCTATACTTTAATTCTAATGCGTAGTTGTCTGGACAATATAAAGGATCAACAGTTTCTTTCAAATTGTTAGGTAAATTGCACTGTTTCCCAAAAACAAGTTCGTACGGGGAATATGTTGTCGAACTATGAACCGTCGTATTGTAAGCGAAACACCAAAATTGTAACCATTGACTCCAAGTTTCTGAGTGTCCGTCACATTGAATTCGTAAGAAAGCGGCGAGATGTTTGTGCATATTTTCTAAGGCGCCTATAGACTGATGGTGATATGCCGTGGAATGAAGTTTTGTAATATTTAATAATTTACATACCTCTTCCATTACTTTTGACGTAAACTCTGTACCTCTGTCCGTTGCAATAACCTTGGGTACGCCGTACCTTAAAATAAATTGTATAAAAGCTCGTGCTACACTCACCGTGTCTTTGTGACGTAACGGGTATGCTTCTATGAACTTTGTTAGCTCACATTGCAGTGTAAGGATGTAGGAATACCCTTCTATATCGGTTTCTACAGGACCTATAATATCAAGGAAAACTTTTTCAAATGAAGAATTTGCCGTTGTCGAAATAGACATAGGTTCTTTTATATTCCTAGAATATTTCATAGTTTGACATTGCTTACATTTTTTAACATACTCTCGTACACTTTTTTCTAATCCAGGCCAATAATATTTATTTTTTATATTATTTATCATCCTACGCATTCCCGCGTGTCCGCTAGTTGGTAAAAGATGAAAGTCATTTAAGATTATTGTTTTCTCCTCATTATCTACTACTTTTCTAATATTACTCAAAATATTTATTCGTGGTCCGGACCACTTTTCTCTCTCTCTTATTTCATTTAATAAATCTTTAATAAATTGCGCATTATTGTCTGTTTTAAGTATACATAATTGCTCTACATTTATCATCTTGCAAAAATTACTCAATTTATTCGCAAATTCGTCTCGCGTAAAATGCGACATATAATCGAGATTTATAAATATTGTAAGTAAACAACTTACAAATGCAAAACACTCACTTTCGAAATCAATTTTATTCCTGTGTCTAAAACGATTTAATGCTAAACCATTTATAAAAGTCAATTCAATGGAATCGCTAGAAATTCGTAATATTTCCGCAATCCTAAGTTGATCAGGCTCAGGGTCTGTGGTAATATTAGGGATTTCAGCATTTCTATTATTTAGACCTATTAGGTCATTTTCTAACTTCCTAGTCTGTGCTCTAGTCATCACTAAAATTTTACCGTTCAAGTCTTTCAATTCGTCTGAACTGATGGTTACCCTACTCAATGCGTCTGCGACTGTGTTATCTTTTCCTCTAATGTAGACAACATTGTAGTCGTACTCTTCTAGTTGTAGTCTAAATTTTAATAAACGACTTGAAGGATCTTTCATTCCGAATAAATAAATTAGCGGTTTGTGATCGGTTTGGATAGTAAATTTTCTCCCGTATAGGTATGGCCTAAAGTATTTGACACTCCAAACAATTGCTAGTAACTCTTTTTGTATGGTTGGGTAATTAATTTCGTGTTTATTTAAAGGTCTACTCGCGTACGCTACGGGCCTGTTATCTTTATTACATAGTACGGATCCTATCGCTGTTCCCGATGCGTCGGTTTTTAGTATAAACTCGTTACCATCTGAGAAATCAGGGTACTGTAGGACTGGTGGAGAAACCAAACATTGTTTTAAATATTGGAATGAGTTCTTACATTCGTGAGACCAAATAAATGTAGCGTGTTTTCTGCAAAGTTTATTTAAAGGTAATGTTATTTCTGCAAATGCCGGTATGAATTTCCTGTAATAATTGCAAAAAGCAACAAAACGTCGTACCTCGTCCGCGTTTTTGGGTTCCGTATAGTTAAGCAATGCTTTAATTTTTTCTGGATCTGGGCGCACTCCCTCTGCCGATACTACGTGCCCTAAAAATAATAGCTCTTTCTTCAAAAAGTCACATTTGGTAGGATTGACCTTTAAATTGACTTTTCGTAATCGTTCGAAAATATCTATTAGATTTTTATTATGAATTTCCATGGACCGTCCAAATACTATGACGTCATCCATATAAATTAAAGATTTTTCATAGGTAAGACCTGACATTGCTATTGACATTACTCGTGAAAAAGAACTAGGAGAAATTTTTAGTCCCATGGGGAGACGTTTCATCTGGTATTGACCCGTGTCAGTAGTGAAAGAAGTGATGTTTCTGCTCGATTCATCTAATTCTGTCTGAAAATATGATTGTTGCAAATCTAAATGCGAAAAGTATATAGCTCCTGATAATGCATCTAAAATGTCCGTAATATTGGGCAATGGGAACTTATCGTCTTGTATGACATTATTAATTTTTCTGTAATCTACTACTAATCTCCACTTCTTCGAGTTGTCATTAGATTTTTTTTTGTACTAAAAGAATAGGACTATTCCAGTCACTAGTACTAGGTTCAATAATATCATCTTCTAACATTTTTTTGATTTGTTTATTCATTTCTGGTTTAAGTGATTGTGGTAGTCTATATGGCTTAACATAAACAGGTTTCGTGCCCGGTAGTAAATTGATAGATTGCTTCATAATGGAAGTAGTTCCTAGCTTATCTCCGTCTAAATAAAAAATGTCGGAATACTTAGCGCAAATACTTTCTACTTGCTTTCTTTCATTGACATTAAGGTGATTTAACTTTAAAGTATTTAGTAATTTTTTAACTCTTTCTACGCTGTTTTGGGATTGATTAAATTTACAAATATTATAATTTTCAAGTGTTTCTAATTCTGGTTTAAATAAAGGTATTTTTGTTTGTTTTTCATTGATATTTAATATACGTATAGGTATATATCCATTATTTGATTTAACTAAACAACCTGCCAAAAACACATTATCTGCCAATTGCTTAGGAAAAATGACGTAATCATTTTCTAAATTGGGATTCGTATCTACTTTAATGAAATGTATAGACTCCGTTCTAGCTTCCAAAGTAAGATGAATATTACTTTTATTTCCCGTGAGAATTGGTATAATGACGCTTTGCTGATTTATCAGTAGCGTCAATTGACTTAGTCGTAAGTTGATATTCGCGCTGTAATTTCTCAGAAAATCTAGCCCGATGATACCGTCCGTATCGCAAGGCATGTAATCTAACACGTGAAATTGATGACAAAACAGTAAGCTCCTGTGTTTCAAACGTAATGAAATGATTTCACTGGAATTAATGCTACCTCCTAATCCGTTAATTACCGTGTTGTTTTTTATTAATTTGGAATTTACTGGTATTTTATTTCTCTTAAAAACTGACAAACTAGCTCCCGTATCTAATAAAAATGTATAGTTATGCCCGTTGACTGACAAAATAATGTAATAAAGACCGTCACACGTTAAAATTTTATGCTCGAAAAAACTGAGTCAATTCGGGTTCCTGACTTTTTGTACCTTCCTGTTCTGTATGAGCAGATTCTATCGCGCTTGTTTGATGATCCGTTTGACCGGTGCAAGTGTATGCACTTTGGTACACGTTATTACGTTTACCATTACCTCGGTGCTGATATTGACCTCGATATCCGCGTCCACCACGGCCACGACGCCCTCGGTAGCCGTTGGAAAACGGATGACGATAACTGTTATCAGGGAAGTAGTTTCCCTTTGACGACCTGTTAAAGTTGTTATTGGTACCTGATGAATAACCATGGTAGTTATTCCTAGGGTAGTGTTGTCCTGTTGCCGGCGGCCTTCGATAGTAGTATGTTGTACCTTGTCGTCCTCTAGAACTAGACTTACCTCTCATATTCATTACCACTCCTGACGATGAGGGTTGGCTCAGCTCTTCGTCTTTGGCGGCCTGAATGGCTTCATTCAGCTGGGTGTAGTTCCTTGCTGCTATGATGGTGCTCAAACGCCTGTTTCTCAATCCATCTGCAAACTTTTTTATAGCTAAACTTTCGTTTATCGGTTTCAAAACCTCGCGGGCCTGTGCGTTGTTATCGGCTTGCGCGATTGTGAGACCGATAAATAAATCTTCAATTTGTTCTCCATATTCAGTTATTGACATTTCATTTTGTGTAATATTATTTAGTTGCAATAACAAGGAATTAGCCGATTTCTTTGAAATTAAATATTTTTTTATGTCGTTAATTAATGTTTCTACAGTTTCATAATTTGACTGTAATTTCATTTTGGAAGTTTTATCAAGTCGCGTTTTTAAAATAAATGAAATCAGCAATTTCTTGTTTTTTTCATCTTCCAGCATGCTGTTCATCATCTCGATGCCTTCTATCATTCTCTCAATCGTGTCTTGTTTCCCATCTAATACAGGAATTAGGCATGAAGCCTCCTTTAAACTAAACTTCTCTTTATCCGCCATTGGAACTTGTTTTTGAGTTTCTATGCTAGAAGTACTATATGCTATAATCTCATTATATGTATCTAAAATTTTTTCACTTAAAACTTTAACAATATAGTCCGAATAGTCTTCGGAAGGACAAGAAGAGCTTCTTAACAGTTGTTTATATATTAAAAATAAGTTCTTAGCATCATCGAACTTTCTTACCGCTAGGTTTCCTTTTCTTCTTTCCGGTCCTAATTTTCTTAAACTCACTCTTATATTTTCTAACTTTTCAAATATTTTATTTAATTCTTTTTCCATACCATATTTATTATTTATCCATAACTACATTTATTTTGAACGCTATGAACAAAATTACTTTGATTCATACTCGAAGTTCGAACTAATTAAGGTCATATAATAATCTAAGCACTTACAGTCTAAATATATATTTTTTTGACGCTTTTACGATTACGGCGCGGCACTGAACGAACTTGCACTTCACACAAACACTTTATTTTTATCACTAAATCACTGCTGCTGCATCCCCAAACTGAGGCGCTGTCGCTGCCCTCGGTTCTGTGTCGCGACGACCAGAGAGTCTCAGCTGGACCCTTCTATAGAACTCTTGTCTCATCTCTCGTCTCATCCATTTTTGGTGACACTTTTTGTAGTTTTTGTAGGCCACATAGAGAATTCCCACGCCGACTAGTGCCAAAAGAATGGTCAGTAAGATGTTGTTAGCTCGGGTGTGCTCAGACTGGATTCCCGAAGCTCCATTATCGCCAACAGCATTTTGTGTTATTATGACTTCCTTGTCTTCTTGTTTAGAATAGGATTTGCCCATTTTTGCGAGTTTTAAACTCAAAGATGCGTCTACACATGAAGTCGTAGCGTTGAAGAATGTTCCCGGCCATTATTAATTCTTAGAACTCCGTTGTTGTAGCGCGAAATTGCTGACACCGCGTCCCAACCGTACGCGATAGCAGGGTCGCCATGCGGTGGGATATGTAAAATGAGAAACTTGTTGACTGTACCGAAGCTCGTTTATTACTATCTAATCATCATTTGACAACAAGTATTTATATGATTAAGGAATGCCACTACAACTGGTTTATTGCGAACTAGGCTTTAGGCGGTGTAACGGGCGGAAATAATTAGCAAAATAATTTTTAAAATTCATAATAAGGTATGGATTTCCGCAAAGTAACGCTTGACTCTTTTCGATTTTTCGAACATTGCTCGGGTTTGGGAACGCCAACCCGCATTTGGCAAGCGTGGTGATTATGCCTTTACTCATCATTTCTTTGTTTTTTTTTAATAAATTATGATGGTACGCTTCGCTACTCCGCTACATCGCAGTAGCGGAGCCCCACACTGGCCAGTAGATCAGTGCAGGTGTCGGAACATAAGTGATGATGACCGTCAAATATCCGATGCCGTGATTGATGCGATATTGGTACGCGATACGCTTTTATCGAGTCACTGTGATATTGTACGTGACGCGGCTATCCTACGCTCGGTTGTGATTATTGAACTGGCGAATAACCGCCCGCGGCTTTGCTCGCGTAATTTTTTCGGACGGATTTATACTTTTTTTTTGTCAGACCATCTAAGTAGGCTTCTTTCGGATTGTTAAACCATTTACCTTACACCCTGTATATGGTGTTAGCGCTTATAATAAGGCAACATACCTCAGACCCGGTTGGTGTAATGGTACGGTAATTCGTTAAATTAGGAAGGAACCCAGGTTCGTATCCCGGTCGGGTCAATTTAAGAGAAGATCTTTTTCTAAATTATCTTGTGGGTGTACTTAGGAGGGGGCGAAAGGGTATGTTCGTGGTTTCGAAGCACGTTAAGTTATGTTCCAGGCTCTATCGCAAGATTGATGTTGTAAAAACTAGACACGTCAGAAGCCTGTAACAGCTGCTAGGTGACTGCATGTGAGTTAGATTATTCTGACACACGATAAAAACAATAATTCATGTACTAAAAAAGTAAAGTAAAGTAACACCCATTACGCTCTCCGTTGAGCACGGGTCTCTCTCCTTTTTATGGAGAGGGGTTAAGAGGAAACACTACGGGCGAGAGAATTGAAAAATAGGTATTTGTAAAATCTATTGCTGTCGCGCAGTGCCAAACGCCTTTACCGCAGAGTGTGATAGAGACAACTGCTTCTTGGACCGAAAATACGAGTACCTACTAAAAGCACACCAAATCAACGTTTCGTAGTCCCCCGATTACTTTTCCAAAACTAGACCGATTTAAATACTTTTTTCATTAAAATTTAAAGAAAGGCTTTGGCCGTGTTCGTATGTTTTCCTTTTTTTTTCTAAAATTTAGTCAAATTAGGATGTTTGAACACAGCGGAAAATCTGGCGAATTTTTTCGATTTTTGAGGGCTCATATCATTATTTATTAATTTATTTATGAAAAAACAGAAAACATAGAAACATGCTAATAGTGGCCATAGATTTTTATAATAAAAATTATTGCTCTACTGGCATTGTCCAGGGAGGAAACAGGGGACTACGTTTGTATGGAAAAACGGCCCTTGTATTTCCTCTTAAGGCTTTAGCTCCACCACGCTGGCCTAATGCGGGTTGGTGGACGGCGAGGGCGACGCAACAACATCCCGTTGTTGGACGTGCCTCAAGCCGCCCGAAGGCCACAGGGCTTAACGACTGTTATCTCGTGACAACAGCCGGGACCGACAGCTTAACGTGCCCTCCGAAGCACGGAAGCGGTCATGGTATGTTGCCACAAACGGCCACCCATCGTTGCTTAAACCCCCAGGAGGCACGCGCGTGCCGCGATAACAATTGATTTCAATTGTGTCTGGAATAACTCACGATCGAGGGATTAACATTAGTGATAGAGACTGAACACATTGGGCTATGAGCGCTTCTTGTTGTAGGGCTATGTGTATTATAATCAATTAAAATGTACAAGCTGTT
This sequence comes from Anania crocealis, assembly GCA_949315895.1. Classification (NCBI taxonomy): domain Eukaryota; kingdom Metazoa; phylum Arthropoda; class Insecta; order Lepidoptera; family Crambidae; genus Anania; species Anania crocealis. The sequence goes on from OX438861.1 coordinate 20,203,362, forward strand.
ACAAAAAGTATGAGCCAAATTCATGCGTTTAGTTTAGTTGCGGTGACACAACAAGCGACAAACAGAGAAAATATTACAAAACTGTTGAGAAAAAAATGTGATGCCATTTAGAAATGAAAAAAATAATGTTTTAACACGAACGGGGTGGCGGGATCTACCTCTTAGTGGTCCACCCTGGACGACGGCATCTTTGGTTTTCTAACCAATGATGACGGCTAACAGATCCCTCTGCGGTGGTTGGCTTCGTAAGGGGTTGCCTGGATGCTACCGGAACCTGGATCCTGCCGGAGTCCAGCACCAAACAGTTTTTCTGTGTTCCGCTGGTGTGGGAGAACCAGTATCTCTGGGTAAGCTCGCTCCATCTTAGGCTTTTTCTTAACCGTATAGTTAAGTATGTAGTCAAGAGCAAGCCCATTATTTATAATAAAAAAAAGAACAAGTAACAGTAAGTGAAAACGAAAAACCTACTCTGTCTCTCAACCTAACTATAAATTTCATTTCATTCAAATTCAAATTCATTTGTTTGTGTGTGTGCGTGTGTATTGAATGGCATTCATTCTCTTGTTAGCTAGATATTATTAATTCAGTGTTTTCATAATTTTCATTTCAAGTAACAATTAGGTGTAGGTACATAATCAAAATAAAACTCATTAATTAAGCTACCAATTAGAACTCCAGTGGCGCCATCTAAGGTTTCGGTAGCGAACAAGCAACGTGACGGTTAGATATAATAAATATTAAGCTTGGGAGCCCCGTCGATACTTATGAAAATTGATGGGATTACATTCAGACTATCACACCGTAGTATGGACAGAAAAAGTAAAAGTAAAGTAGGTATCAAGTGTTAGGGGTTAAAGTATGAAATTGCCGTTTTGTATGGACGAAATCGAGAAAAGTCATTTTTCCATACTAACAATTTTTTAGTTTTTTTAAAAACGCCTGAACCGTTTTCGATGCAATTAAAGGTGAAAGTTAGATGGTTATAAAGCTAAACGCATTATAGTATTTAAATTTCTGAAAATCAAAGTTTATAATACAAATATACTTAATTGAAGCAAGAAGGTCAGCTGACACATTTTAAGGAGTCTTTTCAACGACTTCCTTTGAAGTAATAGGCACTAGTATTGCATTTTTTTTTTAGTCAAAAGTTACTTTATTTAGTTTTTGATACAATACAAAAAGAATTACGCAATAATATGACTATACTTAAGAGCTATAAACAAAATAAAAAGTGGGAAAATAATCGGCAATTTCATACTTTAACCCCTATTATAATCAACTTACTAAAGGGCAAAGTCCTCCATCATTCAATTAAGAGGAAACACTACGGTCGAGAGAATTGAAAAATAGGTATTTGTAAAATCTATTGCTGTCGCGCAGTCCCGAACGTCTCCACCGCAGAGCGCGATAGAGACAACTGCATTTTGGACCGAAAATACCTACTAAAAGCACACCAAATCAAGTATAAAAGTATTTAAATCGGTTTAGTTTTCCAAAACTAAACCGATTTAAATACTTTTATCATTAAAAATTAAAGAAAAGCTTTGGCCGTGTTCGTATGTTTTCCTTTTTTTCTAAAATTACGCCAAATTTGTTTTCTGGATGTTTGAACACAGCGGAAAATCTGGCGAATTTTTTCGATTTTTAAGGACTCATATCTTTTTTATTAATTAATTTAGGAAAAAACAGAAAACATAGAAACATGCTAATAGTAGCCATAGATTTTTGAAATAAAAATTATTGCTCTACTGGCTTTATCCAGGGAGGAAACAGGGGACTACGTTTGTATGGAAAAATATATATTATGGCCCTTGTATTTCCTCTTAATGTTACCACAGCAATTATGGGTACAGGCATAATCACCAAATGTCAAATGCAGTTTGGTGGTGACGAACAGAGACGGAAATATTTGACCATTACTTACTCGAGTTTACGTACAGCGGATTACAAATTAGACTACGTTTTTGTTGCAAAATCACACTTTTTACAGCAACATTTAAGATGCCCCAGTATTTAGCCTAATGACTTGTCGTCAGTGCCGTAAATAGGGTGGTGCTACCGGTGCCCAGACACAGGGCGTAGACTCTGGGGGGCGCAAGATTGGCCACACCTGGCGGGACTACTCTTTTTTCGGTTTGTTCCTGGTAAGTTCCCGCTACGCCCCAAGTGCTCGATTTCAACACATACGCACCCCTACATGCCAGTATCTTCGAAAATTCTGTTAAATTAGACAAACATCGCGCTCATAAATTTTAAACATCAGAATGGGCTACGGAATTGTTCCATTTGTTTCATTTTAGTGTTTGTGCAATAAAGTTTAAATAAATACATAAATATTATCTGTTTATTATGTTTTTAGTGGGTGGTACAATAGTCCACATAAAAAGTTCATCAATAGTTCAACAGTTCTTTCTTCTTCCAAAATATTAGATAATTCCACCAGCACCAAAGTCCCTGTGGTTTACTTTATTTATTATTTTAGCAATTAAATTGCAATTATAATATCAGTATATAAACTTGAAAAATTATGTCTCAGGCGGGACTCGAACCCGCATCTCTGCACCCTTAACACCCTTTCTTTCGGGTGTTAAGGGTGCAAACTCCTAACATTTGATGAAGCAACGCTGGCTTACAGCGTTCAGAATATGCTTGAAAAATTCGCGCTGAGTCGCGGGGTCTCAGTGGTTTAATGGTATAGCGCCCGCCCGGCATGCGACGAGATGCGGGTTCGAGTCCCGCCTGAGACATAATTTTTCAAGTTTATATCCCTGTGGTTTATTTTATCACCCTGAATGAGATATAGCAATGTTCTAGCTACGATACCAATAAAACTTATCTCAAAACGCCCCGTTTGGTCTAGTGTAGTGTTTAAATACCGGGCCAAGATCTCGGGGTCCCAGGTTCGATCCCCGGGTCGGGCAACAAAAGTTTCGAATTTTCGAACGTTGCTCGGGTTTGTAATCACCAACCCGCATTTGGCAAGCATGGTGATTATGCCAGTACACCCATTATTGCTGTGGTAACATGAATTCAATGATGGAGGCCTTTTCCCTGCAGTGGGATGATTATAGGCTGTTACTTACTTATCTCAAAAAAAAACAAAGGCGCAGTCAAAGAAGCTTACACAATTAAATATACCTAAGCTGTGTTGTGTTCTTCCGTAATCATTGCGCTTGCAATAGTCCCGAAATATCGGTAAATCATGAAAAACATGATACATGTCGAAATATCAAAGGAATGTACCTACTCATAAATGCAATTGTACATTTCTTCGGCGAATAAATACACATTAAGCGAATAATAATAAAGAAGCTTAGGCACCAATAATAATAAAATGGACGATACCAGAATATCACACACATTTTATCCAAGGAATTGTATTTTTTATAAACACTAGCAATTATTTTTCCTAAAGATAAGTTTTTAAAAACAATGAAACATTTAACTAAAGGATTTTACCTACCTATACACTATGAAGGGTTAACTCTTTCTCGTTACAACAGTAATGCTACCACTCATTATCTTATATATTTCAATGCAATCGAAATACAACATTTCAACATTAAAAGTTGTAAAAGTAATTTATGTTAATGTTTTATTCACGAAGTAGGAAATCAAATACTCGATTTCCTATTCGGTGTAAATTCAGCCCTAATAATGTAGTAACACGAAGTACCTACGGGAGTCGTTCCCTAAACGAATAACCTTCCGGATCTCAGTCGACCTTTTAATTAGTTTAACGTTAAAAGCGATTGGCTTGCGCACGATCGGGTAACTTCAGTATTAAACAAATAACGGGGAAAGCCCGAATAATTTTCATCAATAGAAGATAAAATAGACTTTGCAACAAAAGAATGAAAAAAATCTTTCAACTTAGAAACTTTAGAACGGCATACGCCAATGCTTTTTGAATTTAAGAAATATATTACCTTTCTACCCCTTTCTACCCTGTTTCAGGGTTCCGTTGTCTATTTGTCTGTTTGTTGCTGTAAATAACACTGCAAAGATGTTATAGGTAGAATGTTGTGCTCAGTTGTCATCGAAATGCAAATTTAGTATTATAAACTGAACTTAATATTAACATTTTGTACTGATTTGTATTTTGTTACTGTGCCAAAGAATAAATAAATAAATAATGGTTACATAACATGAGCTTCGTTTGTCAGGTGGTCAAAAATACACAGCGTTTTACGCCAAAAAAGTGGTACTTATATTAAAATGTTGCATCTCCCTACATGTAAAGAGGGAGGGAAGCAACGCTGGCTTACTGCGTTAAGAATATGCTTGAAAAATTCGCGCTGAGTCGCAGGGTCTCGGTGGCTTAATGGTATAGCGCCCGCCCGGCATGCGAGGAGGTGCGGGTTCGGGTCCCGCCTGAGACATAATTTTTCAAGTTTATATACTGATGTAAAGAGGGGTTTAATAATTGTTTACTAATCTATCCTATAGTATTAGAATAATAATATTTTATAATGAAGGTAGTAATGTGTTTTAAAGTGCTATTACGATCTAAAATTATGAAACCACAAAATCAAGTAATTCAGCATTTGCGACGGGCAATGGCGGAACCCTACACAGCGCGGAGCCAACACACACTTGGTTTCCTACACATTGGGAGGTTTTATTCGAAAATAAAAAAGGGAATCTCAAGGCTGCGAGTGTTCGTTTTTTTATGTAGCCCTCGTAACATTTTAGGGTATTGAGAAATGTCGATTTGTTTTTGTTTCACTGCTTTCATCTGGAAGTGAATCTCCTCATACTGTCATACTAATCTTTGTAATATAATAAATGTAAATGTTTGGTTGGTTTATCATCATCATCATCAGCCTATCGCAGTCCACTGCTGGACATAGGCCTCTCCAGTTGCACGCCACTTAGGTCGATCCTCGGCTTCTCGCATCCAGCTCCTGCCAGCCACCTTGCGCAAATCATCACTCCATCTGGCCTGTGGGCGTCCTACACTACGTTTGCCGAGACGCGGTCTCCAATGTTTGGTTATATAATTGTTATTCAATCACGAAAGAACCAATAAACTGATGTGGATGAAATTCAGCATTCAAAAAAAGCTGTTTCATGAATAAAATATCGTCATACACTAACTCTATTTTGTAAACTTAATGATTAATTTGGTACAGTTGCGTGGTGGTCCGCCTACTACGCAAGGGTCCCGGTTTTATTCCTGGTCTGGAAAGGCAAAACCTCTGGTGAACTACTACTACTACTGTCCAAGTCATTATTATACAGTTAGTCCTTCATTAAGTGTACAAAGATAATTACAAATGAAAGAGCCACTTGAAGATAAAATATTACTAGTGAGTCAAGTGACGACTAGGCATGGTCTGAAATCGATTAATCGTCGATAAAAACTTGCATAAGACAAACTAAACGCAGTATAGGAACTTGGGTAGAGAACAAATCATCACCATTATCTCAACCAAACGACGCCCACTGCTGGACATAGGCCTAGGCCTAAAGGTTAGAAAGGCCGTTATGGGCCATTTTTATGAGAACTGATGTCGCCGCCTGCGCCCCACTTCACATAAACGAGTTCAAAGAACGCCAATCAAGCGAATTCTTCGACGTCGCGTGACCAATAGGATCACGCAACTTCAAAAGAAACCAATCACAGCGTTCACTTACAAGCATTTGCTCATAACCTCTGCATCGCCATTCTAACCTTTTTCCATAATCCGTGGCCTCCTTAAGAATCTCCAGCTCCACAACTAAAAGTCCCGCATCACCCGAATCCAGCCGTTTCCCACGACCTTCACCAGATCGTCGTCAGTCCACAGTGGGTGGCACACCCGCAGAACTTCGTCCGGTGCGCGGTCGCCATTCCAGAACATTTCCGCCCCAACGGCCATCAATAATTCTTCTTGCTATATGTCCCGCCCATTGCCATTTCAGCTCCGCAATTCTTCGAGCGAAAGGAAACATAGCTGATACGAAATACATGCGTGTAACAAAACCTGTACCTCTAGCACAAAAAACTATCGACTTCGAATCGTTTGCGTATCGAAAGCAAACGACACAAAGTTCGTGCTTTGTTTTGTAGTTCTCGTTTTGACCGCGCGAGCGCTGTTTAAGTTTTCATACTAAATATTTCGATGGCGATACGAACACGCAAACGATTCGAATTCGATAGTTTTTTGTGCTAGACCCACTGCAGTCTGCGGTGATGCGTTTGACAAGCTCAACCATTTTATTACATTTCCTACTGTAGGTATATATCTCTTCTTTCTTCATTCTTCAAAGATGTTTACAATATATTATATATGTATAATGTATTTAATTTAAATATTTAATAGAGTCACTGTCGCATATTGGTAAGGAAGTAAAGAGGAAACTTCAATATGTTTCAAAATAAAAATTAGACTTAACAATACCCTAATGCAAATTCAAACTTGCATGCGACTAAGTTGAACGCTCGGGGTTCATTTATTTAAGACGTTTTTTTGCTGAATTGATTGTGTATTTTTTTTTCCAATGATATGCCCCCTTATTTTTTATTTTTTTTTATAATAGGTACCATTCGTTTTAGGTTTGTTCTCGTTTTGTGTTAATCAATTTTATAGATAAATTTCGATTCAAATCGATATTTATCGTAAACTTATACCCATCCCTAGCGACTACTGAAAGTAATTAGAAAATGTTAATGGACCCGGAGGTCGTTAAGATGTCTTGTATTATTTTCAATTTGAAGGATAAAAATACATTCCAGGAATGTCCGGAATACGCCAGGATATTAGAAAAGGGGAAGCCAAAATATGGCGAACCTACGACGTCACTACCGAGACAGATATTCCAATATGCGCGAAGCTCGGTGATTATTTGTTTGACATCGACTAAAAACTTAGGAAAAAAATCATGTCACGTCATTACTTTTGAATTAAAAATAAAGTAAGTAATGGTTTATTCTACAACAAAACATCTATTGCCGTTCCTTTAATAGGCTAGGCCCTTTGTTTATTTCATATTTGAATACAATGATATTTAAAAAGTATAGATAGGTTATGCCCTTACAAAACTATCGAAATATCTGTGCCGCTTGCGAACAACTGCACACATGCGTAATTCTTATTTTGTCCTTGTCATACTAGTGAAAAGAACAATTATTTTCTCTTTCATGGATTTGAAAAGACGTCTTGTGACGTTTTAGGGACGCATATTGAGAGCGCATGTAACATATCTGTTACTTTTTAAATATCATTGTTTGAATACAAACAAATTAACAGCAGAGTAGACTTTGACAACTTCAGGTGATAACAGTTTCTGCGTCCTTCCATAGATATACTTTATTTAGGTTTGATAGGTACACTAAGAATATTTGTATTAAAACTTCGTTTGCGTTGCGTAGGGAAGTAAATATATTTGCTTCTAACTTACTTGTGTCACAGATAATAAATAATACTAGTTACTTGTGTTAAGATTACACACCTACTTATCATTATCAACGCGTCTAACTAAATGTTTTAATTATTTGCTTCAATATTGGTGAAGTTTTGTCACATTTTTTAATGCGAGCAGATTCATAGGAGGGAAATATCTAAGAGACCCACATAAGAAAGATAAACTTACATAAATAAGAATAACTTAATTTCTAGTCATTAACACAAATTTAAGATTCCCGAATTGTATAAAATTCTATAAATTGGATATGCGTTTTATCATAAATCATAATGTTAAAATACCCTAAACTTCAATACGGAGTGGCGTACCGTACATACACCAGTTTTCAAGGTGTCGCTTGCTCAGATCAAAGGTGCCGGGTTCGATTCCCAGACAGGTTTTATACTATCACGGGTCTAGGTGTTTGTGGTACCTTCATTGTTTCTGATTTCCACAAAACTATAGCTTTGAATAGTAACTTTCATTGGAATCAGAACAATGTATGTGATGTTGTCCATATTTATTTAAAAAAAAAGTAAAGTAACAGCCTATAATCATCCCACTGCAGGGAAAAGGCCTCCATCATTGAATTCAAGTTACCACTGCAATGATGGAAACTGGCATAATCACCACGCTTGCCAAATGCGGGTTGGTGATCACAAACCCGAGCAACATTCGAAAATTCGAAACTATTTGTTGCCCGACCCGGGGATCGAACCCGGGACCCCGAGATCTTGGCCCGGTATTTAAACGGACCGGTAGACTAACGGGGCGTTTTTTTAATAATTAATACTCACTTAATTTATTTATTAAGTGAGTATTAATTATTATTTATTTATTACTAGATGACCCGGTGCACTTCGTATCACCTGTTCAACGTCATAAAACTAAATGAGTTCGTTAAATGAGTGAAAATTCTCATGATAAATAGTTTTTATGAGCAAATCAATGACTTTACATCATTGGAGCAAATGAAATTGTTGTTGTTACTATCTTCCTCCCAATTTTTCCATATTTTCTCACCTTTTAAACCTTCCTTTGACAACGATAAACATTTCAAAAAGAAAATCAGCTAAATCGGCCCAGCCGTTCTCGAGTAAACGAACAGCAACAGATTTTTATATGTATACATATTTAAGATACCTATATTATTTAATGATTTTATAGTAAGTAACTCCAATCATAACAGGTTCAATTTTAGTTTTACTTACGCACACAAACCAACGGTAATTACAACGCATTACACTTCACACACGGACAAAACTCGATCGGGGCGAGCTGCGATGTCCCTATGTTATGTCCCGCCCACTGCGGGCTCTATTTCGTAGAACTATTTTTTTAACAATACTATTGCTTGAATAAAAATGGCGACTGTCTTATGTGGAGCGTCTTACAATTAAGCTACCAAGACATTTGTTTTTAAAATTGTGATTAACGAAAATAAAACGCTGTGTATAAAAAAATACAATTACTTAAATTAAACTTTTGATTGCCTTAGGTGGGACTTGAAAGCAAAACCTTATGCATACGGGGCGACGACTCTATCTAATTGAGCTAATAAGACGTTAATTGTGTTACGGCAGCTTATAGCGTATACAGAGACAGAGATAGACATAGACCCGGCGACAGAGACAAACAGATATAGACAGAGACATAGTTACAAAGCATAGATATAATATTCTACGTTTATGTTACAAAGAGATAATATCCCTTTCTCTTTCTTATTAATTCTGAAGTAGGTAACTAAATGTTAATTTTCCCTCCCCCATAATGATTCCTCTGTGTGCACCATCAAACTAAGATAATACGATCCTGGTCACATCAGACTCACATTATCATCTAAACAAGATGAGTAATTTATTCAATTATTCATGCAATGTTATGCAAAGTTGTTCATCACAAAACAATGTTTTGAAGAAGGGATGTAGTGCTCCCTAACCGTTACCGAAATTATCGGATAATATCCAAAATAAAATAATAACTATTACTGCAGCCGATATAAAAGCTTTAGATAGTTTCGGGTAGGATTCGGATTATGATCCATTTTGTAGTGTTAGACAATGCGAAATCGTTTGATAATGTTATTATGTTTTTGTCAAAAAGTTTAGACTAATTACAGTTAAATATCAGTTGAAATCAGTTAAAATCAGTTTTATTTCAGCAAATAGGGCCCAGGAGGCGCTTTTACACGTCCCAATATTTAAACCTACCACTGCTTCGGAACAAGTCTGGGCTAGTGCAGAAAGAAGTAGCGCAAGAATCTCGGTCACAATTACATTGTCAGCCTCTTTTTTAAATAATTTTATACAAAAGGTTTAAGTAAGTACGAGCTAGGACAATTCAATGCCATACATTTCTATCATTTAAATAATCATTAACAGTGTAATAGCCTTTTTTCATTAAAATTACTTTGACATACGATTTAAGTTTATGTACAGAGAGTTCAGCGATAGAGACCTGTGGTAATTTGTTGAAAATACGAATACAATTTCCCATGAATGATTTTCCTACTTTTTGCAGTCTGAAGTGTACCATAAGGTAAGAAATATACAAAGTCTAACTGCTGCTTCTAAGTACTACCAAAGAATACTTATGTATTTTTATTTAAATGTTACAGTTCTTTAAATATCTCGTGGTGTCACGTTGTGCAATTTAAAAATAATAAGCCCTACCCATATTTTCCTTCTTAAGGGTGTCGTAAAAGGCGAAGATAAGAGTATTTCCAGAAAAAACAAGCAGCTGTACCTTTTCCCTACTATTAGTCAAACTGCGATGGCGAACCCGCCAGCCAAGCGTGGCGATTTTGGCAAAATCCTCTGTTGGAAGAGGCCTGTATTCAGCAGTAGGCTGAAGTGGAATGGTGATGATCATCATCCCACTGCACGGAAAGGCCTCCATCATTGAATTCAAGTTACCACAGCAATGATGGGTGCTGGCATAATCACCACGCTTGCCAAATGCGAGTTTGTGATCACAAACCCGAGCAATGATCGAAAATTCGAAACTTTTTGTTGATCATGATGACAAAATTTAATATCCGTAGGTACTAAACTACACGAAACTGACTGCAAGAATTTTCGGTTACATACGGATGCTAGCGTGTAATTATTTCTGTTTCGGATACTGGATACGGATCTAGATCCGTAATTGATTATATTATAGATACATATCATCCCTATTTTGATGTACTCGAGTGGTTTTATCATGTTAATATTAAGTAGCGGTTGCTGAGTAGCGCTTTTCAGAAGAAGTGTGTTAGGCAGGTACTTACTAAGAGGATTATACCTACAGAAAAAGTTGAGAAATTAGGGGAATACGCCCACTAACGAGTCGAAACGCTAAGGGAATAGTAATAATGTATCTTGTATTAGAGCTTTTTTTAGGCTCACGCTGTAAGCCAGCGGAGTTTTATCAATGTTTTTGGTTCAAGCCAAGACATTTAAGAAAAATCAGAAATCTGAAAGAAAGATTATTTGCTAGAACACATACCTACATGATTATTAAGATCTTAAAAAGTAAATAATAAGCCACCAATTTTAAGGGCATAATTGGAAACCAACACAATATTGCTAGCTTTTTTCACACTTTTTGTCGTTTAAGTTTTTCAAAAAAAGTTTAGTGCTGTCAACTGTCGGCGATATTTATACATTTTGCCCGTGTTTCTTTTTAAATTTTAATTCCTTCAACTTTATAGCTATGATGAGTTAGGATGAAATATGAGTTCATATTGCATAGACAGATGCGAGCTCATACTTAAAATTCAATTCAGAACCACCTTTTTCGTCGTCGGTTGAAAATGCCGATTTGTAAAACTTATCTCATTTTCCCTCTCACTTCCCCTTATTCGCCTTTTCATTTCTGTGTTCAGTCCTTTTTGTCAAACTGACAATTTTAACAGTCTCTCTCGTTTTTCGGGCCCTATAAATGTCCCTTCTCAGTCACAGTAAACGGATACGTAACAGTATAACGTCTTGGCAGCATCCCTGTGATAATCACGGACAAGGACTGACGCTCAATACGGCTACTGCCTACTTAGTCTACTTACTACTTGACCAAAACAGTTAGGCACATGTCTAGAGTGATGTGTTTCGGCGCCTGCACCGCAACTCTTTTATAGTGACGCAGAATCATGAACTAGCAGCTCTCCGCAGGGATGTATGGTCGATACGTCCTGACGTAGTTTTCTTAGCCAGTTTGTTGTTCTAAGTATGTATTATACAATGAAAATGGAGGGTAGGTTCGTCAAGTACCCTCAGTTGTTTATTTCGCCAAGCACCGTCACACATTACACTGACTGTCTCAGGCAACTATAGTTGTCGAGGTATGCTGAGGATTTTTTTTACAGGTATCTGCTTTCTGTCCCCTGAAATCATATTCCAGGGATTTTTTTAGGGAAGTTTTATTCTTTTTTATCTTTCTATATTAGGTGTATAAACTTAAAGTACTTTGATTCTAAGGTAGGATTTTTATTAAGTAGTTTGTGTTGGCTAATCTTGGATCCAGTATACATTTCTGAACTCTACCTTATTCTAACAACTTTTCTGGTATGCTGACGGTTCGAGACGCTTAGGTCTACAGCGACTCGACCGATTGTTGAAGTCATTCTACTGATCCTTTTCCATCAGCTATGTTTTAGGCTTAACGACACACCAGCTGTGACATTGTGACCTTTTTGCGAAAAGTGGAGTGGTGTTATAAAATTTCGGGCAGTAGGCTATCGTGTTATAAAAATTTGATGGTCCACCATTGCTAAGGGTTTGAAGGATGCTGCCAATTAGTGTTTTTTAAGTTGGCCCTTTGTTAATGTATGTTGGAGTATAACTGTATTAGTAAGTAATAACATGGTCAAAAGTTGGTCAAACTTCACAGGCTGTAGCGAAACTTAGGTTAAAAGCATTATGGTGGTGGTGGGTGCATTTTTTATTTTTTTTATATTCAATGGGCTTGCTCTTGACTACATACCTAACAAGTCAAGAAGAAGCCTAAGATGGAGCGAGCTCACCCAGAAGCAGCCTATTCACTCATGCTTAAAAAATTTTAGGGTTATAGTTTTTCGGGAAAATAGACGCAGGCAGGGCATTCCACTCCTTGGCGGTGCGCATCACAAAGGATGAGGAAAAGCGCTTGTTACGCGATCGCGGTATATCAACCAGGAAGGGATGATAACCCGCAGTGCGCCTAGATTCCCGAAGATAGAAAGGGAAAGGCGGAATGAGCTCATGCCGCTCAAGAGCACATGCACTCTCCAAAGTACAACCTGTCAAAAACCGACAGGCAAGCAACTCTGCGACGGTGGCCCAGACTATGAAGCTTAGTTTTCACTAGCTCATCGTCTCCAATAATCTTTCTGGCTCTGCGTTCTACCGAGTCTAGTGCAGCCAGCTGGTATTTGGCCGAACCATCCCAAAGGTGAGAACAATACTCCATGCACAACCGAACTTGCGCTTTATATAGAATCAAGAGCTGTTCCGGCGTGAAGTATCGTCTAACCTTATTCAGGATTCCCAGCTTTTTGGCCGCAGATTTGGCCTTATACTCAATAGTGTCGTCGAAGTTAAGGTCGGATGTTAACTTCATGCCAAGAAGGTCTAAGGTGTCGGTTGCATACGGTGGGATTAAAAATGTATCGTTCACTATGAGTTTTTGCCCCTGGGCCTAATCAAATTCGGATATCAAGCCACTAATAAGACTCAAGCGAGAAATTTAAAAGTTAAATAAAAATAATTTTACCTGGTTATTTCATGTAATTGTTTTTGATGACAGTAATGAGCGTAAATTATTTTTATCTCTTTTTTAAATTTATTTATTCATTTCTCTTTTGTCTACGCTAGGTAAGGCTGATTACAAAAGCATCTGTGAGTTTATGAAGTACCTATCTGTATTATATCATTTATGATTGAAATAGCCGGAAGCCTTGTATTACCTTCGGTGGCCATTTTTAACTGCCAATAAAATGAAATCAGATTTGGAATCCATTTCACAACCGTCATTATGTTATACGATCCTATATTATGACCTAAGCCATACACTTAGGAATGTCATCTCTTCTCCCGTCCTATTAGAAGATAGCTTTGAAGACTTGAAAGGTTTTGGATTCTCAGCTATACAGAACGACCTGATTAGTGTAGCCTACGCAAGGTCCCGGGTTAGATTGCCAGTCGGGTCAGTTAAGGAAACGCCCCGTTTGTATAGTGGTCGCAATACCGGGCCAAAATAATTAGCAATAAATATTTTGAATTTGGAAAAAAGATTAAAAATCTTGGGTTTCGTTCGATAAGGTAACAAGAGTTTTGAATTTCCGAACATTGCTCGGGTTTGTGATAATCATCAGCATTTGGCAAATGTGGTGAATATGCCTGAATCTATCACTGATATGCTAACTTGGATTCAATGATGGAAGCCTTTCAGTCTGGGACCCTTTCTACAATAAATATTCCGATCGCTTGGAAAAAGTGCAAAAGAAATTCTTACGCTGCATGCATTTCAAATGTTTTCATAGTAAACTGTCTTACTACAAATTATTGCAAAAATATAAATTATTAAATTTAAAAAATATAATGTTACAACTGCAGCTGAAGCTGTTGTATGATTCCTGTGATAATAAGTACGATTGTAGTGATATAATAAATAAAATCTATAGGATAATAATATTATACTAATATTATAAAGCTGAAGAGTTTGTTTGTTTGTTTGTTTGAACGCGCTAATCTCTGGAAGTACTGGTTCGAATTATTTTTGTGTTGGATAGTCCATGTCTCGAGGAAGGCTTTAGGCTATATAACATCACGCTGCGACCAGTAGGAGCGAAGCATCAGTGAAAAATGTTGCAAAAATAATCGCGATCTTAAAAACTGAAATTGACGCGTACGAAGTCGCGGGAAACAGCTTGTATGTTATAAAGTGCCCGTCAGGCCACTCTCTCGATTTGCTACACAAAAATATCGAACTAACTAACTATCGAACTAATCGGAAACGCTCACCATTGAGTCGACTGACTGACACTTATAACAAATACTTTATTGGTATAGATATATTCACAAACAAAATTAATTCATTTAAAAAAGCAATTGCGAATCTGTTACATGATACCCACAGTTCATTTTACATAATTAATTTAAGTCAAATTTACTAATTGACAATTTAAAAAAAATAGCAAGTACACTCTATTAAAGTAATTTGTGGTTAACGGTGTTGGTTTTACGATTATTCTATTGTAACGTGTACCTACAATAATTAAGTTATCCTTATTGTGAAACTGTTGGTTGACCCCAATAAAAAAAAATGCCTTTGCTCTGCAGTGGGATGATGATAGGGCGTCACTTTACTTTACAATTTTTCTAAATTGGCTCGAGTCGGGAAGAGATGGGGGCTTTAAAGGCACGTTCACTGAGCAAGTAATCACTACGGGCACGTTAAGCCATTAGTTCTGGCTTTTGACGCAAGATGGCAGTGGTAAATCAAAGCACGTCATAGGCCTGTATTAAGTGGCTTGGAAAACTTCCAGACCCATGCCAATAGAAAGTTCATTACTCAAATCAAGTCGAGGATAGATTAATAGTACAGACAGCAGCACGTCAACCTACGAGGGCGGCATTGAAAATTTCGGGAATCAAGGAAGTGACACAACATTACTATTTAAAAATGTATTTATTGCTTTTCAAAGTATTCTCCGCGAAATTTGACACATTTTTCCATACGACGGAACCAATCGTTGAAGCAACCATTCCATTCGGAAGTTTGGGTCTCCAAAACGGCCGTTTTGTAGGCGTCCACAGCTTCTTCAGGTGATGAAAATCTCTGACCACGCAATTTATTCTTTATTTTAGGGAAAGTTTAGAAATCATTAGGGCTTAGGTCGGGGCTGTACGGCGGATGGTCTAATAACTCTATGTTTTCTTGCTCTAAAAACTCTTTTATTCTGTGCGCGGTGTGAGAACTCGCATTGTCGTGATGGAGGATGATGCGACGGTTGCAGTTCTCTTTACGGAGTTCAGAAACGACCTGTGGCAAACAAATGCTAGCATACCATTCTGCATTAACCGTTCTTTGTCCCTAAAGAGGAATAGTCGCAACATGGCCGGTTTTGGAGACAAACGTGGCCACTATTTTTTTTGCAACACTCCGTGAACGAACAATTTTTGTTGGCTTTAACTCATTTTCGAACACCCAAACCACGAGTTTGGTTTGGTTTTTTGTTTCGGGTTCATACGCGTATATCCAGGATTCGTCAACTGATACGATGTTGTATACAGCATTTGAGGATCCTGCGTGGAATCTTTTGAGAGTTTTGACGCACCAAGTAACGCGAGCCGCTTTTTGCTCTTCACAGAGCGAATGCGGTATCCAACGGGAAAACAACTTTTTTACACCTAATTGTTCATGCAAGATTATTTGTATTTGACTCATGCCAATGTCTAAAGTTGCCTGAATTTCGTGGTATGTCACATGTCAATCTTCCTCAATCAGCTTACGCACAGCATCAACGTTTTCTTGGGTGACTGCAGTTTTTGGACGACCTTGACGGGGATCATCACTGAGCTTGACACGTCCACGTTGAAATTCAGCAAACCAGCGATAAATTGTGGTTTTGGATGGGGCTTCATTGCCAAATGCAGAAATCATCCGGTCAACACACTGTTTTTTTGTTAAACCACTTCGAAAGTCATAATAAATCATCGCTCTTGAATTTTCTCGAGTCAATTCCATTTTCTCAACGATAAAACAAGTTTGACAAGACCTTGTGATAAGACCAAGAATATTTTTTTAAATATTTAAATAGTATTCGATTTTTAAAACCAAGGAGTTTGCAATTAAAAAGATTTTAATATGACAGGAACAGTGGAAATATTCCATTCCCGATACTTTTAGTGCAGCCTATGTACCACAAAACGTCAAATTTTCTCAATTGATAATAATGATCTGTACCTGTTGGACTTAAAGTTGAAAATCAATTCAAAGCCCTAGGTTGAGCTGAGCGTTGTCTGTACATGAAGTCCATTTCTTTTACGCAAAATCACACTGCATACATGACAGTATTGCCCTGACGCTTATATTTTTTTTAAGCTATTGCATAGCTTCTATCGCCGGCCTTGAGTGTGGAGACCGAATCCAGAAATTCCGTAACGAAAATAACCTAACCTAACACTCGGGGCGAGGCACGATCGAACAATTTTTAATTTCCGAAATTTAAAAGAATTTAGAAGAAAATAAGGATTTTGACAGTATGGTTGCCTATGGTAAATGGTAACCATATCTGCCAAAATAACAGAAAAATTTAATTACAATAGTCAAAATTATAAAATACATAAAATTATAAAATTAAGCTATTGCATAGCTTCTATCGCGGGCCTTGAGCGTGGAGACCGAATCCAGAAATTCCGTAATGAAAATAACCTAACACCCCCCACTCCGACCGGTACAGCGGTGATACTTTTTAGTTTTATAATTGCATAAGTTGATAAAAAATGCTATGCAATAGCTTTACCGCGGCAGTCTCCGAGTGCCACACGTCTTATTTTTTAGTATATTCATTTAAATCAGGCAACAGATAAGAAATACAGGTCCATAAAATAAATACCTTACAGACTAACATACATACAAAATAACATATAAATTACACTAAGTATTAATACACACTATTTTGACGGCGTTGTGTTTTGCAACTTGGTGTCAAGTAACCGTCCACGAAACCGACGATATACAACACCCTTCGGCCAAAATTCTGCCTGCATGAAGGTCGACAGGTGTTCAGTCGGAACCCTCACCAAAAACGAATTAAAGTTCGTGTTGTGTCGAGAATCCAACCGTTCGACCCTCAGTGTATATCTGGTCTTCACTCGGATGTACTTTACAATCTCTTCGACCTTTGTAGAGTAATGGAGCCGGGACACGTATAGCAGCGTCACTGGAACTGCAGGCCGAAGTAGGTGGTTCGGTACAGTCGGTGCGTTGCCGCACTGGTTGCGAGTGTACAAAATAGTGTGTTGTCAGGTGCTGATACAAATATGGAATACCACCACCTCTTCTCTCCCTATGGGTGTCGTTAGGGGCCTTTACCGCCAGAAGAAATTAGCGTTTTCGTATTTAGCAGTGGACAGTTAGGGTGATGAATGGTCACAAAATACTACCACCTACGTGGTGGAGGGGCGTACCCACCGGTTTTAAAGATGCCGCCTGCTCCGAGGTCACGAGTTCGGTTACTGGACGGGGCAATGTAGAAAAAAAAAGGTTTTTCTATGTTTTCGCCGGTATGAATGTTTGTGATACATTCGTTGTTCACGATTTACAGAAAAAAAAATGGTTGCCTGTAAAGTCGGTTTTACGGGCGAAGATTTTACGTGACAACGTCTTTTTCTCGGTAGAATATTTATTGATATGAATATAATTAAATTGCACAATAGGAACAAGGAATTGAATGAAAATAAGAATTGCACAAATTTTAAAATGCGCCTAATTCTCTAGTGCTGCGCGCGCGGCAGACCGATCATAGTTGAGTGGGAGAGAGACGCAAGGCATTCGGCGGGCCTCTCTCTCGTTCGGTGACTCATCGTAACGTTACCGAGCGTTACACTTTTTCATAAGTGACTCCCAGCCGCAACCTAATTTAAGACGTTGTCACGTCAAAAGTGCTATAAATAGTTACTTGCTTTGATATCAGAAAAATATGTGATCTTTCCACATTCATTAATTACTAGCTGTTGCCCGCCACTTCGTTCGCGTCAATTACTGTTAGTTTTTTTTACTTATCCCAGTTGAAATTGCTTTCGTCACGTTATGAGTACCTATTAACTGTAACATTTTTCAAACTTATATGATTAATAGCCCCAACATAATATTTCGGGTTTCCCGCTAAAAGTTGGACATTATTTACGATTATCGCTAAACAGTTTGTTTATATTATGATTTACAGCTTTCACAGAGACTCGGGATTTATGACCTATGATGATTGCAGTCTCAACAGTTTCGGTGTTTGATGTTTTATTTTACTGTCATCGAGACATCTTTATTTAACGGGTTTTTTACGAGTTCTTTTTTTGAAGTTGTAAGGCTTTTTTATTCAATTACCAACCTCGTTTGTCTTAAATAAAAAAAATATATCCTAACAAATAGAAAAAAAAATAAAAAAAATCAATAAATGTACCTACTGATTTAAACTTTCATGGTCACTATCGTGAGAGTTAGTTATTTCGAGATTTCTACTATTATCAGAAACTTATAAAAAGAACAGGTAAGTAAATCTCGAAATAACTAACACTTATCAATAAATAGGTGACAATATTAAATTGTTTTAAATTCCAAATGCTTTGGCTGTTAGTGTGACTTCCAAGGCCGTTAATTTTGAATAAAAAAACAACCAATTCGTTCCCTTCAATGATATTTAAAAAGTAATAGATATGTTACATGCGCTCTCAATATGCGTCCCTAAAACGTCACAATGGGGGCTATCGCTAGTGAAATTGCCACTAGAGGCGCTAGTGTCGCGTGAGGTCCAATATCATTCACTTTGTACTGGTTTTAGCGGAATTTGTTGCATAAATTATAATTTCTTTAATTTACCTGCTGGAAAGTGATCTCCTTCGTAAAATATCGTAAATATGGATTATTTGGCGATTAATGTGAACGCTTTAAAAGCGGAATTAAGAAAAAGCGCAAAAATAGGCGGCCCCAAGAGCAACTATTTCAGAAGTTAGTTTTTTGATATCAAGATAGTTATTTATAAACAATATAACCTTAATTAGATTCAAGATATAACACTTTGTTTCGGCGCCAATCGCCTTTGACAGCTATACCTCCGGACCTTCATAGATTTATCTATGCCGGACCTTAGTCTACAGTGGCGCCAACTGGTGAGCAAAGAAACGGTAGTCCCCATTGTGACGTCTTTTCAAATCTATGAAAGAGAAAGTAATTGTTCTTTTCACGAGTATGACAAGGACAAAATAAAAATTACGCATGTGTGCAATTGTTCGCAAGCGGCACATATATTTCGATAGTTTTGTAAGGGCATAACCTATCTATACTTTTTAAATATCATTGGTTCCCTTACATTTAATGTCAGCATACAATACCTGAACTCGGTTTAATCTCAAATACAATCCTGTAACGTGAGCTAAAAATAGGAACGCTATTTTAGTATGATCTGGAACGGGGTCGATGACCCAACGTCGATACCGAAGACAATATCGCACAAATAGATCAATACTGTTGTAACTCAAAATCAAAGTTTTATTAGGAACTAGCTCAGCCGTGAACCTAAAAAGCCATTAACTATCAAAGTTTTTTTATTATGAAATCTCATTTTATTTATAAATTGGCAAGATCATACGAAACTAATTTAGGTATTGAACTATTTTTAGAACTAGTCTTAAAGTTTCAAATAGGAGTTTTTATTATTAAATTACAACGCGGCAACGCGGCAACGGTTTATATTTTTACCGGGTTTTTTGTGTATTTAAAACAAAATTATGATAGTTTTCCCCATTTTAGGTAAGTATAAATCACGGCATATGTAGTGATCTGACTGACCGTAACATTGCCTGTGTGGAATCGCACTACATACATAAGTTGGCAGAACAATGTCTGGTGGAACATCGAAATTACACAACACCGTAAAAATATTTTCATCGGCCAAAAAACTCCAAACCCAAAAGATTATAAAACGCAAGAAAAATTACATTGAAAGGTAATTTTAGGATGTGCCCCAGTTCGTCGTGGGGGGAAATGAAAATCTCACTTGAGCTAAGGTTTGGAACAAGCAATACACTGAAGCGGAAACTCCAAAATTCTGCAACTAACTCACCCAAAGTATTTTGAATTTTTGGGTTGCATTATTTGAACTTTACGGGAATTAAACGAGTTCGTATCATAATACGACGTTGACGTTCAAACCAGCTAACACCGACCGTGGGCACAGGCTGACGGGAAAGTAAATTCATCTAAATGTACATACCTCTTTGTTTCTAAACGCGAACACTATATACATATAAAAAACAAAGTTTAATTACGAACGGAAAAAACTGGCGTGTTATAATTTTTTGTTCATTCCGTACATTTAACTTTCATTTCGATCTAACTCCAAATGTTTATTTCTCAATACATAAATCGTTAGTTTTTCTATTCTATGAGATATCCGTCACGTCTGTGTTATGATTCTTACTGAATATACAGGATGAAATTTTAACCACTTTCCAAATTTTAATATATCAATCTACGAGATAAAAAATAAATGACGTATTTTTTATTTTGGTATAGCCCAGTACAAAAATGACAAGATAAAGCACTTAGAAAATGTCCGCAAAAAATCTAAAATTTTTGATACGGCCGCTTAGCATCACTTTTTTTACGCGATTCGCATCTCATTCATTTCTTACGATACTATTCATAAGTTTTTGATTTTCCCTTTACACCTTAACAGGCCTAGGACCGTAAAAAATGAAAACTATATTGTGAAAAATATTTTCGGGTGAAAGTTTGATTTACAGTTTTTACTTCATAAATGGGCTCTAAATATGATACTTAACGCCTATAAAAATTTTGGAAAGTGGTTAAAATTTCACCCTGTATAATGTCACTAGAGATAAAAAAACCTTAATCATCATCGTCACACACACCACACTGAACGTGCACTTTTGTTGCTTCTTACATAACTCACTGTACAAACGTCAGAATAAATATTCGTACTGTATTTTCTATTTTTAAAATATAGTCTTAAATGTTATCAACCGATGGCGTTGCCTGTGGTTTAGCTCTCGATATGTTTTGGTTTTTTTGGTATTACTTATGTTAAATAGAGCTATTGTTTTATTGATTCTGCCTAGTTTAAATCAAAGTTCAATACATTTGTAGACTTGGGGAAAAGCGTTACTTTTCGATCACCGTGACCGTCGGGCCAGTTCCAAAAATGTCACTGTGAAATATCACCGTGACTTTGTCACTCCCGTTACTCGTATCACAATAGACGTTCCGCGGTTCCGAACGGTGAAATGATATTTTTATTTAAAGTGACTTTGTAACTGCGGTTACTAATGTCATGGTACAGTATATGGATTTTGTCAATACTGTTACTAATGTCACGATATATGTCGCGAGCGGATATACGTATCAAAGTCTAATACGTATTGTCGTGACATGATCACATGAGTGACCGGAGTTCTCGGCGATACCGGTAGGAACAGTAGGAACCTAAGTGATTTTGTAACGTTGTTCCTCCGTGACAAGTCACAGTGATACTTTTGGACGCCGGATCACTGTGACTTTTTCACCGTGACGTTATTTATCACTCACCTCTATACATTTGATACTTTCTAAACAGTTCGGTGTTTTATTGTCGGCCTACGACCTCAAGGTTGTACACTCACAGAAAAAAAAAGTTGGTGCTATTATTTTAAAGGCCGCCTCCTAAGGCTCCTTCTCAAAAAACTAGAACAGTAAATTACCCCTAGTATTTATTGAATCACATTGAACATTTCATTTAGTTGTTTATAGAGTCGAATTTGTCGCTAACGCCAGAAACGGCCGCTTTAAGCAATAATGCACAATACGAAAGAATGCCAGAATGAAGAGCAGTTGACAGTGTTTCTATAAATACAAGAGGTAATTTAATAAAATAAACTAACTTACGTAAAATACTTTATCAACAAACCCACCCAATATATAAAATCTCGACTTATATATTAAGTAAGTTTATTGATAAAGTATTTCTTAAGCTTTATACCGAAATCTTTTTGTTTTGTTAATTTTGCTATTTCGGGCGGCAGGGCGTTGAACAAATATGGTAAACGTTTGTTCAGTGTCCGATCTCCGTAATAGTTGTGAACCCTGGGTACAACGTATCTGCCGCTCGAAGCAGCCCGAGTGAAGTGACCGTGTTGCAGCGGTGTGAAGCGCTCTCGACGCCCATGGTTTTTAGTTAGCAGTAAGTATTTGTGTTTTAAGCTGACTGGTAAAATTTCACAGAATTTGAAAAAATGGTGATAGTTATTTTTGCATTTAAATTACATACATACATACATATTATCACGCCTCCTTCCCAACGGGGTAGGTAGAGACCAAAGCCTTCCACTTACTACGATCCTGGCATACATCTTTCGCTTCTTCCACATTCATCAATCTTTTCATGCATGCTCGTCGGTTTAGAGTACTCTTGACCTGACCTTTCTTCAGAACATCCCCGATTTGATCGTGATAGGTTCGTCTAGGCCTTCCTCTTCCAACGTTCCCTTTCACACTCGTCTTGTAGATCTGTCTAGTCATTCTTCTCTCATTCATCCTCTCTACATGCCCAAACCATCTAAGCATCCCTTTCTCAATCCTTGTGACAATATCTTCTTTCACACCACAACGTTCTCTTATCACACTATTTCTTATCCTGTCACTCAATTTCACTCCTAACATACTTCTTAGCGCTCTCATTTCTACTGCATTTATTCTACTTTCATGCTTTTTCTGCCATACCCAACTTTCACTTCCGTACATGAGTGTTGGAACCAACACCCCTCTATGCACAGCCAGACGAGCTTTCATAGAAATCTTCTGGCTATTCACAAAGGCGTGCAGCGCACCATTCACTCTGTTACCAGCATTTACTCTCCTTTCAATATCACTTTCATACTTTCCGTCCCTAGTAAACACCGACCCCAAGTATACAAACTCATTCACTTGCTCCAGTTCATTACCACCAATCCGAATACATACTTCTGTCATGCTCTCTTCCTTTTCAAACACCATAACTTTCGTCTTTTTTGTGTTCACTTTCATTCCCTTTCTTTCCAAAGCTTGATTCATAATAGTCACCATCGCTTGCAAATCCTTAGCCGTCGATGCAAGTAATACTTGATCATCGGCGTAAAGAAGACATTTGACGGGTAACTCATTCATTCTTAGACCAAAATCACTCTCTTTCAGATCTGTCAGACAATTATCCATGAAAAGGTTGAACAGCCACGGAGACGCTACACATCCCTGTCTAACACCCTTTTGGATATTAAACCAATCAGTGTACGCTCCGTTTATCCTGACACAAGCACTAGAATCCTTATAGAAGGAATTCAATGCTCGTATTAGCTTACTGCTCACCCCATGCACAGCTAATGCCGACCACAACTCATTCCTCACCACTTTATCATAGGCCTTTTCCAAATCTACGAATGCACAAAAGACTTTTTGGTTTGTTGCCAAATATCTTTCCGTAATGCATCGTAGGGAAAAGACTTGATCCGTACATCCCATTCCCTTCCTAAATCCCGCTTGTACATCCCATATTCTGTCATCTGTTTCTAACATTACTCTTTCAATCATCACTTTAGCATACAGTTTGCCGGCATTTAAATTTCGTTTTAGTATTAACAAGTAATTTTAGGAACCCAATTTGAAGAGCTTCTATCTTAGTAAATATGTTTTAAATGTCAATCCATAGCTGTCGAGAGCGTAGGACACTCACTACCGATTCTACAACGGTCAAATACAAAGTTTTAAGTATGTTACGTGGTACTCTATTCATTAAATGATAAAATTTACCCAATAATATCCTAAGTTTATTACATATATAATCAATATGGTCAGACCAAGAGAAATTTTCATCGACTATTAATCCTAAATATTTGACATTGGAAACTCTTTCGATTGGAACACAGTTACAATTTTGATTTAATTTATTGTGAAAACAATCATATGAGTGAGCTATAAGTATGGGATGATCGAACACAGGTATTTGAGAATAAGGTGATTTAATGATTAGCATTTTAGTTTTTTTAGTGCAATGAACAATTCCGTTATCATGCGACCATTTAACAATGCTATCGACATCCTGTTGAACGAGTTCGAGTATGGTCGCCAGATCGGTGCCGGCTCTGAGCACGCATAGGTCGTCAGCGAACATGCAGGGGGTGCAGTGTCGGATCACGTTGGTTAGACTATTGACGTGCATGAGGTAGGCGAGCGGGCCGCACCCCGAGCCCTGGGGCACATATTTACAATTTTGAGCCTTAACACTTTTTTACAATCACACAATGTTCTGTGGTTACAATAATGCTTTTAGTATTATTTTGTTGTTTTTATTTATATCTAGGTACCCCGTTCTCGCTTACAGCTTAAACCCGCTGATTTTTCTCTTTCGTTATTTATTATAGAGATCAAAGCGTTGCATCGCGTTAGTATTAATCTCGATCGCTATATTATTACGTGACCGAATTACGAATAAATAGACTGTTACGGTTTCGACGCTTTTACCTGACTATGCGACAAAAAAGAACGGGTTATGTGTTTAAGCTTTTTATTGACGACTAGCTGTTGCCCGCGACTTCGTCCGCGTCAATTTCTATTATTATGATCGCGACTATTTTTGCATCACTTTTCACTGGTGCTTTGCTCCTATTGGTCGCAGCGTGATGTTATATAGCCTAAAGCCTTCCTCGATAAATGGACTATTTATCACTTAAATATTTTTTCAAATCGAACCAGTATTTCCTGAGATTAGCGCGTACAAACAAACAAACAAACAAACTCTTCAGCTTTATAATATTAGTATAGATATGTCATCATCATAAAAGTTTTCTTAGTTACTTCAAGGATGATATTCCAAGGATGGCCTCTGACGTAGCTTGGTTTGACTTCCATCTGAAGCCGGCATGACTATTTTATTTTATTTTATTAGGAAAACACTACAGTATCTTACAACTAAATTACTCACTAGATTTGTATGTAAAAACCATTCACGTGATTCCACTATAATTAGACAACTTGTAGGTCCAAGTCAGTTTAAAAAAAGCGAAGCGATCGTTTCCTAAATTGACCAGGGATATAACCTGGGACCTTTGCGTAGTAGGTAGGCTACTGTACCACTGGCTAATTTACCAGAACGGTGTGTCTTTAGCACGAATATTCATCGCCATCATCATTCTTCCTTAACTACTTTTAAAATATCGCATAGCAAAATTATTTGAACATTAACGGGAAATTAAACGCGATCATACCTGGTTTGCTTGACGTGTAGATCGGGTTACACTTACACTATCTGTGGTAACACCAACCGTGGTCACCGGCAGACACCAGCGATGCACGCTTTTACACGACTGCGTCAGAAAGAGAGTTATGCTTTTCTCCTATTTTATTGAAATGCTAGATAAATAATGTATTTTTTTAGCGGTTTAGATTGTTTTGTGTCTTTCATTTAATATTCGTTCGTTCTTAAGTTTGTTTATTTGAACGCGCTAATCTCTGGAACTACTGGTTCGAATTGAAAAAATATTTTTGTGTTGGATAGTCTATTTATCGAGGAAGGCTTTAGGCTACATTATTTTAACAACTTCCTAATCGCAATCACAATACCAGAAATTGACGCAAACGAAGTCGCGGCCAACAGCTTGTTATTCAAAAACAATATTTTTCCGCATGTCTCGAATTCTTCATGCACATAAATAACCAATGAATCAATTTTAAATATTTTCCTTGTAAATTAGGTCATGCTGCAACAATAATCAATTTGTTTACAATGTACATTTTACTAGGTGTGGTGGCTTAGAATCTTCATGCAAAGGTTTTATTGTCAAGAACAGTGGTTCCCAAACTAGTAATTTACTTGTCGTATGATCGAAGATAATCTGGTGACAGAGTTTTCATACATGTTTTCTAGCACTCATAATATTTTGTTATAGTTCTTTCTTTTTTAATGATCTGTTCCTAAAAAATAAATCCTCAGATAATAACTTTGTTTTCTGCCAGTCCGTCTCTCCGTCTGTTTGTCAAGACCGCGTAGAGGGATCGTGTTGATATTAATTAAAAACATTTACTCAAGTCCCCGTTGGTCTAGTGGTTCAAGTACCTACCGGGCTAATAGTGATCAGGTTTGTGATCACCCACCCGCATTTGGCAAGCGTGGTACCCATCATTGCTGTGGCAGGAGTGTGTGTGATCTTCAATTCATTATTGCTGTGGCAACTTGAATTCAATGATGGAAGCCTTCATCCTGCAGTGGGATGATTATTATTTATATTTACTTTATTATTTTATTTATTTATGTACTTTACTTCAATGTGGTTTGTATTGGTTAAAATTAAATTAACAAGCGTTTCCAACCTTCCATATATTTTGCCTACTGCTTCAGTGCAATTATTATGGGCTAGTACCCGCTACCCAGAAAAAAAACAAACCTTGTGCAAGTATTTGTTTAAAAATCAACTTTGGGCACCAATTGTATAGTTTACAGCCAACAAGATCATTAAAGTGATCTTAAATCACTCAGCATCTGTTCCAGGAGTAAACTGTGGTTTGACTCAGGGTTGCCAGTAAATAAATAAAAACATCATCATCTTTATCAACCCACATAAGGGAGGTAAGGAATCCAAGGAGTATAATTTTTTAAAAAGATCGAGACCAATAGTAACGATCCAGAAGGACAGCTTTAGCCACAATCGTTAGTTACTCTTGACAGCCGGTTAAGCTTATTTTATTTATTTATTTATTTATTTCTTCTTCTTCTTCTTCCTAGCAACTGTCCCGACTGGTGACGGGGTCTGCTTTCCGACTATTCTTCCTCCACTTTGCCCTATCCTGGACGTCGTCCTCGGTTAAGTCACAGCTTTCTAGGTCTTTACTTATTTTTATTTATTTATTTATATTAACAAATATCTTTTTTATATATTATAGGTAAGGTCTCGCAAAACCTTTAAAATGTTTGACTGCGAGTACATAGTTACACTCAGAATATAAAATTACATAATGCTTAATATTTTTTTTTCCTATTATACATTTCTATATTAATTTTTTTTTGTTTAACCTACATCATCCCACTGCTGGGCAAAGGTCTCCCCAAACGCTTTCCACTGGTCTCTGTCAGCGGCCAGTGACTCCCAATCTCTCGCAAAGCTAGACAAATCGTCACACCACCTCTGTTTAGGTCTACCCCTTCGTCGGTAGCCGTCTGGTGGTATCCATCGCGTGACGATTTGAGCCCATCTATCCGGGTGCATTCTACACACATGACCCGCTAACTCCCATTTAAGAATTGCTGTCCTTTCACCTACATCTGCTATACCAGTTCTGGAGCGTATTGTAGTATTACGGATCTTATCAATCCTTTTAATACCCAACACGCTCCTTTCCATAGCTCTTTGGCAAACCTTGAGTTTGGATTTTTAACTTTCGGTCAATGACCACGTTTGCGCTCCGTAAGTAAGTAAGGGCAGGGGCCTAATTCGCGTAACCGAATCGCAGTTCGATCGTGATTGAATTGGACGATTTTGACATTTAGCCCATACTAGAACTGTCAAAAACCTGTCGTTCAATTACGATTGTGATACGATTCGGTTACGCGAATAAGGGGACTTGATACAAGTGTCAACGAGTTTGCGTTTCAGTGATATTGGAAGATCTCCTTTCATATACGCTTTCATAGACCAGAAGCTCTTCCAGGCGTTATCGATACGACGACCGATCTCTTTGTCCTGCCTGTTTTCGAAGGAGACTATCTGGCCTAAGTATATGTACTCGTCAACATACTCCATTCTCTTCCCGCTTACCACTATGTCGCTTTTAGTGGCGTTGGTCATGACTTTAGTTTTTGTCCTATTCATCATTAATCCAACCTCAAAGCTCGCCTCGCTTAGCTGTTCGAGCATTGTTTCAAGTTCTGACGATGTATTGGCAAAAAGAACCATATCATCGGCAAAGCGGAGGTTTGTAAGTTTCTTTGCCCCAACATTGACACCCTTCGTTCTCCAGGGTTCGACCAGCTTTTTAAATACCTCTTGCAAGGTACTGGTGAACAATTTAGGGGAAAGTATATCTCCTTGCCTGACACCCTTTAGTATTGGGAATTGTGGGCCAGGTGCATGAAGTTTTATGTCTGCTGTACTTTGTTGATAAATGAGCCGTAAGAGTTGTATGTTGGTGGGGTCAATATCCTGACGTTCCAGTGAGGTGAATATAGGCTCATGTTTAAGGCTGTCGAACGCCTTGGAGAAGTCGATAAATCCCAGGAAAAGTGGTTTATTGAATTCTTTACATGTTTCTACTATTTGGTTGACAGTGTGCAGATGGTCAGTTGTAGAAAAATGTGAGCGGAAACCAGCCTGTTTCTCTATGAAATGACATTTAATTAATATAGAAATGCACTATAATAATAGGGGTTAAAGTATGAAGTTGCCGATTATTTTCCCACTTTTTATTTTGTTTATAGCTCTTAAGTATTGTCATATTATTGCGTAATTCTTTTTGTATTGTATCAAAAACTAATTAAAGTAAGTTTTGACTAAAAAAATGCAATACTAGTGCCTATTACTTCAAAGGAAGTCGTTGAAAAAACCCCTTACAATGTGTCAGCTGACCTTCTTGCTTCAATTAAGTATATTTGTATTATATACTTTAATTTTCAGAAATTTAAATACTTTAATGCGTAGCTTTATAACCATCTAACTTTCACCTTTAATTGCATCGAAAACGGTACAGGCGTTTTTAAAAAACTAAAAAATTGTTACTATGGAAAGATGACTTTTCTCGATTTCGTCCATACAAAACGGCAATTTCATACTTTCAAATTCAAATTCAAAGTCAAATTGAAAGTGGGTTTGCTTATTTCAAAACTCAAATAAGAGCATTGTGAAGAAGATAATAACAAAACATGATTTGCCGATCAATAGAGCCCTTAATCAAATACAGGCACACAGAATTTCAGCTTTCTACACCTTATAATTAACGTTAATAAATAAAACAATGTAACGAGAAATGCACTTTAAATTTGGCTAGGGCCAATATGTAAAAATCATGCCGCTGTAGTAACGTTTTCAGACGTAACTGCTGCGGCATCTTATTTCCTAAAATTACTCGGTGACCTTAATGGGCACTACTTTGATTTTTGGGGCACATGAATGGGATATGGGGCTCTAAATTTTCTATACGAGTATACTTTCATCTCGATCTGAGTCGACATGCCGCCCTAGTAACGCACACGCCTGCCAAGCGTGGCTATTACGGCAAAATTCTGATCTTAGAGATGTTAGGAAACGCGGGGTAGTACTTTTTTAATTATTAAAGACATGAACACTTAATTGTAGTTCCAACAATCACACCAATCGTCTAAATAAAAACTAAACAAAGTCAGTGCTCTTGAGTTAACTAGTGATTAACTTTCGCAATTAACGAAGTACAAACAGTCGGCGTGGCAACACTTACCGAACTGAGGTTTTATAGGATTTCCAGAGATAAGATGAAAAGTCTTATACACACACAATATAAGTTTGTTTGGTTAGTAGGATTATAATACTTAAGGGTATTAACTTTTTATTTTATCGCCTTCAAGATTCTTTCATATAGATCATGCCTTGAATTGAAGGAAGAATCAAATATTAACCTATTTGTTTCTCAAAGTTAGTAAATAATAATTATAATCCTCACTAAAGCTAAATCTTTACTCAGCCTAAATACTTATCATGACAAATTGAGATCACGCACTCTTCAAATTGATTAGGTACTGCATTTTGTACCTACATATTCGAAAGAAAGAAATATTTATATGTGGACGACGGCAAGAGGGCTTCTTCCATTGTCTTAGCAAATAAGGTCCATTTTTGACTAAAATACGATGAATTCTATCAATTACCCTTTTATTTATATACATACTCATATATATTTCTTTATACATATCCCTGTCTCTGAGGTTCGTGATATAACCAAATAACCGAAATCACGAGTGGAGTCTTATAGAGCCCTATAAAACATTTCCTGTTTAACTTGACAAATTATGTCTCAGGCGGGACTCGAACCCGTATCTCCTCGCATGCCAGGCGCAAGGAAATGCGGGTTCGAGTCCCGCCTGAGACATAATTTGTCAAGTTTAAATACTAATATTTTAATTGCAATTAAATTGCTTACATTTATAGTATTTCCTGTTTATTTGATTCGACCCAGAGCAATAGATACACCATAATTAACCAACTTATTACGTTTGTGGTAGCCGTGCGAAATGTTTTTAGTTGGCAACCCTATGTTGATGTTAACTGCAAAAACAACCCTTTGAAGTGTACGCGCGTTTATTGTCTAATCATAGATTAACTACAGTTTAAACAATGATACAGTCAACCGGATTTGTTTTGTTTATTGTCTTTGCCCGCGACTTAGTTCGCATGGGACTACAGGATGCTATGTCTCACCATATTTTTTATTAATAAAAACAAAAATATATAAAAAAAAAGTACTTAGGTACTCTATCAAAGTCGCTCCAGCCGTTGCAGAGATTATTCGGAACAAACAAACGGACAGCAAAACGTTTAGAAATTGTTTTTTTTTTTATTTTAGTGCCGTAAAGACTTTCATAAAACGTTAGTGAAAAGCTGTGCATTTGAAATTACATACAGACACTTCAATCACATTAACGACGAACGATGAACGTGTGGTATCTATGATAGAACTACACCTTCTCGTCCTATGGGTATAGGATGTTTTCTATGTATTATAAGTATGTATTTACAAAAAAAAACAAGTAAGTTTATCGGTTGTCTAGTACCCCATACGACAGGGTACTTAATAGTACCTTAATTTGGGACTAGATGGCTCTGTGTGGCCCAGTGAGGCATGTCTTAAATATTTATAGTAAAAGGCGCCAAAGGGAGTACTGCCAGAAGACACCGGGCAGCATCGTTTTCCCTCCACCATAGGCCATGGCCAAAGTGCGATCGCCATACCGCCTCCCAAGCGTAGAGATAGCCAAATCATCCTTTTGAAGAGGCCTAGTCTCCAGCTTTGAACTGACATAAGCTGATGATGGTGATAGGCTTTTTATACCGGAATAAGGTTCTATGTTTCCATGATTCCGTGCTTCGGAGGTCACGTGAAGCCGTCGGTCCCGGCTGTTGTCACGAGACAACAGTCGTTAAGTCCTGTTGGAGGCCTTGGGGCGGGTCGAGAAACGTCCAACGGCGCCCTCGCCCTCGCCCTCGCCCTCCCCTAACCCGCACAAGGCCAGCGTGGGGGAACTAAGGCCTTAAACCCTCTCAATAAAAAGAAAAGAGACCCGTGCTGAACAGTGCGCGTGCTTTATTATTAAGGACTAAGAACTAAGAAAGGACTCCATCATTGAATTCATGTTACCACAGCAAAAAATGGATGCATAATCGCCACGCTTGCATAATACGGATTGGTAATCACAAACCCGAGTTTTATGTTCAAAAAATTGAAACTCTTGTTGCCTGACCCGGGTTCGAACCTAGGATCCCGAGATCTTGGTCCGGTACTAAAAAAACTAGGCCATGGTACAGTTTCATTCAAAATACAAATTCCAAACGTTATATATCGCAAGACATAAACGTACGATACGAACAGATAATAAGTAATAAATATCAGGGAAATGGCCTTTTCCCGGACCATAAAAAATTATGACATCGGTGCCTTAGATACGTCACAAAATCAGGCAGAATGATGAATGCGCAATAGATCTGTATTGGCTATTTGCCAGCCAGCCAATCATATTCGTCGGTGGCTATGAAGCCGGATTTTATAGGACATCCATAAATAGGTATGCGTCAGACAGCACACCTTTTGCCTATATTCCTTCTCTTTCCTTTGTATTGAAAAAATGTTGGGAAGACATCGCTTTTAGCGACAGGACGGGCAAAATTGTACAACAACAAATTTATACAAAAATGACACTTAAAACTGTCAAGTTTAAACGTCAGTGTGATGTATCATACCGAAATGCAAATTCATACTTATTTCGGTGGGCTCTCATTCGGTGAGAACATTATTCTGTCACGGATTGATTATTTCGTTTTTTATTTTATTATTTTGAGTGAAGCCAGGCTAAGTTATGCCATGCACGGCTTCTCCAAATTCACAGTGTCCCGATTTATTTCTGTACCATGGAGCCTGTACTCCATACGTCATTGCTCTGTTTTCACGGTGGCTTTATAGTAAATAAACTAAATAGGTGCCACCATAGATATAATGGGTGCCACTATGATTTATCTATTTAAAAATTAAGACGTCACTATATTGTTCAATTGCAAAGCTTTTTCAAATACAAATTACAATTATATTAAAATTATTATATGTATGTGTTCGACCTCCTTACAGGTATGCCAATTCATTCAATATCCTACACACGAACATAGAACTGCTCCTTTTTTTGAAGTCGGTTAAAAAGCTTTAATTAGCGTTGAAGTACCTAGCGATGGTAAAGCTAGTACGGTCTTGACACAAGTGTAAGTAAAATCATAGGGAAAGAAATATACTTTCCCTATGGTAAAATATAGCCTTAAGCATAAGAACTAATGGACTTATTCCCTTTTAAAAATGAAAAAGATGCACAGCTGTTATGACTTAGTAATAGTACCTATTTTATAGTAGCAAAAACAACCCTATTGTTCAATAACGCGCGAATGATATTCCTTAGGGTGGTAGACCACTTTCTTGGTCAACCGCACCCTTACCCCCTACTTAACCGACCACGTACTGTTTTAGGCCGTCGCGGGCTACGGACTGAATAAATAAATAGATCGCCCGACCCGCGGCAGAACGAACAATTTGCGTCTACCCGCACATTTGAGTAAGGGAACGAGTTACGCGCCTCTTTACAGTTCGGGACAAAATGGCCGACTTGCGAAAATTTTACTAGAAGATCATCGATGTAATGAGAGAAACGAAAAATGGAACTGAGAACTGTTCTCGATTGAATGATTGACGATGATTTTATGTCGATGTTAACATAACCCGACCAAATTATGTCGACATTATACTCGTATCGTCGAATATTTTTTGGATTTTTAAAAAAAAAGTACAAATTGTATCTGTTTGATTGATATGGGTCTTACGGGTTACCTACTTACCATATGATCGAAAATCAAAATATCGAACACTATTCATCGAACGGGCAAAAAATCGAACGTTCAAAATATCGAACGCTCAATACATCGATGAATAGATGTTTGAAAAGCTAAATAGGTAGATGTTTTTGCTCATGATGTAAAAAACTATGCAAAATAGTTATTTTCAATAAATTAATCATTCGACTGTTCGTTGCACTAAAAGTGCACCATTATGTCAAATGGGTGCACATTTAGTTGGGATACATTATCGAAACTGATTGTGTATCTAAATTTATTTATTTTTGAAGCATTAATGTGCATTGTAGATCTATATCGAAGGTAAATGCTAGTAATTTCATATCTTCATTGTTTATTTTGATCCGACGCATAAAACACCCAATTGATTTAATTTTATTACTTCTAAACAAAAGCTATTCTCAAAAAACTGGAATAATATCATTTTAGCAAATTACCTCTTGTATTTATTGAATCACAGTAATCTTTTTATTTAGTTGTTTATAAAATCGAATTTGTCGCTAACGCCAAAAGCGGCCGCTTTTAGCAATAATGTAGGTACAATACGAAAGAATGCCAGACTGGAATGAAAAGCAGTTAACTAACAGTGGTTCAATAAATACTAGAGTTATAGCTTAATTGGACAAAGCAGTAAATTTTTATCATTCTTCAATATTTGTTCCTTACTTATTCTATCTTTCAATCCCGTTAAAGTACCTAATTAAATATATGTATGGACAAAGGCTTCTACTTACGA
The DNA here is from genome assembly GCA_949315895.1 of Anania crocealis. Classification (NCBI taxonomy): domain Eukaryota; kingdom Metazoa; phylum Arthropoda; class Insecta; order Lepidoptera; family Crambidae; genus Anania; species Anania crocealis. The sequence continues at coordinate 20,237,313 of OX438861.1, forward strand.
TATACTTATTATTTATTATTACAATAGATTTATTATTTAATTATACACTGCACTTACCTCCTTTTCCTCCCTTTATTATACGATTCCCGTTCGGAACCTATTGTGATTTTACCTACCCTACTTAATTTGTACCTTCCAGTCTTTTGTTTTTGGAACAAAAGGATTAGAAACCCTTCAATAATTGCTGTTTTGGCAAGATTTCTATTGTACCTACAGACCAGTAATATTATTGACGTTGTTAAAACGTCTTAGCGAAAAGTATCGCTGTGTAACAAGTATTAAATTCCGGGTAGGTGCGTATATATGTAGGTACATAAATAACGGTCTATAATCATCCCACTGCAGGGCAATCATTCAAGTTACCACAGTAATGATGGATACAGGCATAATCACCACGGTAGATAGATAGATAGAATATTCTTTATTGCACACCAAACAAGATAAATTAAAAAACAATGTTTACAAAAAGATGTACAATTTAGATATTAAATACTTGATATATGAAAGAATAAAATGTGACAATGATGAGTAATTAACTTACTCAGATACTAATCAAAGCGAAAGAAAATGCGCATTAAGTCGTTTTTTAAAAATCGCTATTGATTCTGATTGCCTGACAGTCAGAGGTAGGGAGTTCCATAAGCGGATGGACTGTACAGAAAATGATTGTGAATAATATAGCTAGTTGAATGGGGTGGAAATGTCCATTTCTTTGTTTTCATTTAATTGTCTTGGCTTTATTTTTGATTAAAACGATTTCGTTTAAAATCAAAAATATGTGACCAGCTGACGGGTTCCTTAATCATACGAACAGCATAAGTGCACTATTCGATTTAGAGATTAGTGTTAGAAATTAGTAAGTAAGTAGGTACTTAGAACTCAACAGGTCTTCGAGTTCGATTATTCGGGCATTCGTTCGTTCGTCTCATGTTCGTAAATGCAGACGTGAAACAATGTGGCCTCATTTGTGGTGATAATGCAATCGTCTTCGTCCGCGTCAATTCCTGCCATCCTGCCAGCCAATCGAACCAATAGTTCCTGAGATTAGCGCGTTCAAACAAACAAACAATCTCTTCAGCTTTATAATATTATTGATTGTTTATATTGATTTATTTTATTTTGTAAATTTTATGAAATGTTCAATGCAATAATATCGCTATGAATAAAATGAAATGAATTGAATTGAATTAACTAGCTGTCCCCTGCCACGCTTCGCTGTGGCACTTTGTGATTGGATGGTTTTTGCTTTTTAATGTTTTTCATGTTTTCGCGGTCGCGGATAAACAGATAAAAACAATCCTTGATGCGGATTATATATCATGCTAAAAGTTCGGCTCGATCGGTGCAGAATTTTATGAGTTTTTGAAGCGTACACAAACCAACATACTTACATACACTCAAGCCTTTTTCCCGGAGGGGTAGGCAGAGATCACGTCTTTCCACTTGCTACGATCCTTACAAACTACTTTCGCTTCATCCACATTCATTAATCTTTTCATACACGCTCGCCGGTTTAGGGTACTCTTGACCTGAACTTTCTTTAGAACTTCCCCGATTTGATCAAGATAAGTTCGTCGAGGCCTTCCCCTTCCAACATTTCCATTCATACTCGTCATATATATCTTTTTAGTCAACCTGCTTTCATTCATCCTCTCAACATGTCCAAACATTTAAGCATTCCTTTTTCAATACTGGTCACTACATACTCTTTTACACCAAAATCGATCCCTTATCACACTATTTTTAATCCTGTCACTCAGATTGACTCCATACTTCTTAACGCTCTCATTTCCACTGCATTTATTCTGCTTTCATGTTTTCTCTGCCACACCCAACTTTCACTCCCATACATCAGTGTTGGAACCAACACCCCTCCATGCACAGCCAGGCGGGCCTTTTCGGAAACCTTCTGACTGCTCATAAAAGCGTGCAACGCTCCATTCACCATGTTGCCGGCATTTACTCTCCTTTCAATATCACTATTACACCTTCCATCCGCTGTAAACATTGATCCCAAATAAACAAACTCCTTCACTTGCTCCACTTTTTCATCTCCTATTAAAATGTTACACTCTGTCATGCTATCCTCCTTTTCAAAAACCATTGCATTTATACATAGTATTAGTATAGATGTGTGTATCTATACAGGGTGAAATTTTAACCACTTTCCAAAATTTTTATAGGCTTTCCGTATCGTATTTAGAGCCCATTTATGAAGTAAAAAATGTAATCAAGCTTTCAACCGAAAATATTTTTCGCAATATAGTTTTAAATTTTTACGGTCCTAGGCCTGATAAGGTATAAAGGGAAAATCAAAAACTTACGAATACTATCGTAATGAATAAATAAGATGCGAATCGCGTAAAAAAAGTGTTGCTAAACAGCCGTATCAAAAATTTAAGATTTTTTGCGGACATTTTCTAAGTGCTTTATCTTGACATTTTTGTACTGGGCTATACCAAAAGAAAAAATACGTCATTTGGTTTTTGTCTCGTAGATTAATATATTAAAATTTGGAAGGTGGTTAAAATTTCACCCTGTATAAAATAGTACTAGATACATAGTCCGATAAATAAATGACACTCAATGATTGACTTTGATTTTATGTCAGTGTCAACTTTATGGTTTTTATAACCCGGCCAAATTATGTCGACACGCATAGTTTGGATAATTTTATCTAATGTTATATCTTCGATTGATATACGAGTAGGTTATACCACAGATAATATAATACTAATTTGATTTGTCACCCATACAATTTAAAAAGTGTATCCTTGAAATTGAAATTCTGAAAATATTACTTAACTGTTTTTTTTATTTTGTATTAATGCACTCCTCATAACTTTAATTAAATATTATCAATGTTTGTTCGCTAAGGTTTGCTTGTACCAAATTATTATTTATAGTCTGTATTACTATGAGGATAATGGTGTTGGTTGCGTTATTATTTAAGTCGTCTTTCTATGAATGTTGTTGTATTATGTTTTATTGCGTAATTGTTTGTTATCCCAAACGAAAATAAAATAAAATACTACATACTAAATGTGCAACCTTATGCTAACATCTGTAAATGTTTCTTTCGGGTGTTAGGAGTGCACAACTTTTAACATTTAATGGAACTACGCTGGCTTACAGCGATAAGAATACCTATGCTTGAAAAGTTGGCGCTGTGCGGTAATGTCTCGGTAGCTTAATTGGACAAAGCACCGCGCCCGGTATGCATGGAGATGCGGGTTCGAGTCCCGCCTGAGACAAATAATTTTAATTTACATACTTAATATATTATAATTGCAATTAGGTTGCTAAAACGCCCCGCTGGTCTAGTGGTTTAAACACCGGGTCAAGATCTTGGGGTCCCAGGTTTGATCTCCGGGTCGGGCCACAAAAAGTTCATATCTCTTTTAATAATTAATTTATGAAAAAAAGGAAAACATAGAAACATGCTAATAGTGACTATAGATTTTTGAAATAAAAATGATTGCTCTACTGGCTTTATCCAGGGAGGAAACAGGGGACGTTTGTATGGAAAAACGGCCCTTGTGTTTCCTTTTAACAGTGATTTAATAAATACTAGAGGTAATTTGCTACAATTATACTAAAAAATCGTGATCGTAACAAAATCCACCTTTTGGAGAGGCCTGTTCATTAGTGATCTGCTGATTTCTGATGATTCTGACTCTGAGATACCTATGTGCCACGGAGAAAAATATCTAAATATATCAACGCCCGCTATCACAATTGTAAAAAAGTGTTAACTTAAAAAAAATATTTCTTATTTGCAGTTTATATGTATAAAGTATCTTTTTCTGTCCTGTAATTAAAAAGTATTAAATGCTATACTCGACAGTAACTTAGTGATACAATTACTGTAATAATAATTATATGTTTACCCAAGCCATATGATTGGAGTGACGCATTATTTGATAACAGACGTGACCTATGTTTTACATCTAGGTAAATATAAAACGAAAATGTGTTAAGACTGATTATCATACCTACTTATACCTACATATAATAAAGGCTAAAAGTAAAACTGTCTGTCCGACATATTTTCATGTTTTTAACCGACTGAATCTTATCAGATGTGGCCCGGCATAGGCCGTACGTAGGCGGTGCATGAAGGGCATCCTAAGGGAAACCCATACACAGCCAACATACGTTGCAAGGTACACCGCAGGTCATTTTAGTGGGTATGCTTGTCGGGCACCGACAAGAGAGTCCCACATAACTTACTGCTGCCCCTGTAGCAGTAGGTATGCGTAATGCAGTTTTCCTACGTAAAAAAAAAAGTTGGATTGTCATTGACGTTCAATTATGAACTGACGAAGTTAACAAACTTACGGTGACATCTCCACACTAAAATTTATCTGGTTCGGATCCTGGAAAGGACAAGGAACGGGTTTCATCATAAATCATTCCATCATCATTATCAGATCTTTTAAGTCTTTTAAGCGCTTTGGAACTTGCATTCTGTTAGCTTTTAAGATAATTGTAAATGCAAATAAATACACAGCAAAACGACGCCCACCGCTACACATAGGCCTCCTCTATGGATCTCCTCAACGATCGGTCCAATGCCACACGCTACCCGTATCCAGCAACTACTCGCCACCTTCATCAGATCGCGGGTCTACCTGTTGGGGGTCTACCTGTTGGGGGTCTACCTGTTGGGGGTCTACCTGGTGGGGGTCTACCTGGTGGGGGTCCAACTGGTAAGTTTCTACCTGGTGGGGGTCTACCTGTTGGGGGTCTACCCACAGACGTTCTGTGCGCGGTTCGATAGGTTCCTCCTACTATGTATCCCGCCAACTGCCATTTCAGCTCCGCAATTTCGAGCGATGTCAGTTATTTTAGTTCTAATACCACAGAAAAGATAATGCTTAAGTAACACCAAGCATTATTTTAGGGGTAAAGAAATCGTAACTGAATGTGTTTTTTAAATTAAATAGAGGTAGTTATTTCGAGCGAGTTCAACGAATTTTGCTAGGGAAGTTACTTAGACAAATAATAAATTAATAGAACATGACTGACACGCTCAAAATGACTCAACCGCTCCGTTGGTCTAGTGGTTTAAATACTGGGCCAAGATCTCGGGGTCCCAGGTTCGATTTCCGGGTCGGGCAACAAAAAGTTTCGAATTTTCAAACGTTGCTCGGGTTTGTGATCACCAACCCGCATTTAGCAAGCGTGGTGATTATGCCAATTCTCATCATTGCAGTGGTAACTTGAATTCAATGATGGAGGCCTTTCCCTGCAGTAGGATGATTATAGGCTGTTACTTTTATGACTGACACACTTTTCAGAGCTTTCAATGTACAACTCAAGCCAGCGGGTGTATCTCGCCAAAATTTGGTCTATTTTAATAGGTTATAATAACTGTTCGTAGCTATTATATGACGTAAAAGCATTAGATAAGATTTTTTCAAATTCTCTTATGGTAACAAAACTAACTAATCAAAATAAAACTTAGCACGAGCGAAGGCGCGGCTCAAAGCATGTAATAAATGATTAGGTAGTTAATATTATCTACTGTTGCTTCATTATTTACTTTCTGTTATTTATCTAAAAGCAACTGGATACTTTGTTCTTGTAGATTTAAGTATTGAGATATTATAAGGTATGTTAGAAAATAACGATCGGACTTTGACATGATCGCCACGCTTGGCAACCGTGGTTGGCGATTAGTTTGGCCAATGGTAGAAAGATGGCGCGGATGCTCTCTTCTGGCGGTACCTACTCCTTTACACCTTACCTTACCTTTAAGGATTTTGTTTTGTTTTATAAACAATGCGCTTGCTCTTGACTACATACTTAACTCTACGGTTAAGAAGAAGCCTAAGATCGAGCGAGCTTACCCAGAGGTAGTGGTTCTCCCACACACCAGCGGAATACAGAAAAACTGTTTGGCGCTGGATTCCGGCAGGAGAGTGGTAGCAAAATCTTTTGCGATCACTGGTGAAAGGAGATGTCCCAAATTGTATGGAGGCCAGGCCCAGAACCTGTACACCCCACCAAAAGATAGACCAATACACCTACAAGATTTTGTTATTATCCAATTCTTTTAAAATGGCTTCGTTAAGTGGTTCAAATTAAGAGTTAAGTAAGAAAATAGCAATACAAAACAAAACCATCATGGCGGAAGATGACATTTTGATGAAGTCCGTCAGTTTTGGTAGTTTCAAAATCGCGCATCTAGGAGTCGAGTGCCATCGCTTGCTGTAGTAACAACAAATATTATGAAAGTAATGTGTCCATTAATACCAAATCCAGAAATCCAAAATGAGGTCGTTATAATGAACTACATTTAAAACGCGACAAGCAGAACAAAAACTTGAAGTGAATGATTATGCCAAAGTGACAAGTGGTATCTGACAGCTACTGACATTTAAAGTTTTTTTAGATTGACGCCATCTTGGAATGCCTATGAAGTTTGATAAATTATTCGATCTTGTTTATTTTTGAACCACTAAATTATATGTTATATAAATTTATATGTATTTTTCCCAGAATCAATAAATTTTTCTTGTTTTTTGTAAATGGTGTACTATGTCTGGGCCTATTATGGGACATCTCCTTTTGACATCGTCTAATTTCTGGAATATAGTCTTACTAACATTTAAAAAAATATTTCTTGAACGATAGAGTGCATTTTTCAAAAAATGATTCTTTAAATGATTTGCTTTTCATTGGACGTGACTGTACTACTAAAATATGATATTATTAAACTCGACATAAAGGTAATAATAGCGTGGTAAAGCAACTCGACATAAAGGGAATAGAAGAGCGACAGAAAACTTAGCTTGACATAGGGGTAATAGAAGCGAGACAACGTTTTTGGCTCGACATAACGGGACTCGACATAAAGGGAATAAATCATCCAGGGCAGCCTCTGACTAACCTACCACCCCGCAGAGGGATCTGTTAGCCGTCATCATTGGTTAGAAAAACCAAAGATGCCGTTGCCCAGGGTGGACCACTAGGAGCTAGATCACACCACCACCAAAAGGTGCTATGCTATTTAATTCACTAGAGCGACATGGCGCAGGTTAATTCTAGCTTTTTTTCTTGGGGTCTTAGGAAATTAAAATTTTTAGCGGGAATCAATAAATCTTTAAATTTAATACACTTAGAAATGAAGAGGCTCTTAAAAAAGGACACCTACTTTTCGCAAAACGTTTGAAGTGTTCTCTAATCATCGGTTTTTGTTTTGTCGTAAACTTTTCATCGATGTTTCTATATAACGTAACATGACAGAAGAAACAAAATTCTTTGCAATCTTTCGCAACAACGCAAGTAAGCAACATGTGAATTATAGTGACATTTGACGGTCTATTTAAAGCACAATTACTATTAGATACCTACGTACAATAAGTTATGTTAGGTACTGTGCGACTTTTTGCCTCAGATCATTCAGATCTCTAGAAAAGCAGTCGCAGCATTCAATAATGTACTTATTTGGTATTTTTGTAATACCTTCATTGCGACAAGATCTTTCAATATTTAACTAGTATGTAAGTTTAGCTGGTTTAACAAAACGTTTCGTTTTGTTAACCCTTGAAGGTATGTTACAAAATTTCACTCACTGAGGCTGCCGGATTTCTCTAGGTGGCTTTCGGGCTTCTACCGTGGTTCCAAGGTATATGGGGGGGATTTGGCATGCCTGGTGGGTTCTGGGCTTTTATCGCGTCGCACGTACCCTGCGTTGGGGTCCCGCTGAAAATCAGCGTCGTGATGGCCACGCCTGTCACGACTAATGCTGAGCAGGGACCTTTTTTGACACCTTTATTTAAGCTTAGTTTTTAAACAATGTGCTGTGTTTCGTTCTTGTATTATCTGTGTCAAAATAAATAATTCTTTCTTTCTTTCTTCTTTAATTTGCATTGTTAACTCATGAAGTGCCGATAAGCAAAGTAACTTATGACATTTTTTTATTATTCCTAACTGGGCCTTGCAACTGTTGCAACCAAGACTTCAGAGTGATGAGACTTTAAAAGAAATATAAGTAAATTTACAATAAAAAAAAACGTTTTACTAGTTGTGTCATAAGGTAAAATGCTTGTTTTGGAGTTAGATGCTGTTTCAATACATCCAAAAAGGTAGGCCCTTTATATTCTTTTCAATTATTCAAAAATATTTTATATTCTTCATCTATTAAGCCATATCCAATTCATTTTTCTAAAGTGCAAATGTAACGTCTGTCTGTTCTGTTAGGTTTCACACCTTAACCGCTCAACCGATATAGATGAAATTTGGTATGGAGTTAGTTTGATACTCTGGAAAAACATGGATTCCTTTTAATCCCTCGATCGTGAGTTATTCCAGACACAATTGAAATCAATTGTTATCGCGGCACGCGCGTGCCTCCTGGGGGTTGAGGGATTAATACGAAAAGCGTTTTTAGAAAGGATGAAAAAGTTGATCGAAGTTTATTCGAGGTTTTGTTAATTTGTTATTTTAACAAGTAGGTACTATAGAGATAGCAATTGGGAAATTTTAAGTGATTACCATCGATAGCGATATAATATACTAGACTTGAATAAATCACGAAAATTATTTTTTAATATCCTTTAAAAGTACCGTTTGATAAATACGTACGTGTAAATTTATATTATTGGCAATACGGAACAATATCAATCGCCATAAATTTTTCTACCATCGCATAAACAAATCAATTGTCTGCCAATAAAAAAACTCTGTAATGATTCAAATTGGAACAATACTTAACAACGCGTACCAACTGTAAGAAATAAATATGCTACTAATTCCATGGCTTACAAAAATAAATACGTTCACAGGTTTACGCCAACCGCTGTTTGGGCAATGTTATCTTAAATTCAACCTTGCCTAGAAACCTTCTTTCTTAAGTCTAAAAAAAACGATTTCAGAACCAAAATGTAAGGGTACTATACCTTTTTTATAATTCCAAATACAAAAACATATCACGCACGTCACTACAACACAAATTAAACAAACACTTCCAATTGATAAATTAACTGTTTCAATCACGGACGCACCGCGCCAATTTCAATAGTATTCATTGTACGAATAATCGTCATTTTTTACATTATATCGTAGAGGTTTTTTCATTTCAAAAACACATGTATTGCGGAGAATTTTCGAATGATACGACACGACGTGTCCTCCCATCCGCCCACAGGCTCTTACTGAATCCAGTGTTGCTTTCAGTAAATCTATAAGAGAAAATACACAATCATGCTGTCCTTTATTGTGCGAACAGCGCTATACGCCCTTCTCTGTCATTATCTGATTTCGGGAGGTAGAGAATTGCTCGCGTTTCACGTGAAATGGAACGTTGTTTTTCCATGTGACAGATAATTTCGCGCGCTTTTTTGACGTGGTTAACAACAAGTGGGTTTTTCATCATAATATTGCGCGGGAAGCGATACAATGATAGTCCTCGTTTCTTAATTTTGTACATTAGTACAATGCATGCGCCATTATTGTTGCTAGGTAAGATCAAAGAAACCAGTAGAAATGAGTAGAAAATAAACCACTTCATCTAATTTCTATTAATATTCCCGTGAAAATACCTTGGATAGGTAATTAATCCTCGCATTTCAATGAGTTAGGTTAGGTTATATTATTATCCATTTGGTGTACATATACAATTCCTTGTTTTTTTTTCTAATGGGTCTGATGGGATTTGAATTCTCAAATTTCCGCATACCGGGTGACTGCTTTCACTAGGGTTAGGGTCACTTAGGGTTATCATTCATCAGGATTTTTCCTGACATGTCAGAAATATTTGGTCCCTGTCAGTCCCTGTCGGCTTAATGGTAAAGCGCCGCGCCCGGCATGCCAGGAGATGTGGGTTCGAGTCCCACCTGAGACATATTTTTTTTTAAGTTTAAATACGGATATTGTAATTGCAATTAAATGCTTAAATCTTATTACAAAGGAAGTGTTAGTTACACCACTTATAACTCGAGAAATGCCGGACCGATTAATATAATTTTTGTGTTATGCATTTGTCTGCGTCGGGAATAGGATAATAAATAATAAAAACGTTGGAAAGTTAACGTTTAAAAAAATGAAGAAAATATATTTCGGGATATTTTTCTCCAACGACGCCATATTTGATAACAATGATATTTGAGACGTCAAAATGAAATATGATTCTGAGGCGATACGAAGTTCGCGGGGTCCACTAGTATCTCATAAAGTATTTAAAGCGCTAAATAACCCGACAACTAAAACTGTCATAAATCGAAAAAAGGCAAGAAGCATTATATTTATATTAGGATAAGCTTTTTGTAACACCCCATATTGGTATAGTGCAGGGGTCGGCAACCTTATGGAAGGCTAGGGCCATAAGATGGCGAAATGAACAAATGGCGGGCCGCACTTGTAGGTAATATTTAAAATGTATAATTGGTATTATAGAAAAAAAATACAAAAAAAAGTGATGTCTGAGATCCTAAATGCAGGCTATTTCTTGTATGTTAGCTGTCATATTTGTAGTTGCAATTCGTAGAATGGCACTCAAGTTCTTATCATGGTTCGTTCATTCATTTAATTTGATATTTACAGCTCATTTACAAAACATATACGGGGCCTCAAGTAAGAAGTCCGCGGGCCGCGGTTTGCCGACCCCGGGTATAGTGGTTTACGTACCTACCGAACCGAGGTCTCGGGGTCTTGCGTCAATCCTGGGTCGGGCAACGATTATGTTTCTGGCGCAAAATATATAATAATATGCAATAGATGCATTTTTTATGAAAATTAAACATAAGTAAAAAAATCGTACCTAATCATTTAGGTAGGACTAAAGTCTGCTTTTAGATGAATAGCAATGCGTCACGAACATAAATTGTTGCTAAGATTACTTATAATATTTGAGCGTAACTATTTTGCCGTGAAATCCAGTGTTTTTATTAAGTACTAGCTGTTCCCCGCGACTTCGTCTGCGTCAATTTCCGTTATTATGATCGCGATTATTTTTGCAACATTTTTCACACATGCTTCGCTCCTTTTGGTTGCAGCGTGATGTTATATAGCCTAAAGCCTTCCTCGATAAATGGACTATCCAACACAAAAATAATTTTTCAAATCGGACCAGTACTTCCTGAGATTAGCGCGTACAAACAAACAAACAAACTCTTCAGCTTTGTAATATTAGTATAGATTATTCGGATTTATTTTGTATACAAAAGGATTGACTTGCAGCTAAATACAACAGTTATTTTAAGATATCAAATTAAATGTTCATATACCTATCTAAATATTCACGAGAGTTTTGCAAGCTACTGTACCTACCTTTTATAGACTACACGGAACGTTGCTTAGGAACCGCGCGCGTACGTCTACGGTCTAGCTAGCTTACGCGAGCAAAAGTAAGCTTTATTTCTATTTCGTAAATGTAATAGAATTGAACCCTACAAAATGTTTATCAGTTATAGAAACTAACATTAAAGTTATTAGATTGTTTTCAAATCACCTCCTGTTCCTGTTCCTCCCCAGACTTCCTCTGGGGTTATGTACAATACATAGAAAACACTTAGACCAGTACAAACAAATAAATATTTGTACTACTTAATAATGTTACGCTGAATATCAGTAAGACATGTTGTTACCTACTAATAATAATAATATGTACAGTTGGTAGGTACTGTGTGATATCTGTGTGATAGATAACGGACAGTCGTAACACAGATGGAGTTTATGCAGTGGCGTAGCGTATGTGCGTGTGGTCTGAGGGCCACTTACTCAGAATTCTTTGAAACTTGCTCAGGATTTAGTGAACACTCCAAAAGAAATGTAAAAGTTGGAACCAGAATTTGTGAAAATCAAATAAGAGAGATATGGACTTCAAAGATGGGCCCTCAGTCCTCACATAGAGGATTGAGGGCCCACTTATACGGCTTGTACTGGATAAACTAAGGGCACTACAGAAAAAGTCTTTACGTCACAATTTAAGCTAACGCCAAACAAAATTTGTTAAAACAAGATATTATAAAAAACATTGTATTTTTTTGAATTATTTCGTTCAAAATGGGCCCTCAGATGGAAATTTTGTACTCTAATAGTAATTAATCCATTAACTTGTGCAAACTCTTTGAAATATTATATTTTAGTGCATAAACTGAGATATTTTGTGATAGCAATAGCACATCACGGCATCATGCTGGTTAAATATTATCACCTTCTTAAAATTTGGGCCCTCAGTTCTCCACTTTTTGTTTTCGCTTTAATACTCTTAACGTATTATAGATAATACGAGTACAAACACAAATTAATGTCTTTTTATAATAAAAAATGTGCTTTTTCTGTAGTGCCCTTAGTTTATCCGGTACAAGCCGTACAAGTGGGCCCTCAATCCTCTATGTGAGGACTGAGGGCCCAACTTTGAAGTCCATATCTCTCTTATTTGATTTTCACAAATTCTGGTTCCAACTTTCACATTTCTTTTAGAATGTTCACTAAATCCTGAGCAAGTTTCGAAGAATTCTGAGAGAATGGCCCTCAGACCACACGCACATGCGTAGCGTGGGGGGTGCAGAGGGGGCCATGGCCCCGGGCGCCATACGAAAGGGGGCGGAAAATAAAGAATTTTTTTTTGGATCATGCAACCAGAAATGTCAAAGCAGATTTATTGTACGATATGCGGTCAGTCAAGTCTGCCTTTTAGCGAAGACATGTACCTACCCTATACCACAGATAAGATAATACTAAAGTCCTATAATACAATCGACTTTGAACTCACGGATCAGATTGCCACATGTAATTGCAATCTAACCTTCCTTTTTAAACGTTTAGCGTAGTTAGTTTTCTTAAGTCAGCTCAACAGCAAGCCCGTTTAGAATGTTTAGTTAGACGTGCTTGATAATTTTTGGATGTTGAAAGTATTTCATCCCGGACAGTGTTCATCTTGAGATATTGATGGATCTCATTATATTGATCTAAGAATCATACTTTGGATCCGTTGCAGAATTGAGATACTACTAGGAATACCCCAGAGCTGTATTTCGTAAAACCAATAAGGATAGGATTAGGAACATCACTAAAATATTACATTGCATGATTAAGAAAAAAATACTTATTTCAAATCACGTCCGCAATATGACGTATCGAAAGCGAAACGAAAAAAAACTGCGGAAAACAGCGTAAGGTATTAGAAGAAAATAGAGCTGAATTTGTAGACGGAGCTCTACAATATGCTAAAAGTTAATGTGAAGAACTTGGAATTTCTTTAAGACAAATCAGGAGGAAGCATATTTTTGGCGATGCCGCGATGGATCTGTAGACGTTGCACGTTGGGTTATCGTTCAAAAACGAACTGAGGCGAACAATGTTCACTTCAGTAGACAGAGTAACTGATGAAATTTGTGAACGGTTCCAACAGCTGCAAAATCTAGCGCAGTAATGCTAGGCTCGGAAGAACTTAACCTAGATCAAGCTCCTCGGAAAATAAATACAGAAGAGTTCCAACATGAGCGCGCGTCTACGGGTTGGAATAAATACTTCAATACTTGTTATTATTATTTATTGTCATATATATACGAGGGCGGATCAATAAGTCCGTGACTTTTTGAATTTCTGACCTCTTTACTGAAAAAGCAACACTACTCCTGTCAACAGGTATCTATTAGTTGATTCCTATCAAAATTTGAACTTGCTGCGTCAGTTAGTTTGTGTTTGACAGCTATTTTTATCAGACTACCCAGTAACTTGAGGAAAAAATGGAAAAAGGTGAATTTCGTGTGCTTATTAAGCATTATTTTTTGCGAAAAAAAACCATTACCGAGACCAAGGCTAAGCTTGATAAATACTATGGGGACTCTGCACCATCGATTTCAATGGTAAAAAAGTGGTTTACTGAATTTCGTTGTGGCCGTAAAAGCACTGAAGATGCCGAACGTCCTGGACGCCCAGTTGAGGTCTCTACACCCGAAACAATCGAAAAAATTCACGATATGGTGTTGGCCGACCGAAGATTGAAAGTGCAAGAGATTGTGGAAGCCGTAGGGATCTCGCATGGCTCAGTGGTTTCAATTTTAAAAGATCAATTGGGCATGAGAAAGCTTTCCGCAAGATGGGTGCCGCGTTTGCTCACAGTCGACCACAAACGCAATCGTGTAACAACTTCACAGGAAGGTTTGGCGTTGTTTAATTGCAATATGGAGGAGTTTTTGCGCCGTTTTGTAACCATGGACGAAACATGGATCCATCACAACACACCAGAGACCAAACAACAGTCAAAACAGTGGGTTTCTAAGGGTGAATCGGCGCCAAAGAAGGCCAAGGCGGGTTTGTCAGCCAATAAAGTTATGGCGACTGTTTTTTGGGATGCACGTGGGATAATCCACATTGACTACCTTCAAGAGGGAAGAACAATCAATGGGGAATATTATGCCAACTTATTGGACCGCTTCAATGACGATTTGAATAAAAACCGACCTCATTTGGACAAGAAAAAAGTTCTTTTCCACCAAGACAATGCAAGGGTGCACACATGTGCAGTTGCCATGGCAAAAATCCATGAATTGGGCTATGAATTGCTCCCTCATCCACCCTATTCTCCAGATTTGGCTCCGAGTGACTACTTTTTGTTCCCAAACCTGAAGAATAGCTTGGTGGAAAAAGATTTGACTCCAATGATGAAGTCATCTCGCAAACAAAGGCCTATTTTGAGGACCTCGACAAATCATATTTTTTGGAAGGGATAAAAAAATTGGAGAAGCGTTGGACAAAGTGTATAGAGCTCAAGGGAGACTACGTTGAAAAATAAAATGATTTGTTTATCAAAAAATCTGTGTTTTATTCCAAAAGTCACGGACTTATTGACCCGCCCTCGTACTTAGCGTTACATGATAAAGTTTAGACATTTCGGAAAAATGAATTTCCTGTGTGTTTCTTGCACCATTGCTTCGCTTAAAAGTATTTTCATTCTGAAGCAGTGCGTGGTACTTTATTTCGACTTGATAAGATATACGATGTAAGTACATTAGATTCATTCAATATAATATTTAAACTTTAAATGGCTTAAAATTAAAATAGGGGGCGGCGGATTTCCGCTCGGCCCCGGGTGGCGAAAAGCCACGCTACGCCACTGAGTTTATGTTCCATCATACGTAGGTATTGATGATAATAATATTTTGAAAAAATGTTAAAATCATAGATTTAATACGGTTTACTAAATCTATGTTTTTAATCGTACTGTTTTAAAATATTCATGCTACAATCGACTACGAATATGCAATGATTTAAAAGTCATCCTGTATATTTGCTCTAAGTTTTTTCATTTAAGTTTTAAAGAAAAAAGAATCAATATTTTATTAAATAAATCAAACTTTCACATTTCGTCAAAATCCATGAACAACTTCAAAGCAAACGGTAGCCTTGTCTAATACTGGGTTTATTTATATCTTGAAACTCTATTGTCGATGGTAGATAGTCCTAGAGATAAGTATGGCGAATGCGATTTTCAACAATGCTGCTTGGTTGGTAAGGCAGCATTATGGCTTTAATTAAAAGATAATTATGATTCATTTTATATCTGTTGAGTTGAGTCCTAGAGATAAGTATGGCGAATACGATTTTCAACAATGCTGCATGGTTGGTAAGGCAGCATTATGGCATGAATTAAAAGATCATTATGATTCATTTTATATCTGTTGAGTTAACTCTCTGACCTCTGAGTCTAGTATTCATAACGAATTATGTATAAGGGGACTACTAGAGCCAGCTATGTGCTGCCCCCAATAAATTTAATTTTATTACTTCTAAACAAAATCAATTCTCAAAAAACTAGAACAATATTACTTCTGGTATTTACTGAATCACACTTAACTGCTGTTAACCGCTTTTGTCGTTAGCGACAAATTCGGCTTAAACAACTAGATGAAAAGTTTACCGACTGTGGTTCAATAAACACTAGATGTAATTTGCTAAGTTATTACTTTCTAGTTTTTTGAGGATTGGTTTTGTTTAGAAGTAATAAAATTAAATCAATCCGGTTGCAAAAGTTGCACTGATGAGACTTCAAGCCATAAACTTTGACTTAACGAACGTCTAATCTAACGAATAAAAAAAAACAGTACTTAACTGTTTTCTCAGAAATAGGCTTAGGTACACCTTGACACATTTACTGTTGTCTCCTAGGGCCTTTTCATGTGAATCCTAAGCATTATTCTAAATTCATATTTATAATATTGGTAAGAAGTAAGCTCTTACCAATATTATAAATATGAAAGTTTGGCTAGGTGTTTGTTACTAAATCACGCCAACAGAACTGAACTGAAGCTGAACAGATCTAGATATAATTTGGCGTAAAGATAGATTAAAGGCTGGATGGAATAGCACATAGGCTACTATTTATTACGAAAATAAGAACAGTTCTCGTGTTAGACTACCGAATCACACGCGTAAAAAGTCGCGGGCAAAAGCTAGTTTAAACTCTAGTTGAATTTATTTTAATTGTTATGCATATTGATAGAATAAATCATCAAAACAATCTAGATTACGGTTAGCCCTTAGGCAATTGCTGAATTAAACAGTTGTTTAGACTTTTTTTAATTTAGTAAAACAAACAATATTGAGAAAAATGTAAGTATATAATTATATTGAATTGTCAGTCTTTCTCTCTGACTAAACTGCACTGACGTCATCACAGTGTCCAGTTCTGATCGGCCATTCTGCATACAAATCGCAACCCGCAACGCAAGTCATTAGGGCAGGGTTGCCAATTAAGTAAGTACTGATTTCCCCGATTTCTCGAATCCGTAACAAATTCCGTAAAAATATACTCTAAAAACACTTTGAAAGGTAAAAAATTGTAAAATTATATTTGAATGTAGATACCGCTTTGGCAAAAATAGTTTGTGATAAACTGACTGACTGATATAAATTATAAGAACAGTTGATAAGTTGATTGTTGACATTATGTATGAGATCCAAGTGATTTTTAGCAAGCTCTATAACAGTTCACTTTAATGCAAAAAAACAATTTCGCCTATCGCAGCTTTTTCAACATTTTGAAAAAGAAAAGTTAGTAATGTACAAACGCAAAGCCGTTAGTCATTTATTGAATAAAAAAGACGTGTGGCACTCGGAGACTTCCGCGGTAAAGCTATTGCATAGCATTTTTTATCAACTTATGCAATTATAAAACTAAAAAGTATCACCGCTGTGCCGGTCGGAGTGGGGGGTGTTAGTTTATTTTCGTTACGGTATTTCTGGCTTCGGTCTCCACGCTCAAGGCCCGCGATAGAAGCTATGCAATAGCTTAATAAAATTGTAAGATGATAAAGTGTTCTAAGCACTGTATTTTGGAGCTGGCTGGGTGTATTTAATTATAGGGAGATTGCAAATCTGCATCTGGCATCCCCAGTCAGGAAATCAGTCAACTAGTGATGCTTGAATCGATAATTCAAATACAAGTAATCGAATAAATAAAGAATAAAATTACCTAAGTGTTTCTAGCATTGAAAACAGAAAAGCTGTTTTTTTATTTGTAAGGCTTGGCTTCGCTTTAGCTTAGGCAACAGGAAAACAACGAATCACTTACATACATAATAATTTCCTTTACTTTATTAAATTTTAAATAAATGCTCCAGTAATTAAATTAATAACAAAAACCAGCTTCATAAGCTTAGCCATATTCTTAGTCTCAAATGAATGTAAAACCGTAATAACAAAAAAATGACGGATTACACACCAATACTTTTAAATTTAGACTCAATTCGCAAAACGTGTTTGTGTAAAAAACTGGATTCGTATTTATAATAATATGCTTGTATGTATGCTTAACCTCTTATCATCAAAATCGTTCATTTTTTTTTTGTTGTTTAATTATCGATATCGCACAATAATCGATCAACAATGTTAATCGATTACGCTAATCACTAGTTAGTAACAGCCGGAATTTCGGAATAATACTCAACAATACACTCACTTCACTTTAGTCGTGAAGTCATCGCGGGACAAGCGAGTGTATTGCATTTCGCAAAAGTAGCTTCGCTAGAAATAAACATTGTCCGGCATTTGAGTTTAAAAAGTGCTGTTTCCCTGTTAAGTAATTGTATCGGCAAAAGGTATTTACATTTTTTTTTTATTTCATATTTCACATAAACAAATACATTGATGATAAAACTTCAATACACTTTCGGACAAGTACTAGTTTATCGCATTCGCAATACTTACTTTAAAGTTAATCCGTGGCTTATCTAAGAGTTATTTATTTTAGTGGACAACAAATAAATTATAGTTAGATATGCCTTAGTTATTATTGGCCACATAAACATAGGTTTGTATCAGTTGTGCAAGTTAGTAGAGTTTTAGCATGCTTTTTGCCGGGCGCCATTTTTTTTTGCAATTCGGTATTGCAAGTTGCAATGCAAAGCAGTCTTGGCGGGAAATGTGACAGGTGTGTTTTTTTCTCTTTGGCTTGCACGACAGTATTATCTCGGCTTGTTTCTTTTGATCACTATTTTCATTATTGGAATTTTAATGTTTCACCATCTATTTAGTTTTAAGCTTATTATTATTTCTTGTATAAATACTTGTTTGAAATTGTGTATCTCAGATGCACTGTTTAAACCAAATTTAAATCTAGGGGAACCCGGCTAAGGATGATCGGTCGATCATTAGGTTTTAGACTCAATTGTTTCTTTTTTGTTCTATTGGAAAACCTTATCGGACAAGCAGTTTAAAATGTACCTATCAATTCATTGATAGTTTGAATAATAATAACTTTACAAATTAGTAGGTAGGTACATTGTTTTTTTTATTGGTTTATTGAAATGCTATATGAGAATTACGTCTGTTAATCCATTTTTTTCTAAGAAATGTATTTTATAAGCAGCCAGTTAGCTGAGGTTGATAGCTTTTGCCTTTGTGGTTTTCGCAGAAGAACTGTGGCTGTGACGCGCTAACTGCCGCTACTGCGTTAGTCTTAAAATGTAAATGGTGCCAAATATTTTGTTCATTAAGGGGATTAGGTGAGCTAAGTGCTGCCCCCAATTGATTTAATTTTTTTACTTCTAAACAAAAGCTTTTCTAAAAAAACTGGAATAATAGCAATTCAGCAAATTACCTCTAGTATTAATTGAACCACTGTTAACTGCTTTTCCTTCTGGCATTTTTTCGTATTGTAGATTATTGCTAAAACGGCCGCTTTTGGCGTTAGCGACAGATTCGACTTTATAAACAACTAAATAAGTTTAAGTTTACTTTTATTCAATAAATACTAGAGGTAATTATATATATTATAATTCCAGTTTTTTGAGAATAGCTTTTGTTTAGAAGTAATAAAATTAAATCAATTGGGGGCAGCACTTAGCTCACTTAATCCCTTTAAAACGTATCGTAGGTACTCAAAACTAGTCGCACATGGACAATGCAAAAATTTCCTCGTCTGCCATATACAACTGACATTATTTAAAGTGCGCCGGCAAAGAAAGTCAATTAAGCAATGGATTAATTGACTTTCTTTGCCGGCGCACTTTATAGTTTTAAACTTATTGAAGTTTTACTAGCTTTAAATATGTATCACGTTTGGTGAACTTTGCTATCAAGTTTAACAAGAGTCCCCTTGAAGTCAACCAACTACGCACGACGTGTTCGTACTCATCTTCACTATCATTTGTAACAAGAATAAAATAGACATGAAAAAATTCGCACTTACAATATTTCTTCTGTTACAGGGGGTTCTAAGCAAAAATGCCTAGTCCTGACAGCAGCCCCTCAACTGGCGCAACAAAAAGAAGATCTAATGACAACAGCCCCTCAACCAGCGGAACAAAAAGAAAATCTAATGAAAATAATGAACGGTCACCTAAAGTTTATAAAACTCCCAATGATGGAAGTCCAGAAACTAATCAAAACAACATGGTAACTGTTAATCTTATACAAACAGCTTTTGAAGGCCAAACTTCTACTTTCCGGATAACCGTCGATTCCATTGATGAGGAAATATTAGACCCCCAAACCATACTTCGCAGAACAGAGGCGGCAGTTCAAAGGATAATCATCAAACAATTAAGAAAGCTAGGAGTTTTAAGAGTTTTCCTTAGTCTTCACGGGTGTTTTGTGGACAACCAATACAACGAATTTGACATAAGTGACACCGCTGCTATAAATGAGGTAGAATCCGTAGAAGCTCTACTTCAATCTGTAAGAGATGTCATTGTCACGAAATTTTACACTTTTGATCAAGAAAACGAAGGCGATAAAGAAATACTGTACCTCGACCTTCACATAAACAGACATATACTGACTGATAATATGTTTGTGAGTGTTCCATTTCACTTTAAAAACTACTTAGTCAATGTGGACAGTAGGGATTTTTCTGAACAAAGTTTCAAATGGGCAGTACTTGCTGCTCTCCATCCGGAGATTTATAATCCCCATGATTATACTCTCGAACAATACGCTGATGAACTTATTTTGACGGACATTGAACATCCAGTAAAATTACATGACATTCCAAAAATAGAAGAAATGAACGACATCAGTTTTAACGTTTTCATTACGAAATACAATTATGTGCCAAATAGGCGAGAGGAAGTTGAAGGTCCAGTGTTTCATACTACACGTCGTAGAAGTAAGCACTTTAATTTATTGCTTCTTCATGATGGTTCTAGTGATCATTATTGTTATATCAAAGACCTGAGAGGTTTAGTAAATTCGAATGAAAAAGGCACTATTTGTGATGGTTGCTTAAGCTTTTTTAAAAAAGGGGCTCTTCAGCAACATCAGAAAAGTGAATGCTTAAGAATAAAAACCGTTATAGTACCAGATGATAAAAAAATTATGAAGTGTGTAGCTAATGACGACCTGGTAAAAATGCCAATTGTAGTTTACGCTGATTTTGAAGCATTTTTGGAACCAACAAACGATTCAACAACGAAAAAAAGAAAGCAACTAAAAGAAACTTACACGAAAAATGTTAGCAAGCATGTTCCATACAGCTTTGCTTATTACATTAAATGTTCCGACGAAGAAGACTTGTCTCGATTAAGAACGTATCATGGACTGGATTGTGCTGAAAAGATGATACGCATGTTACACGCTGATGTAGTTGATATATGTAATCACATTGATGATGTATCAGTTATACCAGTGTTTTTCCACAACTTTTCGAATTACGATGGTCATTTCATATGCCGTGTATTGAATACTGTGCCTGGCCGTATTAATGGGTTAGGATCTAAACACAATTTTATAGCAATTCATAAAACACTGTCAGTTGATAATCAGAAAGACATCCAGTTGCGATTTCTTGATTCCTTAAAATTTATGAAAGGATCCCTCGAGAGTTTAGCAAAAAATCTAGACAAGGAAAAGTTTATTGAAGGGCGAAAGCATTGGAAAAATGATGAAAAATTTGAATTGATGATTCAAAAAGGTTCGTTTCCATATGAATACATCGAATCTATGGAACATTTGGAAGAGACGTCCTTACCACCCAAAGAAATGTTTTATAGCAGTGTTAAAGACACACATATTGCTGAAGAGGAATACCAAAGAGCTTTAAGAGTTTGGGATCTATTTAGATGTCAAAGAATTCGAGATTATTCCAAACTTTATTTGAAATCTGATGTCTTGATTCTAGCTGACCTATTTGAAAACTTGAGGCGTATTTGTATTGATGCTTACAATTTAGATCCGGCTGAGTATTATACTATTAATACGTTAAGTTGGGATGCCATGCTGCAGAAGACTGGTATTGAGCTGGAGCTCTTGACTGATGTTGAAATGCTGACTTTCATAAACAAGGCTAAAAGAAGTGGCATCGCACACTGTACAAAGAGACATGCCATTGCCAATAACGAAAAAATTCCGGAGACTTATGACGAAAACATAAAAGATAACTTCATTATGTACTACGATGCCAACAATTTGTATGGCTGGGCGATGTCCCAACCTTTGCCGTACGGTGGTTTTAACTGGGTCAAAGATTGCTCATTGGAATGGGTCAAAGCCAACATAACAAATAACTTATCTCTTGACTCAAATACTGGCTATTTCCTCGAAGTCGATCTTAAATACCCAGAAGACTTACATGACTGGCATGCTGACCTCCCATTTTGTCCAGAAAAGAAAAGCATACCAAACTGTGACGGCGAAAAATTAGTCACAGACCTTACATCTAAAAAAAATTACATTTTACACCACTCATACCTAAAGCAATGTCTTAAGCAAGGATTGATTTTGAAGAAAGTTCACCGCGTGCTGAGTTTCAAACAAAGTCCGTGGCTTAAATCGTACATCGATTATAACACTGAGAGAAGAATAGCGGCAACAACCTCCATAGACAAAGATTTTTACAAACTTATGAACAATACTATATTCGGGAAGTCAATACAAAACGACCAAAAATATTTCGACTTGCAAGTCGTTGATCACTGGTTCAAAAGTGGTTTGAAACATGGTGGCCATAGCATAATGGGGAGGGCTGACTATCATAGCCATGCTGTGATTTCAGAAAAACTTGTGGCGATACAACTACGTAAAACAAAACGTCAGTTTAATATGCCAATTTATCTTGGTGTCAGTGTTTATGACTTGTCTAAGGCTCACATGTACAATTTTCATTACAATGTAATGAAAAAGAGATATGGAAGTGATATTAAACTTCTTTACACGGACACAGACTCCCTAATATATCAAATTTATACAGAGGATTATTATACTGAAATGTCCGACATTTTAGATGATCATTTCGATACTTCTGACTATCCTGAAGACAGTCTGTTCCACTCACAACAGAATAAAAAAATTGTGGGTTTCTTTAAAGATGAACTGAAAGGTTCCGTGATTCGAGAATTCGTAGCTCTTCGACCCAAAGTTTATATGGTAGAAGCAGAAAACAAATCCATATTCAAAGCTGCAGGGGTCCCAAAGGATTTCCAGAAATTCACAAAGGAAGATTACAAAAAATGTTTGTACAAACAAAAGAAGATATATAAAGAGATGACCAGAATAAAACCAGTCGGGTATGACATATATACGCAAAAGTACAGAAAGGTCGTTTTAAGTCCTGCATACACTAATAGGCATGTATTAGACAATTTTGTAGATACTGTACCGTTTGGTCATTACAGTTTGATTGAGACTTAACGGTGTAAAGATATAAGTTTCCTTGTTTACTTGCTTAATTGCATAGCGTCGTTTATACTCTATCACCACGTAATTCATTTTTTGGCGGTTGTGGCATTTTGATGCCATTCGCTAGAGAATCGAAAGACACGTTTCAAGAATCAAGGTACGACCAATTAAAATTACGGAAAAGTAACAGCACGGAAGCCACCAATCAAACCTTTCCCATGGAAACAGTACCTAGGTACGTAACTCAGTTCAATCGATCAGTTCCATACGTTAAGCGGTCCTGTCAGCAGCGCGTGCGGTTGGGAATTATTCAAAAAAGATTTTTTGTCTGTCCTGAAAAGTTGAAACAAAAATGATTTACGTGGTAATAGAAGTTAAACGACGATCCTACCATAGTTTCTTTTTAAACAAATAAAATGACAATGAAAATGTTAAAACTTCATTCTACTCTTTTTCTCGTATCATATTCTCTAGGCTGTGACCATATAGGACCAACAAGGAAGATATACCTTTTAATCATGTTTTCTATATTACTTTTAAATAATTGTTTACAATAATAATATATTTTTCATTTTAGTATTTTTTGCTTATCATATTCTTGTAAGTTTTTAATAAATCGTTTAAGAATTTACAAGTCCGAGTTTTATTATGTCACCGATTTTTGTCAGTCACAACTTTAGGGTGGTTCTATAGTCACGCTTGTTGGTCAGCGTCGCGGGCCACGAGCGTCTCTTACCCCCGTATTTATAAAGAAGTAATTACTTATTGCTTAAGAAAGTCTTAACTTAAAGTGTTCATACCTAGTGCTTAAGTGAAAGAAATTGGTCACCGTTAATAGTCACATTATTTGGCTGAAAATGCTAACTTATGGTAGTTATAACTTCTAGTAATTTCTTGATTAAGGCATACAAATTGTCTCTCAAGTAATTACTTGTAGTCAAGTAATTACTTTTACTTGTTTATAAATACGGGGGTTAAATCGTGACACAGGCGCGGATGGCCCGCGCGCGTCTTACGTCTCACATCTACCGTATTAGAGCTCTTTTATTGTCACGCGAGTCTGCATTGCGGGTAGCACGCATTTCGTCTAGATTGCAGGCTATATTTGATAGATGATACTGGGTACGAGTGATCTATCAAATAAAGCTAGCAAAGTACTCGAAATGCGCGCCACCCGCGTGTGTACCCGCGTAACAATAACCCCCGTATTTATAAACAAGTAAAAGTAATTACTTGAATACAAGTAATTACTCGAGAGACAATTTGTATGCCTTAATCAAGAAATAACAAGAAGTTATAACTACCAAAAGTCAGCATTTTCAGCCAAATAATATGACTATTAATGGTGACCTATTTCCTTCACTTAAGCACTAGGTATGAACACTTGAAGTTATGACTTTCTTAAGCAATAAGTAATTACTTCTTTATAAATACGGGGGTAAGAGCCCTTACGGGTTGCGCGGGCGTACGCGTGACTATAAAATCACCCTTACGGACTTCCCAAGCAGGCGAGCGGTTCGAAAGATCACGTAAGTAAATGTTTTCGATCGTGATAGCTGTCATCTAAGTCATTATACAGCTTTACGCTGCCCGCCCACGACCGATAGTCAGAGAACGATTTTTTGCAGGGGAAATATGGAACAAAAAATAGGTCAAAAATGTATTGGCTGATGCCTACTATACATAGAAAAATCGGTTTAACTATCGATCCTACAAAAAGTCGGACGTGGTCGGGCAGCCTAACCATGTGTGCGCCTCGGAACTACTCGTATTTGTGCCATTCAAGATGAACGTGTTCTTTTAACCATACTCATACTTGCATAAACATACTTTGAAAATATAACATTTGATATTAAAAACCACCATGCCCTTTGGGTTGTAGGGCGTGCCAAACCATTATACTCGTACATACTCACGAAAAACATAACCCTCCTTCTGACACAGGCGGGTAAAAATCATAAAACCGGGTGATATAAGTACAGCAATTTATTGGGTGAGTGCAATAATTCAGAGGAAAATGCATTTATTTGGCTTTAGGTACAATCAACATAGGTACGGATTTACACACGGCCGCCGGTTCCAATAACCTATCTATCTTCAGTTTTGGCATATCGGAGATAGGAAACAGTTTCTATATCTGTTTTTGCCGTCCAGAGAAACAAAGACAGAAGTTGTTTTCTATCTCCGATATGCCAAAACTGAAGATAGACAGGTTATTGCAAATGGCCGTTAGTAAGTATAGCACTTAGTTAACTATTAATTCGAGACAATAACTGTCATATATATAAATTACTTATGAGCGTTTAGGGTAAAATTAAATTCTAAATATAATAATTTTAAGGCACTTAAACATTTTTACAGTTATGGTATTATTATTACCTACAAACAAAGGATGTAACGAAAAGCGTGCCGCTCGTCCCAAAGGACTACTACATACTAATCTGCTGTTTTTCTTTAATCTAGTTTATAAAACGAATTGCAATAAGATGTAGACTATCTATACTAAAATTATAAAGCTGAAGAGTTTGTTTGTTTGATCGCGCTAATCTCAGGAAGTACCGGTTCGAATTGAAAAAATATTTTTTTGTTGAATAGTTCATTTATCGAGGAAGGCTATATAACATCACGCTGCAACCAATAGGAGCGAAGCATCAGTGAAAAATGTTGCAAAAAAGACTTCGTCTGCGTGAATTTCTGGTATTATGATCGCGATTATTTTTGATTGTGATCACTAACCCGCATTTGGCAAGCGTGGTGATTATGCCAGTACGTATCACTGCTGAGGTAACTTGAATTCAATGATCGAGGCCTTTTCCCTGCAGTGGGATGATTATAGGCTGTTAGATACACACATCATACATTGCAAATCCAAATACGGACGTTTGTTACGAGTAGAAAAAAAAACGGTCGGTGTAGTAGATCGGTGATCCCCCTGCTACGCTACTTCTGGGTACTACTAACCCGGGTTCCATTCGTGTTGGATCAATATCTTCTAAATTGGACTGGTTCGTTTTGGAAGGGGTGGGATGGGTTAGAGTCGTCTCAATTCATCGCATCAAACTATTCCTTTTTTGTCATCTGTGGTCCAAATCTATGCAGGTACCATTAAAACTTGGTATGTATTATAATTTTTTGTACACTCTAAAATAATAACTAACATCTCCTTCCACTTGCTTCTGTCCGTTCACTCCTTCGTTAACTAATTGAAAACGTTGCTTGTCTATGTTCGGGAAGTATGTGTCACAGTTGTAGGTTTTTTGTATTTCTGTCAGGTATATCTTCCCGCAGTTTGGATGTTCCATTGCAGCCTGTAATGTGAAGATTATTTTGTAAACTCAGTAAAGTTTCATTGAGGTATCCGAATATGGTGCTTTTAACTTGTAACACCACAATGTTGTAATAATTTATGGATAAGTGTGAAAAAAAAACATTTTACAAAATTACTATAATTATTAGTATTAGTATTACTTACAATTCAGGCTATTTCAAGATACAAAATAATTTCTGAGTTTCTTGCGCTGTAATTAGCTTGAATGTCCGTGATTTAGGACATGACACATCAATTTTCA
The DNA here is from genome assembly GCA_949315895.1 of Anania crocealis. Taxonomy (NCBI): domain Eukaryota; kingdom Metazoa; phylum Arthropoda; class Insecta; order Lepidoptera; family Crambidae; genus Anania; species Anania crocealis. The sequence goes on from OX438861.1 coordinate 20,263,952, forward strand.
TTGAGACTTTTTTACGAGAGGTTTTCAAACTATTTAAGGCTATCTTGCAAATATACGACGCAGCATTGAACATAGGTGTGATTAGTAAAATTATAGCAAAAATATGTGTGCCTCAAGGAAGTATAGTAGGCCCCTTGCTTATTTATCACTAATCAACAAACAATGTTTTCCATCTTTGTGGGGTCTACCTTTGACGTCGTCAGCTTGTGTTTTTTAGTTCTCATTCCAAAATTGTATTGATTGGGTTTAGTAACAGTAAAAAGATGATATAACAATAGTTACCTTATAAATTGATGACCCACCAATGACCCATGTTGATTCAATGTTATCATTTTTTTCTATGTAGTCTATAGCCTCATCTAAGCTGGGCAGCACTACTACATCTTCAGGTGCCTGAAAATGTTTGATAACAATATTTTAACAAAATAGTTCTATAATAATGACTATTATATTAAACAAAATAGTAAAGTTATCAAAATAACTATTAAACATACATGTGACTTGAACTAGAAGATAGGAGGCAAATCTTATCTGAAAGCTTAACCCTCTGCCACTGACGACACGTCTGTCAGACACCTTAATACCTATGCGCTGCTGCCATGTCGCCATTTCGCGGCATATCGTTCTGTCTCGCTCAGTACCTTCCAGTGTGGGCACGCGCCTCCCGCCAGTACAGCGGCGGCAGCTGCAGCGTGCGTGCGTGTGGAGTTAGAGCTGTTTGGTGTCCACGAGACGTAAGGTCAGTAATAAATGATGGATCTGGTAGACGTATTGTCATTAAAATAATTATAATCCCATACTGTCTTACAGACGCCACGTCAGTAAATTAAGTTTAGTCATAGTGTCTATTAGGCGTCACGTCAGTAAAATAAATAAACTTAATTGCGATTATAATAGAATAGCGTCACCTTATTTTTACTGTCGCAATTGTCTTACTTTTATAGGGATATGCGTGGGTGTAATGTGTGTGTTCGTATGTATTAGAATTTACGGGACAACTTATCACTGAATAATTTCATTATTGTTTTAGTTTGCGAGCGAAATGGAAGAAAGTAGACAATCAAGGAAAAGAAAGGCGCCTGGAACATCAAATGTCTCTCAGATTCAGGAATGGTTAGAGGATGTAGAAGAAGATTTAAGTGATTTCGACGATACTGTAGCTGACCAAGACTATGCCATTGAAGAAGAAATTCAGGAGGAAAGTGAAATGTCAGGTAGCGAAGAAAAAAATTTTGACTGCGAAGAAGAAGAAAATTTAGAGCAGGAGCCTGCACGTGAAATAATAGACGAAAGGAGTGAGAGAGAAACGGAGCCTCGCGTTTCTAATCAACATTGTTATCGAGGGAAGAATGGTTTCGTTTGGTCTAAGACAGACTATTCGAGGACTTCAAGAACACCTGCGCGTAACATTGTTTCTTTGCCAAGACAAAACAGTGATCAAATGCCTTTTCCTGGATATGAAAAGATATGGGAGAAATTTTTTGATAACGAGATGGTCGATACATTGGTAAATTGCACAAATAAGAAGCTCGAAAGTTATCGTCAGCAGTTTTCTAATTACGCAAAACACGAGCTGAAAGATACCAATGCTGTAGAAATACGATCTTTACTTGGGGTACTTTATTACACATCTGTATTCAAGTGTAATGATTCTGACTCGAACTACTTGTTTGCGACGGACGGAACAGGGCATGAAATCTTTCGGTGCGTTGTGTCAAAATATAGATTCAACGTCCTTCTTAACTGTTTGAGACTTGACAACATTGATGATCGACAGGAACGTTTGAAAACTGACCCTCTTGCTGCAGTTTCTTCGTTTTTTAACAAGTTCATAGAAAACTGTCAGTCTCATTACACTCCAGGACCATACACATGCATAGACGAAATGTTACTTGCCTTCAAAGGACGTTGCAAATTTGTTGTATACATGCCGAATAAGCCCGCGAAATATGGGATCAAGATAATGGTTTTAACTGATGCGCGCCAGTACTACGTATACAATGCATACATTTATCATGGGAAAGGATCAGATGGTATTGGTCTACTAGAAGCAGAAAAAAAACTTGCTGTTCCTACACAGTCTGTACTACGTCTCGTTAAACCGATTGAGAACACAAACCGGAACATAACCGCTGATAATTGGTTTAGCTCAATACCTCTGGCAGAACATCTACTACAAAAAGGTCTGACTTATTTGGGAACATTAAAAAAAAATAAACGTGAGATACCACCTGAGTTCAAGCCAAACAAAACCAGAGCTGTAGAAAGTTCCTTGTATGGGTTTACAAAGGATTTAACTTTGATGTCATATGTTCCTAAAAAGGATAAGGCAGTTGTCCTTATTTCTTCATGTCACCACAGTGTTAGCACTGATGAAGAAACAAGAAAACCAACAATGATAGTTGACTACAACCAAACTAAGGGCGGCGTAGATGAAGTCGACAAAAAATGTGCAATTTATTCTTGTTCCCGCAAAACACGACGCTGGCCACAAGCAATATTTTATCGTATTCTTGATTTAGCTGGAGTTAACTCATTTGTGCTGTATGAGCAATATAGAGGGGCAAAACTGAGAAGAGGTGAGTTTTTGTTGCAGTTGGCCCGCGAATTAGTACTTCCTTCTTTGAAACTGCGGGTGTACAATGATAAGCTACCCCGAGAACTGCGGATGACCATTCGTCGTGTACTAGGTCGTGATTTGCCAGCTCCCCCAACTTCTAATGAGCCTGAAACATCATCAGGAAGAAAGCTATGCCGTATCTGCCCAAGCAAACTGAAAAGGCAAACAAGATTTACTTGTATTGCTTGTGCAAAACCGATTTGCCTGCAGTGTGCAGCGCAGATTTGTGTTGACTGCAAGGACGATGTTTAAGACTGGATTTAAAAAAAACTACTCTAAGGATATTTTTTATTATTTTTTTCCTAATAGGTATAAGCCAGAAGAAGGCATTGTTATGTTACTTTTGTTGATTTTATGTTTCTTATTATTTTTTTAATTTTCTAATGACGGCTGTGTCAAAAGTTCCTAGGTTTTGTCATGAATAAATGAGACTGAATATTTTAATAAATTATGAGTTTTATTTCATATTTAACTATCCTAAAATATTGTACTATATCCTACAATATTATTTTTATGGATTTTTTATGAACAATATAGCTAGTTTTTTAAAATAATGCCATTAAGAATATACGACTGACAGACTACTCCTCAGTATAATAGTTACAAAAACTCCACCTCAGTGGCAGAGGGTTAAGGAAAAATCTAACTTTTATACCCTAACCTAACCAAATTTGATGTGCTAGTAGGCAGGCTAAATCGTTTTCAACTGTATGAAATGGTAATCGAGGGATTGGTTACCTACCGGGAACTGGAACACGCATCATTAAAGCGGAATACTCTTTCAGCAGACTGAGTTTCAGCAGCAGCATTCTATGTATAGGTTGGCCAATAAACATTGTAAGCCATTAGGCTTACAATGTTTATTGGTGATGATGATGATAAATACATTTTAATACTATAACTCATACCTCGGACTTCACTTTCTCCACATGATGTGTCAGGACAATGTTGACACGGCCAGACAACGGACGATACTTTGATGGGATACAATCCCATGTTATCCGACCCATTATGACTGCGTTCATCTTTTGTGGATCTTTCACCTTGGTCGTCATTGTTGTGAAGTAAGCCATTTCTTGTCTGTTGTTGGATTACAGAATAATATGTAGCAAGCTTATATCTATAGAGCTTTTTGTGAAAACATTACCTGAACAATGTCACAGTCTAAAATCATTCTAGTCAAAATTGCTGCAATTATGTATTTTTACACACACTGACACCAATTATTGCCATAATAACATTATAACGTGCCTCTATTTAATCTGAGATAATAAGTTGATGGTTATGCTGCTGCCTTTTTTTTGTAGCGATCAAAACATCAAAACAGGACTGTATTATCAGTCCTCATCGAGAGACCTGTTTTCAGTCCAGTTTGTAGTTTTGTGTTTAAATTGCCGAATGAATGTGATGGGCAGCCAGCTGTAAATTACCACTTGCATTTATAACTTCAATATTTTTTTTGAGACTGCTATGTTTGTCTCTAACATGTTTTGATTGCTACAAGATAAAGGCAGCAGCATGTCATCACCTAATTATCTCAGATTGAATTGAGGCAAATTATAATGTTATTATGGCAATAATTGGTGTGTGTGTAAAAATACTCAATCAGGCCAAAGAATCTGAACAGATTTGACTAAAATTTGGCAAGATGATAGATTATGGACTGGAATAGCAAGACAATTTTTTATTCTACATAAAAATCTGATCCGTCCGCGGCATACCTATTATCAAATTTAAAATCCACGCGTACGAAGTTGCTTATGAGGAAGCCTCAACAAAAACCTAAAGCCAGATGACATGACCAGGAAACAGGACACTGGCCACTGGCCAGACTAACTTCAATTTTAGCAAGTTACATGAATGCCGGTTTATAACCTCAAAACTTGTATTGTGCAAGTAGACTAAAAGTTATATTATTTTACTTACTTTAATTTCCATGGTAGATTTCCATTGATTCCTATTCCCAAATTTTCACAGGCCGCAGCAATAAGATTCAAACTACTCTTGGACATCGTCAAGACAGACAATTTATTTAGTTCGCTGTAACCAGAAGGCTGTGTAATCTTTCACTAGGTAGTGTAAAATATAATTTGAATAGGATATTGTCGTGTCATTGAACTATTGAACTAACTTAAGATAAGTACATAACTTAAGTTATTATCAATAATAATTATCGACTGTTATTATTTGTGCTGTAGACAAAAACTAATATTACTTCCGTCCTTGCTCTTTCTTTTGATTTGTTTTGAGAGTTTTGGCGGCGAAATGTTTTGACAATTTGACATTCAGATAGCATAATTTTTTTGCACACTTTTTTGTCAGAAATCGGAATTGGCTAAGATCAGAGACCATGCTGCTAAGTCATTAGCGAATCCAGAGACAATACATAAGCGAATCTAGTGTAATGGATTCGCTAATGACTTAGCAGCATGTATAAAAAATCATAAATACTTACTCACAGATAATAACTTAATTATAAGTCTAAACTAATCAAACACGTCGAAATGTATTGGTAGTTTACACATTGCAAAGATCATGAGATTTTTACGTGAGCACGTTGCTTGTCGATCCGAATCAGGATAGAGGTGCCTTACTTTCTTTTTCACTTTTATTTGAATTATCTTACTTATTAGCACAATTCACAATAACTAAATACCGCGTATGATAATTTCACAAAACTAAGAAACCATCGTTTCCCGCGCATAAACTCGAATTCAAGAAAATAGGATCGATTGTTTATAAATATGTTTCCTTCTTATGTATGTGTGGCAAGGGCATATGGTGCGTATTCTCACAACTAGACCTTACATAACTCTTATATACGAGGGTGGGTCAATAAGTCCGTGACTTTTGGAATAAAACACAGATTTTTTGATAAACAAATCATTTTATTTTTCAACGTAGTCTCCCTTGAGCTCTATACACTTTGTCCAACGCATCTCCAATTTTTTTATCCCTACCAAAAAATATGATTTGTCGAGGTCTTCATAATAGGCCTTTGTTTGCGAGATGACTTCATCATTGGAGTCAAATCTTTTTCCACCAAGCCATTTCTTCAGGTTTGGGAACAAAAAGTAGTCACTCGGAGCCAAATCTGGAGAATAGGGCGGATGAGGGAGCAATTCATAGCCCAATTCATGGATTTTTGCCATGGCAACTGCACATGTGTGCACCCTTGCATTGTCTTGGTGGAAAAGAACTTTTTTCTTGGCCAAATGAGGTCGGTTTTTATTCAAATCGTCATTGAAGCGGTCCAATAAGTTGGGATAATATTCCCCATTGATTGTTCTTCCCTTTTGAAGGTAGTCAATGTGGATTATCCCACGTGCATCCCAAAAAACAGTCGCCATAACTTTATTGGCTGACAAACCCACCTTGGCCTTCTTTGGCGCCGATTCACCCTTAGAAACCCACTGTTTTGACTGTTGTTTGGTCTCTGGTGTGTTGTAATGGATTCGTGTTTCGTCCACGGTTACAAAACGGCGCAAAAACTCCTTCATATTGCGATTAAACAACGCCAAACCTTCCTGTGAAGTTGTTACACGATTGCGTTTGTGGTCGACTGTGAGCAAACGCGGCACCCATCTTGCGGAAAGCTTTCTCATGCCCAATTGATCTTTTAAAATTGAAACCACTGAGCCATGCGAGATCCCTACGGATTCCACAATCTCTTGCACTTTCAATTTTCGGTCGGCCAACACCATATCGTGAATTTTTTCGATTGTTTCGGGTGTAGAGACCTCAACTGGGCGTCCAGGACGTTAGGCATCTTCAGTGCTTTTACGGCCACAACGAAATTCAGTAAACCACTTTTTTACCATTGAAATCGATGGTGCAGAGTCCCTATAGTATTTATCAAGCTTAGCCTTGGTCTCAGTAATGGTTTTTTTTCGAAAAAATAATGCTTAATAAGCACACAAAATTCACTTTTTTCCATTTTTTCCTCAAATTACTGGGTAGTCTGATAAAAATAGCTGTCAAACACAAACTAACTGACGCAGCAAGTTCAAATTTTGGTAGGAATCAACTGACAGATACCTGTTGACAGGAGTAGTGTTGCTTTTTCAGTAAAGAGGTCAGAAATTCAAAAAGTCACGGACTTATTGACCCGCCCTCGTACATGTGACGAGTTCTGCTAACAAATCCGGGCAAGTGTGCGTCGGAATCGCGCATTGAGTTTCGTACTACCACACAACAAGCACACTGATAGGTATAACCAATAACAATACATAAATGGTTTTCGAAAATTTTCTCCCAGTAGTAGCTAGGGGGCTATCGCTAGTGAATTTGCCACTAGAGGCGCTTGTGTCGCGTGAGGTCCAATATCAATCACTTTTCACTGGTTTTAGCGGAATATGTTGCATAAATTAAAACTTCTTTAATTTACCTGCTGGAAAGTGATCTCCTTCGTAAAATATCGCAATTATGGATTATTTGGCGATTAATGTGAACGCTTTCAAAGCGCAATTAAGAAAAAGCGCAAAAATAGGCGGCCTCAATAGCAACTATTTCAGAAGTTAGTTTGTTGATATCAAGATAGTTATTTATAAACAATATAACCTTAATTAGATTTAAGATATAAGACTTTGTTTTTGGCGCCAATCGCCTTTTACAGCTATACTTCCGGACCTCAGTCTACAGTGGCGCCAACTGGTGAGCAAAGAAACGGTAGTCCCCACTCCGCATCACTCTTATGGCCTGCGCAGGCGAGAGATTTTTGTCCGCGGACTTTTTTGTCCGCTAAAATAGATCGCTTACAACTGTATCGAGTAACGCAAACGAGGGATTAAAAGTACTGCGTACAAAAAGTCCCCCGAATTACCCAGGACATGCAGAAAGCGGACCAGACAAAAGTACGGGGGAGTCCCCGAAATCAAAAGAACTCGTGTGACTAGGTGAAGCAACGCACATGGCGGACTTTAGTCCGCGTTATGCGCTCGAGAGTGACGTACGTATGCACGACGATAAACGAACAAATGATCGCACACCGTGTGCGTTGAGTTCGCGGTAAATCCGCGGCGGACTTTTTATTCGCGGAGCGTACTTTTTTCGCCGCCGCGGAGAAAAGTCCGTCGTCTGCGCAGGCCATTATTGATATTCTGGGTCTTCCCGGTAACTCCCATAGCTGTTTCATCACGAAGATTGTGTTGCATTTTATATAGTTTTAGAAGACAAAAAATTAGGGTTAGTCCATCTAGTTATACTATTAGTTATTTTAGTGGGGAAACACACACCTCCCATAACTTCTTTCTCAGAAAAAGCAATTAAGAATATTTCTGATGTCTAATTGGACCAGAGTAGGTACTATGGTAACTGGAATTCAATGATGGATGCCTTTGCCTGCAGTGGGATGATCATGGGGCACTTACTAAGTATAATAATTACTTAATACATTTATGTATAAATTATAACTTATATTAACACGCTGTTATTTATGTTATTGCGTAAACTTATGACATCAAATACCTATTAAATATGTTTTATTCTATTTGGTTAAATAAAACGCACATTGATTAAGATTAACTTTAATCGTTTGTCAATAATACATTAATATTACATTAAAACTACAAACAGCGATCCCCGATTATAAGGCAAATCAAAGAACGGTAAAGGTTTTATAATACTTCCGAAAGTAAATACTGTATGCGTAGGGATCGCTGTCAAATTATATACTTATAATATATGTTATTACTTCGCTAACAACAGCTACGCTTTGGCGTGAAAATCAGTTTCGAATTAGAGAAAAAAAAACAAATGTTTATGCATCAGTTTTGTTCCAATTTCAAATTCAAGAAGTTTGATCTTAGCTCTGCATAAAGACTGTGACATAATGGAATCAAGTACGATGTGTTGTTAGCCTAGTAAGAACATTTCGAACAATATTGTTTTCCAACCATAACCGACTTGAAACAACGTAGCGTTTATATCACACTGTGTGTAACCGTTGCCTTGGATTCTGAAGGTTCGTAAGAAATATCTAAAATAGATAATTAAAAGTCAATTTTATTGCAAAACAATATTGCCCAGATTGATTACCACTAAAAAAAGATATTGAAAACATAAAACCTCTTACAAACTATTTTTTAATATAGTAAGATTATAGCAACACTGAAACTACTAAGTCAGTGGAAAGAAAATGTGATTGGTAAAAGTAAAATGAAATATTTCGAAACTTGCAGCAGTTTTTGACTCTATAAAATGGATGGAAAATAGTAAATTATTTAGCGTGTGAAAAATTAAGGTGATGATTATTGAATTTCGAAATATTTATACAATTGTTTTTTTTTATATATTTTTTTTTCATTTTTTGTATTTTTTTAACTTTTTTTTTGTTTTTGGCTCTATCCCGGAGTGGGTGAATAATAAGATACACGACGACATACATATGTTTTATATAATAATAGTAAAGATTTTTTTTCAATTAAATTTTCTACGATTGCAGTTCTGACAACAAAAATAGGTGATTAAAACCATAGCGTGATTATTCAAAGCTGAAATTGTAGAAATAAAATACTTAAAAGAAACTTGTGACTTTCAGTTGTTTCAACAGAAGGTTATTTTTTTATGTTGACCTAAATCCATGGTTTTTGGAACTACAGGTGGTATTTTAGTTCAAGAAGTTTTTTTTACATTTGCAAACAGATCATCGATCTTCTTGACTAGGCCAGATTGTCTATGAAAAGTCACAAGACGCTAATAATACACATTAATAAACTAAGCATCTACATCTAATAATATACTTGTTGACGCCCTAGCTAAGATCCCTGACAGAAGAGTGCTTTCTAAGTTTTTCTAAACGTGAAATAATGTTGAACCGTCCCAAATATTACGACAAATTTTAAATATAAAGATTATATTTTTGCATTTGAAAATGATGAAATTAATACTGTACCACGCAAGTAATTTTAGATCGTATAATGTAAATATTTGAGACGATTTTAAAAAGCGTAGAGTGTAGCATAATCTTTTCAGTGAAGCCACGGATAATTCTGAAAAAGAAAGAAATCTGTTACAGGGACTCGATATATATTTTTGACAGAATTAATTTATAGTTTTACAAATATTCAAACGTCTGAATACAGTATCTGTCTTTCCCTCTAATTAAAATTTCGGGGAATATTTTTTCTAAAATTATCATTAGCAAACCATCGAAATAAGGCTATTTTGTAAAAAGATCAGCGTAGACATACAATATTAATAAAACCGGCCAAGTGCGATTCGGACTCGCGCACGAAGGGTTCCGTACCAAAAGGGCCAAAAAAACGGATTTGTTGTATGGGAGCACCCCTTAAATTTGTTGTTATTGCGGTAACAGAAATACATAATTTGTGAAAATTTCAACTGTCTAGCTATCGCGGCTCTTGAGATACAGCCTGGTGACAGAGCGACGGACAAACGGACAGACAGCGAAGTCTTATAGTAATAGGGTCCCGTTTTTACCCTTTGGGTACGGAACCCTAAAAAAGGGTTATAAACATTGATAGCTTGTGATTGTGAGAAAAATGAAGAACACCACCATATGTTGGGGGGATTACAAGTTGCTAAAACCATAATGGAACTTATATCTTCGTATACACAGTTCGTTTTTGACCACCTAAAATGAAACTTACGTTATGTAACCAATATCTTGGCAGTGTTATTTATTTTATCAATCAAAATAATCTTAGGATAATATAAAATATTAGGGGTTAAAGTATGAAATTGCCGTTTTGTATGGACAAAATCGAGAAAAGTATTTTTTCCATACTAACAATTTTTTAGTTTTTTTAAAAACGCCTGAACCGTTTTCGATGTAATTAAAGGTGAAAGTTAGATGGTTATAAAGCTACGCATTATAGTATTTAAATTTCTGAAAATCAAAGTATATAGTACAAATATACTTAATTGAAGCAAGAACGTCAGCTGACACATTGTAAGGGGTCTTTTCAACGACTTCCTTTGAAGTAATAGGCACTAGTATTGCATTTTTTTTAAAATCAAAAGTTACTTTATTTAGTTTTTGATACAATACAAAAAGAATTACGCAATAATATGACTATACTTAAGAGCTATAAGCAAAATAAAAAGTGGGAAAATAATCGGCAATTTCATACTTTAACCCCTATTATTAATGACTGTTCATATTGAAACACGGTGCGACGCGCACGGCCGTATTATTTAGAACGGCAACGTTGCGTGAAGTCGCCCGACGTTTTTGGGGACACGAGTCGCGCGTAGTACGTACGCATTATTATTTATTTACACACTTTATTGCATACAAAAAGATAGTACAATTGGCGGACTTAATGCCAGAAGCATTTTCTAACAGTCGACCACTAGAGCCAAGCAGAGAGAGCAAAGAAGTGAGAAGTAAAACTAATAATAAATGTAGAGAAAAAAAATGCAAAACAGAAATCAATTGTAATCAATGTCTTTAATCTTAACTAGGTACATTAATATACTGTTTTCTTGATTAGGTACATTATTTTTATATGTTTATGTCTTTTTCTTGACAGATGATGAACAGATGAGGTTAAGGCTAATTGTAGAAATCATCACAAATGTATAAGATTTTTATTGGGAATTAAATAAATTGAAATTTTCAATAGAAATTGAATTAAAAATTGGAGAGAAGAATAGGAAAGAAAATAATATTATAAACTAGCTAAATGCTTAATATAATAATAAAAACATACATAGCATATACAAAAATACATACACATAATATGTACACAATGTCAGAGTAATTAGAGAGACAAAGTAGATAAAGTTAGTCAGTGAAGCGGCTCCGCAAAACCTTTTTAAAGCAGAATTTAGTAGAGAATTTAGGGTATTAAACAGACCATGGTAAAAAATCAATTTACATATGAATTAATTATTTTTCATTTATTAATTTTTTTTTTGTTAAATTTTTTCATACTAAAAAGTCACTACTGTTTATGTAAAACACCCTTACTTAATGAACTTTTGAATGAAAACGATTTACTTAAGTATCAATGGAACACCCACACACGTCAATGTTTTTTACAAGTTACGCTCTCCCGCTACTTTACTACTACACTTTAGTGTAAGTTTGCCAACGTCTCGCAATACTAAGGATTCGCCACACTGGTTACATTTGCTTTAACAAATTTAACTAAAATTGATGTTAAATTCGAAACAATTGATTTTTGAAACACATGTTCTAGGGCGTTTTATATTATTTTTACCTATAGAACATAACCTTAGAGTTATGGGATATCAAAAGGAACACGTTGTATACGTAGATGGCATTAACTTACCTCTACTGCATGTTGTAGTGCAAGAACATGTAGTCAGGGTTGTCTATGTCGGCCGCCTGCGGCGCCCTCGGCGGGAGCAGCTGGAAGCCCATGAACATGAACGTGCGCAGGAGCGTAGCGCGATCCGGCCGGGTCTTCAGCACGCAGATGATGCAGCTGTGGGATAATGGACTTTAGTGTGAGAGTGGTAAGGGGTATTTTTGCGTACTGGATTAAACCATCAATTTTTTTTATAAAGTATTAATGACGTTTATTATAATACTAGTTATTTAAAAAGTATAAACTAATAATTTAGAGTTTTAGAGACCATTTAGAGTTCATTACAACACGTAACAATTCAGGAGATTATAAGCAAAAAAAATCAATCCTGTAACGAAAAATTACAAAAAAATGTGTATAATCGTCAGTACATTTTAGAACAATAGTGTTTACTTAAAAAAAAAACCTGACCAAGTGAGTCAAGTGAACATCTACGTATAGTCACAATATTCATCGACTTGATTACAAAGCCTATGTATAGGAGTTATTAACAAACAGTTCTGCCATAGGCCAAAAGTTTTATGCAAGTGTGAGCTAGGACAATTTAACGGCATACGTTCCTATCATTTTAATAATCATTAATAGTGTAATATTCCTTTTGCATCTAAATTATTTTGACATACTTATCCATTTTAAGCAATACCCTGAGGTAAAGAGACGGCCGAAAATCGCCCCAAAGTCGTTTTGTGTTTGTTTATAGAAAAACTTACAAAGACCTGACAACATTTTTTTGAAAATACTTATATTTAATTAAAATTGCAAAACCTATATTCAGTTAGGTCAGTAGTCATACTACAAAAAGAGGAATGTAAGAATCTAAAATGATTAACCATTTCCGATAACAAAATATAATGTCAACATTTTTACGGCTCAGACCACCAGACTTTCAGCCAAAATATCTTCATGGTTAACCAAGGTAAACACATTTAAATAATAAAATAATTCTAATTACAGATTACTTATATTTATATATTTTCTCACACTTAATAAAAAGTATTCGCCTTTAAATATCAAACAAAACGCGTAAAATACCGTTACCCTCGGCCGTACAGAAAAATGCCTTTGCTATATTGTTTCAGAAAGGTTAAATGTCAAGTATTCTCTGTGACCGGTCTGTCTACCCTGTCACAATGAAGAATTTTGTTGGTCCAGTTTAGGTAGCTAATAATTATGTAATATAAAATAACTTGCACCGACATTGAGTCAATTTTCAAATCATTAGTGCCCATTTACAACATCTAAACACTATTTCTCGTTTGTCAATAAGTCTGTTGGAGATGATAGCTTTAGGAACATCCCAAATAATCGTATTAAAGAGAGTACCTACATTAGAGAAGGTGGTTTGTTTAGCATTGAGATTATTTGGAATTGGAAGTACCTGATTTAGGTCTTTAATTCATGGTCGTATTAGTTCTCAGTATTTCCGTAGTCTATTATTTATAATATTATATGACACAATTCAGTAAGAACGGAACACACAGAAGGAAGACAGCATTATTGTAATTGTAAATCGGGTAGCAGGACTTTTGAGTGCTAAGACGTTATGGTTATATATGTTTTTTGTCTTGACGAAGATTTAATTCAGACGGACTAAGTCCACCTGCGTCTTTTTCTTGACGACATTTTAATTGACAATGATTTAATAAAATAAATGATATTTCTTTAAACGGCATTTTATTCTATATCCCTATTCAATTGTTTATTAAGTTACGATGATAGTCGATTGAGCGGAATATTATTTATTTTGCACATTATTGCTCATATTAACCAAAAACAACAACTTAGATATACTTAAGTGTCTGAGTGTATTACTTTGATACTCAAAATAGTTAGTTATGTTAAGATTTTAGTTTTAAACTTGCATTAGTTATATAAAAATATCTATGGCATTGACTAACCTATCAATCTATATAATATCATTAAACTTTAAAACCCCACTATCTACGGCTTGAATTACTATATATTCTTAAATAAGATTTAAAAACAGACCCAGAAATCTAGTTTTGGTCGTGACGCATGAATTTTAACTTTTGGGGCAAACAATGTATGGAGCCTCGGCCGTTTCCTTTGTTGAAAATACGGACACTATCTCCCATGAACAAATTTATCACCTTCAAATGCTTAGGACTAGTGTTACCGTACTATCGGTACTTTACCTCGAAAATCTATACTAATATTATAAAGCTGAAGAGTTTGTTTGTTTGAACGCGCTAATCTCTGGAAGTTCTGGTTTGATTTGAAAAATTCTCAGTCCATTTATCGAGGAAGGCTTTAGGCTCTATAACATCACGCTGCGATCAATAGGAGCGAAGCATGAGTAAAAAATAGTCGCGATCCGAACGCGTCGAGGTTTTTCTTATATCGGTCTTGGGTACTAATAATTGCATTAACTGTACTGCATGGATTTTTGTGGGAAGGCGGGCGGTTTTCCTGCATGAAATAGTGCTTGCTCAATCAGTGTTAGTGCGGATAGTGTGGTGAAGGTACCTAGGCCGGTGTTAACGAGCGGAAATCATAAGCAAAATAATTTTCAAAATCCATATTTAACACTTCCTACCTACGACATAAAACAGTATACTAGTCTCACCTGTCGCAGCCGAGACGTTCCTCGGCGAAGTCCAGAAGCAGCATGAAGGACTCCTTGCTGCCGGCGGCCAACACGCCCGGTACACGCAGGTACATACATGTACCTTTCACCACCTATAATTGTGAGAGCAAATACTTTAAAACAATGATATTTAAAAAGTAATAGATATGTTACATGCGCTCTCAATATGCGTCCCTAAAACGTCACAATTGTGACGTCTTTTCAAATCCATGAAAGAGAAAGTAATTGTTCTTTTCACGAGTGTGACAAGGACAAAATAAGAATTACGCATGTGTGCAGTTGTTCGCAAGCGGCACAGATATTTCGATAGTTTTGTAAGGGCATAACCTATCTATACTTTTTAAATATCATTGCTTTAAAATGTAATATCAGTATAATTTTGGAATAAGATAAGATATGAAAACGTTTATTTGGTACAATAAAAATTACATTGAAAATACTAATGAAATAAAAAACTTAATTAAGGCTGTACCAAATAGGTCCCCGCTCAGCATATGTCGAGGCAAAGAGTGCCACAACGCTAGTTTTCTGCGGGCACAATAAGATATAATAACTAAACTAAAACATTCAGAAAATAATTGAAAATAAGGTAGTAATTATTAAAAAAATGAATAAAAAATATAACATACATATACACCTGGCTTTCTTAATTTAGACTTTTTATTTAAGCAGTTTTTGAATGTAACTGAAAATGGTCAAACGGCCTTTTGAAAATATATATTATAGTTGCAATTAAATTAATAAATACACAATAATTGATGAATTGATGAATACACGATTTAAAAGAGTGATGTAATATAAAAGCTAGATACACATTCAGCGTCGGAAAAGTGTTCCAACTAAGTGTGTTTTAAGTTTTCAATAAATCCTTAATTTAGTTAAGAGGACGCCGTGTGCACACTAGCGCCCCAACTTGATTTTTTGTTATTACCTATAAATGAAACTATATATTAAAAAACTGAAACTTGTATTTTCTTATGGATTACATCTCGGTTTTTTTAATTGTTTGTCCACACCTTTTCTGCGTCTTTTAGGTTTTATCGCTAAAATCGATCTTAGTGTCCACTTTAGGCGGTCTGACGTCAATTTTTAGTTTAGTGCAAATTCAGAATGGCTACTGATTGCTACTGGTATCGCTGATAATAGATGACATAGGTAATATTATGGTGGATGGATACAGTTCACATTGTAGTTTTTTTTTACTAATTGCTTGGTTACGCTTAATTATGGACTCGGCAGTTGTTATTTGACTTTCATAATCCCTCTTTCTTTAGATTCCACATCCATTGAGCCGAGTTGGATAAGCTTACTAAATTTAAAATATTTGTACGTGGTCTAGTCCTGTATTTAATTTAATAACGATATCATAATATTAACTCACCAGTTCAGTTTGACAACCATTTTCTTTGATTCAACACTGGCAGCTAAAAGAAATGTGCATTAAATTGACATAAGGGTGCACATTTTATTCAATATCCATACTATTGCATGTCGACATACATTGGCCAGGCTAAAGTTGGCAGTCAAAGTCACATTTTATTCTACATCCATACTATTGCATGTCGACATACATTGGCCAGGCTAAAGTTGGCAGTCAAAGTCACATTTTATTCAATATCCATACTATTGCATGTCGACATACATTGGCCAGGCTAAAGTTGGCAGTCAAAGTCACATTTTATTCAATATCCATACTATTGCATGTCGACATACATTGGCCAGGCTAAAGTTGGCAGTCAAAGTCACATTTTATTCAATATCCATACTATTGCATGTCGACATACATTGGCCAGGCTAAAGTTGGCAGTCAAAGTCACATTTTATTCAATATCCATACTATTGCATGTCGACATACATTGGCCGGGCTAAAGTTGGCAGTCAAAGTCAATCATTCAATTGAGTTTGTCATGATCATCAACCCGAATTTGGCAAGTTTGGTGCTTTAGTGTGCCTATACCAATCATTGCTTTAAATATTTAATTTGTTTAATCAATAGGTGCAGTGTAGTCAATGACATGACGGTATGGTGAAGGTACGTGGCGGTCCGCCAACTAAGCAAAAGTCCTAGGTTCGGTTTCCAGCCGGGTCAATGTAAATTATATTTACCTACCTATCTTACTTCTTAGTGACGTTTATTTACAACAATTATTCTTTGTACGTGTACATTAACCGCACAATACTTACTTTTCGAAATTAACTTCTAATTCTAATTTAAGCATTGTAGTATTTGTAGTTAAGACTTTGAACTGATTAACAATTTACAAAGATATGGATATCACACTACTACTGAGTAGATATTTCATAAGTGCAAATCTAATTTATAATATAGGTTATGAGGTTAGATATTACACTATCCCATATTGTAATCTTAGCTCCAGTATGACCCGGCTGCTGTTATCGGCATGTCAATGCCCTGTGTTTATAGCTAGACGTCAGCAAAATATGTCCAGCCAAGAAATATAATTGTTGAACAGATTTACGAAAATTAAATTTGTTGGGTTATAGCTTTTTACCTGTGTGAACTAAAACTCTACAAAGTACAGTAAATACTTTTTCAAGGGTCCATATTCTTGGCAGTTCTTCTATAAGTTAGGAATATTTTTGTATTTTTTCTGATATTGTTTGTTTTATGATGTGTATTTGTGTATTAGGAAATGATATGTCTATTATGAATGCTTTTATGTTGTGTCAATTTAGGAAACGATTTAGGGGGGGGGGGGGGATTCGGTAGACACATGAAGTGTATTTTATTTAATACTAGCAGACCCAGCGAATTTCGTATCGTTGATTTTGATGTCTTACGGCCATTTCCAATAACCTATCTATCGCTAGTTTTGACATATCGGAGATAGGAAACAGATTCTATATCTGATTTTCCGTCCAGAGAAACAAAGACAGAAGTTGTTTTCTATCTCGGATATGCCAAAAGTGAAGATAGATAGGATATTGAAAACGGCCGTTAAATGTCATTGCATCAAATATGGCGGATTGGAAAGAAAGTATTAAAATTTGTTTAATCAAAATGTTTGATTTTCCAACGTTTTTGAATTTTTTTATTCTTTTACCGACCCAGACAAATCCAAAAACACCAAAATCATAAAAATCCGTCCAGCCTTTCTCGAGTTATAAGTAGTGCAACTAGCACGACTTTCTTTTTATATAATAAGATTATTAAGTTAGCAAGCAGTATGGAAGTATACTTACAGCCTCCCAGCGGACGACGGTGTTCTCCGTCAAATAGATCTTGAAGTCGATCTTGACTGGTTGCCTGTCCTTGCGTTCTAGGATCTTGTTAATAACCTAAAACAGTAAATGTCTCATTGAGTATAATATAAAATTGTAATAGGATAAAAATAAAAATAATCTTCATCATATCCAGCTTATATAAGTCCTTCCCTGACACATGCCTCTCCAAAAGGAGTTCTCCGGAGGAAGTTTAACCCATAATCGCCACGATTACGGCAAAAAAGTAGGTATCAAAAGATTATCAGGAAAAATTAATAATTTAAGACCTTTCAAACAATTGTAGGTGGTATACAAGGCGCATTTTCAACCACTTGGAAAATGAAGCCCACCATGCCCACATGTGACCATTAAAATAATATATAACATCAAGGCAGTGTTATTTGATTTCTCTTTTTTTATATTAAATATTGATACAAACTTTTAATTTTGTAATACTCTGTGACGCACGCCGACGTGCGGCGGGGACCCGGATGAATGAACCTTACACAGCTACATCTGTGCGCGTCACAGCGTGTTTCATAATAAATAGCTGAACTAAAATTTTACATCTTTATTAAAGAAAAAATTGATAAAAAAAAAGAAAATAACTCTGCCAAGATGTTATATACAATGGTTACATAAAGTGGACTTCGCTTTGCAGGTGGTTGAAAATGCACCGTGTATAGTTAGTGTAGTAAACGTAGTGTACGCCCTCAGGCCAGGTGGAGTGATGATTTGCGCAAGATAGCTGGCAGGAGCTGGATGCGAGAAGCCGAAGATCGACCTAAGTGGCGTGCAACTGGAGAGGCATATGTCCAGCAGTGGACTGCGATAGGCTGATGATGATGATAGGTAGTGTTGTTACTCACCGCTTCGCGTCTCTCGGACTGAAGTTCAGGGCGGGCGGGCGAGCTGGGCTCTGTGGAGAGGCTCTCCGAGCTGCTGGTCAACGAGCTTGCGCTCGCCCATAGCAGGGCGCTCAACAAGTCACCTGGAAAACAACATGCGATTCAGTTTCTTAGGGTACTTTATGAGCAAAGCGGGATCCTGAGTTTGTAGGAACCTTTAGGATCTCTACAAGGATCAACCCTACGCCAAGTTTTTGTTGGCGAAGGGGTAGAACGAGACCCTGAGTGTGTAGAAATCTATAGGACCTCCACAACCGATTGACCCCACGCCGCTTGCATCCAGTAGCTTCTCGCAACCATCGCCAGATTCTGTTGGGGGGCATACCCAATGATCGTCTGGTGTAAGAACCTTTTCTTGCCACCGGCATAGTGTGTAGAATCCTTGAGGATTTCTACAACAATCGGTCCCTTGCCACCTGCATCTTGTGGCTTCTCACGACCATCACCAGATCATCGGTTCATCTGGGCATACCCAAAGGTCACCCTGAGTGCGATCGCCAGTCCAGAAGCTTTCCGTCTCAACAGCTATCGTGTCTTTTTCATAAAATATTGAACATGGAAAAAGGTTAGAAAGGCTGTCATGCGTTATCTGAATGAGAACCGGTGTCGCCGCTTGCGCCCCAGTACTTGTGCACATAATCACAAGCTTTTACACTCATAAACGAGTTCAAAGAACGCTAATCAAGCGTCCCATTAGTCATGCGACGTCAAAAGAAACCAATCACAGCACTCACCAACTTCATGTTTGGGTAGAAGTATGAACATTTGCTGATTACCTCTGTAGCGCCTGCCCCGCCTACAAGGTCTTTCTAACCCTTTTTCCATGTTCTGTGATGTAGAATATGTATTATACTCACGGTTGTCGTCGTCGTGGATGGGGAACTGGGGAGGTCTTTCTAACCCATTCTCCGTGTTCTGTGATATAGAATATGTATATACTCACGGTTGTTGTCGTCGTGGGTGAGGAGGTCTTTCTAACCCTTTTTCCATGTTCTGTGATGTAGAATATGTATTATACTCACGGTTGTCGTCGTCGTGGATGGGGAACTGGGGAGGTCTTTCTAACCCATTCTCCGTGTTCTGTGATATAGAATATGTATATACTCACGGTTGTTGTCGTCGTGGGTGAAGAGGTCTTTCTAACCCTTTCTCCGTGTTCTGTGATATAGAATAATATGTATATACTCACGGTTGTTTTAGTTGTGGGTGGGGAGGTCTTTCTAACCCTTTTTCCATGTTCTGTGATAAAGAAGACGTATATACTCACGGTTGTTGTCGTCGTGGGTGGGGGTTGATGGTGAAGCGGGGCTCGAGGCCCCGCTAGTCACCCCTCCGGGCGGTGCTGAGCCATGAGCAGGGACATCAGGACCACCTGTCAATTGATAAAGTTTACGTAGTCTGCTTCCTTTTAGCCGTAGCCCATAACTGTTGAAAAGCGGTTGAGGGTTACGATAACGGGACGTATAAAAGAGCCTCCTGCAGTGAAACTACCTAATTAACCTCTTCTCAAGCGGGCTCTTTATAGTTACCTCAAAAGTTTTGGAGCTCCCTAAACATGATTGCCTTTTTTAAGCGATAGTCTCTACTTGCTACTATACACTCATCTCTTTTATATGACTTGTTTTTCAGCCTTCACTTTACTTAATTCGTATTTGTTACTAATAACTTACTTCATAGGTATTATCAATGCGAAAGTTTTATGGTTTGTTTGTCACTCAATCACGCCAGGACGGCTGATCGGATCACTATTGCGGAGGTAGTTAAGTTATACTTAGGCAGTAATTGGCAATTGCATATTGGCTACTTTTGCTATTCAAGCTCCCTTGGGATAGATTAAAATTTTACGAGTACGAAGTCACGGCAACTGCTAGTATTACAAATGCGAAAATTTGAATGGATTCCATGCTTGGGATACGTAGCGGGTCGACTTAAACGCGACTCGTCATTTTCGCATCTCGTCATTTTCTCCGGTAGGTACGGCTGATTTGTATTAAAATCGGCACACATCTAGATTTTAGGCTGGAATATTTGGAAATGGGAATAAAATAACTTACCACAGAGGCCCGGCGCCCAGGCACAGCGAAAAACACTCGGCGTCGGAAGCCGACAAAGCCGAGCGCTTGCTCCCTGCAGCGCTCAGCGACGCACCGTCGCCGCTGGAACAAAATACATTTTATTATTTACTAGAAATCATATAAACTAGATACATAATCAGTGATAAGTCCTCACCAAATAAGCGACTTCTAGGACATTTGGGTACTCTTTCAACTTCAGACCTAGACTCATTCATCCTTTAGACCCATTCATCCTTTAGACCCATTCATCCTAGGCACATTCAGTCGCATCACGCATGCTGCCATCACCACCTAATACTGCGCGAAAACCATATAGGTAAAGCATCGTAAAGTCACTGAACTCTTTCATCATCATCATCATCATATCAGCCGAACGACGCCCACTGCTGGGCATAGGCCTCCCCCAAGGATCTCCACAACGATCGGTCCTGTGCTGTCCGCATCCAGCGGCTTCCCGCGACCTTGATCAGATCGTCGGTCCACCTTGTGGGGGGCCTGCCCACGGAACGTCGTCCGGTACGTGGTCGCCATTCGAGAACCTTTCCGCCCCAACGGCTGAACTCTTTAGGTATCACATAAAAGTAACAAGTTTGTATATTTCCTAGGGGTTTTTAAGGGTAATGGTCTGCCACCATAAGGTTGAAAATAATTTGCGCGTCATTACAAAAGGGTTGATTTTTCCATGCAAAAATATTCGGACATAACATGACTGTGGTAATTATATTTAAGTACGCATTAAATTTTGTCAAAACTGATAGACCCTCTTTAATATAATATCAATGGGTAATGGGGTCAACAATTTGATGGTACAGGTCATAGTGGATTAAAACAATGACTTTGAAAAACTAATTTTGGTAAAATATAAATTATGTTCATCGTTGTAATGATGTAACCTGATGACGATTACATCCGTGATAAGTATTATATTTCGCATACGCGTCAAATCAAGAAATCAATATCATAATAAGTACATACAACTATCATTAGTTGCAATTAAAACGCACTATAAAATGAAATGATGTCGTTGATACTTGCGCAAAACATTATTAACATATTATTTACGGACCGTACGATATTATATTACATAATAAAACTATGATAAGGAAATGGAGTTGCATGCAATGTTTTCACGCGATTATGGTAGTTTTTTTTTACATACATGTTTCAGAGAATTAGTAGAACTGGTTTATGATATTTAGAAATTCTCTCGCTCTCACTCATACAATAGCATAGACACAGCATGCTCGCTCTGCCTAATTTTTACACATCTGATCAAATAAGGTATTGTAATTTGTATGGTATGTAAGGGAAAGGTTCCATTTCATAACATTAGCAACATTTATTTAATCGCGGACATTTCAGACATCTGACGTCGATATCTTTTCAGATAAACCATAAAGATCCAAGGTGAAATTCTGCATTGAGCATGGTAGCACTCCTTTTTGGTAGTTCTGAATTTTAGAGGCTATCACACTGCGTAGACGAAGCGTCGTTAGGACGCAAAGCTGTCGCTGCATAACTCTCTATGGAAAATTCGATCTGTAAACTCTCCATCAAGTTCAGCTTTCAACGAACGTCTTCGAATAATGCAAGTGTTCTCGAGTCAGTAGCGGTTCAAACTATGCTACCTTATGTTATCACACAGAATTTCAGTGCAAATTCGCGAGCATATGTTTATAAACTCCATTGTGCTAGCTCTCATATAAATAAAACTGCGTCGCCTCAACGTTATGTTTGCACGACCTTGAACACATTTCATTTCTCGATTGTACAATCCACGTCATCGCTCACCACTTCACCTTCAAGCCTAGTGTGTTTTAAGTTTTCAATAAATCCTTAATTTAATTTAAAGTCTGACGTCAGTTTTTGGATTAGTGCAAATTTAAAATGGCTACTGATTGCCACTGGTATTGCTGATGATAGATAACATAGGTAATATGATGGATGGATTCAGTTCACATTATAGTTTTTTTTTTACTAATTGCCTGGTTACACTTACTTATGACCTCGGCAGTTGTTACCTATTTCACATTCAAACATTCCCTCTTTCTTGATTGACATCCATTGAGCCGAGTCGGATAAGCTTACTAAATTTTAAATATTTCCACGCGGTCAAATTTTGTATTAACTCACCAGTTCAGTTTGACAACCATTTCCCTCGGAGAGAATGTTTACAAGATAAAAAGAAAAAAAACAAAATCAACACTGGCAGCTAAAAGAAAAAAATAAATTACAAACTTTAATATCACAAAAAATGGAATGTGTCACTTTAAAAACTGAAAACAGTTCTTGCTAAGTTTTTTTCGACAGCATATATAACTTTTTTTTGAAGAAAATGCTGTACATATACAGCATATTACGTTTTTTGAAACTTTTTGGGCTTTCTAAAGGGTTGTGAGGCGTCCTATTCAAGAGGAAAGCTAGTGGTGACTGAGGGAATCGGGATAAACAAGTCTGGAGCCAAATTAAACAAAGTTGCCAAATCCCGAAATAGCTTAGAAAATTATAATGTGAGGTTCGCGATGCGATAATTGGCAGCACTATTGTTTCATTTTTTTTTGGTTTGATTCACGATGTTTTGGGTCGTTTTTTACATTAATAGCGATTTATGTTCTAAATGCTTGAAGGTAGACTAAGGTCAAATCCCTTATTACACGGCAGGTCAACCTACTCAAAAAGAAATTGATTTTCAACTTTAATTCCAACAAGTAGAGATCAATATCAATTGAGAAAATTTTACATTTTGTGGTAGGTTGTACTGTTGTTCGTACAAACATGTGTTCAATGCAAATCATTACAGTCCCCTCTTCAACTGTCAAACTGGTCAGACATGTTTCTAAGGGCTTTCAGAGTAGAAGTGATATTGCCAAATACATATACCAAACAAACCAAATATTTGGCCATTACAAAACATTTCTTTGTACCTAGTACAAGTAGAAGATTATTTTTATCATTAGAAACTGGATGTACAGTTCGTATTGGTGATAATAAATATAATCTCTGCCTGTAACAATGTTTATTTAGCTACGTCAATACACAACAATAAAGTAATTGTCTTTTGTTACAATGTTTATTTTGTCGATAACACTGGGACATGTGACTTTGCCTTTAGATTAAATGGATATCTCTTAGTATCGTCTTATCATTCATCATGGTTTTTTTACACTATTCACGTTTCTTTTTTGGTTTTATTAATTTTATAAAATGCGTTTCTTTATATATTTTTTTATATTATTTGATATTTGAAATTTGACCCGGTAAACCCAACATTGGCGAAATTAGGACCGAATGAATCAATAAACCAGAAAAATAGAGTCATATTGTATCATCATTTATCATGCCTACCACAATGCAACACTTAAAGATGGATGCAGCTAAGAGCACTCAAATTTTCAGTGGGTATTTTTTTTATACATGTTATTAATCTGAACGTTTGCAAATATCACTTTTAACGATTATACCATAAATTTTACGATTTCATGTTCTACATTTATTTTATGGTGTACAATGAGTATCTATTTAATTCGCTGCAATTACATGAACATTACATAATTTCCACCCGGTTCGGTAATAATAACTTATAAGCTAATTAAATATAATTTGATTATGATTTATTCTTACACAAGCAGCCCGTCCCGGCATCGCACGGGTGGACCCGTTAAGTTTTAGTAAGGACCCATAATCTTTTCTAGCAATAAATATAGGATGAATGTAGCTTTCCGATGGTGAAAGAATTTTTGAAATCGGCGCAGTAGTTTTTGAGTTTATTCATTACAAACATACACACACACAAAAATAAAAATCTTTCCTCTTTATAATACTAGCTTAGAGCATAATATTAGTATCCGTTTCTATAAATAACATTGTTTTACACGTTCTTCAGAATCAGATATTGAATATTTGAACTCGATCTAAAATAATCTTTATTATTCAAGAATGGCGGTAGCCCATCACTGGTGCGTTCACCTTAGACCGGCCACGTATTCTTAGAGACATTTGCCAAATAGCTTGTAAACACCGCTTTCTAATTTATGACATTGAAAACCTAATAGCTTCGTCCTATATTACGAATACTGTTTGTTTTTCCGTGTTACTGTTTCAAATTTAGTTTCTCTGCGTTCTAAACAAAAACATGAGGTACTACATCTGTTTTGGTATATTCAAGGGATCCAGTAATACTTTATCTACGTAACAAGACTTTTTTAGAGAGAAATATATGTCGATAAAGCCGAAAAGCAAGAGCCGAGATTCTTCTTCTCATCATCAACTAAGCCTACAACTGCCTACTCTGGATCTCCATCCTGTCCAGTGCCAAGTGAATCGAACTCTTCTACAAATAATAAAACTTCTTGGCGGTCTAGAAATGACAGACGTTACACAACAAGACTCAAAATGTTGACGTTCTAAGTCTAAGCTAACCAATCAAAGGCTGAATCAGATATAAAGATATGTCGATAAAGCCGAAAAGCAAGAGCCGAGATTCTTCTTCACATTATCAACGAAGCTAAACGCCTACAACTGCCAACTCTGGATCTCCATCCTGTCCAGTGCCAAGCGAATCGAAAGTCTTCTACAAATAATAAAACTTCTTGGCAGTCTAGAAATGACAGACGTTACACAACAAAACTCAAAATGTTGACCTTCTAAGTCTAAGCTAACCAATCAAAGGCTGAATAAGATATAAAGATATGTCGATAAAGCCGAAAAGCAAGAGCCGAGATTCTTCTTTTCATTATCAACTAAGCTAAACGCCTACAACTGCCTACTCTGGATCTCCATCCTGTCCAGTGCCAAGCGAAACGAAACTCTTCTACAAATAACAAAACTTCTTGGCGGTCTAGAGACTTACACAAGACTTAAAATGTTGACCTTCTAAACTAACCAATCAAAGGCTGAACTCTTGCTAGAGGGCTTACTACGCAAACACACCGTTTACTCCACTTCGACTCCATCTCTTTCTCTTACTCACATGACGTCCCAAAAACTTTGAGTATGTTACAAAGGCAGATAGATCGGGAAGCGTTGCGTAGTAGAGCCTCGGACACAACGATAAAAGCAAAGCTTAACTGTACTAGCTAAGACCGTTTGTAGATCGGCTAATGACATCGAAAATATAGGATTTAGCCGATACTTTTATAAAAAAATAGCTGATTACACTTCCAAAAGAGTGTGAAACTGCCTCGAAAGAGAATAGAACCACTTTTGTAGTTTCTAGTGTCGTAAGAGGCGACTAAAGGAGTACTGCCAGAAGGAGACGGACAGCATCTTCTCTCTACCATTGGCCTAACTGCGATCCAAGCCACCTGACAAGCGTGGCGATGAGTCCCTCGTACATGTTATCCTAAACATTTAGGATCCATCCCAGACACAATTAAAATTTCTATATGGCACTTGGGTGAGGTTAAGGTATCCTTATGTGGGAAAGGTCTGTCTACTGCAGTGAACTAGTGTGGGCTGATGATACATTAAGATGTGGTTGACGTGACGGAAAAGATCAACATGGCGAGGCAATCGGTTATAAAAAAGCAACAACATGTTAGTCGATTATTTACCTAGTCGAGTACCTTCTAGGAACTGAACAATGCGGCAGGAAAAGGTTATAGAAATTTTTATTCTAAACAATTATTACCATTCCAAACAATATCCTCAATTACAAAAGCAACAATCACTACCGCCAAACTACGTCAGAATTTTGAAACTTTGCCATAATCGATCCGAGTTATTTTGTTATTATGGCGATTGTGTTTCGAAATAGGGACTGACGCTATTTTCGTCTTAGGACTTTGCCAAAAAGAAAGTTATGAGTTTAACGTGACAGCTAATTGGATTATTGCGTATTTATCATCAGCTAGCAACTGAATTCCACCAGCTTGTGTCGCAGGGGAATGAGAATTCTAGGGATTTTGTGTAACTTCTAGATTAATCTATAAACGGTTACGTTCCTAGTTCTGTAGACGGTAGAAATGGGGGTAAGAGGCTTACCATGAAAATCACACCTTGTCAAAAGACCTCTTCCAACCAAGAACTGCAAATTGTCCTTTTCTAAAACGAATGTCGAAAGCGGCATCAGTTTACCCTAATCCTACATTTGGAAGAGCAAGACACTCTCCGAAGTATCTTTCAATGCAACGAAATGGACCGGCCATCAGGGGCATGCACAGAAATTCTGGGTACGGTAAGTATGCATGCAATACCTAATTAAAAAAAAAAACTTAACTCTAGAAGTAATGCAGGGACCGCTATTTTATTGCTTAGACGTAGTGGGTAGGGCATGCAGTGTTTATTAGCATGTATGGTGTGCATATACGGTGAATCTCTGGACTCTGGATGCTACATAAGTTAAGTTTATTTTTTGGTTAGCTTTGTCGAACATCGAAGCTTAATTACTTGAACAGACACATGACACAACTATTATTTATTTTAAAGAACCGTCTACTAGGTGGTAGGCAGGCATTGCTTAATTATTTCTTTTAGGCATTGCAGACTATTACATCTTCTTAGTGGAAAACATTACATCTATTAATAACTATTACATCTTCTAGTTAGGCTGATAAAACGCTAGCTTGCTGTCAGTAATGATGTAAAAACTGTAAGTATTCTGCGAGTTTTAGGAGTTGTGGTGGGCAGCAGTACTACTTAGGTTGCCGAAACAAAAAACATTTCTTGAAAAAATGTGGCCGTGTAGCTTAAAATATCATAAAGGTTTTCGAAGAAATCCATAATATATTTTGTAATTTTTAAAAATTGAGTTGGATTTTTTTCTTATTTTTCCTGAAGTAGTCATGATCATGTCCACACAAAATCAACAGTTCAACACCAAATTGATGTTTATTATAAAATGCCAGGTTACATTCAATACTGTGTTGTCAAAATTTAGTGCAAAACAGCAAAAAACAAAATCCAACCAAAACAAACGAGTTCACGTGTTTAAATTGGCGCGAAAATTGTTTACGTTTATATTTGAAATTCCGGGCGGGCGTGGCTGTCTCGGTTTTATGCTTGAGTCTATTTTGATATGCGAATAAAAAAGCACTTTATTTATTTATATTTTGTACCTAAGTAGTTGTTTTGGCGGGTTTTTTTTAATGAATTCATAACTATTCAGTTTTATTAAAAGAAAGATAATAATCGTTGTTATTTTCTTTGTTTAGAATCTGTGTGCTCGGACGATACTAGACTGCGATACTATTATATACCTATTTTATAAACACTATTATAAGCTACTATTGAAAAAGTTAAATTATTACTCATCCATTGGGGATAATTATTGTCACAAACTAGGAATGGAATGGTTTGAAATAGGAACGAATTACCTAGTTAGAACGATTCGGAATCGCAACTTCTCTCCATTAATTAATATCAACGAAGTTTGTATGTACTATTTTTTTTGTGGCCAGCCCTTGTATAGGAAAATTACCAATAAATTTATCAAGTGTTGTTTAAATGTTCGTAAACCATATCTTTTATGCGAGAGTATTCCGAGTTACTGTTGGTTTGTGCAGAGACGAATGTAATCGCACGAGATAAGAGGTGTTAGGTACGTATGCTTATTTAGGTCTGTGATTGCGCTCATTCGTCAAACTTGACAATACATACAGCGAGTAAAAATACTTGTCAATAAAAAGTTCTCATTATTAAGTCAACTTTCTTTTTGGGGCTCTTTGCTCTTGTTTCTCTTGGTAACATTGATCGACTGATGTATATGTCGCAGGGAAATGAGGATATCAGGGATTTCATGAAATCCCTAGGGATATGTCGAAATCCCGGTAGATTTCGGATACTCTTGTTTATTACGTTTTCTTACTAAAAGTATCTAGGGATATGACAAAATACCAATTTATCGTCAGTGATATGTCGTTCCACTAAACTATATCTAGTGAAATGTCGGAAAAGCGGATAATGCCGAATAAAAATCGAGCCATGCATTTCTCTCGACTAACGGCCATTTCCAATAACCTATCTATCTTCAATTTTGGCATATCGGAGATAGAAAACCACTTCTGTCTTTGTTTCTCTGGACGGCAAAAACAGAGATAGAAACTGTTTCCTATCTCCGATATGTCAAACTAAAGATAGATAGGCTATTGGAACCGGCCGTAAAACGACTAAAATTACACGAGCCGCGACAGCTCGGGCGACGCATTTCTTTCGCTCCCACTAGTGCCCCTAAGGGGTACTAGAGCAAGCGAGAGAAATGCATGGCCTGATTTTTATTCGGCAGTATCCGCTTTTCTGACATTTCACTAGATTTAGTTTAGTGGAACGACATATCATTGATGATAAATTGGTATTTTGTCATATCCCTTACTTTATTAGTAAGAAGACGTAATAAACAAGAATATTCGACATCTACCAGGATTTTGTCATATCCCTAGGGATTTCATGAAATCCCTGATATCCTCATTTCCCTGCGACATATACATAAGGAAGACCTTGTTTCCATGGTTACAATAGTAATGATCGCTTGTCAATCACACTGTCATTGTCGACAAAAAAAATCGATTTGTTGTTTCCGCAATATTTCCGAACCGACCCATAATCACACCAATTTAATAAACCGAGGTGTAAATACCTAAAAACAAATGAATGTCGAAAAAATATCTTTATTTGTCAATAACCGGTTCAAATGTTAATTCAGGGCTATTTTACGGCCCTAATGATATCAAAAATTCAAAATATTGACCTAAAAGCAACGATTCTAAGGATAAACGTAAGTTAAGGACACTAAAGAGTTCCTAATTTTGTCACTAAATGTACCTACAAATTATGTATTTCAAAAAAATATTAAGCCGGCGATCGCTCGGTAACGGTATAAACCGATTTATTTGAGATTTAGGTATCGAAGGAATGCCAGGTTGCTTAGTTTAAAATGAACAGTCAGCCAACATCGCAATCAACAGTTTATTGTATTGACGGATAGATAGCCATTTTGCTTAGCAACGCAATCTTTTCTACATTAATATTTTCAAAATCGTATCCACACCGCATTCTATCTGTGCACAGTGACATCTGTTGGTGCCGTTTTGAAACCCATTCTCGTCGTACACGTGTTTTAATAAAATAATACCGTAATTGTTTGAAGCAGTTTCATGTCCGACTCCCGACTAGGAACAAGACGAATCATTAGTCAGATAGAAGGTAAAAAGGAAAACCTATCTACCTACGTAGGTAGGTACACTAACGCTAGTGGTTAGTCATCGGGTTTTTTTATGATAAAAATTGAGTGTGGCAGAAGATTTACTAGCCCGTCCGTTAGATAAAGATGCCGATTATTCGACTCCATTTTTCTCTTTTACTCATGCCAAATGTCCAAACTAAAGTAAGTGACAAAGGAAAATAGATCCATATTTACGGACATCTCGTTGCAGGGCTACAGTCGCTGTGACCACATCGTTCGAAACGTCAAAGTTGAAAAACTAAAAAAAAAATGTGTAAGTAAAATAGGGATAAGGTTGAACTCATGGGTTTATTACCTTTTACAATGAAAGAGATGCTCAGCTATGACGTATGTATTATAAGTAGCTGTCAGAATATTTTTGAATGACAAAATCGATCCTGTTCTTTGTGACGCGCGAACTTTCCATGTTATTTTCAACCTAACGGTGATAGAACGACTGTACAATTTCATGAATATCATAATCAAGATAATCTCATTATAAAATTATCAGATTCCGGGTTATTTTCCATCTAGAATATGTCTGCAAGTCTTACTCTACCTACCAACCAGTAAATAATAGTGCAAGGCCGGTCGAAGTACTCAATCAGACAAATCAGCATCAATTCAGCTAGTTAACATAATGTTGAAGTGTCGTATTTTTTAATATGGGATCCCGATTCATAAAGGAATATAGACAAAATTCTCGAATTTATAAAATCAGCAGTTTCACTTCAATGTTATGAGTTGAAATTTTTAAGATATAGTTTCTTTATTATGTAAAAAAGTACCTAATTATTTATTTAAGAAGGAGGTTAAAATAGGACTTTCAAATAGAAAAAAAAAAAGAATGAGAGGAGAATTTACTCCTCCCATTCTTTTTTTTTTTGTCCAATTGAGTTATCCGTTCAACTGAGAGCTAGGGATTCACTGAGTGCTACCTTATTAAGCCAAAAATTTTTCCAAATTAATCAACCTGTTAGAGGCAAAAAATTGAAATCTAAATAGATTTTAAAATGCCAAAGCAAATTTCGTATCTATTAGATTATTCATAAAACATTAAATCCAATAACAAGGTAATAAATATCTGTAACAGTTGTTATGACGAAGACATGACATGTGGTGGACAAGTAATAAATCATTATAATTTTCCTTACGTCACTAATTGTGTAATTCCTATGACACTATACTATCATGACTATCGAGAGTGATTAAAGTCAATCTTGAACTGTGACTTGTCTTTGAATATAATATCATAAAGCTATACCCCTCTTACACTGTTAGATATAAATTTTCTGTTAAAACTATACTTCTTGTACTCTTCTTCAATAGGACATGTACAGCTAGAGTTGCCAGGTCGCCAAACCCAATAGACGGACAAACCAGCCAGTTTGGCCTGATATTTGCGTAGAAAGGCCGGACACCCTACATTATTAAGGATTTTGTGTCTCAGTATTAATAGGTACGAAATTATTTCATGTAAAATCAAGCTTTTTTGATTATTATCATAAATCTTTGAAAATTTTTTGTAAATGCGAGAGCGACCGACAGTCGGCTCGGCGCTCGCTCATTTGCGGAATGTAAAAAGCCTAACAAAAGCCGGACAAGCCGGACACCGTTTATTTTGGCCGGACACGATATGAAAAAAACTACCTATGTCTGACTTTATCCGGACGCCTGCCAACACTATGTACAGCAATACTGGGTAGGGTATGCAGTACCTAAGTTATAAAGAAAATCCCAAGGATTATTCCAGTAAATATAACCAAAGATTGGACAGGGTAGGCAGTGCTTATATCATACATGGCGTATAGTGCACACCACTGCTTCTTAGCAACCATGTATTTAAGTAAATTTATTTAAATGTATTCAGCATACAGGTGCCAGTTACACCAAGTTGGAGAAAGATACCCAGGACAGTGCCTGGGACTTGTGTTACAGGTGTAGGCGTAGAAGGGTTGCGCTGGTGCACTTTTAGCGCTCCTGTGATCCCACTAATATCACTTGCGATATTCATTCAAAGAAGGATTTGTAGTTACCCCATAGACTACTGTCATTTAGTAGGTTACAGAGGAATGGCACATCCTTAAATCAGGTCTGGGAACTAGTAAGGCCCAAGTTCACCAACACTTAAACAGCCGGTAAACAAAGAGTGACGATTAATTTGACACAATTTCCATACAAAATATGTCAAATAATATTTTAAACGCTGTTTAAACTTAAACGTCTGTTGGTGAACTCGGGCCTAAGTAGTAAGTAAAAAAAAATGTGCAAAAAGCTTAAACAATGCATACCTGTACTAGGTAAATCAACTCATGTTTTGAGGAAGGAAAACTTTATGGAAAACAGGTTGTGATATCTCAATACCTACTGAACTAGTCCAATAAAAAGGAAGGTTATGCCTGTATTTTATATTAAAAAAAAAACTTTAGAAAAATAAATATGAGATAACCAGCTTTAACCTAATGACATGCACATAAGGTTCAATTTCTAATATATATAAAACATAACAACAGCATGTTGAATTAATTGCAGAAATATTGAAATGTCTTTTTTGTATGGGACTTGATACTCAGTTTTAATTTTTCAACTGTGATTGTTTATTTATTACATTGAAGTAGGTAATAATAACACTTTATTTTACTATACCTACATCAAGTGCTGAAATAATGTCACTTTCTACAAATTATTTAAATTAAAAAATTATGTAGGTACCTACACTGTACATTTACTTAGTAAATTAAGTAATGTATTTTAAACAAATAATTTATATGGTGTCCGGGTTTGTCTAGACCACACAGATAACAAAAGAATGTATATTTTATCTATAAAAAGACAAAACATGGGACTCTCCAATATTTCCTCATGTAAATTTAATGAAAAACTTTTAGGTTAAAAAATGCTCTCCTTTTTAATTTTCAATGTGCCATTATTGTAGTCAGTCAGTATAAAAATGAACTTATTTGTTGTTAGCTACTGCAATCATTCCTCTAAATTAATTATAAAATAATGCAAGTAACTACCTACCTACCTCCATAAGATGACAGGTATTTTGCTAGTATGGTGATGATGACGTAAAACGAAACAGAAAACAAAAGATACTTAAGTAGTCATAAACTCTCATTCCAATGTCGAAATCGCTCAACTTATGGTACCAAGACCATTTGTATTTAAAACAACGATAATAAATATGGTGTTCTCAACTTAATTAGAATACTTACTAGTACTTTTTCTTGGCAACAGCATTGGGCTCGATTTCAATCGCAGAGCCGTCGTAGTAACTACTAATACTACTACTAAAATTTAATTGTTGTAATAACTTCGTCATCTTGATAAAACGTAATTAAGCCTTGTATTAACTTGGAGAGAAACGCACGGTCACGACCGTAGGATTTGCAAGAAAATGCGCAGCAAAGACGAACGAAAACCACAAAGTGCAGTACGACGTACAATGAATGAATATTAGTCAACCTGATACTAGGGATGTGAAGCCTAAAAATAATCGATACCGTTGTAATCGATATAAAACTTTGCTAAGTGTTTTTTACTCACTTTTTTATTTTGTTTAATCAAATACCTAATAGTTAGTGGTTAATAGATTTGTGAACGTGCAATGTTTTGACAGTAAAAGTATTATTTGTAGTAATGTATTTAGAGTTACCATGTCGATAAATATGATTGTAACAAGTTGGCTACTTAAAATCACGTTTTTGACCCTGAAGTATGATTGCAAAATATATTTGTAAAGTACAAATAAGCATTAACCTAAAATTGGGACACACGCGTAACGCATTAAGCAATAGGTTTATATTGCTGACTTATTACTAAGTATAATGTATCTTTTAATTGTATATTGATTGACATTCAATAAACTACCACATAACATGTCGCTTTTCCTTTAACTCAAAGCCTCGTAAATACATATTACTTCATGGCGACCCTGCCAGGACCAACCCATCTTGTAAATTTTTCAAATTTCAGGACGCAATTATTCTATAGTTGCTTTATTACTTATACCATAGGGAAAGAAATATACTAGAGTACCAATCGCTAGTCAAGAAAATAAATGTCCTCCCGAATTATTTTCAAAATATTACGACAGATTGCGCTCTGATGCGATTTGAATAAAATCATAGACCAAGCTAAATACAATCGAACTATCCATCCAACTGTAGTGTATGTGTCTAAGTACTAGATACAGTACGCTGTCTCACGCACACAAGCGGTAAGCCTTCAGCTGTCAATTGTTATCTGTGGTTGTCACCTGTGCGGATGGCAACACTGACACCGGTCATTTGTCTATATAAGATGACGGCGGTTTGAAGAGCAGTTAGTCAGACGGTACATCTGGACTAGAACGGACGTGTCGGTTATACGCTTGGTGTGTCGGTGAGCCAGTGTGTGTGTGGAACGTTACAGTAAATCTATGCAGCTTACACCAACAATTACGAGAACCATTTGCAAGCAAGTGTGGCTAATTGGCTATGCTTTGACCATGACATTAACGTGCTGTAAGATGGCGCTTTATTAGGTTTTATGTAAATGCCAAGAAAAACCCAAAGCAAGTTATAATTTCATTATTTATTGTTTTTATTTCTTCATAAATCGTTACAAAAATGCCGTACGTAAAACATGTACGTGCTTTATTTTTTGACAACAACTAACGAGCAAAAGCATGCTTTGTGACACTAGCATAGATTTAATATACTGCTGATAGATTGGCAATGAAAAGAGACAGAATACAATGCAGCTATATGATAGAACGAGATAGATCACAAGGCCGTTCACGTACACGCTAAGAACCCGTAGCGTTTTTCTGAGTTCTGACGTCTGTCACGCGCAACACAATATTCCCTTTAGTTTTACTAGTTTCATTTTTATTATTGTAAAAAAGTGTCGAGTTGATGTATTTTCATTATGGTTACATGTTCAGTACCTGGAAGTAACTCATCTAAAAAAGGGAACCAACATAATTGTACATTTCACACGTCAACACACAATCGCGATTACCAGCAGCAAAATGCAATGTTTCAGAGCTTTGACTAAAATTGTGTATACTAATTGATAGGGCATTTCACCAGTACAAGGATTTAAATTCATATGAATTCAATTAAAAATAATATCAAATACGTGAATTTCAACAATTACTAACGTCACTTTTGTATTTTAGTGATTGACGTTGTCGATGATATCTTATCGACATTTCATTAGCTGACATATTTCACATTGTAAACCGCATACAGCCTAAATTGTTGAAATACGTTAGAAATGGTTGAAATTGCCTAATAGAAAAGAATGTTCGCCCAATAAATATTCGAGCATTTGCAGTTTACATTTGGACCCTAAGTGTTTTTAACACAGAGGCGTTCAGCCTGTTAAATTACGCTCTGGATCAATCTCCATATTGTTCAAGCCCCCATCAATCCCCATTAGTTAAACATTAAATATATGTATATTTAGTGTACGTTTGTAATGTGTAATTGAAAAATAAATATCAGTTTTATTTCAACTTTGGCGATTGCGATCGCAAAATGAGGCAAAATTGTTAAATACTGGCAAGTAAAGCCTACGATATTTTTTACAATAAATTGATTTTGTTCGGGGATAAGTAATTATAAAATAAAAAAACATATCTAGGTTTTTACTTGCAGTTTTTGGGTGTTCTTTTAATAATACTAAAAAATAAGTCACTTGCGTCAACGTAAACTATGTCGATGGAATCGATATCGAAAGCAAGCAGACAATGTAGTACCTGCACTATTTATCTCACGCACATGCTCACTTTATGCACACTAGCGTAACCTAGTTTTGGTCTCGTTTTCAGGATTCAATTGCCAATCTATCATCTATATTAAATCTATGGACACTAGCGCTACGAAAATAGAAGAACAGTCTACAAATAGCCGTAAGAAAGAAAGATTTTCTGTGTCTTTCTATTTAACACGTGCGCTCAGTAATGCCATCTATGCTTAATACAGAATTATAGCTTTCTTCCGGAGGACGATCTTTACTATGAAGATTGGAACTCTAGTATATTACTTTCCCTATGCTTATACTTAAACCCTACATTTGCGAAGTGATCACTCAGTGCTCCTCACACATTAATGTCGTAATGAATTTTGAAGATATCGTCCCTTTATTGGTACAACTGGTTATCTAGCAAAAACTAAACTTGTGGCAGGCAATCATGATTTTAAACTTAGACAGAAAAATTATGTCATTAAATTACATATATCTTACCTGCAATCATGTAATTATAATGAAGAAATTAATAAAGTATGTTTGTAAATCATAAAAATAGAAGTACTTCATTGAAAATGCTTGAAAAAATGCCAAACACTATCTTCAGGGAGGTCATTTCGTTGGTTTTTCCTGAATAATGACATAAGCTTATAATTATATCATCAATTAAATCACTTGGAGCTCGATTTTGTTGGGATGGAGTAATTCTTAAGCGGGGATCCAATTTTATTGGTTACTCCTATTACATAGGGCAAATATGCGGGATGTCTACTCACAGAGGAATTTTCACAAACTCCAGACCGCGACTTCCATTGAAGTGACGGCAGTACAAAACCATTTCTAATGTATATGTTCTAGCTCTCGGTTAAGATATTCAGGGTCACACAGATCATATTATGCTCTGTTCATAAGATATGTCATAACCGACTGTAAATCCCGGAGGTGGTGGTGTGAAGACGCATGTAAGTATCTATCGGTGTGTCTAGGGTTTCTGTAAACACAGTGTGATCCCGTCCGATCTTACTCTCACTAGGACATCCAAAAATGATAACGATTGGTCTTCCTCTAGTGAATTTCATTCTAGGATGAATGGCATTAAGGTGTTGCATGCATATATTGATGTACATCCTGCTTGTTTCCTTTAAAGATACAAAATACGTCATCAACGTATCGTTTCCAAAGTCTGATAGTCTTCGGGCCGAGGCGTAAAGCTTTTTCTTCAAAATGTTCCATCTAGAGATTTACTAGTATAGGAGCCACAGGATTTCTCATTGCGACGCCATCAATCTGGAGGTAATATTGACCTTGGAAAAGGAAATAGTTGCCATCTAAGCAGTTTTTTAATAAATCAATATAGTTAAAAGCCATTTCGTTTGACACATATTTTGTCTCTCACCATGTCCAAACGTTGGTGAAAAGACTCCACGTCAAAACTTCCATAACTTCACCAGACTCCAACCTAAGGCTTTCTATAATCTGAACAGAATGACGTGAAAAGACGGTGTTTTTCCCACCAGGACCTGCAGCACTGATGTAACATGTTTTGCGAGTTCATAAGTAGGTATTGCAATCTGACTTACGGATGGTCGTAGAGGAACCCCGGCTTTGAGTACCTTTGATACGCTTCGGTGAAAAACAACTATTTAAGCATAGTTGCTTTTACTTGTATTTAAATCTTAATGATGCGATCTCTGATGTATGTAAGATGTTATGTAAAAAACAAATAAAACTGTTTAATCTCTTTTATTTTACTAAAAATCTGCACAAGTGTGAAGGATTGTGTTCTGTTAAAAGCAAGTACAACTACTTACTTTCTTTTAAATGTGTAATATTCTAAGTAATTTTCAATAATTCAGCAAAACCAGAACAATTTAAAGTATTTTAATTTGTATTAGTTCAATGCTACAGAATGTTCAGAGTATATGCAAATTGCAACTTAAATAAGGATATGAAACGGAATGTGTTTTTGATTGCAAGGCTTCCAAAAAATCGTAAAGGTATAAGAGTTTAGCTGTTATTGAATACAAATAATACTTAAAA
Source organism: Anania crocealis (assembly GCA_949315895.1). NCBI lineage: Eukaryota > Metazoa > Arthropoda > Insecta > Lepidoptera > Crambidae > Anania > Anania crocealis. The sequence goes on from OX438861.1 coordinate 20,301,623, forward strand.
GATTGTAATTTAATTGGTTTTTAGCGTATCTATCTTGGAAACTATGCATCGTATCGTTTTACCTGTAGATAGAGCTCAAAAAGTTGAGTAGCTTGGTGTCATAGAATAATTACACCTAGAAACCGAATGTAAGCACGAAAAACGCGTAACTAAAACTAAGCCATATCTGGCTTACTTCGTTCCGCGAGATGTCATTACTCAACGTCACGCTAAGTCAAACACAGCTCGCGAAAAATAATTTAAAATGACTGTTTGCACTATGAAGAAGTGTTGTAGCATATCAGAGAAACAAAAAGAAAGTGATAAAGTTTCATTTCACAGGTAAGTACTTACATTTTATACATTTTCTGTTCGTAAATCGAATTAAAAACAAATAATTTGAAACACAAAACCTATCAACATCAGTGTTGCTAGTTTTGGGAAAAAAAATTGCACACAGTTTGTTTAGTTGGTTTTTAATATTGAGAAAAATATTGAATTTGCCATAACAGCTATTTAATCCCTCGATTGTGAGTTATTCCAGACACAATTGAAATCAATTGTTATCGTGGCACCCGAGTGCCTCCTGGGGGTTGAGGGATTAATACTGTTTAGACTAAATCTTGGTGTTATTATTTCTATGAAAATATGTTAATTCTTAATGTGAATTTATACAATCATAAAGGCATTGAAATTTAAACACATTGAACAGTGGCATTCGTCATTAGATTAATAAATATGTAATATACTTATGAATTTTATCATATTTTCTTATGTATTTAAAAATCATACTAAACACATGGCAAATCGTCGTATAACAAAACAACACGTTTTCCCATTTTTTGTGGGTAGACGCCCGATAATGGTAACACTGAAGCCATATTTGTGTGCGTTAGAAGAGCGTAGATTTATTCAGCATAAGCACACAAGGATAATTAAATGGCACGCGTTTACGCTTACGTTTTGGTTCAGACGCGGCTTGTAGGGGTGTTATTATTCTAAGCTTGGTGTAAATAACTCATTTTTGGAAAAAAGTGCAGATATGTAATCGGTTTTACCAATAAAGGACAATATAAGTCTCGTTTGGATAAAATACGTTTAAAAACGGCTTAAAACCGGAGCAGTAACGTAAATATTCAGCAGTATCCTATATTTAAGTATCTTTGTCACTGTATAATTTAACAAAACCTAAGCTCAAGTACAAGTACATACTTAACACAAAACTTTTTGGTATTTGTCAATTAATGTAATTTATTAGTGTCTTGGCAGAAATAAAGAGTAAAAAGAAACTTTTTATAATAAATACCCACTTAGTCATCACAACGTTATCGTAATGCCTTTCAATACATTTCTTTGGTACCAGCATAGGGAAAAAAATTTCTTTCCCTATGGTACCAGTTAATTTTTCACTCTTTTGAGCTCAACTTTTAACTGTGCTAATTTTTCCATAATCACGTGATTTTTCTATGTTTAGGCAACCACCCTGGAGGAGTAACGTTCACACCGGTTTTGCAAGGTATCTACTCCGAGGTCACGGGTTCGATTTCTGGCCGGGTTAACGTAGGAAAAAATAAATTTATACCAATACCAGGCGACCCTTCCTGTTCGTTTCGGAGGACTCGGCACACGCAAAATTTCAAGTATTGCACTGCCAGCATTTCTTTCTTCTGCATACAGTACAGCCAATCTCTTTAGTAAAATACTGGGTCCCTCCCTTGTCAGGCTCAGTGGAGTTGGCTTACTTAGCGGAAGCAAGAAGTGCTTGGTCAGCGGCGTGCCCGGGTATTGATCCTCCTTCATCACCTGCCTCCCAGAGACAGTGGGATGAGCCTCTTTATTCGCAAATTCAGAGTGAGCTATTCGCTTCTTCTGATAATGTAACAGAGCGTGCCCGCCTTCTAGCTGCCTCTTAAGCAGAATCCGGTTACTGGCTGCAAGCTCTTCCTTCAGTCAATATTAGGACCCTGCTTGACAAGACCACACTGGCTTTATCAGTCGCTTTAAGAATTGGCGCAAAAACAAATCACCCCCATCACTGCCACTGTGGTGACCGCGTCAGTGAGATTGGGCACCATGGTCTTTCCTGCCAATTAAGCGCTGCGCAACTAACTAGCTAACGGCAAGAGACCTGACGGCATGACTCTCATTCCGCGGAAACAAGGTCATCCTTTTATATGGGATGCAACCTACGTGGACACACTCGCACCATCCCATATAAGCAATACTTCCGCTACTGCATCATGTGCGGCGGCGGCCTCTGCTGAGGCTTTGAAGCGACGCAAATATGCAGCTTTAAATGAAGACTACGTATTTGCGCCGTTTGGCGTTGAGATTATTGGTCCTTGGGGTCCAAGTGCCCATGCTCTCTTTAAGGAACTGTCTAAAAGGCTTACCGATGCAACTTGTGATCAAAAGGCTGGCAGCTACCTCGGGCAGCGGATAAGCATCGCTATCCAGAAAGGTAATGCTGCCAGCGTCTTGGGCACCATACCCGGAGGCAGCGCTGGGGCTGAAATCTTTTATATTTTATGACTTTTAATCCCTCAACCCCCAGGAGGCACTCGGGTGCCACGATATCAATTGATTTCAATTGTGTCTGGAATAATTCACGATCGAGGGATTAATTTACTTAGTTATTAATTTTACTACCTTTTTTAATTTCCTTCCTGTCATGTTTTATATATAAAATTTTTTTTGTGTAATTTTGAATTGTAAATATGGTATAATTTATACCTATATTATATTCTGGTCTGACTGAGAATTAAATTGTTACGTTTTTGGGATCAGAAAAACGTTTAAGATGTTGGTAATATTTATTATTTATTTTAAATTTTCGCAGGTAGGTTTTTAAGTTAAAACCTAAAGAACGATAGTGAGACTAGATTAACATCTTAATTAATTTAATAAGAATATTAAACCACTATTTATTTATTTTATTTTGTTGCTACCTCTTAAAACTTACATTAAAAAAAAGTTTATCAGTTATCATAAAACGATTTATTATACTGATTTAAACTTTCATAGTCACTATCGTAAGAATTAGTTATAAATTTGACTAACTCAAACGATTTATTTATAATAAAAATCGATTCTATGATCCCATCACTCGCTTAATAGAAAACAACTACGACAAGTAGGTCAGCTGATCGCATACAAATACACGTGGTGAATGTACTCCTGAAGTTAGCCGCATCATAACTAGCAATTCAACAATGACGCAGCGTGTCCATGTGACGTTCTAGACGTTTCGTTCTAAAATGTTGACTGACAGTATCTTTAGATTGGTCAAAGAGTAGATACTTTTTATTTCGATTTGTATTTCTAGTCATATTTATATCAAATATAGTTGGTTATGTTGTAATGTTAAGCTCTTTCATATAATTCACGGTAAGAATAAAATAAAGTAAAGACAATGGCCTGATTGGAATATAACTACCATGCTATCTGTTGATAAGTAGTATAACTGTTAGTTAGTCTGACATGCTTTTGGCTATATTCATTTAGTTTAACTTTTCGTCGATAGGTGCCGCACTTGCCACAAATTGTCTAAAGAATTGTTCTTCGTGATTGTATAACATTTAATTTTATTAGCGGCCTAGGTTTCGAATCCTAAAATAGATAAAATGAAACCTAGTTAAAGTGTTACAGCTACTAGGTTTGTAAGTTTATACAGCGACTGAGCTATAGGGCTATGTTTACTAACATTATTGATTTTATGCCCAAGCCGATAGCATAATTAAATACCGCAGATAGTTTGGCCTAGAACTTTATTTTCTAAGGACAATTATTATTTCCTTAACTAGCTAGGTAGGTACTTGTTTTATTGCATTGCATATTAATCCGGTACTCTCAGCAAAAAAATACCGATTTCTATTATTAGCCACCAGATTGCGCCACTTTAATCATGGAGTCATAATAGTCCTGTGATGTAGGTATTAGGTACGTATTTTCCACACAATATTATAAACAAGGCGAATGGTTTCTAAGATATATTGAGGCAATCGTAAGACCCATTATTATAGTAGGTACCTATAATGTGTGAGAGACTGGGTTTAAATTAGTTTGAAAAAATCTAATTCAGATTTAAATTTTAATTGGAAGAGTAACACTTAAAAAATTGTTTACAGTTCTCGCCTTTTTTTTGTTTGGTTAATGGGATTCTAACCTTCTTATCTTCAGGGTATTAACAAAATATTATCTTTAAAAATTTACAGCTTAATTTGTTCTTGCATTTTTCGCTTTGATGATTTTACAGAAGTAGGTACCTAGGTAATCCTTTTTTGTTTATTTTACTGTCCATGCATAATAGAATACTTACATACTGTAGGTACGGGATAGGTTGTTAATGTTTGACACACTTTTGTGTGTTTTTAAAAGTTAGTGTAGGTTCACATTTTGCCTTATATTTTGCTTTATAATTGTTATTTGTGTACGTTTTATCGGGCCAAACAATATTAAGTGTATTGTCTACGTACGTGTGTAAAAATGACATTGTTTCAGGTGTCGCCAAATTAATAAATCTTTCTTTCTATAGTGCATGGCTATCTTCCTACGCTTAATAATTTAATATTACAATAAGTTTTATTCTAAGATCGACTAACCTAACATAAACGGGCAATTTAACCATATCTACAGATATGATACTCACATACTCAACCAAAAACAACGAAGTGAGCGACATGCGAAAATCGATAGATTCTCGTCATTGCGTATATTAAAAACAGATCGATTTTAAACTTACCGATTGCGAAATATCAAAGAAGGCATCACACTCGTTGAATCGATACTTTTACACCGCTCTTTTAACATATAATTTGATGCCGGTAAAACATATAACGTCATAACTTCACTTTGATAAACACTTCAACCGGAAAAACTTAAATTTGGTTTTTTAGTTTTATCACTAAGTAGCACATACAACTTTGTTCCACTATTTAGTTTTCCATAATGTTTTGGCTTGGGTAACGACATTCAGGCTTGGAGGCGCAGTCTTGACTATTTGAGGCTTTGTAGGTAACTCGAAGTCGCCCCTCTATTTAGGGTGAGCGCCTGCGCGTTCACACCGGGTGATTTTGCTAGGGTATGTTTTAAAGTAGGTACAAATCCGTAGAATGCGTTTTTATTCCAAAAACATAATCGGATGCTGTTTTTAACAGCAGCCAAAAACAGTGCTCGAATACAAAAAATATCTTATAAAACTATCAGTAATGATTTAAGTAGTAGTAGTGCCATCATAAGATATAATAGCACCGCACTTTCTCGTCCTAAATCGTACTCCTGCGTTTTCGCCATTGGCCAAAATGCAATCGTCAATATACCTGTCAAAATTGGCGATCAGGACAAAATACTTATGGAGGGGCCATAGCCAGCAGTGGAATTATTGTGGGCTGTATTCATTAAGAATAATCTGTAAAATAGAGTTAATGTTTCGGTGTTTTAATGTTCCAATCAATCTTCAATGTTTTTAGTTCTAAACTTTCTGACTGGATCCAAGCAATCGGTATAGATGAAATAGCTCTTACCAGAACTTTACATAATAATAATATTTTTAAGCCTTTCAATTCATAATGCCAAATTCCCAAAATGTCAAGCGGTTTCAAAATGTCAAGTTCCCGGAAAGTCAAGTTCCCAAAATGTCAAGTTTTCAGATAGTCTATGAAGATGAGGGAGTTCTCTTTCAATAATAAAAAAATCCATAATCAATTTTTGTTAAATTATATGTAATCAACAATCAACACATTTAAACTTACTATTGCAACATTTGCAACGCATTTTTAAAACATGATTAACAAAATAAGCTTCTATTAAGTAGCTTGGCGTATGGGGCACTAGACAATCGATAAACCGTACGTTTTTCCTAAATAAAAAGTAGGCAATGTCCAGCTAATGATCCATCTATCTGCTTTGCTCTCAGTTCAATCCGTTCAGCCGTTCTGGCTTGACTGAGAAACAAACATCCATCCGAACTTAAGCATTTATAAACTTAGTTAGAGTAATATTAAAAAAATAATTCCCTTGGGTTTTAATATTATAATTTTTGAAGAGGTTTTATTCGAACCTCTACTAACTAACTAACGCAGTGCGACTTATACTAGTATTTCTTCCACCCCGTGTGTAAGCACTTTCAGGCATCACCCCGCATGCGCGGCAGCCATTTTAGTGACGTCACGTTGTTTACCCTGCATAGTCATTCGATTGTTTTCCATCGCACTGGCAACGAGAGAATGAGCTTTAAACTTTTAAAATAAGGTCACAGAATAATCTAGAATGCGCCGGTAATTTATTTGGTTAACAAACAGTAATACATTGTTCAAATTGTAACAAGAAATACGAGACCATTAATGTTTTCGATATCGCACCTCGCTACAGATCTTTCATAAATTTGCTAACTGCAATAAAACTTCGATTTAATTTAATTTAATTTTGCGATGTAATCGATAATAGCCACTTAAGTTTGCTCGCAAAAGATGACGTGGCTATTTCTTCGAACATTTGTAGCGTTGAGTACCTAGAGCGTAGGTACAGTAGGTAGTAGGTACTGAGTACTAGAGTAGGTATATTCATTTGACTTCCTAAATACTCAATACTTATTAATAATTTATTGCATTCTACAAAAGGTGTTAAGTATACTGTTATGGTATCTCTATTGACCCTGATGGGCACAACAATAGATAGAAGGAACATTTTGTTCGTAGTTACTTAACTTTATTATTTGATACTTTTATCTTCTAAATATTCGGTAACTATAAAACATATTCCTAAAGAACCATGTTGGAAATAAAAGATACCTACGCTTTGAATGTAGATTTAACACTTAATTTAACAAAATTAATTAAGATTTAATCTTCTCTTAGTATTTATATCTTCTATTAGTATTTTCATATGTATCATTTATGGATATAACCCCCTATCTTAGCTACTTATATAACCCCCAACCCCTTTCAGGCCCAAGGTACTTTCGAAAAGATGGTCCTTTGACCCGACTGTTCGTTGATGACGTAGTATGCGAACCCCCCCATAATGTGACGATGATGAAGGTCTTTGTTTTTGTTATTTATCTTCTGATTTATTCTTAAGGATACATTTAACATAAATAGACATAAATAATGACTTTTGCATCTGTATTAAGTGTTAAAACCTCAAAATTCCTGTTCGTCCCTGAATTAAGTAAAACAGTATGTAAAAACGGGATCATTCTTGCTTAATAAATATAGCAGAACATAGTAAGTGCTACTGTATAATAAAAATAAGAGTTTAACAATAAAAAATGGAATATAATAAATTGCTTTTCGATGCTCAAGACGGGTATCTACCCGGTATCAAGCGGCTGGTTATTCGTTTCTAGCTGCTGGCTTCGGTAGTTACCCGCTTACAAGCCGCTGGTTTACAACTATAGCCACATTACACTAACAGGTTAAAGTATAACTAGGCTGTTTGCGACAGGATATCTTGTTGCATGGTCAGGTACAGTGGAGTTCTACAAGCTCTTAATGATGATATTGATGATGATGACAAAATACTATTGGATCATAGTAAAATGTATGGAAATACATTTAGCTGTTGCAAAGCTGTTAGTAATGAAAGTAAAACTGTTGTGTATTTGAAAATAATTTATTAGGTAATAAATAAGATGCTTACATCTAAAACTACTATAACTGTGACGTCAGTTTAGATATGTGATATGGCACCAACACAGTAAGTGTAATTTTCTTCAGTAAATCTCCATAAAATTTGAGCAACGATATATTTTTGGGTTTAAAAACAATTGCCACATCTTCATTACTATCTCCGTCAACAGAAATCAATTTGTCGCATTGCTTTTTCGGTAATGGAATTTCAGAATGAGAATTTAAAACGGGCTTGTTTTGTGGACAGCAGTTTGGCGTAGTTACAAAATCTTCAAGTACATCAGAAGCTTTAAGGCATGGTAAATTGAACCCTAATTTGTTTGGTTTAGAGTCAACCTTAGACCTTATTGCTTGCTCATTAAATCCCGGATGTGATATCCCACCACTGTTGATCGGATTTGTATTAACAGCAGTTTTGGTGTCTGTTAAATCATGTTCGTTAACTGCGACATTATTTTTATTTGTTAATAAAGGATGATTTTCATAAAGGTTATTTTTGCTGTCTTGTAAAATATTTGGATTGATTGCAACTTCTTTCTGGTTGACATTATAATCATTTTTTATGATACTAAAACCATGATGATCAGCGAATAAATTTGAATTTATTGCAAAACTATTTTGATTATTTGTCATTGAGTGTTGGTTTAGCGTGGATTTAATTTCTTCAAGGTTCTTCGATTGTTCTTGAATAAATTGTGAACTCAATTCAATCGGTAGGTTACTATTCAGAATAGCTTCAGCATTGTTATTCGTATTTGGAAATCTAGGTAATGGTGGATATATTTGCAATTGATACTGTGGTTCATTATTATGAATTGGCTGATGTGAGTTAGGTTTAATATTTAAATTATTTAACTGATTTATAACTGCTCCATTGTTTGTAGGATTCAATACTTGTACTGGAGTAATATTCATATCCTGTTCTGGATGAGTGTTATTTGGATCTACGTAGCTTAGAGTTATGTCACTTGGAAGACTATTGGTTGGAGTTCCACTGGTAATAGTTCTTTGAAGACTTAATCCATTATGCAAGGAATTGAAAGTATTCTGTTTAAATCCTTGTTCTATGGATTCTTTGCTTTCGATGTTATGTTTGGCGTCTTTTACATGTGTATCTTTAACTTCTTCAGTTCCAAGTAGTGGATTCAAAATTGCTTTATTTTGGAAAGGATTAATATTATTTGGATTTAAATCAATGTTATCTAAATTATTTACCTGTTGTGCGTTCAATTCTATAGGTACAAAGTTGTCCTTTCTTATCAACTCATTTGCCAAAGGCTGCGGTATAGTATTTTTGGTACTGCTTGGCATAGGTTTGAATATTGGAATCATAGTAGGAGCTATGACTTCCGGAGTGTTTGGTTTTTCTTTAGTAGTATTAATAGCGTTTTTGAGTAGGAAGAATGCTAGTTTAGCTCCAATAGTTTCGTTTGCTGCGTATTTTTTTTGCGTTTTAATTACAGTAGCATCAGTTTGCGTAAAGTTCGGTTTTATTCTTCGAAATTGGTTATGCTTTGCTGCATCATTATGAACCGAGTGCTTTTGATTTATTTTATTATGTACGGCGTCATTATCTTTAATGATTTCAATGATTGTTGTATTTGTATCTAGATTAAAATTGGTTGTAGTATCATTTTTAACGTTATCTGTGTCAGGTACATCTATTTCTTTAGCAGAGACGACTTTCAATAGATTCATCAATGTTTTTGATTTATTTTGTGACGGCTTGTCTTTTGTATGGAGTTTGAACGCTAGATCCTCCCATTTTGGAACGTTTGGGCTGAGCTGTTTGGAGAGAGCTGCTTTTTTGTTTAAAAGATTTTCTTTGCGTATTGGCACCTTTGGAGTAACTTCCTGAAACAATAGAACACAAGGTCTTAAAGAGGGATAAGAGAGTGGTTTTTGTTTTTACTGAAGCAAGTGGAATGTTACTACACTCGTCTACACACTTGTTATACGAAAAAACTGGAAACAGTGTCCTCACTTTGTTTTATCAATATGGTAAGTTTTAAATTGGCTGTCTTATAATCAGACACAGTTTAAGCCTTGTTAAGTTTTTTATTTCTCAGCAAACATCAATATAGGGTTTGATTCTGTTGCTTAAATCAAACAACTTTTAGTTAACACAAAGAAAGATTTAGCCATAATCGCCACGCTTGACAGTGAGGCCCTCGATCAAAGCTTGGTCAATGGTGGGGCGAGGAACTTCTACCCGTTTTCTTGCGTTGGCCACCTCTTACGACACCCATCGGACGAGATACAGTTATTCTATGAGGCACACACCACAAGGCATTTAAAACAAGTAAAAGTAATTACTTGAGTAAAAGTAACTACTTGAGAGACAATTTGTATGCCTTAGTCTAGAAATTACTAGAAGTTATAACTACCAAAAGTTAGCATTCTCAGCCAAATAATATGACTATTAATGGTGACCCATTTCCTTTAATCAAGCTCTAGGCAATAACACCTAAAGTTATGACTTTACTAAGCAATTAGTAATTACTTCTTTATAAATACGGATGTAAAAGTAAGAAATATATCTGAAACAAGCAACCAAACCCCATAATATTTGATCGGCTGTTTATTGCGAAGTGAGATTTTTTCGCGATTTAAAAAACAAATTTATTTAATTAAATAAAAAGAATCACACAAAAACCGATAAAGTAATTTTCACCCTTGGCTGTGCCGGGAAACGGACGACTTAGTCTGTGCGCCTTCAGCGTTCACCAAAAGATGCGCAGTTTAACTGATCAAAGCCTTCTCATAGGCTTTAGTAAAAGGTCTGTCCGAAAAAAAAAACAGTTTTTATTCAAAATTACTCCGCCTCGCTGAAGATGAGAATGTAGATGGACACAGCGGCGGCCTTACCCATTGCGCGGTTCCGGGCGGATGGCCTTTGTCCTACGGAAAAGTACCTATGTGATGCGAAAGTAGGTCTGATTGTTAGATATACAAATAAATAAAATTTGAGTTTTAAAATATTTTACTTACATTGAAGATTTACAATACAGAGATGATAAATTTTAAAATTGATGTTTGCGGCTTTTACTAAGACTAAAATCTTTAATTTAATTAAATATCAGAATATGGGTTTTATCACCTGAAATAAAAATTATTTAATTTAATTCAATTTAAAGCACAATAATCTAACCAATGAGCTACGTCATTTTTGATTGAAAGAAAAGCAAGGGCTGAAGCCCGATCCTGTGTCATCGAATTCCTCAAATATTATGTTTTAATAATTTTAAGCCTCGAAAAACTTCTTTCAGCAGACGCAACCGTAACAGATGTGGTGGGTGGCAATAATTCTCAGAACTATTTCGGTAGTGGGGTAAACTTCAGTTATTTTTTTTTCTATTTTGTATTTCACCATTTCGTAAATCTTGTTTTGTTTCGCACAAACAGTCAGAAATAATTTTTAAGAGGTGTCACGCAGTTTTTTTTTACACTTTATCAGCTTTCTCAATACTTAAAATACTATAATTTACACTTTTCCAGCTCACTCAATACTTAAAACACTATAAGAACGTTATATAAAATATAAGTAATTGAAAGATGTGTACGGTACATCAACGATTTTGTAACTCAAACTGCAAGCAAAATAATTCTAAGGTGACAAAAGTTGACGAACGAAATGAAACAAGGGAATTCCTCTTGCGACGGGGATTCCCCTAGCGATAGACGAGCAGAACATACTCCCAAGTCACAGACTATATAATACTATACACTGAACAAGTAATCACTACGTTTTAATACTAACTAGTCCCGATATTTATTAATCAAGTAGGTACTAGAAATATTCAATATACTTCCCGCAATATTCAAGTACTAGAAAATTAATTTATCAATTATGATTTGAAAGAATGAATTAGTTTAACTAACTTTATTTTAATTTACCGTTATGTTATAACCTTAATAAATTGTTAAGAATAAATATCAAAATGTTTTAAATTAAAAATATAATAATTAAATAAAATCTGTTTTTTTTTAAATTTACTTGACGCGAGGCCCCTGCAAGAGCGAGGCCCCGGGCAATGGGGACTACCGTTTCTTTGCTCACCAGTTGGCGCCACTGTAGACTGAGGTCCGGTGGTATAGCTGTCAAAGGCGATTGGCGCCGAAACAAAGTGTTATATCTTGAATCTAATTAAGGTTATATTGTTTATAAATAACTATCTTGACAACAAACTAACTTCTGAAATAGTTGCTCTTGAGGCCGCCTATTTTTGCGCTTTTTCTTAATTCCGCTTTTAAAGCGTTCACATTAATCGCCAAATAATCCATATTTGCGATATTTTACGAAGGAGATCACTTTCCAGCAGGTAAATTAAAGAAATTATAATTTATGCAACAAATTCCGCTAAAACCAGTACAAAGTGAATGATATTGGACCTCACGCGACACTAGCGCCTCTAGTGGCAAATTCACTAGCGATAGCCCCCATTGCCCTGTTCGCCACCCCCTAAGGCCGCCACTAGAAGGACACCACTTAAAACTATAACTTTATTTTGTTTAAATTCACGAGTATTCCACTGACCGACCATCCATTCATTTGCCCAGCCTTTCTCTACTGATCGCATGATAATTCTGAAGAAGAAATATCTCAACAATCGTGGTTCTTAATTTAAATATTTCGTACCTACATAACTTTAAACTTTGAAACCTTGGCCACACAACAGAAAAAAAACTACAAAAGAAACCCTTTTGGCGGGTAACAGTAAAAGGGAAATAAACTTACACACAATAGCACACAGAATATAAAAAACAGGACTGCCTTTTGCATATTTCCTTCTATACCACAAACACAACGATTCTTTTTTAGCATCGATATGCCATTAAAATAATTGATTACTATCGCATGTTTATGTATGAAATTAATTATCGCTTATGTAACAATGAAATAATGTTACTGTTGCATTATGTTAAGTCAGTGTTATGATTGCATAGATATTACAAAAGGATACATTTCAAGTAACGCCCCTTTGGTCTAGTGGTACCGGGCTAAGATCTCCTGGGTTTGATACTCGGGTCGGGCAACAAGAGCACGAACAACGAATTTTGCAAACATTGCTCGATTTTGTGATTAAGAGGAAACACTACGGGCGATAGAATTGAAAAATAGGTATTTGTAAAATTTATTGCTGTCGCGCAGTGCCAAACGCCTTCACCGCAGAGTGTGATAGAGACAACTGCTTCTTGGACCTAAAATACCTACTAAAAGCACACCAAATCAACGTTTCGTAGTCCCCCGATTACTTTTCCAAAACTAGACCGATATAAATACTTTTTTCATTTAAAATTAAAGAAAGGCTTTGGCCGTGTTCGTATGTTTTCCTTTTTTTCAAAAATTTAGCTAAATTTGTTTTCTGGATGTTTGAACACAGCGGAAAATCTGGCGAATTTTTTCGATTTTTGAGGGCTCATATCTTTTTTATTAATAAATTTATGAAAAAATAGAAAACATAGAAACATGGATTTTTGTAATCAAAATTATTGCTCTACTGGCTTTATCCAGGGAGGAAAAAAGGGACTACGTTTGTTTGGAAAAACGGCCCTTGTGTTTCCTCTTAAGAACCCGCATATGGCAAGCGTGGTGATTATGCCTGTACCCATCATTGCTGTGTTAACTTGAATTAAATGATTGAGGCGATTGCCCTGCTGTAGGATGATTACCGGTTGTTAAGAAAAGAAAGTTAAGTTTAGGGAAGTACTGGGAACTATCTGGCTAGCATTGACCTGCATGCGGTTCCGGACGCTGCTTGCTGGAGGCCTCCGGATGATGTTCCCTTTGATTTTCGTGGACTGTATAGGTGCCTTTAGCTTGGATAATATCGCTGAACTATTTTCTAGTTTGGTTTTGCTATTGTTTCGCGTCAGAATCTTTTTAAATAAATGTTAACAAAAGTACGAGCTAGGACAGTTTAATGCTACCTATACGTTCCTATCACTTCAATAATCATTTATAATGTAATAGCCCTTTTTGATTCAAAATTCAAAAAAAAAGAGAACTTAATTCCAATATTGACAATTACGAATTTCAAAATACCGATTTTTATAATTCCGAATGATACAGATTTCCGAAAATCACAAATCCGATCTATCATAAGTCCTAATATTATAAAACCTAAATTTCAAAATTCCTAATGTTTATATAATAAGTACTATTTTCAGAATGCCGAATTTCATGATCCCGAATCATATCAATTCCGAATTTTTAATAATTCGTAATATCATAAATACGAATTCCGAATTTGATAATGTAGTTTGATGGGCCCATGACAACGGGATTATTATTAATATAAACAAAACCAAATGTATGCCAATTTTATCCCCCTATAATAAAAATAAAGTGATAACAATAGAATTAAAAGGGCATTCCTACGAGTGTTTACATAAAGATAAAAAGGATTGTACTTGTTATAAATTAGAAACTGTGACTAACTTTAAATATTTGGGACTGACAATTGAAAGTCACTTTAACTGGAAAGTTCACATAAATTCAGTGTGTAACAAACTAAGTGCGGTTCTTGGTAAACTACAGTACCTCAAATATATAGTTACAAGAGGCGTAATGTACTTATTGTATTACGCACTGGCAGACGCAATCATATCTTACGGGTTGGGTGCGTATGGCCTCACATTTCCTACATACTTTAATAACTGTTTACAAATACGATTACTTAAATTATAAGTAGATTATAAAGTAAAAAATTCACTCGAAAAGGATTATGATAAATTGTTTAGAATGTGTAAAATACTACCAATAGAACTGAAAGTAAAGCAAAATATTTTGATCGAACAGTATAATATTAATGATCATAAAAAAGAAAGAGAACATACATACCCAACTCGTCAGTCCAAGAAACCCAGGAAGTTGGTAGTCCCCAAAGTAAAAAACTATTACGGTAGACGTGAGAGAAGGTGGATAATACCTGTGTATGTTAATGAGCTACCAGCTGATTTAACTAAAAATGTGATAGAATAGAATAGAATAGAATATTTTTTTATTTCGCAAGAATGTGGTACACAACAAAGATCTTACATACACAAGTACAGGACACATTCACCCAGTTTGGGCAAAATATGAAATCAATTAAATTCAAGTAAAAAATTACAATATCATAATCAAAATAAATTCATTAGATTTAAATAATTAGTCAAACTTGTATAAAATTAAAATTATCGAAAGCTAGTAATGTTGAATATTTATCCAAAACTAAACCAAATGCAATTAAATCAATTACACAATTTACAATTTACAATGTAAATGTCATTTATAAATGTCAAATAATGTCATATCTCAATAATGTCAAATCTTATCATTTCATTTAAAGTCAAAATACTCCCTCATACTATAAAAACAATTTTTGATTAGCCAATTTTTAAGTTTCTGTTTAAATTGATTAAAGTCAAGCATTTTAAAATCATTTGGCAATTTGTTGTATATTCTAACAGCCATCGAATGACTATTCCTGGAGCCCAGGGCCGTTCGCATCGCTGGAATTATTAATTTATTCGGACGTCTACAACTATAGGGCCGGGGAATGTCATTTAAACATGGAAACAATTCTGGATGATTTCTGATGAATATACATATCTCATAAATATATAAACAGGGCACAGTTAAAGTACTAAGTTCCTTGAATAGAGGTCTACATGAGACCATTCTGTTTACGTCATATAAAGCACGAATACATGCCTTTTGTGCAATGAGAACCTTATCTGTGTAACACGAGTTGCCCCACAAAATTATACCATATCTCAAAATTGAACAGACATGTCCATAGTAAGCCTGAAGAGCGATTTCTCTGCTTGCAGTTTTCCCTAGTTTCCACAAGGCATATACGTATGAATTAATTTTCTTACACAAATTGTTTATATGTTTTTCCCAGGTGCATTTATCATCTAGTGTTAATCCAAGGAAAGTGACTTCTTCTGTTTCTTTGACTCGTTGACTATCATAAGTTATTGTAAGGTCCTTTTTATGTCCATTTCTGTTTGTAAACTGTATAGCTTTTGTTTTGTCTAGATTTACTTTTAAATTGTTACTTTTAAGCCAATTTACTACGAGTTCTACTGTTTTATTTACTTCTTTATTGTAGGAATTTATATTGTCACACGGTATTACTACAGATACATCGTCTGCAAATAGAACACAGGAATACTGTGTTATGTCCGGAAGGTCGTTGATGTAAATAAGAAAGAGTAACGGTCCCAGTATACTTCCCTGAGGCACACCAAAGCTGTTTACTTTGACATTTGACTGGAAAGACCTCAGTATTTTACTTTTATCTATATTAGATTCTTCCACATATTGTCTTCTATTATTAAGATAGGACTTAAGCCAATTTAGCGCCATTCCCCTGATACCATATTTTTCGCATTTAAGGAGTAGCAAGTCATGCGAGACATAATCGAAAGCTTTACTCATGTCAAAAAACACTGCTGTTATTGGGGTTCGCTTATCAATATGTTCAACAACTTTACGTATAAGTGAAAATGCAGCTAGTGTAGTTGATTTGGCTTTTTGAAAGCCATTTTGCTCTCGTTTTATAAGATTGTGCTTTTCGATGAAACATGTCAATCTAGTCAGCATCGCCTTTTCAACGATTTTTGCCCAAATTGATATTAAAGATATGGGCCTGTAATTGCCAGGATCACTTTTATCTCCTCTTTTGAACAAAGGCTTAACAACGGAAATCTTTAAGATTTCGGGAAATGTTCCAGAGGTAAACGATAAATTTATTAAATGACATAAAACTACAGCTATATTATCTTTTGCGTGTTTGATAAGCAAAAGCCACCTGAAAAACATCTTAAAAAAACATTACCTCTCATTATGTCCGTGAGGCAGTTCTGGACTGCTTTATTGCTGCTTAGTATCTTGGAATTGGATTACTTGAAAAGTCGAATAAATAAGTTCTGCGATGTAAATATTTCCTTTATTTTTTATATAAGAATTTTCTATAAAAAAAATTCAAAAAAAAATTTTTGTAAATGCATATTTGTGTATGTACGAGTATATGTGCATTTGCGTTTATGAAAGGGTATGCCTATATGTGTAAGTAACTTCAGTACTACCTAATTAAATAGATAAGTCCACGAAAGCCTTTGCCGACAAAACTGTTCTACAGTTTGGCAAAATAATTATTTATGTAATGTACTAGTGTTACTTGGAATAAATAAATTAAAAAAAAAGAATAATAATATCCCGAAAACACATAAAACCAAAAACTAAGCACTTGGTTGTTTTTTTTGTTTATAAAAATACATTTTTTAAATTTTTATTATTTTCCCGAACCTAAGAATCGATAATATTAATTTATTACACAATACTAATGCATATTAAATGCTACTCTTAACTAGGTTCTGCCAATTGCAAATACAAGCATAACATGCATGGATGCAAGCAATCACTGGTCAATCAATGGTCGCCGAAGGCAACCAGCAAGTCGAAGCTGCGAAAGCGAGTGCTCTCCCTCTGCGCCTCCGGCTTTTAAATTGCACTCTAGTATTGGGCAGATAAGTACCACGGCAAAAAGACCACGGCGAGTCGGTATTTAACTGAATTCTTACAATGAATTTTCGCAATTAATACAATGAATTTTCGGAAGTTTAAAATTAGTAATAAAGTTTTTCGGGTTAATAACACAACAGATTTTTCATCCTTCGTATTAATGAGATTCGGAATATACCTAAAAGATTCGTACTTTTCATATTCTGTAAAATGTTAATCATGGTTTTGAATAGTCGGAATTTCGATTCTTCGGAACTTTGATATTCGAAGGTTTGAAAATCGGAATATTCAATTTCGGAATTAAATATTTCGGATTTTTTGGGTGTTCCCGTGGAGAAAGACTAGTTGTTATTAAATCTATTTATTATCGTTACGAAGAAATATCGCTTTCTTAGTAACATAGTTCTATTGCAGCAGTCACATACCTATGCGTAGAGATAACGTGACGCGCGTTTTTTCATATTTAAAATCTATATTTTGAAACCTATTATGTATGCTTAGGCTTATATGATATTTGTAATCTGTAGGCTAGATTGTGACACAAATTAGTATAAATAGATGAATTTAATCAAACGAAACATCATTCAGCTTTCGTTTCCTTTAAAGAAAACAACAAAAAACTTTAAAAAAAATGAAATCCTTCGCTCTCATCGTTGTATTCGCCCAGGTGGCTATTTTCCAGGTAAATATAAACAATTTTGTAATATTTATTATTAGATCATTAACGCTCCATTAGTCTAGTGGTTTGTTTGAGTACCGGGCCAAGATCTCGAGGTTCTGGGTTTGATTCCCGGGTCAGGTAATGAAAGCTTCGAATTTTTTAACATTGCTCAGGTTTGTGATCACCAATCCGCATTTGGCAAACGTTGTGATTATGGTACCCATCATTACTGTGGTAACATGAATTCAATGATTGAGGACTTTGCCCAGCAGTGGGATGATTATAGGCCGTTACTTTACAGTTTGTTTAAATAATGATTTACCTCTTATTGTTATTAAACAAAAAAACATCTTCGGGAAAAAAAGGCGTAAAAGTTAATACGCAGAAATTGAAATTTAATCCAAAAAACTAACTCAAAAACTTTCTCTTCCAGACATACGCCCAGTGCCTGCGCCCAGCTCTCCCTAATGTCCTCCCATCGCCCTTAGTGCCTGGATCGTGCGGTCCTTTCCTCCCGTCTCCGTTGCTAGCCCCCCAAATGGTGGCCTCGCCTCAAGTCCTAGCTGCTCCCACCCAGATCGTGGCTGCCCCGCAAGTGGTTGCATCTCCGCAGTACCTAGTACAACCCAACTCGGTTGCGAACAACCTCGCTGATACTCTTTCTCTGCTGACCGTCAGCAGCCTGCTGTCCGAGTCCCTACCCTTGGGCTACCCTAACGCCGTCAGTGTACCCTACGCGTCACCAATCCTCGGCGGTTGCGGATGCGGGTACAACTACCCTCTTTACCTGTAAGTTTAAATAAGCAGTTTCTTAGCTTCATTACAAAGTAGTGGTAGACGAATTGAAAATTTTGTAAAAATATTAATTTTTGGTTTTAACTAGTTTTTCTTACTTGTTTTTGGACTTTGGTTCGACTTATTTCTTTTTTCTACATATTTTTTGATAAACATGTAAGTTGTTTAAACCGTTAACGAATTCTGAAACATTTATGTTATTAATTGTAGATATCACGCAATGCAACTAAAAAAGTAATTTATGTCAAAAAAACAAAAAAGCATCAGTGTGCGCACTGTGAAATTATTAGTTTTATTTTTGAAAAAAGTAGAAAAAATATTATTAAAATTATAAATTAAGAATTATAATGTTCATTTTAAAAAATAAGTTTTTTTTTGTGAGTCTAAATTACTTGCCCAATAATTTCTCTAAATATGTTTATATTATTTTGTTTTGGTTAGTATTTTTGATATTGTATTTAAAATATTCCATTTTATTATATTTAGCAAGAATGATGCGAAAGTCAATGGAAAATATGTATAATATTGTTATTCACTATTGTGTTACTATATTTTTTTTTGTTAAGAAATATGATAACCATTGTGAAAACTAATCAAAATTGTGACCTAAAGTACTAAATAATGTTTAACATTTATCAAGTTTCTATGCGCCATACTTTTGTAATATACTGAAATATAAGAAACGATTATTTAGAACACTTCGTAATTTTATTTAGCTCAGTTAAAACACGCATTCATTCATAAACACAACATACAATAACAAATCATTACCCGAAATAAAGATAAACTAGCCGTTCCAGGATTCAGACTGCGAAAAGTGGGTAATTCGTTCATGGGAAATTGTATACATATTTTTAACAAATTACCACAATCAATTGGTATTTTATTTTATTGAATCACTGTTAACTGCTTTTCATTCTGGCATTCTTGTACATTGTTGCTAGAAGCGGCCGCTTTTGGCGTTAGCGAAATGCTAGAGGTAATTTGATAAAATGATACTGGTGTGAAAGAAGATATTGTCACAAGGATTGAGAAATGCTGATGCTTAGATGGTTTGGCCTAGACGAACCTATCACGATCAAATCGGGGATGTTCTGAAGAAAGGTCAGGTCAAGAGTACTCTAAACCGACGAGCATGCATGAAAAGATTGATGAATGTGGAAGAAGCGAAAGATGTATGCCAGGATCGTAGTAAGTGGAAGGCCTTGGTCTCTGCCTACCCCGTTGGGAAGGAGGCGTGATAATATGTATGTATGTATGTATACTGTTATAGTTTTTTGAGAATTGATTTTGTTTAGAATTAATAAAATTGAATCAATTTAGGGCAGCACATAATAATAAAGCTCTAGTAGTTAGTCCTCTTAAAGAAGTGGCTCAACTAAACGTGCACACATTTTTATGTCATGTTGTATCTATTGCAATCCAAAAGATACAACATACATAAAAATCAATACTATTCTACGTCGACATAATATGGCCGGGTTACTGACATAAAATCAATCATTCAATCGAAGACAGGTTGGTGAATCTAGTTCTTATTAAATATCAATATCGATAGATATATGAACCATAAATGTTGGAATAGTATCCCAATCTAACAGGGTCCAATTTAATTTAAGATTTATTCATACTAGAAATTAACTGCTGAGGTGCAGTGTTAGTGTATGTCTTAAGAAGTATCCATCTATGGCAAAATAATGCACTCTGATGACATACCAAAACTCATACCCCAAAGAACCTGATGTTCCCTGGATTCAACAGATCTAAGAAGTGAGCTTTAAACCAAAAGCGCTGCCACAATAGATCAAACACTAGTCGAAAGCAGATGAAACCATCTGCATCATGGCAGAATCGGTACGTTGCGTTCTCAGCCATGTTCATGTTCACTATTATGTTTTAGAGTTTGCTGTGACTGGTCGATATTCATGTTACTCCGCATGTTTTTTAGCTGCTGAGCTCTAGCAGTTCTTAGGATACTTTGTTGTTGTATCCTTGTTTGATTATTTTTGAGTGTTTTTGTCCAGCCCCTGCATTCTTTTAAATACCACCCGTTCGCAGCGCTTGTGAATGTGATCACGGAAGTCTCAGCCGTCACATAAAGCGTTGTTTTCACGGGTTTTGGACAGCTTTTTGTTAGGAAGCCATGCGGCGCTAGTGTCGATTAGCTTAAAAGAGAATACCAATCGTGCGTTCATTGCTGTAACAGCTGTTACCAAAGCTGATAAGACATTTGACATTTGCGCTAAGAGAATCACACTGTGTTTTTTTTACATTTCTACTACATTGCACACTGCGATCGATGGTTCCCACCACCCACTACAACTATAACACAAAACACCGCTACCACTACCTTTGATACAAAATAATAAAAACTATGTCTTAATGACACAATTAACGCCCCATTGGTCTAGTGGTTTAACTACTGGTCAAAGATTTTGGAGTCCTGGGGTCGATTCTCGGGTCGGGAAACAAGAGTTTTGTGCTCGGGTTTGTGATCGGTTTAAGAGAAAACACAAGGGCCGTTTTTCCATACAAACGTAGTCCCCTGTTTCCTCCCTGGATAAAGCCAGTAGAGCAATATTTTTTAGTACAAAAATCTATGGCCACTATTAGCATGTTTCTATGTTTTCTGTTTTTTCAAAAATAATTAATTAAAAAGATATGAGCCCTCAAAAATCGAAAAAAATCGCCACATTTTCCGCTGTGTTCAAACATCCAGAAAACAAATTTGGCTTAATTTTAGAAAAAAAGGAAAACATACGAACACGGCCAAAGCCTTTCTTTATTTTTTAATGATAAAATTATTTCAATCGGTCTAGTTTTGGAAAAGTAATCGGGGGACTACGAAACGTAGATTTGGTGTGCTTTTAGTAGGTATTTTCGTTCCAAGAAGCAGTTGTCTCTATCACACTCTGCGGTGAAGGCGTTTGGCACTGCGCGACAGCAATAGATTTTACAAATACCTATTTTTCAATTCTCTCGCCCGTAGTGTTTCCTCATAAGCAAGTGTCCGGTGGTGATTATGACTCTCCCCATTATTGCTGTGGTAACTTGAATTTAATGATGGAGGCCTTTGTCCTGCAGTGGGATGATTATAGGCTGATCCATATTAATATTATCAAGGGGGTGAAATAACAAAGAGATTAGGGGATGAAAGTTTGCATGGAAATATTTATTTAGTATGTGATAATTAGCCTCAATCATTCAATCACACATGGGCGTAGCCAGCTTCTGGCGTAGGAGGGGGCAAGTCAGATTTTTTAGGTCAGATCATCCGCGGCTGTTTTGTCATACACACTACACAAACACACCTACATGCCGCAAATGATCCTGCTTTATAGGTAATTAAAGTCTTCAATCATTTAACCTGTCTTCAATCATTGTTGATCTCAGACGCGTGAAAGGCATTGTCAGTAAAATTTCTAGGTCTGTTTTCATCCATCGTCGCGCACGGTTTTTCGACAATTGCATCCGTGTATTTTGCCCACATTTTGCCAGCGTCTACTGCGCGGTTTATTTAAAAGTTAGAGCATAAGGCCCCGTTTACACTTTAATTAGTAATTAGGGGCAGCTGCCCTCCCCTGCCCCCCTCTGGGTACGCCCATGCCCACAGACACTATTTCACGGGGACAAAGCCGCGGGCACAGATACTTAAATAAGTAGGTACTCAATCAGTGGCAGAAGAACTTCCTCATCAAATGAGCGTACAATAAAACGTTTGAGTGCTCTTTTGAAATCCTGACAGCAGCCTAAATTTGACTTTAACTGTTGGTAAGTTAGGTTAAATTTGCAAAGTCTCATTAATTAAATCGAGGACGTTTTGAAATTATTTTTATTGGGCTGTGTATCCAGTTATTATTTCTTAACAAAAACCCTGAATTAAGAAAAACTAACTTAAGATATTTGAAAATTGTTTCCAACAGAGCAACTAGAACTGACAGCGTAAGTATAAGTAATTCCTATATCAGCTCTACTGCAGTTTCACGCAATAAAAGAGTATATAACTTCAACAAAAACAATATTTATTTCATCAACAATACAATACTAATTCAAACATGCGCATTCATTTGCGAATATACTGCCAGTATCAACATAAGCAGTGCCGTGGGAAGGTACAGAGCCATCTACCGCAATGTTGCCAAAAACGGGGAAAGTGCCGCTGATTTTAATCATGCCACCGACTGGCATATCACCGTCAACTGATATCTCGCCAAACTGCAGGCTTGGCAGTATCTCAGTTACGAGTGGTACTGTTTGGGCGCTAGCTGGCCAGTTTGGAGAGAAGCTGGGCGCTACTGTATGGGAGACGGTGCCAGAAAGAACAGTGCTAGGGACTACGTTGGTCGTCACTGGCATGTTGGAGCTTGGCAGGCTTTTGATGTTCGGCATGGATAGAGCTTCCTGTAAACAAAAAGGCTGTTAGAGAAACAAAAAGTAGTTATAAAGTGAAAGTGTCAGTAAGAAATGTTTGAATCATTGCCTAAGAAAATTCCCTTAAAGAATTAGGTATTTCTATAGAACAACGTTTTCTCTATTTGATTTCAAAATTGGAACCAAAGGACCTACTCCGTACAACAATGCCCATATATTTGTCTCTGTCTGTCTCCCTTACTCATGCCAATGTCTATACATATGTCTATAATTAAGTGACAGAGACAAGTAGATTTGTAAATTAAATACATCCGCCGCGTTGCTAAGTCAGCCCTCTGATACGTTCGAGGTAGGTACAACGCTCTACGCACAGAACAGGGGCCTCATTCAGCTATTTCAATGGGGGCTATCGCTAGTAAATTTGCCACTAGAGGCGCTAGTGTCGCGTGAGGTCCAATATCATTCACTTTGTACTGGTTTTAGCGGAATTTGTTGCATAAATTATAATTTCTTAAATTTACCTGCCGGAAAGTGATCTCCATCGTAAAAAATAGCAAATATGGATTATTTGGCGATTAATGTGAACGCTTTAAAAGCGGAATTAAGAAAAAGCGCAAAAATAGGCGGCCTCAAGAGCAACTATTTCAGAAGTTAGTTTGTTGATATCAAGATAGTTATTTATAAACAATATAACCTTAATTAGATTCAAGATATAACACTTTGTTTCGGCGCCAATCGCCTTTTACTGCTATACTTCCGGACCTCAGTCTACAGTGGCGCCAACTGGTGAGCAAAGAAACGGTAGTCCCCATTGCAGTTCGATCGTGGTTGTTTTGTGCGATTTTGACATTTAGCCCATACTAGAACACACCTGCAATTCAATTACGATTGTGTTACGATTTGGTTAGCTGAATAAGGGGCCTGATGTCTGTTCCGTGACTCTACGCATAATAAATTGTTCAAATGCCGTCAATGTCTGCTTCGATTTGTATAAAAGTAATGCAGTGTTAACATAAAATATAAAGCTTTGATGCAATGGGGGCTATCGCTAGTGAATTTGCCACTAGAGGCGCTTGTGTCGCGTGAGGTCCAATATAATTCACTTTTCACTGGTTTTAGCGGGCTTTGTTGCATAAATTATAATTTCTTTAATTTACCTGCTAGAAAATATCGCAAATATGGATTATTTGGCGATTAATGTAAACGCTTTGAAAGCGGAATTAAGAAAAAGCGCAAAAATAGGCGGCCTCAAGAGCAACTATTTCAGAAGTTAGTTTGTTGATATCAAGATAGTTATTTATAAATAATAAACCTTAATTAGATTCAAGATATAACACTTTGTTTCGGCGACCTCAGTCTACAGTGGCGCCAACTGGTGAGCAAAGAAACGGTAGTTCCCATTGACACATGGGTTCTATTTTGTGGTACCATTTTATTTGACTTAGTTTCCTATAGTTCTGTAGAGTTATGATTAATCGTTACTGTTACGATAGAGGCTATACTACACACTATGTCTATGTCGGCGGGAAATACGAATTACCAAGCCTTCACAATTACGCATTTACGCTGAACAAAAAAGTATTGATCATTTAGAAATTAAATAATTTTGTATGTATGTACATAATGTATTTAATGGAGAAGTGGGTCACACACCAGTCTTCTACGTTTTGCCAGCTCTGAGGTCTTGGGCTCGATTCCCTTAAGAGGAAACACTACGGGCGAGAGAATTGAAAAATAGGTATTTGTAAAATTTGCTCTTGCGCAGTGCCAAATGCATTCACACCGCAGAGTGTATAGATACAACTGCTTCTTGGACCGAAAATACCTACTAAAAGCATACCAAATCAACGTTTCGTAGTCCCCCGATTACTTTTCCAAAACTAGACCGATTTAAATATTTTTTTCATTAAAAATTAAAGAAAGGCTTTGGCCGTGTTCGTATGTTTTCCTTTTTTTCTAAAATTGAGCCAAATTTGTTTTCTGGATGTTTGAACAAAGCGGAAAATCTGCCGAATTTTTTCGATTTTAGCGGTCTTTTTTATTAATTAATTTATGAAAAAACAGAAAACATTGAAACATGCTAATAGTGGCCATAGATTTTTGTAATAAAAATTATTTCTCTACTGGCTTTATCCAGGGAGGAAACAGGGGACTACGTGTGTATGGAAAAACGGCCCTTGTGTTTCCTCTTAAATAGCAACGTAGATCAAAAATTTTTTTTTAATAATAATTGTTTCGAGTTTGGAACTCTGGGTGCTAATGGCACCTCCGTTTTTTATAATACAAAATAGGTTAGTTAATTTGGGATCAGAACAATGTATGTGATGTTGTCCACATTTATTTAATAACATCTAAAATTTTTGACCTATTTTAGAAAGAGAATTCACTTACTTTAAGCAAAAGAGCTTGGAAGCAGATGAGTGCTAGTATTTTGAACGCCATCTTGGATTAGTGTTTACAACTGACCCCTAAAACAAATGCAACCTTTATATAACCACAATAATTCGCTGCATTATCTAATTTTTAACGACTTATCGCTATAGACAGTATTTTTCGTAATTATTGTCGCCATAATAATGTGTAAGAATTGGGTGAGTCGTTTTGTAACGCTGATAAAGTATTATAATGATTTGTTTGCAAATACTTACAATTGGAAATTTATTTGCTAATACTATTGTTATAATATAGAAAATTAAATTACAAAATCAGAGTCAAAAAAATGACCCAACTAACCTCTTTTAATGATAACTACTCGTAACTAAAGTATTTTTTTTTAATTTTTAATAACAAATGGGCTTGCTCTTATAAAAAACAAAATAAAAGAGTTTATTTCTTTAACTTTTTTTACATAAAAAAAATGCTCTTGACTTCATACTTAACTGTACGGTTAAGAAGAAGCCTACCCAGACGTACTGGTTCTATTTTGCACACAGAGGAACACAGAGGCACTGTTTGGCGCTGGACTCCGGCAGGAGGGTGATATCATCCAGGCGGCCTCTTACGAAGCCTACCACCGCAGAGGGATCAGTTAGCCGTCATCATTGGTTGGAAAACCAAAGATGCCGTTGCCCAGGGTGGACCACTAGGAGGTAGATCCCACCACCCCAACCGTAGTATCAATTAGATTTAAAAATGTGAAAAAACTAAAAGACGACCATTTGGATCAGCGGTAGTAAACGCTGCTTCTGAGCCATGGGTCGCGGGTTCGATCCCCGCACAGTACAAATATTTGTGTGCATGAACATGTCTGTTTGTACTGGTCTGGGTGTTTTCTATGTATTATAAGTATGTATTTACAAAAAAAAGTATATAAGTAAGTTTATCGGTTGTCTAGTACCCCATACGACAGGGTACTTAATAGTACCTTAATTTGGGACTAGATGGCTCTGTGTGGCCCAGTGAGGCATGTCTTAAATAAAAAAAAAACAAAAAATTTTAACAACATCACATACAACAACATTCCTAAGTGTGTAAGTATTTAAATCGCTCTTATTGTGAAAAATGAAAAATGGAAAAAGAAACAACGAAGGTACCACAAACACCCAGACCCGGGAAAATGTAGAAAATTACATCCACAATGACTCCCGTCCAAGTAACACAAACAGACCCGAGAAAATGTAGCAAAACACCTAATTCTACAATGACTGCCGTCCAGGAATCGAACCGGGACTTTGGAGCAGGCGACATCTTGAAAACCGGTGTTTACGCCACTCCGCCACAGAGGTCGGCACCCAGACCCGAGAAAATGGGGACCCGTCCAGGAATCGAACCCGGGACTTTAGAGCAGGCGACACCTTGAAAACCGGTGTGTACTACGCCACTCCGCCACGGAGGTCGACAAGATGCGGGAAGCGAGTCGTGGGCTGAGGTGATGATGGTGATGATGATGATGATCAGAGTTGAAAAAAAATTGTTTTTTTTTTTAATTTTTTTTTAAAACAAACAGTTCAAAATATTTAAAACAAGTGGTTTTTTTTGTTTTCTTTTTACATTTATTAAGGTATTAATTTCAAATCAATTATAGCTAATAATAATCTATTTATAAACTATTTCCTAATTCACATTACCTAGTAAAAATTAATTAACAAAACGATAAATATTTACTTTTTGTTGCGTGTCACTATCTCTGATAGTCTGATCTAGAATTATTAAAAATTATAATTATTATTAATCAATACAAAACACTTTATATACATTTAAAGGTAAGTACCTATAGTATGTACTATGTACCTTCCTTAGTTATTATTTTTTTATTAAAATTGTCACTGTTTGTTTTAGATTAAATAAATTACTTCAAAAGAACGTGTTTTTTATTTCAATTCTTCAAGTTTTCCTTATTTTATAGTTAATAATTTAAATAAAAATACAACAAAGCTCGCTCAACTTATAAATTTATTTTAAGCTATTTAGAGTCCTACATATGTATTCGTTAGGATGTAGTTCCATTTATTTTCAATGAAAGGTAGTTTTAAACCCTGTTTTTTTCTTCTTGTTTTAAACATTGTTCAAAACTTGTTTTTAGCTATGTTTTAGAACACTTAATAAAAAACATGGTTTTATTTCAAACTGTTTTAAATACTGTTTTAGTATCCTTCTTTATTGTATAAGTAAGCACATAATGTGCATAAAGTCTGATTCAACAAATCTTAAAAATAAAACCAATTATATTTTATTCGCATGTTTTATTAATCAATAATACATGTTTATTTAAAATGTTCCATATAAAATCTTTTATATACCACTGACAGTAGAATAATATATTTGCCAATGTAAACACACTGAAGAAAAAAAATGGAAATAATATAGTCCCATCAGTTACAGTCAATATGCCATATACCCAGACCCCTATATCCACGTATTTTGTGTAGAGTACACTGGAAAAGAAAAAAAAAGATTATTTATTAATTTTAAGACGTGGGCTTCTCTGATACAATGTAACTTCTGGCCCTTAATTTTTTTCACTCGAATCCTGGTGATCTTATTTATACCTGATAGGTTCTTCCTTAATTATGCCGCTTGCGACTGTGCCAAAATGTCGGAAACTCATAAAAAATAACTCTTACACTTACTTAGATAAGATAAGATAACATAAGAAAACGTTTATTTGGTACAATAAAAATTACATTGAAAATGATAATTAAACAAATATAATTAAGGCTCAGTATATAAACTTGAAAAATTTTGTCTCAGGCGGGACTCGAACCCGCATCTCCTCGCATTTTTTTCAAGTTTATATACTGATATTATAAGTGCAATTAAGTTGCTAAAATATCAAATAAAGTATATAAAAATAGCTGTTTCATCTTAACTGACTGTCAAACATCTGCAAAGATGTTTCTTCCGGGTGTTAAGGGTGCAAAACTCCTAACATTTGATGGAACAACGCTGGCTCACAGCGTAAGAATATGCTTGAAAAATTCGCGCCGTGTCGCAGTGTCTCGGTGGCCTAATGGTATGTCGCCCGCCCGGCTTGCGAGGAGATGCGGGTTCGAGTCCCGCCTGAGACAAAATTTTTCAAGTTTATATACTGATATTATAAGTGCAATTAAGTTGCTAAAATATCAAATAAAGTATATAATTAAGGCTGTACCAAATAGGTCCCCCGCTCAGCATATTATGTCGGGGCAAAGAGTGCCACAACGCTGGTATTCTGCGGGCACCATAAGACACAATTACTAAACTTAAACATTAAGGAAATACGGTAAGTAGTAATGAATAACAAAAGGAATGAAAATATAACATAGATATTTTGACTATTTAATTAAACTAACTACTCCAAAAGCTACTTACACAAGACCATATGCAACATGTAACCAAAGCAAGTACTTATTGCTCAGATCCTTCCTCTTGGGGATGTCATCAGATAGGAACATTAATTCCCATGTAACATAAATTATTCCCAAACCATGAAAAACAAAGTTTCCGAACGGTGATATCACAATATCGGCTATCTTAGGAAACACCAGTTCTCTGTCGTAGAAATATATTGGCCAAAATATTATCATGCTCTGTAAGAAAAAGAAGAAAGTTTTAAAATATCCGGTAAGCTTTTTACACTGTTCTTAATTTTAGTTATGTTCTTAATTGAAATAAAATTCTTCGTATCAAACTTTTTATACAAGTTGTTATATTTTGAAATCGTAAAGCATAATAATTCTATTGAAAGATAACTTAGGAAAAATATTTATAATTATTTTAAAAATGTTGGCTTCGATTAGTATTAGTAATATTTTAGATTTAAAATGAAATGTATTGTACTTTTTTAATGAAATATCAGTAGGTTGGTACATAAATTAAGTTAGCGTATATCCTTCTTAATAAAAAAAAAATTATAGTAATTAATAAAACAAATGTCGCTTAGTTGTAAAAAAAAAATTAATGTCCAAAACAACATGCAAATTAATTAAGTACTTTAAAACTTTCAACACTAAATAAAAGAAAATTTATTATTACTTAGGAAAAATAATAGTTTAACATGGAAAAAGATTTGAAAGACTGTCATGCGCCATTTTAGGATTCCGTAGCCGAATGGGAAAAAACGGAACCCTTACAGTTTCGTCAAGTCTGTCTGTCTGTCCGTTCGTATGTCACAGCCACTTTATTCTAAAAGTATTAGTATTACACAGAACAGTTGAAACTTGGTAGGTAGGTGTATCCTGTTGACCGCTCTACGATTCTCATACGAAAAATAAAAAATAATGATATTTAAGGGGGCTTCCTATATGTAGAACTAAAACTAAAAAAAAATTTGTTACTCAAACCTGTGCACATGGGGTATCTATGGATAGGTCTTTTAAAATGACATAGAGGTTTCTAGAAAAGTTCTTCCAAAAGTCTAATATTTGGAAGATATTCGATTCCAAAGGGGTAAAATGTGTAATTCCCCCCCCCCCCTCTAATCTTTAAACTAAGCATGTGAAAATTAAAAAAAATATATATAATGTAGATCTTATCAAACGCTTTCAACGAAAATTGGTTTGAACGAGATCAAATCGGTAGTTTTTGAGAAATAGCACATTTTTAACAACCGCAAATATATATTGTCCTTCATACAAACACTATGAAAAACAAAGTTATTTTTGCAGTCAACAAAATATTGTGGCATTTTGGCTAAGTGGAAGTAAGTGGACCTCTTATTCAGTTAAAGTTGGTACAGAAGAGTCCGACTCGCACTTGGCCGGTTTTAATGAGAAGCGATGTTGCCGCTTGCGCTCCACTACACATAAACGAGTTTGAAGAAAGCTAATCATGCGCTCGCTTACATTCATGTTTGGGCAGAAGTTGAGCAATTGCTCATAACCTCTGTGGCGCGCATGCCCCGCCTTCATCGCCTTTCTAACTTTTTTTCCGTGTTCTGTGGTTCCATCCAATAAAATCCGTTAAAAGGGTAGTAAAGTAAGTAGTGGCATAGGAAAAGAAATATTTCTTTCCCTATGGTAGTAGTAAGTAACAGCCTATAATCATCCCACTGCAGGGAAAAGGCCTCCATCATTGAATACAAGTTACCACAGCAATGATGGGTTCGGGCATAATCACCACGCTTGCCAAATGCGGGTTGGTGATCACAAACCCGAGCAATATTCGAAAATTCAAAACTTTTTGTTGCCCGACCCGGGGATCGAGATTTAAACCACTAGACCAACGGGGCGTTAAAAGGGTATCCGGTGGGAAAGCTTGACGCAAACAATCCGAGCAAGTTTTGCTTAACGGCCATTTCCAATAACCTATCTATCTTCAGTTTTGGCATATCGGAGATAGAAAACAACTTCTGTCTTTGTTTCTCTGGACGGCAAAAACAGAGATAGAAACTGTTTCCTATCTCCGATATGCCAAAACTGAAGATAGATAGTTTATTGGAACCGGACGTAAGAGAGAGTGCTTTAGTATGAATGCTGTTAATAAAATTTGTGTTACGCTTTTAGAGAATTTATTATCTAAACAAATAAAAATCATTAACAATTTTATTCCTTACCACAACTTGTGGAAAAACGATCGTATGGAAGAATTTAAACCTGAAATTGCTGAGGCTTTGTGGCACATTTTTCCCTTTTATCGCTGATATATCACAAAACAGTGATAAAATTACGTAAATAAGTAAGAAATTCTGAAAAAAATAACCATTAAATTACCATATTAGAAGATTGAACATGCCGATTAGAAGCTGCCAAATTATGGAGTTTGACTATTTATGGAATATTTTCTTTAGGATAGAATCATAAATGATGTAGCCCTGACATTTAAGTAAAGTAATTAACAAATCGTAATTGCAGCGCAGCCATGAACTTTGGACCCTCAGCCATCATCTACAGTCTATATCAGTCCACGGCTGGACACAGGCCTGTCCTATATGAGGATGTGTCAAATACGACAACCAAAGGGTGTCGATTTTGACACATCCTCCTATTAGGAGGCGGGCGACTTACACATGCAGGCGGTTTAGTGTTTGCAGTTTGGCCATTAGAAGACAGAATACGCTGCTGATCGTCTTCTTCTAACACTCCTTTGTCACCTCTTACGACACACACATGGTCCTCATTAAAGGCACCCCACAATAGATATGTAAATAAATAGTTAAAAAAATATACTACGAAAATGCCAATGATTTCATAGTCAGCCTGTATACAGAATGAAATTTTAACCACTTTCCAAATTTTAATATATCGATCTACGAGACAACCATTTGGATTAGCGGTAGTAAACGCTGCTTCTGAGCCATGGGTCGCGGGTTCGATCCCCGCACAGTACAAATATTTGTGTGCATGAACATGTCTGTTTGTACTGGTCTGGGTGTTTTCTATATATTATAAGTATATATTTACAAAAAAAAAAAAGGATATAAGTAAGTTTATCGGTTGTCTAGAGTACCCCATACGACAGGGTACTTAATAGTAGCTTAATTTGGGACTAGATGGCTCTGTGTGGCCCAGTGAGGCATGTCTTAAATATTTATTTATTTATTTATTTATTCATTCATTATGATACTATTCATAAGTTTTTGATTTTCTCTTTATACCTTAACAGGCCTAGGACCGTAAAAATTGTAAACTATATTGCGAAAAATATTTTAGGGTGAAAACTTGATTTACATTTTTTACCCTATAAATGGGCTCTGAATACGATACTGAACGCCTATAAAAATTTTGGAAAGTGGTTAAAATTTCATCCTGTATATTTGCTTTATTGTCTAAACTTTTTTTACTCAAAGTTTGTTGTTCTTTCATTTAAATCTCCAATTGTTATGACTGCAAACTTTTTCTTCAAACTTACCCAAAATATTAGGTTATCGTAGCATTCGTCCTGTTTCTTTCAACAAAAGGTAGCCTATAGTACCCGGACTATACTAGTAATTAGGGAAAGATTGATACCTAATGCATCAAAATCGGCTTAGTAGTTTAGCCGCAAATGTGGAACCCACATAAAAGCCCACATACATAATTATATCATAGACTGCTAAAATCATAACCTTTTCTTTCGGCTTTGCCGTAGTCGGGTTAACATTAACGAGTTTTGTACAAGAAAAAAAATGTCTCTTAGCCAACGACACTGCTGGGCAAACTGGGCATGGCAGCCACATAGCTTTTTCTTCATATCGTTTAATTATTTATTGTTCAAGGGTAGTCTGATGTTTGAGTTGTCCAAGCCGCTCATTAGAGGCCTCTGATGTGGCTTTTTTGTACGACTTCCTCCTTCAGAAAAAAGTCAGTCCCAAACTCTACACCACCATCCACTTTCTCCCACTGTCACTTCAAGCTGAGCAATCCTTCAACTCGTTTCTACGGATTTCCTCACGTCTGATTCTGCTAAGCAAAAAAAGCTTACCGTGTTCCATGTAGTGTTATACCTGGAACCCAAATCATGAAGCACTTGCAGTTCTGGATGCGTAGGCAGGTGTTTCTGCATAGCCGTGGTGCATGAAGATAAGCTGACAAACACTAGACATAAAGTCACTAAGCTCCCGCACACTTGGAGATACGCGTTACCTTCCATTCTGAAAGGAAGATTATTTCTACATAAGTATATCTTTGATTGTAACAGCCTATAATCATCCCACTGCAGGGAAAAGGCCTCCATCATTGAATTCAAGTTACCACAGCAATGATGGGTGTACTGGCATAATCACCACGCTTGCCAAATGCTTGTTGGTGATCACAAACCCGAGCAACGTTCGAAAATTCGAAACTTTTTGTTGCCCGACCCGTGATTCGAACCTGGGACCCCGAGATCTTGGTCCGGTATTTAAACCACTAGCAAGACCAACGGGGCGTTAATCTTTGATTGAAGCCTCTTCAAAAAGAGAATCATGTTGACGCCCCGCACAGTATGGCGTATGGCTGTGCAGAGAAAACGCTGCGACCGGTGTTTTCTGATAGTAAAAAAAAGTAAACTACTATGATTGGCCACTGCAGGGGAAAGTCTCCATCGTTAAATTCAAGTTGCTACAGCAATTATGGGTACAGGTATAATCAACACGCTTGCTATATTCGGCTTGGTGATCTTAAATCCGGGAAATAGTAAAAAATTTGAAACTCTAGTTACCTGACCCGGGGATCGAAGCCAGGACCCCGAGTTCTAGGTTCGGTACTTACACCACTAGATAAACGGGGCGTTCTAATAGTGCAATGAGTTTTATTATACAGTAACAGGCCCCATGAGGCGCTTTCACAAGTCCCAATATTATAATATAAAATAATAATTTTCCCATTCATTTAGTTTAAAATATTTTTTGCAGAAAAAGTAATAAATAGTTTATACATATAGTTTCCATGAAAAGTAGTATGAGGAGATCTCTAAAGCCATGCATAGCTTTAAAACCCCCTACACGGTTGTGATGGGGGATTTCAATGCGAAGTTGGGGCAAAGTTGCGGTGATGAGTTGAGAATGGGGAAATTTGGATTTGGGCAACGTAACAAAAGGGGCCAGATGCTGGCAGACTTCATGGAGAGGGAGAACCTCTTTATGATGAACTCCTTCTTCAAGAAGCCCGTAAGCCGCAAATGGACATGGATCAGCCCGGACGGTAAAGTCAAAAACGAGATCGATTTTATCATGTCAACGAAGAAGCACATATTCGATGATGTCGCTGTGATCAACGCTGTTAAGACAGGAAGCGATCACCGCATGGTCAGAGGCACATTGAATATCGACGTAAAGCTTGAAAGATATATTTTTTTGACGGACCTATCACTGAAACTCTATATGGAAGGCTTTAATCAGTTAAACCGGGCAGATTGTGGCGAGTGCTGAAGGCGCTCAGCCTAGGTCCGCCACGCTAGCGGCACGCCGATGCCGGCGAGGGTGATGCTTCGCAAAGCGAAGCCTCAGGCTCGCTCGCACCGGGGCCCATACTAGCGGGCGTGATCGGGCCAGTAGCTTGAAAGAGCGCGACTGATAAAATCCAGGCTCCGACCAATACCGGCTCAAATTCCAAACCCCGAGTGCTTTTAGCTCGAGCTTCAAAACCGTTTCGAAGCCCTTGAGAACAGCATCGATGTGGACGATCTATACAACATGGTGGTGGATACTGTCCGTAGGGTAGGGTCTTAGTACTTTAAAACCCGCCGTCCCAAATCAAAGAAACTCTCCAGTCAGACTCTCCTACTCATGGATCAGAGAAACGAAATGAGGCTACAGAACTCAGCGGATGCCCATCGCTATCGACAACTCAATAGACAGATATCTAAGTCTTTGAAGAGCGACCTTCGTCAATTTAATACCCGACGTATTAAAGAGGCCATTGAGCGGAACAAAGGCTCCAAAGTGTTCGCCAGAGATCTGTCTATTGGGCAAAGCCAATTGACGAGGCTGAAAACTGAGACAGGTAGCATCATTACGTCAACACCTGAAATCCTGAGGGAGATTGAGAGTTTCTATGGACAGTTATACTCCACGAAAACACCTGTTGAAAGCAAGGCTAAAGACCCTAGAGCCAAGCTTACCCGACACTATTCTGAAGATATCCCGGACGTCAGCCTGTGCGAGATTAGAATGGCTCTCAAGCAGCTTAAAAACAACAAGGCGGCGGGTGATGACGGAATCACAACAGAGCTCCTTAGAGCGGGCGGTAAGCCGGTACTTAAGGTCCTCCAGAAGCTCTTTAATTCTGTCATACTCGAGGGCAAAACGCCAAAGGCATGGGGCAGAGGCGATGTGATGCTGTTCTTCAAGAAGGGTGACAAAACTCTCTTGAAGAACTACAGACCCATCTCGCTTCTGAGCCATATCTATAAGTTGTTTTCGAGAGTCGTTACGAATCGTCTCACTCGCAGGTTCGACGACTTCCAACCTCCCGAACAAGCCGGGTTCCGAAAAGGCTATAGTACCATAGACCACATTCATACGCTGCGGCAAATTATACAGAAGACCGAAGAGTATAACTTGCCACTTTGCTTAGCGTTCGTGGACTATGAGAAAGCCTTTGATTCGATTGAGACCTGGGCAGTGCTGCAGTCTCTCCAAAGGTGCCAAATAGACTACAGGTACATCGAGGTGCTAAAGTACTTATACCAAAACGCCACCATGTCGGTCCGATTACAGAACCAGAGCTCTAATCCGATCCAACTACAGTGAGGTGTGAGACAGGGAGACGTTATTTCTCCGAAACTGTTCACAGCTGCGTTGGAGGATATTTTCAAGCTTCTGGACTGGAAAGGACGCGGCATCAACATCAATGGCGAATACCTAACACACCTGCGATTTGCCGATGATGTAGTTCTTATGGCTGAGACCTTGGAAGACCTGAACATTATGCTCGAAGATCTCAGTAATGCTTCTCAAAGAGTGGGTCTTAGGATGAACATGGACAAGACGAAAATCATGTTAAATGCCCATGTTGCACCCGCTCCAGTTAACGTTGGGAACATTGCACTCGAAGTTGTTGACCACTATGTTTACCTGGGACAGATAGTCCAGTTAGGTAAGTCCAACTTCGAGAAAGAGATCTCTCGTCGAATCCAGCTCGGATGGGCAGCGTTCGGGAAGCTCCGGCATATTTTCGCGTCCGAAATACCTCAGTGTCTCAAGACAAAAGTCTTTGACCAGTGTGTGTTGCCAGTAATGACCTATGGGAGTGAGACGTGGTCGTTTACTATGGGTCTCATAAGAAGGCTCAAGATCACCCAGCGAGCAATGGAGAGAGCGATGCTTGGTATTTCCCTACTCGATCGAATCAGAAATGATGAGATCCGCAGGAGAACTAAAACAACCGACATCGCTCGAAGGATTGCATCGTTGAAGTGGCAGTGGGCGGGACACATAGCGCGGAGAACCGATGGCCGTTGGGGCGGAAAGGCTCTCGAATGGCGACCGCGTACCGCACGACGTTCCGTGGGGGAGGGCCGTCGCGGGAAGCCGCTGGATGCGGACAGCACAGGACCGATCGTTGTGGAGATCCTTGGGGGAAGGCCTATGCCCAGCAGTGGGCGTCGTTCGGCTGATATGATGATAATGATGATAGTTTCTAAGTCAATAAATAGGGGAAATTTTACTAACGTTAAATAACATAAATATTCAGAAATGAGTGCTGTGGAAATCAGAAACAACGAACGTGCTACAAACGATCAGACCCAAAAATTTTATAATATATTTTACCTACATTAAACGGAGGAAATATAGAAAACTTTTTTTTTTTCATTGACTCGTTCAGGAATCGAACCCGTAGTTCAGAAGTTCGGAACAGATGCCTTACTCTGCAACATGAAGCTCGTATTTACGGATATATCTGTCTCTTTCAGATACTTTAAGACATCGGTCATAGCCCAATGCTTCTTCGTGATCAGTTTCTGTCACGAATGTTAAGAGGAAACACTACGGGCGAGAGAATTGAAAAATAGGTATTTGTAAAATCTATTGCTGTCGCGCAGTGCCAAACGTCTTCACCGCAGAGTGTGATAAAGACAACTGCTTCTTGGACCGAAAATACCTACTAAAAGCACACCAAATCAACGTTTCGTAGTCCCCTGATTACTTTTCCAAAACTAGACCGATTTAAATACTTTTTTCATTAAAAATTAAAGGAAGACTGTGGTGTGCTTTTTTTTCTAAAATTTTGCCTTTGTTTTCTGGATGTTTGAACATAGCGGAAAATCTGGCGAATTTTTTCGATTTTTGAGGGCTCATATATTTTTTATTAATAAATTTATGAAAAAACAATAAACATAGAAACATGCTAATAGTGGCCATAGATTTTTGTAAAAAAAAAAAATATTGCTCTACTGGTTTTATCCAGGGAGGAAACAGGGGACTACGTTTGTATGGAAAAACGGCCCTTGTATTTTCTCTTAAGCAACGATGGGAGCGGTCACTAATTGGATGGGTAACCGTTTGTGGCATCATACCTCGAGCGCTTTCGGCTGTTATCATGAGATAACAGTCGTTAAGCCCTGTTGGAGGCCTTCGGGCGGCTTGAGAAACGTCCAACGGTGGGGTCATGTTACCACAGCGTCACCCTCGCCGTCCACTAACCAGCAGTAGGCCAGCGTGGTGGTACTAAGGCCTTTACCCCTCTCCTTAAAAAGGAGGGAGACCCGTGCACAACAGTAAGCGAGAATGGGTTGTTACTTTTAAGACATTGGTATGAGTGACAGGAACAGATGGAATATGGACAGTGTGTTGCAGAGTAAAGCCTCAGGAGACACCTTGAATACCGATGTGTGCGGTCAGTCTCTCGCCACGTGTCTTTACGCTGTCTTTGAAACGAAAAAAAATTGACTCCCTTTTCTTAATATACCAATTTTTATAATTTTAATACATCGTGAAATGATTCTTTGACCCATAAAATGAATATTATAATTAAATAAACGTGGACAACATAACATCCATTGTTCTGTTCCCAATGTGTAACTATTTGAAGCACCCATGAATCGCTTCTTGAGGCACACAAAGGGGGATTGGCAGCGCCAATCCGTTTGCCAAGCGTGGCATCATGACAAATTTTGCAAAGATCCTGCTTCAAAAAACTTACATAACAGTACGTGATTCTTCTCTTCACCTAGACCTTTTCTT
Source organism: Anania crocealis (assembly GCA_949315895.1). Lineage (NCBI taxonomy): Eukaryota > Metazoa > Arthropoda > Insecta > Lepidoptera > Crambidae > Anania > Anania crocealis. Next base: position 20,339,575 of record OX438861.1, read on the forward strand.
TACACATCTCAGAAACATTTTCCTCAATCGTGTTCTTTTGACTGAACTGGCAAAAAGTATGAATATTCATTTGTATCTAAATTAGCATAATACGAATAACGTTCACTGAACTAACTGCTTTTTAGACAGAAACTCAATTGTATCTCAAACAAAAGATAGTCTATTTCGTTTTTCTAACTATATTTTGAATATAACATGATAATATAGGGTCTAGCTAATAATCTGTAGTCTAGGCACAAAAGACTGCACGATTAACTGTCTTTTAGTGCTGAACATCGAAATGGGGACTACCGTTTCTTTGCTCACCAGTTGGCGCCACTGTAGACTGAGGTCCGGAGGTATAGTTTGTCAAAGGCGATTGGCGCCGAAACAAAGTGTTATATCTTGAATCTAATTAAGGTTTATTATTTATAAATAACTATCATGATATCAACAAACTAACTTCTGAAATAGTTGCTCTTGAGGCCGTCTTTTATGCGCTTTTTCATAATTCCGCTTTTAAAGCGTTCACATTAATCGCCAAATAATCCATATTTGCAATATTTTACGAAGGAGATCACTTTCCAGCAGGTAAATTAAAGAAATTATAATTTATGCAACAAATTCCGCTAAAACCAGTGAAAAGTGAATGATATTGGACCTCACGCGACACAAGCGCCTCTAGTTCCGTTCCGTTTTTTTGTGTCGTGAGGTACTGGCACTTTGAAGGATTGGTATCACCTCTTCTTTTTCTATCTCCTTCCGGGAAATTCCAGCAGTGTACTGATTTAGGCTAGTTATGATTATGTGCCCAAGTTCGCCAACGGGCAATAAACAATGATTGGTATTTCTCAGCGTGATAGAATCAGAAATAAGAAAATCCGTAGGTGCAACTAAGATAACCGACTTCGCTCGAAGAATTAGAGTTGAAGTGGCAGTGGGCGGGAGACAAGTAAGAAAAACCAATGGCTGGGGAGGAAAGGTTCTGGAATGGCGACTGCGTACAGGACGACGATCTATGGGTAGCCCCACAGAACATGGAAAAAGGTTAGAAAGGCTCTCATGCGCCATTTGTATGACAACCATACAAGACATAAACCCTAATATTTCTTCCCTATTTTTAATATGTATTTATATTTTTTGTGCAAGCACTTGTTGAATGCCAAATATATTTTTTTCTTTCTTCTTCTTTCTTTTTTTATTTATGTTTTTATGCAACCCGTGTCCAACTTTGGCATCCGTAGCATACCTGGTCACCAGACATTTTTGATTGGTAAACGATTGTTAATATTTTTGTTAAAAAGTTTTTATGCTATCAACCAAGTGTGCGTTTTTTCTTTTCAAATAGAATCCTGTTGTGCTATGTAAGTTTATGTAATGTACAGGTACAGTAACAATGATCTAACAAAGAGGAAAAATGTGTATGTTTGTTGCGAATAAACTTATAAACTGATAGGCTGATTTTAATTAAATTAGTTTGAGCTCCGGCTAATAATTTAAGATAATTTTCATCCCAAAAATCATTGTCAATAGTGTTTATTGCCACATGTTACTCGTAGTACAAAGATTTTAATAAAACACTTAATTCATTAACATGGATTTGTCAGGGCATTGAAATAGTATAAGACAATAAAATGCAAATACCTACTAACACTAAAAGTAACAGCCTATAATCATCCCACTGCAGGGAAAAGGCCTCCATCATTGAATTCAAGTTACCACAGCAATGATTGGTGTACTGGCATAATCACCACGTTTGCCAAATGCGGGTTGGTGATCACAAACCCGAGCAACGATCGAAAATCCGAAACTTTTTTTGTTGCTCGACCCGGGATTCGAACCTGGGACCCCGAGATCTTGGCCCGGTATTTAACACTAATAAAAGTTAAATTAAGAGCGAGGAGTTTTGTTTATTTTAATTAATTAATAAAATTTGATTTTCTTTTAATTTGGTGTAGCTGTTAAAATTAATCGAATATTAATATTAAAACGATAATAATACTTAATTACACGGCGACGATTACTAACATTAACATAAGTGTTTTGTTTACTAAACAAAATATGAACTGTGATGCTGTTCGAAATATAAACACTTTTATTTTTATTTATTTTGAACCTCACAAAACATTAACAAATGTAGGTAAATTACTTATCAATAGTTTTAATAGAAATAAGTAGGCAGTTTAATAATTTCTTTACGCTAACATTTGATATGACGTTTAGCCTTGAAAAAGATTACTGTAGAATAGTTTTTGTCCCTGAAATAGTCTGAAGTTGAAAAGTTCGGTGGTAGTGTGTGGAGAATCAATATTTTCTTAAGGAGATTAGGTAAGCTAAGTGCTACCCTCTATTGGTTTAATTTTATTACTTGTAAACAAAAGTTATTCTCAAAAAACTGGAATAAAAGCAATTTAGCAAATTCTTTTCATTCTGGCATTCTTTCGTATTGTACGTTATTGCTAAAAACGGCCACTTTTGGCGTTAGCAACAAATTCGACTTTATAACAACTAAATAGAAAGTTTACTTCTATTCAATTAATACTAGATGTAATTTGCTAAATTGCTATTATTCCAGTTTTTTGAGAGTAGCTTTTGTTTAGAAGTAATAAAATTAAATCAATTGGGGGCAGCACTGAGCTCACCTAATCTCCTTAATCTGGTATAGTGAATAACAGACAGCGTTTGCAAATGTTTGATCTGGACTCCAATTCTGCTTAATTACAAATGGCTAAAAAGAATCGCAATTGCATCGCAATTGTATATTTTGATACATTAATATGGTAGTAATGTCAATTCTGCTAATTTACAAATAAATAAATAAATAAATAAATAAATATTTAAGACATGCCTCACTGGGCCACACTGAGCCATCTAGTCCCAAATTAAGGTACTACTCGTATTAAGTACCCTGTCGTATGGGGTACTAGAAAAACCGATAAACTTACTTATATCCTTTTTTTTTGTAAATATATACTTATAATACATAGAAAACACCCAGACCAGTACAAACAGACATGTTCATGCACACAAATATTTGTACTGTGCGGGGATCGAACCCGCGACCCATGGCTCAGAAGCAGCATTAACTACCGCTGATCCAAATGGTCGTCAAATGGCTCAATAGAATCGCAATGGCATCGCAAACGTATATTTTGACATTATCACCATGTGTCAAAATATACAATAGCGATGCAATTACGATTCTATTGAGCCATTTGTAAATTAGCGGAATTGGGGGCTTGCATATTAGTCGGAAACGCTAATAACCGCTTCCCACGTCGACGGAGTCGCGGGCCGGGTGAAGCGTTAGTTTGTAGTATGTTAGCATTTCCGCTAAACTTTGTATTGAATACGTAATCGATGTAACATGTGTTTTGTCTACACTTATCTTATATTATAAAGAGGAAAGATTTGATTGTTTGTTTATATTAGGGGTTAAAATATGAAATTGCCGTTTTATTGTAATAGGTTCTTTGAATTGACATAGAATCTTCATGGTTTGAGGTTTTCGAATGAAACTTTTTTCACATGGTTTCTATGATGTTCTTCTTTTAAAAAATGTGAAACATTTGAATATCGACTTTCAATTGTTTTTGTTATTTAATCCCTCAACCCCCAGGAGGCAGGCGCGTGCTGCGATAACAATTGATTTCAATTGTGTCTGGAATAACTCACGATCGAGGGATTAACTTAGACAAGAAAGATGGATACTGCGAAAATTCAAGTGATTTTTGAATACGAGTTCCGACGCGGAAGTAACGCGTCAGAAACAGCCCGCAATATCAATGTTGCGTTTGGAGAGGGATCTGCTAATGAACGCACCGTGCGATTTTGGTTTAAACGCTTTCGTGATGGAAACTTCGACTTGAAGAACGAGCCACGAGGAAGACCGCCCACACAGGTGATTAACGATGAATTAAGAGAGATGGTGGAAGCCGATCCTAGTCAAACTACCCAGGAATTAGCGGCATGGTTTAACGTAACCTCACCCACAATACTGACTCATTTGCGTCAAATCAATAAAATAAAAAAATACGAAAAATAGGTGCCTCATGATTTGACTGATATGTATGTGTACTTATTGAATCGGTACAGAAATGAAGGAATATTAAATCGAATTATGACATGTGATGAAAAGTGGATTCTTTATGATAACCGTAAAAGAAAAATGCAATGGCTGACTCCAGGTCAAACGCCACAACAGTTTCTGCCATTCCTTGAACCTAATTTTTTTTTTATTTTAGAACAGCTTGCACTTCGCTTGACCACCACCATGTTTCTTTATCGATCGCCACCTTTCCTTTAGTTTCACCTAAAATACTTATTGCCGCACCTTTTATACTTGCTGACATTTCTCTCCAACATTCATTTGAAAAATATTCACTCATATCTCCCATTTCTTTAATTTTATTTACAATCTGACTTCCGAATTTATTTACACACTCCTCCTTCTCTAACATGTACCATTTGATTCTTGGTGGGGTCCGTTTCTTATTCTTACTCGGCTTTATTTTGTATTTCATTTCCATAATTAGGAGTCTATGCTGCGAAACCAACTCTTCTCCGGGTGTCACCCTACAATCCTTGACGCGGTTGAGGTTATGGCGTCTTACGAGTATATAATCGATCTGCGTTTTATGTGGACCGCTTTTGTAGGTAATCAAATGATCATCCTTTTTTTGAAACCACTTATTAGTTACAACCAGATCGAAAGCTAATGCAAATTGTAGGAGCGCTTCACCCTCGTTGTTTCTGTCACCAAATCCCCAACCACCATTTCCTCTTTCATAATTGCAGTTTTCTTTCCCTACATGCCCGTTGAAATCACCTCCAGCAATTACTTCTTCATGCGGTGGAATAGCCATCATCACAGAGTCCAGGTCTTCCCAAAATTTTTCTTTGACACTATCATCACATCCCACCTGTGGTGCGTATACACTTACGATGTTTAGTACAACTTCTTCTAGCATATTTTTTACCATTATCAGCCTATCGTTTATCCTTTTCACTTCTATCACTTTCTCTTTCAGTCTATTATCTAGTACCACTTCTACGCCATTCCTCTTTCCGTCTCCCCCACAATAATAAAATTTGTACCCCTCACCAATTTCTCTTGCTTTAGCTCCCTTCCATTTCGTTTCTTGCAGGAATGCCAAATTTATCTTCCTTTTCTTTAGAACATTCGCTAACTCTCTAGCTCTTCCCGTCATCGTACCAACATTCCAACTTGCACACCTCAATCTCATCTCAATCTCCTGGACTCGCTTCTTACGTTGCCCCCGCCCCGGATGGTGCAACAACCCTCGTCCATTTCCCACAGGAGCCGGGTGCTGCTCCTCCGCGTCGCCTGCGGGGGACGCCTTAGCCCTATCGCGCATCTCAATTATACTTGTTATCTGCAAAGGTTATGGCTTATGTTTTTACAGTCGGCCGCCTGCCTGACACCAACCCTCCTTAGGAATGCTGTTGTAAGTGGTTATTCCTCCACTGTTAGGGTGCTCTGTGGCGCTTGTTAGTATGCACCGAGCTTATTACCCTTAGTCGGCTTTTACGACACCCAAGGATTGAGCAGGGGCTGGCACATTCTAAGTTTTTCTTTCTCTCCCTGGCCAACAAGGAAAAACCTATCCTAGATCTGTTAAGGTATAAAGGGAAATTCAAAAACTCATGAATACTATTGTAATAAATGAATGAGATGCACATCGCGTAAAAATATTTCCGGGTTATAACTTGATCTGCATTTTTTTACTTCTTAGATGGGCTCTAATTACAATACTTAACAGCTATAATAATTGTTGACGGTGATGAAAAGTCATTCTGTATTTTCTCAGCTCTGGGTGTTTGTTGTACATTCGTTGATTCTGATTTCCACAACACAAGTGCTTTCAATAGAACAGTATACTTTGGGAATTATAACAATGTAGGTATGGGATGTTTCCATTTTTTTTATTTATTTGTATTTTTCATTTAAATATCTGTAACGAAGAGTAGACCTCAGAATCGGCGAAACCTTAAGAATGTATGCCGTTTAAAGATGAAGTTCAGCTGTAGGTATCAGTCTGATAGTTTTTTCTTTGAAATTATTGTAGGAATTGATAGACAATAAAATAACAATTTATAATTTAAAAATAATTTAATAACCTTAAAATAACGTTCTTATCACTATCTTCTAGAGCTAGGCAATCCTTCCTTTACAATGCCAATGTTGCCATCTCCACAGCCGCAAGTGCCAACACCTTGACCGGCTGTATCCAAAGATCCTTCGAAGCCAATCGCGCCAAGGAATGGGACTTGGCCTGATACTGCCAAGGGCCCTTCCAGCAGGATGTTCTCGGCGTAGACAGACAACCCAGAGGGGTAAATTGGGGATGTGCTGGTCACTGTTAGAATGCCAGGCTTGGCAGGAATCCCCCCAGATTTGATATTAAGAGGGGCAGTAATTTGGCCAGCATTTATCGTGTTTTCAAAGTTCGAGTTCACATTGAATTGCCCGGTGTTACCAGTAAGAATATTTGATGCCGTATTAATGTGTCGACTTGTGATGGTCTGAAAAAATAAAATATGATTTTATATAAAGAATCACTTAAAATTAAAATGAAGTTCAAACGCATACGTCAAACACAATAGGATTTGCAGCTAAAAAAAATGAATTGTTAACTTTATTTCTTCTTGATATTTTTACAAGTTGTAATGTAATATTTAAATAGCATTAAAGTCTTTAAAATAACCTTTTTTTGATATGATTAAATAAATAGTTACCTGAGCTAAGCACACTGCCATACAAACAATAATAATTTTAGAAGCCATTTTGATATAAAGTTTTACAAATTTATTTCGGATTTTATTTATTTACCTACTTATTCGATTTATCGTTATTGTTTAATGAATGAATGATAAAACGATATTAACTTTTATAGTGATTTCAATCCATCGTATTGTAACTGATAAGATATTTTGTCATTCGTTTAATGAAATTATTTTTTCCAATTAAATGGAGTCTAATCAGATTATGAAAACAATTGACTCATTAATAAATATCGATCGCTAAGTTAAAGTAAAGTGATGGTAGTTAAATTAATAGTTATTACACAATATCTTACCCTAATGCGTATATTTATACATAGAAATAAAATTATTTCATGGGATATAAATGTAAGGCATAAAGTTGTCATAGCTCGTACTGGCTTAATCCATTTCTAAACATATTTGTTTAAAAAGAAACTGACAGCAGTGACCGAGTTTCCTTCGCTGCTTGGTGCATAAGCCTGTACTTATCATTGCTATGGTCAGGGGCGGTGTGGGCCACCGCCCACGGCCTCGCGGTGCACGGGGCCTCACGCCTCATAGTTATAATAAAGAAAAAGTATGGAAAGCCCAAAGTATGATAAGACATTTCACTTTCTTTGGTTTAAATATGAATGAAATACTAGATTTTTCTGATAAAATATGTCATAAAATTAATTAAACCATCAGAGGGTCTCGCAAACTGCTTGCCCATATTATCAAAGGCTCGCGAAATGTACCTCGCCCACATTAAGACGCTGACTGCAGCCGATGACCTTGAGCAATAAATACGCCCACAAATTTATTTGTCTTTGAATTTCTTTGCAATGCGCCGCAGCTATCACTGTCGATTTCCGTAGGAGTGACAGAGAAAAAGCGCATGGAATAGAAGGGCCTAAGTTCCAAACAACAAAATTCGTTGTGCAATTTAAAAATGCCATTTTATTCAAAATCTAAATCAGCCATTTGCTTAAGCAACATGTAATATACAATATAGCAAAATTTTATTGTCATTGTTATACGGACTGCTAATTTATGTATTTTCAGAGGCTACTTTGATATTATTTTCTAACGAGAAAAGTTTTTAGAATCGTGTTTTGGAAACAACAACCTGGTCAAAAATATGATCAATTACAACTACATAGAATTTGGCAACAATACGAACCATAGGCTTAAAGCAAAACAATCTTCATTGAGCTGAATTTGGCTCATGTCAGCGTCTTGCGCCGCCACTGGCTATGGAACTTATATTCAATGATGGAGGCCTTTGTCCTGCAGTAGAATGTTATTAGACCGTTACTTCACTTTACTTTGATCCCTCGATCGTAAGTTATTCCATACACAATTGAAATCAATTGTTATCGTGGCACCCGAGTGCCTCGTGGGGCTCAAAGTATTAAAAGCCATTTTGTATTTATAATAACTAAACAAGAAAACACCTTGGTGTGTTAATCGTAATACGATTAAACAAGGTCACTACTTCATTTTTAGGGTTCCGTATTCAAAGGGGAAAACGGGACCCTATTACTCAGACTAGTTCCACTGTCCGTCTGTCAATAGGCTGTATCTCATGAACGATGATAGCTAGGCAGAGTAAATTTTCACAGGTGGTGAATTTCTGTTGTCGCTATAACAACAATAAACAGAATAAAATAGTTATTTAGGTGGTTCTCCCACTATATTTTTTTTCCGTTTCTTGTGCGATTTTAATGACCGCAACAGGTAGACGCTGGAAACATTCAAGAATAAATAAATACCTACATTTAATTTATGCACGGAACCCTTCGTGCGCAAGTCCGACTCTTACTTGACCGGTTTTATTACGCTGAGTAGACATAGTAAATTTGTTACACTTGCCAAATGATATTGCTAATAGATATTTATACGTAATCATTTTAAACTTACAAAATAATAAATTGTTACTTAATAATTAAAGCCTTTTTATAGCAACGACCGATTAAATAAATTTATTAGTTTGTTAGTTCTAACGAGGTAAAAATGAAGGCTTTTCTGATTGTAGTACTTTCTGTTGCGTGTCTATTACAGGTAATAAAAAAAAAGACGTGTGGCACTCGGAGACTGCCGCGGTAAAGCTATTGCATAGCTTTTTTTATCAACTTATGCAATTATAAAACTAAAAAGTATCACCGCTGTGCCGGTCGGAGTGGGGGGTGTTAGGTTATTTTCGCTAAGGAATTTCTGGATTCGGTCTCCACGCTCAAGGCCCACGATAGAAGCTATGCAATAGCTTAATTTTATAATTTTATGTAGGTATTTTCTAATTTTGACTTTTGTAATAAAATTTTTCTGTTATTTTGGCAGATATGGTTACCATAGGCAACCATACTGTCAAAATCCTTATTTTCTTTTAAATTTCGTAAATTCAAAATTGTTCGATCGTGCCTCGCCCCGATTGTTAGGTTAGGTTATTTTCGTTACGGCTGGATTCGGTCTCCACGCTCAAGGCCCGCGATAGAAGCTATGCAATAGCTTAAAATGTATCGAACGGGTTTTTTAATATTAAGTACATAAAAAACTGATAAAATACTTGTTTTTGTATATGATTGGTGAATGATTACACAAACTTTTAAACATTAAAAAGCTGTACAGTAGCAGTATTAGTAGGTAGTTACCTTTTTTATAATATGTAGGCTTTTTTTTGAAAAGGTTATAATTAACTTTCATGTTGAGAAATCGAATTGATAGGTTAAAATACGATGTTACCATTAAATAGCATTAACATTTCGCAAAACGGAAAATTGTAGGTTTGAATCCCACCCTAGTCAGCCGATATTTTTATTCGAATTCAGCAGAGTAATTCCTTCTTTTTCCTACCGTTCGTTTATCCTTTATGGGTGATAATTGCCTTTGAACTGTTTAAAAACATACGAATTTATTGTTTCAGACAGCATACTCAATGTGCCCTTGCATGCAAGGCCTAATGAATACGGACCTCAGCCATCTCTCCCAAAGGCCATCCAGCTTCGCTAGCAGTACAGCTAACAGTTTCGCTGGCAGCTACCCAGGGTATGGTAGCTTCCCCGCCCAGAACCAGCCAGGCCTGAACCTTGGCGGTGTGCAGCAAGGCCTTGGCCTGACAGCCAGTGGTGGACTAAACTTACTGAACGGAGCCGTCAGAGGGGCTGGGAAATTAGGATTGACGCTGTAAGAATGCTCCGATGGTATTCGTACTGATCTTAATGAGAAATAAAATAGTTTCGAATTTATATTATGTGATTTCACTATTAAATATAAATATAATATAAATAAATATAAATATTTAAGACATGCCTCACTGGGCCACACAGAGCCATCTAGTCCCAAATTAAGGTAGTATTAAGTACCCTGTCGTATGGGGTACTAGACAACCGATAATCTTTTAAAATATAAATTTTTTTTTTTAATTTTTTTTTTTTTTTTTTTTAAATATTTTTAAGACATGCCTCACCGGGCCACACTGAGCCATCTAGTCCCAAATTAAGGTACTATTAAGTACCCTGTCGTATGGGGTACTAGACAACCGATAAACTTAATTATATACTTTTTTTTTTCGTTGGTCGGGTGACATGTTCAGAAACTTGTGTCACACCAAAACCTCACGAGCGCGATCGCAGGTATAACGAGAGAGAGAGACGGACCGATCTCCCGTCTCATCTCGAGCGCTGCCAGTCATTCCGTGAAACTTGTCACGCGGAATCCTCACGAGCGGAGGCTGGCATAGCGTTCGAGTGAGTGGACCGATCTTCCGTCTCTCTCACTCTAGCGGCATACAAACGAATGGAGATTTTCTCGTGCGGTTAAGTTTTCGTTGAATGTTTAAGATGTAATTTAAAATTTGAAAAAATTTTTATCTTCATTAATTCCTTACTTCCCAAAAACTTATATCACCAATAAGACGTTATCACGTAAACATCTCGATCGTAAAACTACTTTACAAACAACCAATTTTTTTTTTTTGTAAATACATACTTATAATACATAGAAAACACCCAGGCCAGTACAAACAGACATGTTCATGCACACAAATATTTGTACTGTGCGGGGATCGAACCCGCGACCCATGGCTCAGAAGCAGCGTTAACTACCGCTGATCCAAATGGTCGTATTAAATATATCCTTCGAATAGTTAGAAGAGGAGATGGTCGTTAAGACATCAAGGTCCTGAAATAGCGACAGCGCAGCGTACGACGGTCTGTGGGTAAGTCCTTTACCAGGTCTTCCATCTAATGAAGGTTGTGGGAAACCGCATTAGATGTACTTAGGTGACTTGGGAGGTGACACTTTAAACCGTATAATTGTTATTTTTATACTTTCAATTGACATACATCATATTATGGTAGCTATACAAATCAAAAAGCATAATTGTTCTCAGCAAACTCTTTATTACGCATAAATATGAAAACGCAGAGTTGTTGAAAGGCATAATAATAAAAACCATAATAGTCTACAACCATATTTTCGTTTGCAATAATTTTTATAAATAGCATACTTTTAAATACATAATTTAATTAAGCATAAATGACCATAATAATAGGTTGAACCTATGAATTTGCCGTTCTGCAGTACCGCCCATTTCAAATCAAAATAATTATTGTTTGGCTAAGAATTCTAATTTCAAATTAATTTTATTTTAAAAACATGGAATTCTATTTCTAAAAGTAGTCATTTGTTTATTGATTAGTGTTACATTTTCATCGCATTTCAATCATTTTCGTCATCACGGCAGAAACGCGGCACAAGCGGCACGCAACATCAACGACGTTTACGGAGCTAATACTACAAACCAACGCACTTTTTATACTTTACGCAACTCTTTATACTGTCCTTTATTATTAAAATTCATATTTTTGGAAAAAAATATAATAGACGTACTGTTGTTCTGGATTTCTGTAATTTAGTGGTTTAAATAGTAATATGTAACTAAGTAGTCTTTCAAGAAAGGTTTTACAAAGTACAGTAGGTTAGAAAGAGTGAAGGTTAGGTTATGTTAAAATAGTGACCCTAGAATACTGCCATTTTTTGCCCAACTTATATCCTTAAAATATCATTTTAATTATTCTCTAAAACCATTTATAATATATGTATGTTTAGGTGACGCTTTGCAACGCATAATGTTTATTGTCATAATTTCAATTATTATTATAATTTAGATTAGGGTTCTAGGGATATTGTCAGTTATGCTTATCAAATGTATGCTTTTTGAATAATATGTCTTCAGAATATTACGGTCTACAAAAATTATGCCTTTCATTACTGATGCTAGTCAAAATTATGCCTATCTATGATTATGCCTTCAAGGTTTCAGCCAAATGATGTTATGCGTAAGGTAGTTATGCTTTAATGGCTTATGGCTCATAACTATTATGGCCATTATGAATTGTTAGTTTATGGCGAAAAACGTTATGCGTTTCAATAGGTAACCGACTTGGGACCTATCGGTATAGAGATCCTTAGGGTTTTTGCAAGGTCCCTTGTTTTTTATGAGTTCCTGATATTTCGGCACTGTTGCAAGCGTCATGATCACGAAAGGTCTAATATAAATGCGAGTAGTTGTTATGAGCAGACAAAATTAATAGACTCAGGCGTTACTTTGCGGAAATCCATAACTAATTATGGATTTAGAAAATTATTTTGCTAATGATTTCCGCTTGTTAATATACCGGCCTAGATACCTTCACCACACTACCCGCACTAACACTGATTTGAGGAAGCACCTGCACCACACTAACACGATTGAGCAAGCACTATTTCATGCAGGAAAACCGCCCGCCCTCCCTCAAAAATGATGCAGTACAGTTAATGCAATTCGCTTCGCTGCGCTCCGACGACTAAGCTTAGTCGTCGGAGCGCAGCGAAGGCGACAACATCTCCTGAGGATGCCACGTGAAGTGGCGAAACGCGTCGAGGTTTTTATTATATTGGTGTTGGGTACTAATAATTGCATTAACTGTACTGCATGCATTTTTGAGGGAGGGCGGGCGGTTTTCCTGCATGAAATAGTGCTTGCTCAATCGTGTTAGTGTGGTGCAGGTGCTTCCTCAAATCAGTGTTAGTGCGGGTAGTGTGGTGAAGGTATCTAGGCCGGTATATTAACAAGCGGAAATCATTAGCAAAATAATTTTCTAAATCCATAATGAGCAGACAAATTGACCCAGTCTCTATCGCAGTCTTATAATGCACACGATATTGGTACTGTATGTGCAAACTTACTATTCAGACGCTTCAGTTCAGTTTCCTACACATAACGCTTACAGTTAATCCGTCAGTTTTTAGCTTTAATAGGTTTACCCATGGTTCGTCTATTGGATTCCATACACAAGATTATTCAAGCGTGACTTCGTGATTGGTATATCGTGCAGTTATTAGGATCCGTGTGTATAAGGTGTTCAACGATGACCGATTTTAGCGTGCCATTGTTCTTGACCGCTTTAAATGTTCCTTCATCCGTCAAGCCATTGAGCCTTTAGTTTGGCATTTATATCTTTACGGCGGTTTCATGATCCTGTTGGAGTAAATATACTCATCTATGTTGTACCAGTGTTTCTAAGACAGTACTTAATTCTTAAGTATATTTGTGATCTTATCTGTCACTCGTTTTACTTATGGCAAATAAAATTCTGTCAACCTTATAACTCTGGCGTTTGACTTGTTTCTATTAAAAAGTCTTCCTTTCTCCATAGTAAAGTACAATCACATTAACCACAGCAATGATCCCCCGAATAATTAAGCTCTAGTTTTTTGTCTAGACCTTTTGGGAGTACTCCTTTTGTATCTTACGACACTACGAGACTAGAAAAAGGACTGGGCTCTGTGCATAGATATACATCTTTGCAAATAGAAATCCTTGGAAGCCTTTAAAAAAATTCGTTTAAAATATAATATAACCACATCTTCTCGTCTGAAGTAGTGAGTGGTGACTAAAAGCGTAGGTACTGCTATACCCAAGCTGGACAGCAGCGTCTTTTAAACATCATTAGGAACGCTACGATCTTACCCCCCGCCAAATGTGGTGATTGTGGCAGAATACCGTTTGCCCACCACCCGCCCCGTTGATCTAGTCGTATTATACCGGGCTAAGTTCTAAGGAACCCGGGTTCGATACCGGGGTCGGGCAGCAAAACATTTTAAGTTTTCGAACATTATGGCTGACACCTTGGAACACAATGCTCGCAGATCTTAACAATGCCTTCCAAAGAGTGGGTCTTAAGATGGACATACAAAAGAAGAAAATCATGTTTGAATTACCATGTCGTACCCGCTCCAGTTTATATTAGGACATTAATTTTTGACCATAACGTATACTTGAGATAGAAAGTCCAGCTAGGTAAGTCTAATTTCGAGAAAGAGATTTCTCGTCGAAATTACTTCAGTATCTCAAGACGAAAGACTTTGTCTAGTGCGTTTTGCCTTGCCAGTGATGACTTGTGGAACTGAAACGTGATCGCTTAATATGGGTCTCATGTAAGAAGGCTCAATAGTAAAAGAAGGATGCCTCGCACAGCGGGCAATGGAGAGAGCAATCCTTCAGATTTCTCTGCATGATAGAATTAGTAATGAGAAAATCCGTAGAAAAACTAAGATTACTGAAATCGCTCGAAGAATTGCGGAAGGACTTTTCTGTACTGCCAGGTTTTTCTGTAATCGTCAATATTCGTGATTTGTCTCATATAGCCACGCTTGATACCGCCTATCTATCTTAATGGTGTTGCTCTAAAAGTCGTGCAAAAATTCAAATATCTGGGCCACATTGTCACGGAGGACTTAGGGATGACGAGGACATAGAGAGGGAACGCAGGGTGTTGGCGGTAAGAAGTAATATGCTTGTTCGCAGATTCGCTCGTTGCACTGCAGACGTGAAAGTGACCCTATTTAAAGCGTTCTGTCAGTCCTTTTACGTGAGTGGGCTGTGGTTCGAATATTCACGGCGAGCCTATAACGTGCGTGTACAATAAAATAACGCCTTTAGGATGCTGTTGCGGCTGCCGTGGTGCTGTAGTGCCTCAAAGATGTTTGCAGATTCACACCCAGATGGCTTTCATGCTATTATGCGCAAAAGAGCTTTTTCCCTAATGCAGCGCAAACGGAAAAGCGGCAACAGTATCCTGAAAGTAGTTGCTGCCAGACAAGACTGCCCATTACAAAGACATTGGGTGGAGATTGCAATGGGGCTTAAGCAATGAAATTTATAAATCAAAATTGTTAAATAATCCAATTATTACTAACAATACTAAAATAAGAATAAGTCAGAATTGTTACTAACTTGACTAATCATATATGGATGTAAATCTAAAATAAATGATATACCGGTATCCATGCCCTGTCTGGTGCCATACCCAGGGGCATTGTGAGGGCCAATATCTTTTACATTTAATTAATTGGATTCTGAATTGGTTTAGTTAGTTTGAGTGCACTTAGCCTCTCTTGGATCCTTATACTCGTACGTGAAACTCTCTCATTAAATTGAAGTTTCCATCCATCAATGTCATGAGTAGTAGTTGCTTTAAAGTACCTATACGAAAGGGAACAGTTAGTATATTAAATAGAGCAAATGAAGGTATTTGACGACCATTTGGATCAGCGGTAGTAAACGCTGCTTCTGAGCCATGGGTCGCGGGTTCGATCCCCGCACAGTACAAATATTTGTGTGCATGAACATGTCTGTTTGTACTGGTCTGGGTGTTTTCTATGTATTATAAGTATGTATTTACAAAAGAAAAGTATATAAGTAAGTTTATCGGTTGTCTAGTACCCCATTCGACAGGGTACTTAATAGTAGCTTAATTTGGGACTAGATGTCTCTGTGTGGCCCAGTGTAGCATGTCTTAAAAAATATTAAAAAACAGAAATTCAATTGATTATAACTTCTTTATTTAATCAAATCATTTTTACTGAGACTTCCGCTTCAGTAGTAGATACCGGGGCGGCCGAAGCCCTCGCTGGTGATACCAACAGTGCCGCTGCCGCAGCCGCAGGTGGCGACTCCGGAACCAGCGGTAGGTAGAGCGCCCTCGAACGCCACAGCGCTCAGGAACGGCAGCTGACCGGTCACCAACAGGTTTCCTTCGATAGCGTTCTCGGAAGCCACAGCCAAACCACTGGGGCCGATGGGGGAGATGGCTGTCACCAACAGAGGACCACCGGTTGCGACATTCAGGCCCGACAGACCAATAGAACCAGAGGATATAGTGCCAATTTGGCTACCGGCTAATCCAAGTCCGGAAACGCCGATGCGGTTGCCGAGGCCGAGGCTGGCACTGCCAACTCCTAAGGCAGAACTGCCAAGGCCATAGCCGGCGCTACCAAGACCATAGCCGGCGCTTCCAAGGCCGTAGGCTGAAGCAGACCCGCCACCGCTGACGTAGATGTCGTTTTCAACGACAGAGTTGCCAGTCACAAACGAACCAGGGGCGATGTACTGACCGAAAGCGGTCTGAAAACAAAAGAAAATTTTATAATGTGTGGTTGTAGGGAAGTAGGATCGCGGTATTTAATCTAGGCATACGCTAAGAAGGATGTTTTTATCTTACTGCTTTTTCCTGACTAGTAATTGCATTATTGAGGTGACTCTGTGGTCGTTTTTGTTGTACAATCATAATCACCAGCCTTTACATGTTAGTCCACTGCCGGACATAACCTCTGCAGAAGGGGGATTTTGCCCCATTGGCCACGCTTGGCAAGTTACAAGGCAATCGCAGTTGGGCCTGCATGGGCATTGGAAAACGCTGATGTTGTCTTGTGCAGTAATTCTGTTGTCGCCTCTTACAATACCCTTAGGATGAGTAGGGGGGTAGGGCGCCTTTTTTTATGCTCTGCCACCAAACGATACGCTACAGCGATATAGTGCAAATAATGATTAAAAAAGCCCTTGTCAATAATAATCTAAAAAATAGAGGAACTACACAAGTTTGCTGACCAATTGGCAGTGTCAACTCCAAAAAAATTGTTCTTCGATTTGGCCTATGCGGGAATGGAACTTTGGACCCTTGATGATGAAATGTCTAGTTTTTTATTTTTTTTACTAGTATACAAATTTGTTTGTTTACTACACCAACACAATCTCAGTCATCTTAAATTTGTTTGTTTTCTGAATTGACTTATGCGGTAACTGAACCGTAGACCATTGGTCGAGGCTTCGGATAAATTAAAATAATTACCTGGACAAGAAGAACTGCAACAACAATAAATTTAGATGCCATTTTGATGTAGTTTCTTCAGTTCGTAACTAGAGAATGATATTAAGTTTTGAAAACTTTGTATTTATAGTCTTATTCAACTTTATCAGTTGGATGTAGACACGTTTAATTAGTAAAGGGAAATAATATGGCGTGTATGTAAAAGGTTACATGTTATAAGTTATGAAGTAAAAAAAAACTCAAATTAAAAATTTTGGTGTCGAAACAGAATTACTAAGAATGTTTTGAAAGAAAACAAGCTGTTATTTTTTTGTTGTTTATGTATTGTGTGTAACTAAGATAACTAAGATTTTGAAATATGGGAAAGAGCTTTTAAGCTTGGTGTCATTAAAAAAAGAAAACTTTCTGGGAAAAAATACCAACAACTCTTTGACCAATTTTGAAACTGAAAAAAGGCACTTCTTCAAGTCTGTGCCAATCAAAATTCGCTAAAAATTGTTATACAATGATTCAAAATACTTGGTCTGTAACAAGATTTTCGGCGAAAAATTGCTATTAGCAAAAAATTCTTTTGCAATATCAGTTCGTCACAATAAAACTTTTCAATAAAATGCGTGATAATATTTTGACACTTATGATAAGGTTGCAATTCTCACTTAAGTACTAATTGATTATGGTAATATCAATACAACATACGAGCGATATAAACAAATCAAAAGTGTCACGTGTTATAGCTTTAATTTCAAAACACGTACAAATATGGTATAAATAGGTATGTAGGTTCCTCAAAAACCATTCCAGTTCTACACTCGAAACAGCCATGTCTTCTTTCTCTTTCTTACTCCTCTGCATCCAGGCTTTCCTCATCCAGGTATATATTTTAGTCTTTAAATATTCTCACAGTGGATCTGCTGTTAGATGGAGAAAACATGCAGAATGTCTTCTGCCTCTACTCTTAAAAGACTGCAGATACACCATTTAGTTTTGCTGGACTTTTCTGCATCCTCTCTACTCCATTCAGGATAAATTTGTTAGTTTTTTAGCGAGAGATAAATGCTATTTTGTTCCTGAACTAACAATCTCTATACTCCAGAATTCATTGGTTCCTGAATTCACTATCCCAATACACTCTAGAAATCACTGATTTTTAAAGTAGCCGTTTATACAACCAAAATAAAATACTACTTCTAAATTTAACCAAGGTGTGCTTCGTGAAACTTCTGGCAAATTTAACTGTGCTTTTCAGAATCAGAATCAGAATTTTAATTTCGCTTAAATGTGGTACAGAGATGTTACAATTTTAATTCAATTTAAGATCACACATGTTACCATAAAATGGCATGCAAAAATATACAATTAATTTAAAAATTTAATGTCACATCATAAAGTCAAAATTTCAAATTACGCGGGTTACAACATCCGGGTTTCAAAAGTCGGTCAGAGGGTATCCTTAGGGGTCTCAAATAATTTGTTCATTGAATAAAAACAACTTTAAACTAACCCCCTTTCGAGAGAAAATTTAAATCTGTTGAGGGGTAGCACTTTCATGTCGTCATTTAATTGATCAAAATTTTTTATGGCCATGCAATACCCTTTTATTTTTCCTATGCGTTATGCAAAATAATTTAAATTATATTTCCCTACAGAATCTCTTTTTTGGCCTATGTCAGTCTAATTGCCATTATTTTACATTAATGATGTATTTGTCATTCCAGAATGCCTACAGTCAGCTGGTGAACCTCGGTCGCGGCTATCCCGGCGTCGATGTCGAAGTTGACGCTGTCAGCTTGGCGTCCGCCGGCCTGAGCGGCTATGGGCTCGGCTCCTCCGGCTATGGGTACGGCAGTGCCAGCGGCTACGGTGGTGCCAACGCTATTGGACTCGGCAGCGCCAACATCGGTCTCGGCGGTGCCAGCGCCATTGGCTACGGCAGCGCCAGCGCTGGGCTCGGTGGCGCTAGTGCCCTTGGGTTCGGCAGCGCCAACGTTGGCTACGGCAACGCGATCGGATTTGGTGCCGGACAGTTGAACGCAGGATCAGTCGGCAGCGGCTTCACCGGCGGCTACGGCTTCGGCACATCAGACGTGGCCGCCATCGCCGCTCTACCTGTCGCTGGCCCATACGGTGGTACTGGATACGGCGAGCTGGCTGTCGGTGGCGAGCTCGGCGCGGCCGGTACAGCCATCGTGACCGGTCAGATCCCAGTGCTCGGCGCGGTGTCCTTTAACGGCAACATCCCCGCCAGCGGCGTCGTCTCCATCGCTGGTAACTGCCCCTGCGGTGGTGTGCAGCTGTAAAGAGATTGAAGACAAAAGACACAATAAATATTTTAGCAAATTATACTTTGTTCTTTTAACTGTCGTCAAACTTAACAAAACCTTTAGCGCCTAACTAACCATGATGAGTCTCCAACCCAACCTTAATGCCTGTCTGATTCTACTTTGATCATTTTGTGTGCCGCATTTTGTTATTATTCAATTAAATTTAGCACTCCATGTTTTAGCGTTCTCAATACACATTGATGGAATAGCATAAGCTGGCTTTAACCAAAATCAAATTTGGGATTTCGTAGACACTTAAAAAATAATTCGGTCCGCCAATATCTGTTTCCGATTTGTTTAGACACATAATCTGACAAGCGCTGATTCGTCAAAAGTATTATTTTTCATCTTCTGGTTACCTTAAGAAGTGACTTCTCTCCTTCTTCTCTAAACCCACTATTGCCTCGAAGAAGTGGTAGGTAAATTAATATTGGGGCCTTTTTGCAGAAATAAAACGGATTAGCTGTAGTTCCATTGTAAACATGATAGTGGCAAAAATGTATCGTAATTAATTTGGCACAGTAATAGATTCTAGACTGGAATTGCACATCGCCTACTTTTATACGCGCGTACAGACAGAGTCGCGATCGTGAGCTATGTAGTTAAGAAAGATTTAGAACAGAACAATAATTTTAGAACCGTATAAGATAGGTATTGGTTATTTACTTTTGGAATATAAACTAATTCCCGGGTTTCTATTCTATGTACCGAGGTCACGGTCTACCGATGTGCCAAAATATACAAAAGACTACTGCCACAGTCAAATTATTAATCATCATATCTAGTCTTTTGACAATGACATTAAAAGACTTTGAAAAAACTGACTTAAAAAGACGAGATACTAAAAAGTAAAAAAAACTAATTTACTGAGCACAAAGTAGTGCTGATTAAATTGATCAGCAATTATTAAATAGGTAATTATTTTATAATTTTGAAGTCGGTGCCAAGTAAAACAATTACTAGTTATAGGTTTTGGTGGCATTGACTTGAAATTTGAACTGGGACCATGCGGGAAGCACCTGCTTTCAAATAAAAAAAAACACCATAATCGGTTCAGGCAGTTAAAAGTTCTGAAATCTGTAAAATCAGTTTTATTTTTGCAAATAGGCCCCTGGAAGTACTTTTACACGTCCTAATATTAAAACCTTCCACTGCTTTGGGACAAATGAAATTATTTTATTTGATATCCAAAGTGTTAGGTTTAGGTACAAAGAGATGATATCCCTTAGGCTATTCTGTTAATTAATGTTCATTTATGATGTGCAAATATTTTTTCATCCCACCACCTCGGAAATGGTATTTTTGCTATTCGATATTATACAGCAGGAAAAGCCGTTTTTACCCGCTTAAGGTTAAAATAAATTTGAATTTAGAACATCGCGTGCACTAGGTATGTGATTTCAAAACATCATTAAACCTATTTACTTTCATCTCCATGGTGCCGTATTTATCATACAACTTTTTTTTAATTTGTTAAAAACTCGGACTGTTAACCTCCTTGGTGTACTTTTGTTTTCAATTTGCTTTGCGCTCGCCATTTTGTTTTGAAAACAAGTAAAAATAAAACCGGCCAAGTGCGAGTCGGACTCGCGCACGAAGGGTTCCGTACCATACCATTCCGTGTTGTATGGGAGCGGGAGGAATACATAATTTGTGAAAATTTCAACTGTCTAGCTATCGCGGCTCTTGAGATACAGCCTGGTGACAGAGCGACGGACAGACGGACAGACGGACAGACAGCGAAGTCTTAGTAATAGGGTCCCGTTTTTACCCTTTGGGTACGGAACCCTAAAAAACGAAAATGAGTGATTCCAGCGACGAAGAAGTTTATTTAACGCCAACCGAATTGACAGAAGCTGTTAATAATGCGCAAATGAGCTTTCTCCCTCAACAATCATGCGAGAAGTATTTAAAACGGTACGATATGTTTAACTCGTGGCTGGTCGCTTTGCTGGCATATTTTATTGAATTATCCGAGACCAAGAAACCAAGCACTCTATGGAGTAGGTATTCAATGCTGAAAGCAACATTAAAGATGAAAAAAGACATACACACGGAAAAAAAAGATTTCCTACAATACTACAAGAACGATTAGTTAAAAAAAAAACTGTTGAGTCTACGAAAACCGGGTTGAGATAAATAAAAATATCGTATCATGAAATAAGTGACTTGTAAACATTAACTTATGATTCTAGTTAAACATGATTTTGTAACAATTACTTTTTAATCGTTTTGATTAACCACGTAACATGATAAATACAAATAGGTTTGTAAAAATTATGATGCATCTGTAACGGTGAAAATACGCATTGTAATCTGTACCCGTCAAATAGGTTAATAACTGCGGTAAAAGCGGAGAGGAACGGGGGAGGGGAAAAAACACATGCTTGCAAGCAAGCAAGCAGGTCGAAACCAGTTGCAAGCCGCCCCGGTGTTGTTTGTTTGATTTGATAATTGATTATTTATTTGTTGTGTGTCGTCTACGCCGCCGGCGCGAGTAGTGTTTTGCCTGGCATACAAGTGATCCTTTACTAATTGATGAGGATGTGAAAGTGTTGTTGCAGGCGTGGAATTTAGAGGGCTACATCGAGCTATTTGCAAGTAAGTAAAGTATTTTTTCCTAAAATAACTAGTAGTTGATTAATATAATTTGATAAAACCAATATAATCATTCAAGTTTTCCGGTGCACGCTGTAGCTAACTATTATAGTCTAAATTGGGTGGTACCTACCTACATCATAGTGTCTTTTTAATTTACGACACAAAAATAGGTAATGGAGTACTTAACGATTAATGTTGAATGAAACGGGCATGATTAAATTAGGTTTATGTTATATAGGTATACTATTAAACTATAGGACTATAAAGTACCAATATAGTTGTTATTCATGCTTAAGAAATAGGTATTTCACATAAAACCCAGATCAAAAAGTGCGTGTCAGGCCACGCGCAATCTAGGGTTCCGTAGTTTTCCGTAACAGTATGTAGTATTTGCTACCTGATTTACAAAATTAAGACCATCGTATAAGTAATTTCCTTCACTAAGTAAGTTTAAGTTAACTCTGTCTGCAAGTATAGTAACATAAAACACTACATAACTGTGTAAAAAGTTTTCCTTTTAACTTCGTTAATTATACTACACTGTCGTGTATTTTTTCACATTTCTTTCGCTGTCCAGAGGCTCTAATTGTAACAAAAAATGGCATTTTAAAACTTATTATATTATTACGCAAACCTAAAATAGTAACTAATTAAAGTACTATTGTTTGCAACTGAATTATTTTAAATAGGTAATTGATTTATTGATTTTATTAAATACCTACTTTGTTTATTTACAGAAAACAAAATTACCATTGATTGTCTACATCTGCTCGATGTACAGATGATTAAAGAATTAATTCCAGTCATAGGTGGCAGGGCTATATTTTCAAAAAAAAATAAGATAATTGGATGAAATCGTCACAACAGTCAGAAAAAGTAAATCTACTTGTAAGTTAATCAAATTGTATTGCACTATATAAAATAAGTAATTGTTTATTTAGGTAATTAAAAAATAATGTGTTTTTGAAAAGTTTATAAATAAAGGCAATTATTTGTATATTAGTATACGAGTTGGAGTTACTTCAATTGCCGACCACCTCCGTAGCAGAGTGTTGTCCCCATCTCCGAGGTCCTAGGTTCGATTCCTATAATACAAATGCTAGCTAATATCAGTATATAACTAGCTACTTACCTTAAAACCAGAGCAATGTATGTGATATTGTTCAATAGTTATTACCCATGGCAGAACAGAAATTAAAAATTATCAAACTTGGTAGGTTTCTTTAATTTTTATTTTAGAAACTGTTTTAAAAGCATTTATTTAGTTTCTTAATCAAAACATGTAAGTTTAAATGTTACTTACTAAGTAAGTTCATGGATTCCATTATTTTTTAATGATAAAATGAAAAGATTGATCACATGTTTAATTTGATTGCCTTGGAGTAAAATCTTATTTGTGTTCAGTATTTTTCTTGTGTGTGTTAGTGATGATATCTCTTAAATTAAATTATTTATATTAATTATTTTATTTTATCAAGCAGGATTTGGATTCTACTACAGAAGTCAACCATGATATAGATGTCTTATCAGATCGACATCGTGATCCATTTAGTAGCATTCTAATATAGAAATATTTCAACTTGAGAATGAAAATCAGACATGTGGGAGTGTAATGTGTTCATCACCCATTGCATCAACAAGCAAAGATGACAGCCTGTGGGATTTACAGACTAGTTCTGTTATCGAGTCTACGGGAAATACAGGAGTCTTCCAATGCAAGGTGGGTATGGTTGCTCGAGGTACAAATAGTAGATGTTGATTTTCTATTAAAAAAAACACAAACTTTGTTCCAGAAACTATTGGATATCCTTCAATCCAGTGTGGTAGACTATTACTAAGTTTGCATCAGGAAGATGGGTTGCTAAACAGTAGTTCAAGAAGAAAGCTTTGTAATATTATAATTAAATATTTACTTGGAGACGATCCAAAAATGGCAACAATTCCCAGTGCAATTTTATGTGACATGGCTTTCCAAATAATTTTTGAAGTTAGTATTTTTGAAACAGCATACTTTGATGAAAGATTACATTGTTTTGTTGTTATACGGAGAGAGACAGAAACAGAGTTTTATATGTATGATAAACTTTTTAGCTATGTGCCAAATACTTTGACTATCAGCCGCGATGGTAAAATATTGTATGTCACTGTGAGGTCTCCGTTATGATTATAATATTAAATTAAGTATTTTAGTTAAGTTTTAATACTTATCTGTTAAATGGCTGATAGCAGCCAACTAGCGCCACCAATAGATATAATTTTGTAATATCTAAATCAAACTAATTCTTTTAAAAGCTGAAACGGTAATACACACATAAAATACTTTTAAAATCTTTTAGTTTTAAAATGAGTTTTTGCCACATGTGGTCACTTTTGTTTTAAGTCCATTTGAAAGAAAACTAGTGGAGTGAAGGCAGAATTCAAATTCATGTATTTTATGAGTGCATTGCCGATCTATTTTATTAAACGTCTGTCTGTTTTAGAAGTTTTAAAATTAAATCCATAGTTAGTTAGCTAGTTGGCTACAATCAGCCCCTTAAAGTAATAGGTTTTCCCTACGAAGTGATTATATGTACATATTAATTTTTGAACACCATGCAAATTTTAATATAGTGTTGTATTTATGAATATGAACAATTTTTATTATGGAACTAATAGTGAAATAAAAGAAAAAAACAGCTGATTCATACATTTGGGTCGAGTAACACTCAAACTTTTGTATGGAACAGTTAATTTTTTTTCTTGATTTCACTATACTAATAGTGAAATCAAGAAAAAAAATCTGCTATCCCATAGACCCTGTATACAATGTGTAACACTAAATACGCTAAACCTCTTAGGAGCTTTTCTATGAGACCAATATCGAAAAAAAAAAACGATTCTCTTAACAAATAATGTCACGTGACGAAAAAATTAGTATGGGACATTGATCTGCGTTAATTTTTTGTTCTATGTTGGTCCCATAGAAAAAGTCATTGTATTTGAGCACCAGAATCAGCACCTAAGAGGTTTTGCGTATTTGACGTTACACGTTGTAATATGTGTAAATACTTTTTAAACATTGTACAAATTACATTACAGGAAACATAATATTTAGAATCGTGCAATTTAGGCGGTCTTATCGCTATAGGCTATCTTTTTCATAAAACCTAATGTACAGGACAATTGTATCTTAGTTTGTTCGAAAATAACGCCTAAACAAAAAGACAATTAAAAAATATATATGTTTGTATTCAGACACACCGAAACACCATATAGTCACTATTTATTTGTGAATTTCTTCAATCAGTACAGTCTTAGTTTTGTTTAAGTTTTTTATTTGTAAGTATAGATAACGTTGTTTTGCTATTACGATGAAAGACAAAACCCTGATTTTATACGAGAACAATAAATGTTACAATAATGTTGCAATAAAGATGAGTAAACTAATACATTTTAAACTTTTTATTTTTTGCATTTACTTAATTTTGTAACTTTTGTCATTATGTTCATTGGCGGGATTGAAGTGGTTTTCTGTACCTATAGTATTGAATTTGAACTATTCCTATCTATACAGGATGTTTGGTAAATACCCTATCAAGCCGAGACGTACGTACTCTATAAACTACCCTGAACAATGATTGTTCTACTACTTTTCTGAAAATCGTTTTTTTTTTCAATTTTTCATACAAAACTCGATCAGCGGTTTGGTCATTTGTATGAAAAGTCGATTATTTTTTGAAGATTTTCAGAAAAGTGGTAGAACAAACATTGTTCGGGGTGATGTATAGAGCACGTATATTTCGGCTTGATAGGGTATTTACCAAACATCCTGTATACAGTCAACTATCGAAGTGACAAATGTTACAATAAGAGTACAGTCCCCATTACAAAAACTACATTGTAATCATTGCATCCATGCACTGTTAGGTGAAATATATTAATCAGCACCATAAACAATATTACTGCAATCATAACAATGCATTTACTGTAGAGATAACTATTTAAATAGTACTTTAAACAAGAACCATAAAGTATAGATCACTAAAGTCTTGTAAGAACTAAGAAATGACTTGTATAAGCATCCCTAATATCTGTTATTTTTAACAATTTACTTAGTAGATCGTAATAATAAAATTGTTAGGTGAACATTCCGAATCGTGTAGCGGTTACAATGTGCTTCTTCATATTTACATTTAAAATTTAACGAGAATAGCCTGGTAATATTAACAAACAGTTTTGTCGTCACATATACAGCAAAACAGTATTGTACAAAAAACCATATTCTGGTTATCTGTACGAGAATGTTTTTTCAGTGCATATCGACACCTATCCTAAATTAGTGGCATTTTTAAAAAAAACCTCATCGGGTCATACGCCAAAAAAATCAAAGGTTTTTACAGCGTCTGAAATTGAAAAGTTTCTTAACGAAGCACCTGATTCCGTGTATTTAGTGGCAAAAGTAAGTCACTTGCACATTCACACACTTGCAAATATGTACCTAAACTGAAATAAAAGTATCTTGTGATTGTAAATGTTTTATTTTGCATTTAGTCATTTCCTCGCTAAGGGGGGATGAAAAGTTACGTGTTGAACTCGAGTGCAAAGATTTTTCACCTTGTGCTCTTTTAATTCCCTCGCTAACGCTTAGGATTCTAATTTTTGAATCCTTTGCTTGCTCGGCCATCAAAGTTGAGCACGCGATTAAAAAGGAACTTTGCACTCTTGTATAACAAATAACTATTAAATCATGAAAATATACATAACCATTCAAAAATTACCATCGAATTCACCAAGATGTATAAAAGTGCTTTCTATTTTACGAATAGATCCAAAGTAAAAGTTATGTGCAAGTTCTCTCTTAAAGCTGTTATTTTTTTCTTTGGAAAGTTAATTTTGTCGAGACATAATTAGCGCAGCAACACATACGTTAGCAGCAATTTCGGCTGAGTGCCCTCCTCACACACCTAATTCAAGACGCACACTGAAGGATAGGCAAATAGAGTTAATCTTATTTTAAACAGAGAAGCATGAAAGCACGTAAGATAACTCAAGACTAAAGCTCAATCATTGTAACCTGTCCTCTGCTGGAAGCAGACAAATAAAAAAGAAGATTTTGTCACAATAACTAAGCTTGGAGTAAGTAATGCTATGATCGTGCTTCATCTGCATCTCTTCATAACTGTCTGCAATTCAATAGCTCGCCTAATTTGGGAGAAGGTCATCAAGGTCATCTTTGTCAATGCTTTATTTTCTAGAAACCTCTTCAGTAGTCGATGCCGGGGCGGCCGAAGCCCTCGCTGGTAATGCCGACGGTGCCGCCGCCGCAGCCACAGGTGGCGTCTCCGGAACCAGCGGTTGGTAAAACGCCGTCGAACCCCACGGCGCTCTGGAACGGCAGCTGACCGGTCAAAATCAAGTTCCCTTCAATTGCGTTCTCTGAAGCCACAGCCAACCCACTGGGGCCGATGGGGGAGATGGCAGTCACTAGCAAAGGCCTACTGGAAACAATGTTACGCCCTCCAGCGGTGATTATCCCAGTATTAGAGAAGCTGGAGCCTATTGATCCAGCAGCCAAGCCAAGACCAAAGGTGCCGGTCAACCCAAGACTAGCAGCACCTAAGCCAAGACCTGCTAAAGCGCGGCTGGCGCTTGCAGAGTTACCACCGCTGATGTAGATGTCATTATTCACATAGGTGTTGCCAGTTATTTGACCAAACGCCATCTGAAATCAGGAAGTTGGTGATTTGTAGACTTACTTTCTGTAACATCCAAGCCTGACCATTATAGATGGTCAACAGATAAGAGTTGCCCACATTGGAATAAGCTGAAGATTTATAAGTCTGTGCATGATGTCTGTCGATGATTTCGTGTTAGGCATATACTCAAAATGTGTGGCTTGTTTCACCGCTTTCGTCGTTACCTTTTTAGAGGATTAAGTTTAATTACATTTTTCCTCGTGCTTGCAACTTGGTAAGGGTCGAGGTATTAATCTTATACGATCCCAAGAGAAGAGTTTTTTTTTTCGGGATTAATAGAAGCCAGTGTACTAATTAGCATTAGCAAAATACATTCAGCTTATAATCTATTTTTGTGCCAATTTTTATCATGAATCGTTCAGTTGTTTTAACGTAATTGAGTACTCAAACTTAAGTATACAAATAAGATTAATTTGGAAAGAAGACGCTGCTGGCTGACTTCTTCTGGCTGAACTTTTAACGTCTAAGACTAAAATGGGGTAAAAAGCGTCGCTGTACAACGTGTTCCTTTCGATATCCCATAACTCTAGGGCATTAAATAGACCAAGACCATTCTTTACCATGGACCATGGTTAAGAATCAAATTGCATAATATGAATTATTTTTCAATTATTAATTTTTTTTTTGTTTAATTTTTTCATACAAAATAAACCCTTAGCTTGTTATGAATGAACTTTTGCATGAAAACGATTTACTCGTACCTACTTATCAATGAAACACCCACACGCTCTCCCGCTACTTTACTACTACACTTTAGTGTCAGTTTGCCAACATTTTGCAAAACTAAGGATTTGCCATACTGGTTACATTTCTTTAACTAATTTAACTAAAATTGATGTTATATTCGAAACTATTGATTTTTAACCACATGTTCTAGGGCGTTTTATATAATTTTTACCTGTAGAATATAACCTTAGAGTTATGGGATATCAAAAGGAACACGTATACAACGTGTTCCTTTTGATATCTTTAGATCAGTACCAGGTGCCCGATATCCAAATCATACAGCTTTTATTATTGAAATTCTTTAAATTCAATAAATTACCTGTATTAGAGCAATCTGAATGCAAAGAGCAAAGACAATTTTTGCCACAATTTTGATAGTTAATTCGTCTGAATGCAATGACAGAATAATTTCCGTATCTACATTACTCAATTTATATGTATTAATTTATAATTTTGTTGGTTGGAAACTCATTCAGCTGGTCTGGATTGATAAAATTTTTAGTTGAGAAATTTAATTTGTGCTTTATCTTAAGGACACCTATATTTCCGTAAAGGTCATATTGGGTAATTCTTTATTGGTGGAGCTTATCTTTGTAAAATGGTTTTATTTAGTTCTATAACCTTACTTATTTTTCTATGCGAACTATGACATAGGTATAATTTATTCCATACATTGTTATTGTTAAGATTATCGTTATCAATGCTTTTCCCTTTTATTAAAATTCATTTAATATTGTTATAACATACAATTGAAATGATTGATGGATTAGTTGAAAAAAGGTTGAAAGTGCAAACACAATTTACCATTAACGTATTTTATAGGTACTCATGCAGTCAGAAACCTGAAACGGCAACTGTTGCTTTATGGGTGGACATTCTACCGAATGTCTTGCAGTAGCCTTCTACGCACAATAACCTATTTAATAATATCCATGAGATGAAAAGGAGTGACCCTGTTTTAATTTAAGCCAGCACCACAAGGACAGAAAGATTTATAAGGAGTACAAAAGCCTTAAGAATACTATCACCACTTCTCTACTATGGGTGTAGTAAGAGGCGACCTAAATGAGAACTGTAAGTAGGAAGGTCTGTCCCCTGTGGCTATAGTGTGACTGCCAACCATCCTGCCAAGCGTGGCGATTATGGAAAATCCTCGTTTTGGAGAAAGTGTCCAGCAGGGGGCTGATATTATGGGCTGGTGATTATATTTCATTTCTTTTGAATATCTTCGTAGTTCTGACCCTCATTTTGTTACTAAATGTGACTTTCTACTGACGTCAAACTACTTTTGCTTCGTGGTACAGTGATTACAAGTATTCTCTTCAGTAACACGTATTTGCCTTCCAATATGATTAGTGGTACTTTGAGTTACGAAACCTATCTCAAACTGGTATAAAAGGTTCGACCTACTACATTCTGAAAATCATTCTGTGTTCACTCCATAGAAACGAACAAACATGTCTTCTTTCTCGTTCCTTCTCCTCTGTATCCAAGCTTGCCTGATTCAGGTAAGATAAGTTTTAAACAATACTTATTAATTAGGAGGAACCGTCACTACAAACTGTTTTATAATTTTCCGATATTTGGCACTGTGTGGCCATGATCACTTAAGAGTTAATTTTTCTCTCGTCCTTTGTAATGTAGTGTAGGGGTGGCTCGCCTTCTACGCACGGCCACAGATTCGATTGCTGTTCAGGTTAATTAAGGAAATAATCCCTTCTAAATAGACTAGGTCTAAACTTAAAGCTATCGGTCCCGATTTCTATCCCAAGATGAAAGAGGTAGGTAAAACCAAATCACGTCATGGGCCTAGGCTGTAATAGGTAACTCTGAAAACTCTGTTGACTCAGCATCAGGTAATTCTTCAAGAATAGTATCAAAAGTAGAAGATAGCGTATGAAACTGGCTTTCTCATCTGATTCCTCCATCTAGCTGATGATGACTAATATTCCTTCTTTTAGTCGATTATTACTACCTTGTGGAGGAAATTTTAAACCTAGCTTTATGATTAAACTTTAACGATTTGATTTTATTGTTTATTTTCTTTATACAGCAAGCATTCTGCCAATATTACGGCGCTGGCGGTTACGGGTACAGCAATGTGGACATAGACGTGGACATCGACGCTTACGGCTTCGGCAACGCGTACGGACTGGGCGGCCAAGCGTTCGGGTACGGAGCGGCACAAGCGAGCGGGTTCGGTGGCGCCGAAGCGTTCGGGTACGGAGCGGCACAAGCGAGCGGTTTCGGTGGCGCCGAAGCGTTCGGGTACGGAGCGGCACAAGCGAGCGGGTTCGGTGGCGCCGAAGCGTTCGGGTACGGAGCGGCACAAGCGAGCCGGTTCGGTGGCGCTGAAGCGTTTGGGTATGGAGCGGCACAAGCGAGCGGGTTCGGAGGCGCCGAAGCGTTTGGCTATGGTGCAGCCCAGGCGGGCTACGGCGTTGCCAGCGGTCTCGGCGGCGCCCAGATCGTCGGCGTAGCCCCTATAGACATCGGCTACACCGGTGCCAGCCTGTACGGTGCAGGGCTCTCCGACGTGGCGGCGGTGGCGACGCTGCCCGTGGCCGGGCCCTACGGGGGGACCGGCTTCGGCGAGCTGGCGGTGGGCGGCTCGCTACCCGCGGCCGGGACCGCCGTCGTGACCGGCCAGCTGCCCGTGCTGGGCGCGGTCTCCTTCAACGGGTACATCCCAGCCAGTGGGGTCGTATCCATCGCTGGCAACTGCGGCTGCTATGGTCCTAGACTGTGAAGAGTTTCGTTGATCGTTTGATAATATATTTTATTTTTGACTGGTACTTTTGTTTTTGATTACTACAATCGACAAGAATTTTATTGGCATTTATAAACATAAAAAACAGTGTCTACCACAGTACTTTGTAGAGTAGCCCAGATAGAACACGGACTTCTGCTATAGGCTTTTTAAAGTCAAAAATAGTTTAAGAGCCGTTGAACCACTGTACAAATTTACTTACGAAGTTAAATAAGATAGTCAAAACATATTTAAAAGAGTGTTTTAAGAGTAGTTTAAATGGAATGAATTTTTTTGTAAACTAAAAACTAAAGTAACAGCCTATAATCATCCCACTGCAGGGAAAAGGCCTCCATCATTGAATTCATGTTATCACAACAATGATGGGTGTACTGGCATAATCACCACGTTTGCCGAATGCGTATTGGTGATCACAAACCCGAGCAACGTTCGAAAATTCGAAACTTTTTGTTGCCCGACCCGGTGATCGAACCTGGGACCCCGAGATCTTGGCCCGGTATTTAAACCACTAGACCAACGGGGCCGAAATTTTTTGTAGTGATAGAAAATAATGTACCTATTATAGCGACTCAACATAGCCATAAAAAGCAAAATAAAAAACCTAGAGTGAGAGCTTCACTTACAGATCCTTTTAGGTACCAAATGATTTTTGTTGTAGCTCGTTAACAGTAATAGTGTTTTGCAGCTCTATAATAGCACCTTAACCGTTGTATTAGGAATGGTGCAAAATATTTTAACCGACCGTTGGGATTCGAAAATATCGAAAAATACCGAAATAATAAATTAAGGTTATTGACATTAAGTTTTAAAAACTATTCACTAAACTCCTCTTATAACTTTAATACGGAGGAAGATAAAACGCAACGCAAGTGTTCTTTATTTTAAAAGTTTAGAAGTCGTATATGACAGCTAAGGGCGAATTAATTAAAAAGAAACTATTGATGATGAAAATATTCCTTGGAAAAACTAACAGTTAGAGTATTATTCATATTTCTCCAGTCCATTCTTCAAAAAGTATATCATTGGAATTCGATATAGTTATCTTTTAATGTGCACTAATAAGTAAATAGCAAACTGTCGAAACTTTGTAATAGACTTTGGACAAAATTACATTGAACAGACAATATTATTACAAAATGTACTGCCAAAAAAAGACAGACGCAAGGCGTGAAGCGTATCAATTATACCAAAATCCCACATTTGAAGAGGTCTATGCCAGTGGAATGCTGTGAGATGATGATGATGTAAAATAAAAGAAATTGCTAATTATATCTTACTCATTTATTAACAAACAACATTTAAAAAAAAAACTGGTTAATAACGTAGGCCATTGCCCTGAGGTAGTCCTTCGCTTGTGATAGCAACGTCTCCATTGCCGCAGCCGCATGTAGCGACTCCTGAGCCGGCGGTAGGTAGACCACCCTCGAAGGCCACAGCGCTCAAGAACGGCAACTGACCGTTAACAGTCAAAACTCCTTCTAGAATGTTCTCGGAAGCGACAGCGAGACCACTTGGGCCGATAGGGGAAATGCTTGTAACGACCAATGGGCTGGCAACGCTGCTACCCTTCAGGCCACTGCTGACGATGGAAGAGCCGAGCGAGCCACTGCCGATGATACCAGATCCAAGTGAGCCAGTGCTGACGATTCCAGATCCAAGAGAGCCAGTGCTGATGAGTCCAGACCCGAGACCACTGCTGACAATGCCAGATCCGAGACCACTGCTGACGATTCCGGAACCAAGACCACTGCTGACGATTCCTGATCCAAGTGAGCCGCTGCCGCTAGCGAAGCCACTGCCAGAGGCAAAGCCAGTTAGCCCGGCGTTCGACAAGCCACTGCCGCTGACATAGATGTTGTTGTCGACAAGGGAGTTGCCAGTTACGGTCGAACCAGTGCCAATGTATTGACTGCATGCGGACTGTGAAAGAAATAAAAAGTATTTTAAATGCTAAACATTGAAATTTTAGATTCTTTTTGCGGCTTTGTTTGTATCGCATTTATTTCATAGACAAAAAGGAATTTTTGTTTTAAGTTTCAAATATTTAAATTTAATAGAATGAAAGAATCACAAAACTTTGAGTGTAATGCGTTGCTACATTAAATTTTTAATCAATATCCAAAAAGCCAGACTGAAATACTGTAAAATGATATTTAAACAGAAGTTTCTAGCGATTGACTTTGGAATTGGAGATTGATTTTAGACTTATTGGTTTTATATAAAAACCTTGTTGTTAAGCTAAATAAAGAAACCACCACATCATGTCGTCCTATGGATGTCGTAAGATGCGACTAAAGGAGTACTCTCAGAAGAAGACGGGTAGCAGGGCTTTCTCCTTACCATTAATCAAACTTGCATCACCAACTCGGCTACCAAGCGTGGTGATTTTGGAAAAATCTTACTTTTGTAAATAAATTAATAAATGTGAACAACATCACATACGTTCTCATCCCAATTTGAGTAACTATTTAAAGCACTCGTGTCTTGGAAACCAGGAGATGAAGGTACCACAATCACCCAGACCCGAGGAAATGTAAAAGAAACACTTTTTATACAATCCAACCCGGCGAAGCTGGCGACACCTTGGATCTCCTTTTGGAGAGGCACATGCCATGGATGATGATGATAATTGTTAAAATATATCATCACTAAAATACTGGTTTTCTATTGTTAAAATTATAAAAAGCTTACCTGGATGAAAAGCGCTGAGGCGCAAACAACGACGAATTTGAACACCATTTTGATTTAATTATGTTGTATAATACTTCAGCTGTGAAAGCAAGAATGATTTTCCATACTTGTACGTGGAATTTATATTCAAACATTACAATAATAACGTAAGTATTACAATGTCTGCTATTGACACATATAATTTCAAGTTCAAGATATGTAATATCGTCATGTATATTTACATAACTTAGTGCTGATTGCGCGTCACGTAACTTTTGCTGACGGGTGTATGTTACAATAATTAACCTTATTGAAATTACGTGTTTTCTGATACATTTTGATGTTGATCTAAAAATAGATTTAAGTTTAAAATCGTTGTTTGGTGTAAAAAAAAGTGTTTTAATGGTTCCCCATGCAAGCTGCAACTTCCATTTTAAACCCTATAGGTATGATTTCCAGGATAAAAATTAGAAAATTATTGACACGGAACGTAAATACATAAAATCTTTACTAATTTTATAATGAAACGTAATGTAGGCCAGGTGGAGTGATGATTTGCGCAAGATGGCTGGCAGGAGCTGGATGCGAGAAGCCTAACCGACCTAAGTGGCGTGCATTTGGAGGGGCCTATGTCCAGCTGTGGACTGCGATAGGCTGATGTGATGAATTTTATAAATGTGAATGTAAGATTATTTGTTACGGTATCACGTAAAAACTACTTAACCGATCATTATGAAAGTTTGTATACATATTCTTGGACGTATTAGAAGTAACATAGACTTTTTGTTATTCCACTGCTGGGCACAAGTTTCCGCACGTGCGATATAAAGTGTAGTTCACGCGGGCAGAGCCGCGGGCGTTAAGTTAGTATTAAAATAAACCTTTTATTTTCTATGGCAATTATTGAAACCAAATTGAATTTCTTGAATTTGCACAAACACTACATAGACATTTAAATGAATGTTACATTCAAGGATTTTACTGGCGTAAATAAGGCACTACGGATACGAAATAGAGACGATTGATGTAAACATTTTCAATTACCATCTCTAAGACGAATAACACCTAAGTGTAGCCGTGTCCATCGTCGGAATAAAACAAAAAATGTAAAACTCTTTTAAACACAAGTTAAATCCGTAAAGAAAAAAAAGACGTGTGGCACTCGGAGACTGCCGCGGTAAAGCTATTGCATAGCTTGCGTGCGTCAAACAGCACCCACCTCGTTCAACGGCACCCCGCTCGTCGAACAGCACCTACCTCGTAAAACAGCACCCCACACGTCAATCAGCACCCACCTAGTTTAACGGCACCCCGCTCGTCAAACAGCATTCACCTAGTTAAACAGCACCCCGCTCGTCAAACAGCACCCACCTCGTTAAACAGCACCCCGCTCGTCGAACAGCACCCACCTCGTTAAACAGCACCTTGCTCGTTGAACAGCACCCACCTCGTTAAACAGCACCCCATCTGTCAAACAGCACCCACTTCGTAAAACAGCACCCGCTCGTCAAACAGCACCCACCTCGTTAAACAGCACCCCACCCGTCAAACGGCATCCACCTCGTCGAACGGCACCCAACTTGTCGAACGGCACCTGCCTCGTCGAACGGCACCCACTTAGTTAAACGGCACCCACTTCGTCGAATGGCAAACGCCCCCCACTCGTCGAACGGCACCCATCTCGTTAAACAGCACCCCGCTGGTTGAACAGCACCCACCTCGTTAAACAGCACCCCACTCGTCAAACAGCACCCACCTCGTTAAACAGCACCTCGCTCGTCGAACAGCACCCACCTCGTGAAACAGCACCTCATCCGTCAAACAGCACCCACTCGTGAAACAGCACCCGCTCGTCAAACAGCACCAACCTCGTTAAACAGCACCCCACCTTTTCTTTTTTTTTTTTTTCGCAGGAAAAAATGCATTACGCATACCTACTGCTTCAGGGGCAGCAGTAGGGTATGTGGGACTCTCTTGTCGGTGCCCGACAAGCATACCCACTAAAAAGACCCGCGGTGTACCTTGCAACGTATGTTGGCAGTGTATGGGTTTCCCTTAGGATGCCCTCCATGCACCGCCTACGTACGGCCTATGCCGGGCCTCAGGCATAAAATATGGGTGATCCTGTACACCAGGAATCACCCCCAGTCTGGCAAGCTGTGCAATGCGAGCGTTGAGCCCCCCGGCCCAACGCCCACTAGCCTGCTAGAGGGGGGAAGTTGAGTTCGGCGTATGCCTTCTCGTCCTCCCCCATCTACGACTTCGGGTCGGGTCCGCAAGCAACCTCGCCGACCCGATCCATGGCCACCCTTTACAATGACATTGCATGTCGTTGCAAGGGGCCGCAAACGTCTCACGCCCACTCGCTGCCCAGTATAGCTCAAACCATACTGGGAAGCGAGCGACTTCCGTCCGCCGCGGGGCTGGCGCCCCAACGGCAACACCGCCGTTGCACCCTCCAGCACGAACGGCCACAACAGGCCACGGGCCGAAGCCCGCTACCACCGTCTGGAGACGCATTCAACAGCGGGCTGCCCAAGCCCACTGGAAGCGTCTCCCGTGTGGGTTTTGGTCCACGCCGGCCAAATGGCCGATACCCTCCATGTCTGGAGGGCGTTCCCCTATCCGCCACCTGGGGACGCGCCCGGTAGGAGGAGGAGACCCAAAACTCCTTCCCTGTGAAGGGCGGGTTTTTTTTTTAGGGGGAAATGGTTTTACCCAAAAAACCCCCGGGTTGTCACTTGCGCCTCAATTGGCGCTTGCCGTGCAAGACGACAGCCCACTCGGTGCCAGTATCGGGGAGGGCATACTCTAGCCACTCACCCCTGGACACCTGGGAGATTTGGGACTTCTGCGTCCTGCCACCGATAAAACGGCTCTCCCCGTGGCAGTGACCCCTGTCTGCCTCAGCGCGAGCGCGCTCTAGGGGCTATTTGGGGCTTCTCCCTGGAGATCCTCGGTCGCGGCAAAGAAAATTTTATCTTTATTTTCTTTGGTCGCGGGCACTCTTTAGTGCCCAGGCGATGGTCTGCCTTGCGACCCGCTGCTGCACAGAGGCAGCAGTTATACGCGGCTGTACAACCGGCGGTCTTATGACCGGGCTGGCCGCATCGGATGCAGATGTTACTCCGATCCTCCGCGGCTTGACATACAGCCCGGCCATGGCTCTCGCCGAGGCACCGCGAACAGCGCAGTGCTCTGGGCGGCAGCAGCTGGACTCGCACTGTGAGCCAGCCGATGCGCAGACGCTTGAGTTTGGCCAGTGTTTTGGCCGCCTGGACGGGGCAGCGGACAACTGAAGAGCCGCCCGATCCTCCTGCGCCCATCCGGCCAACCTTGATATGGGCTTTGTCACAGCCCCCCTGGTCCGAAATGGCCTCCGCTATATCCTCAGCGGTGGCAGTCTCTTCAAGGCCCGTCAGGCGCAAGTCAGCGCACTTGACGGCCCTGGTCACGATGGCCGCGCCGGGCGGGAAAACTGAGATGAGGGCGGCCGCTAAAGTGTCGGCCTTCTCATTTGCTTCTCCGGGAGGGCTGTCCTTGAGCGCCCTAATCTCAAGGATCCTGTTACCCGTCATCCGGGAGGGTCGGAGTTTCAGGCGGCCGGAGATGCCTGACTCTTGAATAAAGGAAGGCCCTAAGTCCCTCCTGGCGTCGCGGAGCAGAACCGCCACACTCTTGCCCGTAGCCTTGGCTTCCGCGGTTAGCTCCAAGACGACTGCAGCCGACTTGGGAGGGCGGAGCCTAGGGGGCTTCTTCTTAGCCTTTCTGGCGGTGTCTCCTTAAGGGGCCCTAGGAGGCCTGCTGGAACCGGGGCCGGGTTTTGCCTGGGCGGCGGCGTTACTGCTGGTGGCGGGCTGGGCTGCTGGGGCTTTCCCCCTCTTGCCCTTGCGTCCGCGAACCACCTCAGTCCAGGTGGGTGTGTCAGTCCGTGTCGTGGTCGGGGCGGGTGCCGGTTCGGAGGTCTTGGACCCCTTCCCCACTCCCTTCCCCTTCCACGGCTTAGTCCGGGCGCCACTGGGGCCGGCCCGTGAAGTCGGGGCGGCAGGCGCTCTACGCGCGGAGTTAGCCCCGAGGGGCGGTCTAATCAGGGGGGCCGGGGGGAGACGGGCCTCGAGAGCTTCGAGGCGGGCCTCCAGCCTGGCGCCCAATGCGTCACCGACTTGCCGGAGAATCGGGTCGGAGAACGCATCTGTGTCATTGCAAGCGGACGGAACCGCTGTCACTTCAGCCAGCCGCGGTGATTGCGGCTCGGTCTGTGTCTCAGTAGAGACGCCTAAACTTGGGTGCGCTTCAAGTTTGCGCTTCGGAGGGCGAGAGAGTGAGGCCACCTCCGATTGCAGCTTCCGCATATCCTCACTAAGACGCTCATTTTGCGCCCGCAATTGTGTCACCTCTCTTTGCAGAGTGGCGTTAAGGTCAAGGGTGGCCTTTGACAGTCGGCGGAGTTTTGAAACCTCCTTGTCGTGGCTCTCTGATGCGGCCAGAGCGGCACGCAGCTCTTCGACTGCTGAAAAGATCGACTCCGTGATGCTTTGGATGGCTTGACGAACGCGAGGCCGAAGATCCATCGATGAGGAGGCGCCTATCCTGCAGATTTTGTCCACGTCCTCCTGAACTTGGTTTGCCAGCCGGTCAAGCGAGGAGCTATCCTTCCGAGCAGTGCCAAGGCTAGCAGCCACGGCAGTGTCCATCGCTGACCACAGGTCGACTACATCGACCTCCTCTTCCTCCCCCCCAAATAAATCCCCAGGTTTTGTATTAAACGACTCCATAAGCGTCCCACTAGTCTGGGAGAAAAGATAGTCCACCCAGCCAGAGATCCCAGAATAGCCGGGTAACCCTAAGTACGCCTGGGGGGTCGGGCAAAGTAGTGGCCGCTAGTTGGTTGATCCCGCTACGCCAACCACTCTGCCTCACTCCGCGCATGGTCAGAGACCCCGTCGCCGCGCTGGGCCCCGCAGGGCGCCCCAACGACGAGGATTGAAGGATTTGTAACTCCTTGTAAGTTACTTGTGCGTGTCGGGATGATATCGGGTTGATATCGAAATAATACTCGTAACGCCTTTTAAACAAGAATCAATATTTATTTAGTTTTCGCATTAATTTATACACAAGTTGCGCGTGCGTCACTACAGCTGACGCTTACCTAACCTAGATTCCCCTACAAATACTCTCCCCTTTAATAAAAATAAAATTTACAAAATAATAGGGTAAAAACACTAGAAACAAAACACAATAAAAATATAAAAAAAACTGGTAAAATATTCTTAGACAGCAAATCTGACTACGGGCTTGACCACGCGACCATAACTCGTGACCTTTGGGTTTGTTGCCTTCGGTTTGCATTCGTTCGCTGCATCGACGTTATTATCAATAATACCAAATGCCGGTTTTAATCTGTCGATTGACACTGTAGCATTTCTTCCTGGCATCTGTATGGTGTAACATTTTCCGTCTCGACTAATGATCTTATATGGACCTTCGTATGGTGCTGTCAATGACTTCTTGATCATGTCTCTTCGTAAGAAAACGTAATCGCACGTCTTGAGGTCCTTGTGAACAAAACATTTTCTATTTGTTTTTGCGTTCGAGCAACCTGGCATGTGATTCATATTATTTATAGCCATCGATAATTGTGTTACGTAATCAAAGTCGGTGACCGAGCTATCTTTGTTTACGTTGAAAAAATCAGGTGGTAGCCGTAGCGTAGCGCCGTACGTCATTTGAGCTGCGCTGACGCCGCTGTCTTCCCTTATCGCTGCGCGTAGTCCCAACATTACTAATGGTAATTCCTTGACCCAGTTTGCGCTATTACAGGTGGCAATCAACGAGGTTTTTAGACATCTATGCCACCTTTCTATCTGCCCGTTTGCTTGAGGGTGATACGGCGTTGTGTGAATTTTATTTATACCAAGCCTTTTCGTTAGTTTGTTAAACAGATTGGATTCGAACTGCCGACCCTGATCAGTGGTTATTGTTATTGGACAGCCGAAACGCGAGATCCATGCGTTAACTAACGCTTCGCATACACTTTCTGCGGTCATTTGCGTTATAGGGTAGGCCTCGGGCCATTTTGTGCTTCTATCTATCATTGTGACCAAATATTTATATTCTTGTGACAGTGGTAGGGGTCCGACGATGTCAATATGAACATGCTCGAACCTCTCTGATTTAGGGAACTCACACAAAGGAGACACAGTATGCCTGTGTGTTTTTGATTGTTGGCACGGGATACATGATCTAGTCCACTTTGTGACATCTTTGTTCATTGATGGCCAAAAAAATCTGTCTGCCATCATTTTTCTTGTGCATCGCGTACCCGGGTGGCTAAGTCCGTGAATGGCGTTGAAAGCTGCTTGACGGAACTGTGTTGGTAAATAAGGTCGCGGCTTCTTATTTGTTGTTTCACACAATATTTCTTCATTTGATCCAGGAAATTGGTAGCGCTTGAATACAAATTTTTCGCTTTTCATGATGTCTTTGACTTCGTCATCACTTCCTTGGTCCTTTGCCAACTGGTTGTAGTTGATAGAATTTGGAAAAGATATTGTTTCTATTCTTGACAGCGCATCAGCAACGCAATTTTCTGAACCCGATATATGTTTGATGACTGAACAGAATTGTGAAATAAAATCTAGATGACGTAAGCGACGCGGCGTATCGTTGTTAGAGCTCGATTTCATCATCGCAAAAGTCAATGGCTTATGATCGGTGTAGACGATTAATTCTTTTCCTTCGATTTGATGAAGAAAATGTTTTATCGACATATAGATAGCTAAAAGCTCTCTATCATATGTACTGTATTTCTGTTGTGCTGGACTGAGAGTTTTAGAAAAAAATCCGAGAGGTTGCCATGTGCCCTCTTTTTCCTGTTGCAGTACACCTCCGGCGCATGTTGCCGAACAGTCTGTCATCAAAGCAAGTGGTGACGTCATCGATGGATAATTAAGCGTAACGGCGCGTTTAATGCTTTCCTTACACTTTTCAAAAGCTTTTTCGGTCTCGTCTGTCCATGGGATCTTCCTTCTATCGTTCTTTTTTGAGTCGTGTAGAAAGTTATTAAGCTCCCTCTGGTATTCTGCTGCGTGAGGTAAACAGGATCGGTAGAAATTAATTATACCAAGAAATCTTCGCAATTCTTTGATTGTCTCGGGTTTCGGATACTTTTCTATTACGTCAACTTTTTCTTTTAGAGGTTGGATTCCATCTTGGTTTATATGGTATCCTAGAAAATCTAGTTCTTTTTTGCCGAACTCGCATTTTGCAAGATTAATTTTTATTCCGTAGCTGTTTAGTCGTTTGAGTACTTCTTTAAGATGCTGTTTATGGTCCAATTCAGATTTACTTCCAATTAATAAGTCATCGCAGTAGCAGTAGACAAAATCTAGACCGTTTAGCACCATATTCATGAAACGTTGGAATGTTTGACCAGCGTTTCTCAAACCAAACGTCATTTTCATAAATTCAAACAATCCAAAAGGTGTTATTATCGCTGTTTTCGGAATATCCTCTTCTGCAATATTTATGCAATGGTAAGCTTTTTCTATGTCAAGCTTTGAGAATATTTTCTTATCCTTTAATATATATGTGAAATCTTGCAACCTCGGGAGTGGGTAGCGATCCGGGATTGTCACCGAGTTCAATCGCCTAAAATCTCCACAGGGCCTAATTTCTCCATTTTTCTTTATGACTATATGAAGTGGAGAAGCCCAGGGGCTGCTAGAATGTCTGCATATTCCGTTTTCCAGCATTTTTTGAAATTCTTGCTTAGCTGCTTTGTATCTTGCGGGGTTCAAAGGGCGCACTTTTTCATGCATTGGAGGTCCTGAAGTATGAATATGATGTTCGATATTATGCAATGGAATTTCTGCTCGCATGTGCATTGACGGGTTAATGACTTCGCTGAATTGCTTTAAAATATTATGATAGCAATTGTTTTTGTCGATGGTGCAAATTGACGGCTCCGTTGTATACGATATTTGAGCTATCGTACTGAGGTCGGTGACTTCATCGCGTAATCGTTTAGAATGTAGGTCGACTAACAACTTATAATACGTAAGAAAGTCGGCTCCGATTATGGAATTTCGTACATCTGCGACAATAAAATTCCACTTGAAATCTCGACGAAGTCCCAAGTTGACACTCAAACTTTTGGTTCCATATGTTTTAATGGGTGTTCCATTAGCAGCATATAAATTAGAGTCGCTCGGTGTTAATAAATGTTTATTTTTCGCTGCCAATACAGATACTTCAGCCCCTGTATCTATCAAAAATCGTGTACCACTGTTTAAGTCGGTAACACAAAGGCGGCAGGTTTTAATTTCGTTGACACCGAGGACTGCCTCCTTCGGCGTCAAAACTAGTTTTCCGGCTTGCTTTCACGGAAATTGCAGTTGACACTATCTTTGCATTTCGTAGCTGATTGCCCAAATTTTTTGTGAAAGTAACAAATCCACGGAGCTCTATGCGACTTTGATCTTGATCGTGATCTATAACGCCCTCGGAAAGGAGAACGACTTCTGTGTTCCCAAGTCTGTTTTTTCCTTAATTCGGCTACCTCAATAAATAGTTTATCTATTTTCTGCTCTAGATAAGCTATATCCGGGTGGCAGACTTGCGCCATTTCCGCTTGAGGTCGAATATTTTCCATGACCGTGTCTGCGATCTGTGCTAATCTGTCAAGATCTTTGACATCGCTTATACTCAATACGGCTCGGACCGCTGGCGGGAGGTGCCCAGTCCACATCATCTGCAGGGTTTCATCGGGAACTTTCTTTTTTGCTAAGTCACGCATTTTACGCAGAAGCTGTGAGGGTTTTTGATCTCCCAATTCCATCTCGCTGACAAGTTTTTGAAATTGCCTGGACTCCGATTCTTCGAAAACTCCGATTAATCTCAATTTCAGTGCATTGTACTTGTTTTCAGCGGGGGGCTCCGTCAAAAGGTCGCTTACTTGTTGTAACGCGTCCAAACCGAGTTTCGCGATAACCGTGTGAAACTTATCCTCATCTCCCCTTTTCTGAGGTCGCATCACGGATTCAAACTGAGCGAACCAAAGACGTGGGTGTGCAGTCCAAAAATCAGGGATTTTGGTTGTCAAAGACATTGCTTCAATGCCGTAGTTTGAAGACGCCTGACTGGGCCCCGGGGCAGAAGTAGGTTGTTGCATATTGGTGTTGTAATTTAAAGCACCTGCTTGTGGTGGTGCGTTGGCAGCGTTTGGATCCTCGTACCCGAACAACGGCATGCTTCCGAACAGTCAGTAGTGATTTCTGTCTCTTGAAATTCCGAACGGTGAGACCCGCTTGTGGGAGGCCGTCCGAAATTGTACAGTCACTCACTACTCTGTGGACCTTCAAATCACGTCGGGGTCACCAATGTAACTCCTTGTAAGTTACTTGTGCGTGTCGGGATGATATCGGGTTGATATCGAAATAATACTCGTAACGCCTTTTAAACAAGAATCAATATTTATTTAGTTTTCGCATTAATTTATACACAAGTTGCGCGTGCGTCACTACAGCTGACGCTTACCTAACCTAGATTCCCCTACAGATTTTTGAGAAGTCTTGGTGTCCGGAGCTGAAGGGGTACAGTGTGGGTTAGAGTCCTGGGATGCTAAGGGACTGTGACTGTGTTGGCCGACGAGGACAGAACCTCTACAATCTGCCAACACGGAAACAGCCACGCACATCCCATTTCCCCCTCCCACACTCCACCGCAACAGACCCAGCCCCCAAAACCTCCCTTTGGGGTTTACTCCCCGCAGCCCTGGCAAGCAGGGCCCCCGCATACCCGCTCTAAAAAGAGCAGGCACACGGTATGATGCAAGGATTCCGACCAGTGTAGCCCCACCGGTCATACACTCCGAAGCCCCCTTGCAGACTCCGAAGCTAGGGGATTTTTTATTGAGGTTTTCGTCCTCGCGGCCCCGAAAGGCCCCCGGCTGATCCCGAAGGACAGGTAACGGTGTACGGGGGTTTTTTAGAGAGGTTTTCCTTCCTCGCGGGCCGGACAAAAGCCCCGCCATCCCCCCACCCCGCCTTAAGAAAGGCAGAACGGTATGCGGTTTTTTTATTGAGGTGGCCTTCCTCGCAGCCCGGACAAATACGGCAGTATGAGTCCGAGCCCCCGGCCCTTCCGTAGGGAAACGGGTTGCCCGG
This sequence comes from Anania crocealis, assembly GCA_949315895.1. Lineage (NCBI taxonomy): Eukaryota > Metazoa > Arthropoda > Insecta > Lepidoptera > Crambidae > Anania > Anania crocealis. The sequence continues at coordinate 20,383,459 of OX438861.1, forward strand.
CGACCCGCCAGCCAGCGGTGGCTGACTAAAGGCGGGCGCTGCCGCGCGGTGATTTTTTATAGAGGTTTCTTCCTCGCAGCCCAGGTAAACTGAGCCCCCGGTCCGCCCTGAAAAGGGCGGATTACGGTCTGCCCCCCTGATCACATCTTTACAGTGCTATGTTGAACATAGCAAGGTAAAGAGTGATCCCCCGTTCAGAGACTTTGGCCGTCAGCTGATGATCACTTTTCAGGGATTATCAACTGCCGTTGCCCGAGGTGAACCTGGACGAAATCCTACCAATTACGACATTGAAAGAACGTAACTGGTAACATTCCGCCACACAAGGAGGTATCTCCGACTGACACCTCAAACAGCACCCCACCTCATCAAACAGCACCCAACTTCTCGAACGGCATTTGCCTCGTCGAACGGCACCCACTTCGTCGAACGGCACCCACTTAGTTAAACGGCACCCACTTCGTCGAATGGCAAATGCCCCCCGCTTTTCGAACAGCACCCACCTCGTTAATCAGCACCCCGCTCGTCGAACGGCACCCACCTCGTTAAACAGCACCTCGCTCGTCGAACAGCACCCACCTCGTTAAACAGCACCCGCTTGTCAAACAGCACCCACCTCGTTAAGCAGCACCTCGCTCGTTGAACAGCACTTACCTCGTTAAACAGCGTACCCGCCAAATAGCACCCCTCTCGTCAAACAGCACCCACCTCGAAAAACAGCACCCCTCTCGTCAAAGAGCACCCACCTCGTTAAACAGCACCCCACCCGTCAAACGGTATCCACCTCGTCGAACGGCACCCACCTCATCAAACGGCACCCACCTCGTCGGACAGCACCCACCTCATCAAACAGCACCCCACTCGTCAAACAGCACCCAACTTGTCGAACGGCACCTGCCTCGTCGAACGGCACCCACTTCGTCGAACGGCACCCACTTAGTTAAACGGCACCCACTTCGTCGAATGGCAAACGCCTCGTCAAACCGCACGCACCTCGTCGAACAGCCGTATCACCGCTGTGCCGGTCAAAGTGGGGAGCGTGAGGTTTTTTCGTTACGGAATTTCTGGATTCGGTCCCCGCGCTCAAGGCCCGCGATAGAAGCTATGCAATAGCTTAAAAAATTTTTGGCGGTTTTTTGAGTGCTTTTTTCAAAGCTGACAAAAGATAATGATACGTACTTATGTTTAGAACTAGTCATTTGGCACAATAGTTAATATGGCACCAAAGCAGTACGATTGCTGTGAGCCAAGTTATTGAAGTTAGGAGATTCGTCATTTTTATACATTTATTCATTTCTAAAAGCGCTGGAATTTTACCATCTCGTCGGACTTAATCACATGACCAGGGAAGAAGTGGCGCAGAGGAACCTCATGATTCCAGAGCGATTGTTCGGCAGTCCAGATAGTCTGATCGAAGAAAGGAAGGCGGTATCTATGATTAATTATATGATATAATTAAATCCGTCATAAGATAGTAAAATTTCAGGTTCCAGAAATAAATAAAGGTCAAAATGACAAATCCTCTAACTTCAATAACTTGGCTCACAGCAATCCTAGAGCTTTGGTCCCACATAAACTATTGTTCCAAATGACTAGTTCTAAACAAAATTATAATTTTTTTGTTGGCTGGCACTTTGCAAAAGGCAATGTATGAAGCCTGAAGAATCTCCTTTGTCTTCTTTTCGTATGATACACTCTTCTACATAGTATTATCTGACGTCAGAGAGAAGTGGGCTATTGCTGGACTCTAATGTGACATTATTGTATTTTTTTTACTTTACTTTAAATCATCAATTCTAGATCGAAGCTAATTTAGAATGAATTCCTATATTAAACCGACTAGAAATCGAACCAGGGCGCGTTGAGTAATAATCATCCAGGTCATCGTATATTAAATTGAATGGAAAGGATTCATAAAGATTTTCGAATTCCGTCCATTCTTCTATACAACGTTGTCATGTTATATCATCACTATGTATTTCAGTGTCTCTATCTGTTGTATTATCGTAAGGTAACCTATTTACGTAACTGTGTCAGTCGCTATAGCAAATAGTATATAAGCAAAATTTTCCTGTACCATTTCATTCTGGATTCAGCATTCAGGGCAATACAAAAACCAACTATGTCTTCTTACACTTTCATGTTGATCTGCTTCCAGGCGCTCTTAATTCAGGTAATTTTATTTTTAACTATAACACATTTCCTTGAATAAAAATTGCCACTGCCGAAGTTGAAACTCGAACTTACAATCTTCTGCTTAACCGACGACTGTTCTAACCATTAAACTATCAGACATTGTTAGTGTCAACAAATTTATTTAAGGCCCTACACTGTTTATTTTAGTAACAACACTGCTCGGGTCAATTAGAATAGCACATCCCTTCTCATCCTATAGGTGATATATAATAGGAGATCTTATATACATATAATAAGAGTCGATAAAAGCACAGATAAGATAATACTAAGGTATACTACCTGAAGACGATGGGCAGCAGCGTTTTTAATTGATTAAACTGCGTTCGCCAATCGGCCTGCAGAATGTATATTATAGTAAAGTCCTCCATAAAGAACTCTTTGGGAATGTATAATCCCAACTTTGGGTGTCATCTGGCTAAGAGGTGATAGTTTTTTTTTCGACAAAAGTAGAATATTTAAATAACAGTTTTAGCATCCAGAGATAGCTGCTGTGTCATCAATTTACAAGTCAACTATAGATATAAGAATTTACTACCTTTGTACTCGTAGTTAATAAATGAAATCTTAATTAATATTTAGGGGTTAAAGTATGAAATTGCCGTTTTGTATGGATGAAATCGAGAAAAGTCATTTTTCCATACTAACAATTTTTTTGTTTTTTTAAAAAACTTCTGAACCGTTTTCGATGCAATTAAAGGTGAAAGTTAGATGGTTATAAAGCTACGCATTATAGTATTTAAATTTCTGAAAATAAATTATAATACAAATATACTTAATTGAAGCAAGAAGGTCAGCTGACACATTGTAAGGGGTCTTTTCAACGACTTCCTTTGAAGTAATAGGCACTAGTATTGCATTTTTTTTTTAGTCAAAAGTTACTTTATTTAGTTTATGATACAATACAAAAATAATTACGCAATAATATGACTATACTTAAGAGCTATAAACAAAATAAAAAGTGGGAAAATGATCGGCAATTTCATACTTTAACCCCTATTATTTAATTATTCTCTCTTATGATAGACTTAAAAATAAAGGAAGGGCTTTAAATTACTAGGCATTTGTCTACTTTTGTCAGAGTATAGAGCCAGAGTTAGGGTTCAAAGAGTCCGTTAGTAATTAAAGATGTAAGTAATATTTATTTCAGATAAAATTCATATGACACAAAGTTACTAATAATGTTAATCAAAGGAATAAATAATTCAAAAAAAAACAATAACTACTCGTAAAAGGTATAATAGTTTAGAAAATAAACAGTAACATTTGTCTGTTTCACCCATTTGTATTACAGCCTAGTCCAATGCCTCCGAATGGGACAGCCAAACTTTTTTTCAACCACCTCCAAGATGCTATTAAAGCTGTTTTGTAGTCAGTAATCCTGCATTGCATTGACGTAATTCACTCCCTCATGATGCCGTAAAAATTGTCAGCAAGAACTACGAGTATCTCCAGAAGTCATCTATATTTATTGCTTATATTTTTACAGACTGCCTTCAGTCAAGTACTGGGATCACGTAGCGGCTTGGATGTCGAAGTAGACGCGCTGAGCTACGGCTCCGCTGGTCTTAGAGGGTACGGTCTTAGCTCAGCTGGAGCTGGCCTCAACAGTGGCATTGGCGCAATCGGCCTTGGCAATGGCATCTCAGGACTTGGCCTGAACACTGGAAACTTCGGGAACGCAGGTTCTGTCAGCAGCGGCTTCACCGGTGGCTACGGCTTCGGCACATCTGACGTCGCCGCCATCGCCGCTCTGCCAGTCGCTGGTCCATACGGCGGTACTGGGTACGGTGAGCTGGCTGTTGGCGGAGAGATGGGAGCGGGTGGCAACACGATTGTGACCGGCCAAGTGCCAGTGCTTGGCGCTGTGTCGTTCGGCGGCAACATCCCCGCCAGTGGCGTAGTGTCGTTGGCTGGTAACTGTGCTTGCGGTGGTGTTCAGCTTTAAGTGTTTTTGTTGTGAAATATATTGTTATGTTTTTATGAGTACTTTGAGTTTTATTATAATCAGTCACTTAATGAATTTAAAATATTTTCTGGTAACTACCTAGTCTGGTATAATCTGTCCAATTTACTTCAAGGTCATAAGCAAAAAATGTGTCTAACTGAAACCTTGTTTTCTTTTCGTCGGTTGACATAGACAGTGATGATTTTGTGAAACGATTGTTTAATGTAAAGGCAACGGCAGGTCAACCTACCCAAAAAGTTAAAGGTCATTGAATTGATTTTCAACTTTAAGTTCAACAAATAGAGATCAGTATCAATTGAGTAAATTTAACGATTTGTGGTAGGTTGACGTGCTGTTGTAAAGCTGTACCTACTTTCCAGTAACAGTTTTCGCAATAAAAGGCCTTGCAAGCCTTAGGTCCTTCTACAAGTTTCTTGAAATATCAAAATAGTAACATAGATTTTGTTTAGTAGCTAGATGGGTGGGATACGCCACAAAAAAACTTTTTTATTTATTTTTAAATCTGTAGGTACTTGATCAAACCGAAAAAACAAAATTAGAGTCCGTAAATTCCGTAAAAGAAATGCCAGCTTATTGACAAAAAAAGGAATAACGCATTAAGAGCATTTTATTACGTTGGAACAAAACCATCATTAAAACATAACTAATTTGAATTAAATTATTAGACTTATTATCGTCTAAATAATTACATGTATTGCAACATTTAGAATTTAGCTGAGTGATTTTGCAATGTTTCTTGAATATTTTTTGCACAAGAATTTAGAGATATACCTACTATATTCCCTTATTTCATTTGAAAAGTGCGATATCTTTTTTCAAGTTTAAATTTACCTACAAGCATTCAGAGCGACCGATTCAGCAAAAATGTCTATATGTTTTATTATTGTTTTGACGATTCAATCATTTGTAGTAAAGGTAAGTACTGTTATTGATACAGCTTTATATTTTGTGTTAGGAAGACTTAGTAAAAATAAGTACTTTATACTTTAATAAATGATATTTTAGCAATTTAATTGCATTTTTATTATAACATGAAAAATTATGTCTCAGGCGAGACTCGAACAGATCGACGACGCTCTACCATTTAGCCACCGAGACACTACGTCATTGGCGTCAATTTTTCAACCATATTCTTATCGCTGTAAGGGATCACACATAAACACGATATGACGCGACGTCGTATCGTGTTAATGTACTCGTATGTGAGCCCTAAGCCAGTATGCATGGAGATGCGGGTTCGAGTCCCGCCTGAGACAAATTACCTTACCTTGTAAAAATTTATTTAAAAAGAGGCTGACAATAGTGACCGAGTTTCTTGCGCTGCTTCTTCTCGGCACTTGCCCAGACTTGTCCCGAAGCAGTGGTAGGTTTAAATTGGGACGTGTAAAAGCGCCTCCTGGGGCCTATTTGCAGAAATAAAACTGATTTTAACTGATTTTGACATAATTTTTTAAGTTGAAATACTGCTATTATAAGTACTTTATCTAAACTTGATCCTTTTTAGGGTTCTGTTCCTCAGAAGGAAAAATATGAATCAAGGGAAGGCCTGATTTCAAGTCTAGATGCTTTTCTAACTGTGAAAAAATCAAACTTATACATATATCACATAAAAGGATAATACGGCTGTTTATGCTAAAAAAAAAGTATTTTTCTCTCAAGGGAGTCAATATTATATGGTATTTTCCGTTGCTAGATCTATGAAATTTGGCTAATTATACTATCATAATCAACAATTCTCGAAGCAACTAAATCTACTCAATAATCCTGTGCTAAGGTGGTCAGTTTTTGTAAGCGCTGGGCACATTTAACGATTTAAATCTCTGCCTTGAATTTTCGTCTACACAAACAATGACTTCGTAACTCAATGGGTTAAAGTCGCCTAGTGATCGAAAGGTTCTAGGTTCAAGTCCCACCTGAAGCACAGATTGTTCAAGGAATTGTAGGTAGGTATGTTTAATTTATAGTAGCAGTTCAATTGCTTACAATTTTTTTTAAAAGCATATTAATAATATACCTACATACAGGATGAAATTTTAACCACCTTCCAAATTTTAATAATAGGGGATAAAGTATGAAATTGCCGTTTTGTATGGACGAAAGCGAGAAAAGTAATTTTTCCATACTAACAATTTTTTAGTTTTTTTAAAAACGCCTGAACCGTTTTCGATGCAATTAAAGGTGAAAGTTAGATGGTCATAAAGCTACGCATTACAGTTTTTAAATTTCTGAAAATCAAAGTTTATAATACAAATATACTTAAGTGAAGCAAGAAGGTCAGCTGACACATTGTAAGGGGTCTTTATTGTCTTTTTTAACGACTTCCTTTGAAGTAATAGGCACTAGTATTAAATTTTTTTTTAGTCAAAGTTACTTTATTTATTTTTTGATATAATACAAAAAGAATTACGCAATAATATGACTATACTTAAGAGCTATAAACAAAATAAAAAGTGGGAAAATAAACGGCAATTTCATACTTTAACCCCTATTATATTAATCTACGAGACAAAAAAAAAATGACGTATTTTTTCGTTTGGTATAGCCCAGTACAAAATTTTCAAGATAAGGCACATAGAAAATGTCCCCCAAAAATCAAAAATTTTTGATACGGCCGCCTAGCAACACTTTTTTACGCGTTGCGCATTTCATTCATCACTCATTACGATATTATTCATTAGTTTTTAATTTCCCCTTTATACCTAACAGGGCTAGCCCTACAACCGTAAAAATTTAAAACTACCTATATCGAGAAAAATATTTTCTGGTGACAACTTACTTACATTTTTTACTTCATAAACAGGATTTAAATACGATACTGAACGCCTATAAAAAATTTGGATAGTGGTTAAAATTTCATCCCGTATATTGTTTAGATCGAGACATCGCCAGTTTCTTAGTTTAGATCCGAAGATAGTTCAGACAGTTGAGAATCAAAGACATTTATAAACAAGTATCAACAATTTATTAACTAATCAACAATCAACTCATATAGCGTTGGCACAACCACAATTACCAGCTATAGAAACCACGCCACTAGCCGGGATACTGCCGCTGAAGGAAACAGACCCAATGACTGGCACTTGGCCAGTGACTATCGTGTTGCCAGACGCCTGGACCTCGCCAGCCACCGCCAGTTCACCGGTACCGGTGCCGCCGTACGGGCCACTGACTGGCAGCTGGGCGTAGGAAGTTACGTCTGGCACGCCAAGCGAAGCGTAGTTGAGACCGGAGTTTCCGCCAGTTGTTATGACATTGCTGTATACCATCTGAAAAATAAAGGTTTTTTTATGACATTTACATGGGAGTGGAACATCATCATCATCATCATCAGCCTATCACAGTCCACTGCTGGACATAGGCCTCTCCAGTTGCACGCCACTTAGGTCGATCTCGCATCCAGCTCCTGCCAGTCACCTTGCGCAAATCATCACTCCACCTGGCCTGAGGGCGTCCTATACTACGTTTGCCGTGACGCGGAATGTTTGAAAATTCTAAATTTCTACTGCCTGACCCGATCGTACCCAGGTTTGAGAGATCTCGACCCGGTACTTAATATCACTGGACCGAATGGAGCGTTAGCTGAACACAGATTTCACCAAATGGATTTATTTAGCCATAATCACCCAGATTGGCTTAATGGGTTGGCTTAATGGTGGAGAAGGCGATGTTTCTCGTATTTTTTAGTATTTATCATCTAGTGGTATCACGAAACCAATTAGTATACTGAGAAAATGTATTGCTATTCTCTGTAGGCCAAAACCACACTTAAAAACTTCCACCACCCATTTGAACTTTTAATTAAGTATATTTACTCTGTTCTGGACACAGTACGCCTGTCGAAGTTATGATGATACAACTTCGGCTCTGTGTCCCAGAATGTAGAAGTTTAAAAATATAGAAAATGTTGAAAGTGTAATTACTTGGAAACCTATATTTTCTATTTTAATATAACTAGATAATGATAATAAAATATCTTACCTGAAAAAGGCAAGCTTGGATGCAAAGAACGATAAATGACAGGGGAGACATTCTGTAAATTATGTTTTTGAAATTAAACTAAAATTTAATAATATTCAACTTTGTTGTCGACGATTGAATGATGAAGACAAATTATCATATTACTTTATATACACAAGTTGCAATTTAGCATGTTTTTATCTACTACATTAGCTAATATATTATGAAAACTTACTTATGATTAACTCATACGAAATTACATAGGATTGATAGATAATAAAGTAATTCGATCGATGATAACAATTTATTACGTAAAAAATAACGTTACAACCAATGAAAATGACTTTAGTGGTGGTGGGATCCACCTCCTAGTGGTCCACCCTGGGCAACGGCATCTTTGGTTTTCTAACCAATGATGACGGCTAACAGATCCCTCTTGGTGGTAGGCTTCGTAAGAGGCCGCCTGGATGCTACCACCCTCCTGCCGGAGTCCAGCGTCAAACAGTGCCTCTGTGTTCCGCTGATGTGTGGGCGAACCAGTGCCTCTGGGTAAGCTCGCTCCATCATAGGCTTCTCCTTAACCGTATAGTTAAGTATGTAGTCAAGAGCAAACCCATTACTTATTTTCAAAAAAACCAGCCAGCTTGCTGAGCGTGGTGATTAATGTTAGTTAGTTGGACTTAAATTTTCCGCATTTAGCATCTTAAATTGGGCCTTTGTGCGTGATTAAAATTATGTTTTATCCAAAGCATTTCAAGGCCCTTACTCTTGAATTTGATTTAAGTTCGATCTCGATTCGACCTAGTCAAAATCTGAACAAACTCAATCGAATCGAAATCAAAATGAAGTCAAGATCGATCTAAAATGGCGATCCGTTAAACATTTTCGGTTGATAACGTAATCACCATCGACTCAAAGCCTTAGGTTCACTTTTTAGAGTACCAAATCACTGATTCTCGACGTCGATTCGATTTTGATCGTAACTCGAACTTGTCAAGAGTAAGCCTGCAGGTCTGTCCAGAAACCCACTAAGCCTCGTATACTATGAGTGCCTCTTGTATAGATTGCAATTCCTTGGAGTTCTATCCGTTGTGTACGCTGTTGCACTATGCCAGGGCTGGGGAAATGGCGGCCCTCGGGCCAAATCCGGCCCGCGACAAGATTTAATCCGGCCCGCGATCAAAACTCCTGACCTTAATACAATCGGCCCACGATACACAATATTCAAATATTCGCGCTAAAAACTATTCGATCTAAGTTTTCCAATTTAATAAGACATGCTCAGAGAATTTTCTATGTGGTCTTCATATTATATCTACAAGTATTTTCTACAATGAATGTTCGCAAAAACAAATTAAGGAACAGGATGTCTGACCATCATCTCGAGTGTGTTTTACGAGTTACTTCAAGTAGCTTAGAGCCTAATTTCGACGATTTAATTAATGAACAGTCAAAATTTAATCTTTCACATCGATCTAACTAACACATCAAAACAATAAATGCATTATATTATTGTGTACTCACATGTTTTTTTTGTTACTTATTTAGAACAAATAAATGCTCCTTGGCCCGCAGAAATGTTGTAATTATTTTATATGGCCCCATCTTTAAATCTATTTCCCCATCCCTGCACTAAGCTATGCTATCACATGCTCTGGGGTGTCCTCTTTAATCAGATATCTCCTACATAGAGGACTATCTGTTGTACTGCGATGGCGATAATGGCTATGTATTTGTATATTATGGCTATAATATTTCTGTAAATAGTGACAGAGTTTCTCACGCTACTTTTACGCGCCAGTATGCCTAAAATCATACTGAAGCCGTATTGGGATGAGATTTTGGGACTTGTGAAAGCGTCTCCTGTAGCCTGTTTTACGAAATGGACCAGTCTACTATACGTGATATTATAAGCTAGGTAACATAAAAAGCTGTTTGTTTTCATAAAAATAAAAATAAAATGCCATCATTAGTCATAGAGTCATAGGATATACCTAGGGCTTTTCAAAAGAAAGATTTTGATCTCATCAGATCGACTAATGAGCGAAAAGACGCTGCTCGTCTTCTTCTAGCAGCACTTCATAAGTCGCGGAAGAATGGTGTTAATTTTTGACCAATACACGGTACAGTCTAATCATATATAAATTTAGTAAGTATTACAAATAAAATTACATGGAATTATTACGTTAACAAAACAGATAACGAACATTGTTATTAGTATAAATACAATGATTTAGTTCTACAAATTATACTTTGGTCAGTATTAAACGTAATACAACATTATAATGGCAACTAAAGTTCTCCTCTTCATTTGCGCTCAGGCGTTATTCATCCAGGTAAACTTTTTCAATATGAGTTTCTATCAACTAGATTTGTTCAGTGATTTTGATCTTATATCTAAATCTATATTCCTCTAACATAATTATTATATACTAGCTTTTGCCCACGGCTTCGCTCGCGTTAAATTCGGGGTAACAATAAAATTTCATGCCCTATTTTAAGGGGTTGGGGCGGATATCCAAAAAAAATTATGCACAATTTTTTTTTATTCACAAATATTCCGCGTACGATTTGTTAGCTTTCTACCTCGAAAATTGCGGAATGCTTAATAAAAACTCATCATATCAGCCGAACGACGCCCACTGCTGGGCATAGGCCTCCCCCCTAACCCCCAATTTGGGAAGTGGGGGGTTAGAAAGAGACAAAACGTAGCCTATGTCACTCTGCATCCCTTCAAATATCCCCACTCACTTCAATTCGTCGCTCCGTTTTGCCATGAAAGACAGACAAACAAACAGACACACACACTTTCCCATTTATAATATTAAGTATGGATGTAGTAGAAAGGAACCTTTGTATTAGGTAATTGTATTAGTTTCTTTAATGAGTTTACAAACCAAAAAAAAAATGACTCGGCTGCATAATTTTGACAAAGATATGCTAAAACTTCTCTTATAAATATTGTAAAGCCGAGTAATTCAGGGATTGTAGATGATTTTTTGATTTAGTATAAATAATAGGGGTTAAAGTATGAAATTGCCGATTATTTTCCCACTTTTTATTTTGTTTATAGCTCTTAAGTATAGTCATATTATTGCGTAATTCTTTATGTATTGTATCAAAAACTAAATAAAGTAACTTTTGTCTAAAAATAAAAATTCAATACTAGTGCCTATTACTTCAAAGGAAGTCGTTGAAAAGACCCCTTACAATGTGTCAGCTGACCTTCTTGCTTCAATTAAGTATATTTGTATTATATACTTTGAATTTCAGAAACTTAAATACTATAATGCGTAGCTTTATAACCATCTAGCTTTCACCTTTAATTGCATCGAAAACGGTTCAGGCGTTTTTAAAAAAACTAAAAAAATTTTAGTATGGAAAAATGACTTTTCTCGATTTCGTCCATACAAAACAGCAATTTCATACTTTAACCCCTAATACTTGACGATCGTCTAATTTAGTGGCCAAAAACCTTAACCAAAAAACCAGCTGTTGGGTGTTATATCCTGTCCTATAATATGCTGGGCTAAATGTCACCATATTTTATAATTTCTTATAGTATAACACTAGATTATTAGTTTTCTTTCTTATTCGTTTAATCTGACAGTTATTTTCCATTTCTTCACAGATTTCTCTGCAAGCAATTATCCCAACTTCGAAAATCTCTGGCAACTCTTACATGGACAACATTGTGATTGGCGGTGGCAGTTCTGGCTTCGGCACTATCTTAGGCAGCAGCGGAATCGGCAGCGGGCTGATTGGATCTGGACTCGTTAGCGGTGCCAGTGGATTCGGCAGCGGCATTGGCAATGGCTTGACAGTCGGCAGTCTCGGCACCCAAAACATCGTCTCCGGTGGCCCTCTCCTTGTGACAGCGATCTCTCCAATAGGCCCAAGTGGCTTGGCGGTCGCATCTGAGAATCTCATCGAAGGTGTTTTGACTGTGAATGGTCAGCTGCCGTATCTGAGCGCGGTGGCATTCGAAGGGTCACTGCCTACCGCCGGTTCTGGCACCGCCACCTGCGGCTGCGGCAGCGGCACCGTTGGCATCACCAGCGAAGGACTGCCTAACAGAGGCCGTGGGTTGTATTGAGCTTCGTTGAATAATTTTACAAGTTAATAAATGTTGTTTTGCTAATTAATTTATTGTTGTTATTTTATAAATGGTATTTACCTTCGGAATTAGCTAAGTTCTTAAACAAAGTCGTATTAAACTTATTTAAAGTTCTTTGTTCTTATATTTAAGGGTAAATTCTTCAAATTAATGTAAAATACTACAAACACCGGGCTTACACTCGATTTTATTCCAATGTCGTTTTTATTTAACTTTTACGAATGCTATTTGACAAATCTAAATACCAACAAGTTTCCTCTTGGTACTCGACTCGATTTCAATCTTTTTCGAGTCGATCGTCAAAATCGAGTGTCAAAGGTAAAGCCTACAGTACTGACCGTACTTAAATAGCATAGTTTATTAGTAGTCATCTTGTTGATAGATAATATCAACAGAAATGCAAATACAATTAAAATGAGTAGGTATCACGTGCACTAAGCACGGAAAATAAAATGCAAGTTTTTACCGTATAATCAAATACATAAATACAAAGGTGCCATTTGATGTAGTGCAATGCACTGTTTGTCGCACAAATGTTAACAAATGTAGGTCACTTATGACTTGATGTGCCTAGTAATAAATAAAAACTATAGTAAAACGATCCCATAGAATTTAGTGTTTGAAACGAAGAAGGTAGATGAGAGACGGTTGCACGAAGCAGGAATGAGAATGTTAAGGTGGATGTGTGGTACAAAAATTGATAAAATTAGGAATAAAGACATAACAGGTAGTATGAAAGTAGCACCGGTAGGACAAAAGTTGGAAGGAAATCGTCTATCTTGGTATGGACATGTGATGAGAAGAGTCGAGGGTACGTAACAAGGAGAGTGATGAATATCACTGTGAATGAATGGACATGTAGAGGGTGACGAAAAACGAGATGGATAAATTGGTTTAGATTAGATATGATTGAGAAGGGAGTAGACGACTCAATGATGACTGACAGGATTGTATGGAAGAGGAAAAATCATGAAACTACACTAAACATACTGCGCCGACCCCAGTTGACCTGGGCGCAGGACAAGTAAATGATGATAGAACAAACAAAATGTATCCTACCAGGAATCGTATATCTGTTTGCCTAATTTCATACAGATTCGTTCAGTCGTCATGGATGGCGTGATTAAGAAACAAAGTTCTAATTAAGATTTCGAATTAATATAAATTTTACAAACAAATACCTATACTTAATAGGAACCGTAAAGATTTCAAGATAAAAATAATGTAGCCCATGTAGCAGCCTTTTCCAGACTAAAATCATAAAAGCTTTCTTAATAAAAAAGAAGTGGCAGTTTCCATTTTTAGGATTCCATACCCAAAGGGTAAAACGAGACCCTATTACTAAGACTTCACTGTCTGTCCGTCTGTCCGTCTGTCTGTCACCGGGCTGTATCTTAAGAGCCGCGATAGCTAGACAGTTGAATTTTTCACAAACTATGTATTTCTGTTGCCGCAATAACAACAAATACTAAAAATAAAATAAAATAAAGATTTAAGGGGGGCTCCCATACAACAAACGTGTTTTTGTCCTTTTTAGCTCGATACCAGTAATGGCAACAGGTAGGCACTTGAAATATTCACAAAACACTCAGTTGTATTTTTAACCGACTTCCAAAAAAAGGAAAATTCTGCCACAAACAATAGCCGCGTCATTTTTTGCCCATTTTTGCTCGATATCAATAAAATGGTAACAGGTAGGCACTAAATTAACTTAATTTATGTACCTACTGTTGTTTACCTAGTCAATGGTACAGAACCCTTCGTGCGCGAGTCCGACTCGCATTTGGCGGGTTTTTATTATATTTTTACACGGATAGATATAACTGTGTGTTGAACTGACGACTTTTGTATATCGATTTAACATTATATCAATGAGTTTGCAGCATTGTTGTGTCCTTGTCTTGGGGTCAGACATATTTTTTAAATCTAGCGGGCTGCGACTTCTATCACAGTATTAAGTTTAAGTACACTTGGCTTGAATGTCAACATTATTAATGCAATTAACATGAATATGAATCCTTACTTATACAGGATGAAATTTTAACCACCTTCCAAATTTTAATATATTATTTACGAGACAAAAAACAAATGACGTATTTTTCTTTTGATATAGCCCAGTACAAAAATGTCAAGACAAAAGACTAAAAGACCTAGAAAATGTCCGAAAAAAATATAAAATTTATGATATGGCCAAAACTTTTTTACGCGATGCGCATTTCATTCATTCAATTACGATACTAATCATAAGTTTTTGATTTTCCCTTTATACCTTAAAAGGCCTAAAACCGAAAAATAAAAAAAAAATTTTGAAAAATATTTTCGGTTGAAAACTTGAATTACATTTTTTACTTTATAAATGTCAAATGTGGCTCTAAATGGGATACTGAATGCCTACAAAAAATTTTGAAAGTGGTTAATTTTCATTCTGTATACTATCGTAAATGTGAAAGTACTCGTACCTAAGTTTCGCGCTTTCACGGAATGGATTAAATAAATTTAATTCGGTAAAAAGATACTAATTATGCGCGTGTGAGAAATCAAAAACAAAAATATCAGTCAAAAACAAATTGTATTATTCAACGATCAACGTCTTCACAGTCTAGGACCATAGCAACCGCAGTTTCCAGCGATGGATACGACTCCACTGGCTGGAATGTAACCGTTGAAGGAGACCGCGCCCAGCACCGGCAGCTGGCCGGTCACGACGGCGGTCCCGGCCGCGGGCAGCGATCCGCCCACCGCCAGCTCGCCGAAGCCGGTCCCGCCGTAGGGCCCCGCCACGGGCAGCGTCGCCACCGCCGCCAGGTCGCTCAGCCCCGCGCCGTACAGGCTGGCACCGGTGTAGCCGATGTCTATAGGGGCCACGCCGACGACCTGGGCGCCTCCGAGACCGCTGGCAACGCCGTAGCCCGTCTGGGCTGCACCATAACCGAAAGCTTCGGCCCCACCGTATCCACTCGCCTGTGCAGCTCCATACCCGAACGCTTCGGCGCCACCGAACCCACTCGCTTGTGCCGCTCCGTACCCAAACGCTTCGGCGCCACCGAACCCGCTCGCTTGTGCCGCTCCGTACCCGAACGCTTCGGCGCCACCGAACCCGCTCGCTTGTGCCGCTCCGTACCCGAACGCTTCGGCGCCACCGAACCCGCTCGCTTGTGCTGCTCCGTACCCGAACGCTTCGGCGCCACCGAACCCGCTCGCTTGTGCCGCTCCGTACCCGAACGCTTGGCCGCCCAGTCCGTACGCGTTGCCGAAGCCGTAAGCGTCAATATCCACGTCTATGTCCACATTGCTGTACCCGTAACCGCCAGCGCCGTAGTACTGGCTGAGGACGTTCTGGAAATGACAAAAAAATATGTCGATTTCGTTGGAATGAAAACAGTAGTCATCAATGCGATTTTCCTGTGTAGCTACCGGAGGGACTGGCATATTAACATCATTATAAGGACGGGTTGTTATGTTGGAGTGGTAGTTTACGTATGCAAGGGTCCTGGGTTCGATTCTTGGTCAAGACATTTTAGATGACGACCTTCTTAGTAGAATGGTGTACATATTGGTTGAATTGGTTTAGATTCCCTGATTGGACAGTGGTAGAAGAAGGTATTTTTCTCATGTCTTAAGTGTTTTGATACCTACTTATGTTGTTTTTCATTCCCAAAAACAAATGTTATGTTGTTTACATTTAGATAAATATAGAGTATACTCGTAGGAAGCCTAATAACTTTTTTAAACTGATTTTAATAGTATTACCTGGATCAGGCAAGCCTGGATGCAAACCAACAGGAAAGTGTAAGAAGACATGTTACTTTGTTACTGATGTAGGTTTCAGAATGATTTCCAGTCATTAAAAAAACGTATTTATACAAATAAAACGTTCTAATAAGATAGGTATTATTACGAAACTCTAGTACGGAGGCAGGTGTTTATCTGTTAAACTCAAGGCTCACGTTCTTAGGTACGACGACCCTTTTGATAAAATGGCACAGCCCACCTATTACGCAAATGTTTGATTTCCTGTTATTTCTTTTGGCTTGTGTCTGGGAGGGTTTATATTCGTTTATCTTGCTAATATTATTAATGTGAATGTTTAGTTTTTTATTCAGGTTGGTCCAGGTTATTGTCAGGTCCATTAAATAAAATTTTATTGCAAAATTTATGTAGGTTTACAAAGAGCAGCTACTAAATTAACAAAAACATAAAAAACTACAATATTTACAACTTATAAATAAAAAATAACATGAAAAAGAAACAAATTCTTAGATAGACTAGATAAAAAGGGGAAGTTAAAGATAAAGTTTAGTTAAGTTGTTTGTTACTCAAACACACCAGAACGGCTGAATGGATCGCGGATTTTAGCCTAAAATAGCACAATGTTTTTTTTTCTCCCGATAAAATTAACGATTTACTCTTGGGATAGTTTCAAACTTAAAATTTCACGCATGCGGAGTCGCGGGCAACAGCTAGTAATTAATATATATTATTTTACTTTCACACGCATATAAATATTATTAGTTTGGTATGTAACCAAACTTCCGCAAAACTATTTACACAGTTTACTGCATAGATTATATCCTGCATCCTCCTTGAGTCTCAAATAGTCGAGTTATAAATCTTCGGAAGGTACGCTAAGCTGTTACATCTACAATGGATTTAATTTTATTACTTCTAAACAAAATCAATTCTCAAAAATCTAGAACAGTCTCATTTTAACAGTATCGCCCATTCTACCTCTAGCGGTACTTCTTTAGTTACCTCTTACGGCACCTATTGCGAAGAAGGTTGTTACTCAATTAAAGGCAATACCATACTACAATATTAGCTACATTAGCGTAACCAATCTTCTTCTTATCATATTATTACCCTCCTAGGATAATCTGGCGTCAGACTTTTTCTAAGCTACCTATTTCAGGCTTCTGACGAGACTTGTTTGTTTTGTCTGTGCTTCGTCCGCACTTAGCCACTTCATTGGGCCATTGTACGTGTTCCCTGCCTTCTACTCCAACCATCGCAGGTGACTCCAGAAAGCCAGAATCTTCCCCAGGTTTCCACAGATTTCCGAAAACGATGTTGGTGATTGGAGGAAGCGTGCCCGTTCCGCGGCCACTCTGATACACTCAGTGAGTACATGTTGTGGCGTTTCATCTGCCTCCATGTTCTGCAGTGACTTGTTTTTACTTCCAACTAAAGCCGGGAGAAGCCGGGCAGAAGCCGGGACCAACGGTTTAGCGTGTTTACAACAAACTTCCAACATCCATACTAGGCCTGGAAAACAAACCTATGTGCCCTAGTCAAGTTATTAGAGGCTAAATGTTATTATATACTTAACGATTACTTTAATGACAAGCTAATATAAATTATGTAACAAATCAATTGTTTGTATGCGTTGCTATTGTTTATTATTATATTATTATGTTGGTATGTTTCCGATCACGGGACTATGGAGTCCCGGACATTTGGAAGGCGTACGAGGGGCCGAAAACTCGCAGAGGCCTGTTAGACAACATTTATCTTTACGATGTGATGTGACACCGACCGACGATTATTCCTGTACGCACTATATAAATGCGTCCAAGGACAACCCCCGGTCACTGCAGGACTATTGTAGAATGTGGATACAAAGGATACTGGGCTATGGGTTTGGGTGCTAGTAGACTGGGTAACTGGGACTATGGAAGAACTATGGCCCCTGCCTGACCTATGTTACTAACACGGATAAAATGGCAGGGGGTGACTTGCACACTCGTTTAATGGGCCCCCGAAAACGGCCGCTAGCACATAGTGACGTAGCGACAAGGGGACAACATAGCCTGAGGTGCTTGAGGAGTGGAGAGGTATTACACGGCTCTCAGGACAATCCCGGTAATCCGTTCAAGATCCCTACAAGCATCTTACTGCAATACTTCCTTCCTCCGAGCATTTCTGCTCTAGCGACTCTCCACTCAAGCCGGCCAATGAAGGCAAGCAAGAGGTGGGAGATATGTTCCTCGTCAGTGTTCACTCCGACCGACCAATGAAGGCAAGCCAGAGATGAGGAACAGGGATACTCCCGGGAGCAATCAGGTTCGTAGGGTCGCTACTGCCCAACAGCTCGCCACAAGCTGCCCTGCGGGGCTATTATTATTATTATTGTATGTAGTTAAGTTGTGTTTTGCCATAAAATTGCATGAGGTGTTTACCTATAATTGGCTATGCATTAACTTAAAAACTTAAATTGTGAATAGCTTGTAAGTGTCAATGTAATAGCTGATGGTAATCTAAATAAATAAAATAAAAAATAAAATATTGTCGAATGTATAAATTCATTTAAATTTTCGTATGCCTACACGGTGAATCATATTATAGTGATACTTCCTTTATGTAACATCTTCTTTTTCTGTACCTGTGATAACGAAATAAATTATTCTATTCTATTCTTATTTCCAGATCCAAGCCAATTTAGAAAATATCGTTACTGAAGTGTCCCGACCAGGAATTGAGCCCAGTACCTTGTGTAGTGCGTACCATTGTACTTAGCGAGTCGTCCTCGTGAGTGCTAATATCAGATATAGTTTTCTTTTAGAAAAACTAAAGTCCAGCTGTGGACTGATGTGGACTTATGATACTGACTGACTGACTGTATAATTTGAATATTATCATACAATTCTTAAGGTGACTAAGCACGTGACTTAAATCGATTTTTATTCGAGTAATCCAGAATCACTATAGGTGTATGCCTATATTAATGCACAAAACAATATACTTAAGTTGACTTGTTTAAAAGTTAAAAAATAAAGTTTTGCTGTATACGAGTAGTTACTAGTATTATCATATTATTTTAAACCTTAAATCCTTAATTGATCCGGTCGAAAACCGATGGCCGTACAAAACGTTCTGGAACGGTGAGACCGCGGATCGGATGACGATCTTGCGCTGCTTCTTCTCGGCACTAGCCCAGACTTGTCCCGAAGCAGTTGTAGGTTTAAATTGGGACGTGTAAAAGCGCCTCCTGGGGCCTATTTGCAGAAATAAAAATGATTTTAACTGATCTGTGGGTAGGCCGACCGACGGTGAAGGTTGCGGGAAGCTGTTAGATGGGGGTGGCCTGGACCGATCCTTCTGGAGATCCTTGGAGAGGCTTATGTTTGGCTCACGTCAGACGCCGTTAGTAGACAGTTTGAAAGCTCGGACACCAAAATTATCATCCTCGAAAGATAATCGCGTGATAAGAAAAGTCCACTGTTGGAAACAGGTCTTCAAAAGTGGGATTATGCCACAATCATACCCTTGGCGTTGGTTTGTTTCGCTAAGTATCATTTCCTTCATCCAGTTTCCAAACTTTTTTTATCTTTCTTCCACTCAACTTACTTTTTTACTACCAAACATTTCGAAAGCCTTCACGCATCGTTATTGATAATGCTTTAACCTTTAGTAATTGGAGATAGCTATTGTTTCAAAAAGAGTGTATTGTTACAAAATAGACGATAGTGTTTCAGTATAAAATGTAGGTCAGTCGTTCGACCTACATCATTCAATTGACAATTGAGTATTAAAAATGGCATTCAAAGTTGCATTCTTCTGCGCATCAGCACTTTTGGTGCAGGTAATGAAATATAATACAGTTTTTTTATAAATACCATAAGTCATTACTTTTGTAACGTTAAATCTTTGAATTCAACGTGAAATTGAGTCACGTTTCAAAACGTGCAAGAAAACAGTCGGTGCTAATTTAATTGATGCACACACAGCATAACTGTATAAGAAGTTTTGTGAGTGGGTGCCAGTCAAATAATTAACAAAGATTATAAGGCCGCCTCCCCAGTAGGCAAACAGTGAGCGGCTGACTGTTAGCTGATCTACCTACAGCGTCAGAGGCATGCTGTACCCTTTGGCGGGAAAAATGCCAGCTTGCAGGGTTCGTCCCGATCAGCGAGTCTCTTCCTCCTGGGCATGATTTACCATGGCCGACCTGGAAGTCATTGAACCGACTCAGAACTCAAGTCGGCCGGAGTAAGGATAATCTGCGCAGGTGGGGGTTCTCTGGTGTTCTGGACGATCGGTGCGAGTGTGGGTATCCCGTACAATCAATGGACCACCTATTAGCCTGCCCTGCGTGCCCCGAAAGCTGCTCGCACGGGGATCTCCTTCAGGCCAATGAAAGGGCAGTAAAAGTGGCTGAGTTTTGGTCCAATAAAATTTGAATTTGCTTTCGACTCGAATAAGAAGAAGCTGACTGACTCTCGAGTGGCGTAAGTATCAATCAGGCGCACACAGAATGAGTCGGCATGCGAAATTCGCAAACTGCGTATTACGCACTTTATGGACACTGCATTTAAAATGTATAGAGAATCAAACTAGAAGCAAACTGTCAGCCGCTCACTGTTCGCCTACTAGGGACGCAGCCGGCGCCGAAAAGAAACTGTGCCCCAAAACAATGCCCCATGGTCTAGTTGTTTCAGTCCCAGGCTAAAAGTCGGAGTCCTGGGATCGAGCCCCGGGTCAGGCAATAAGAGCTTAGAATTTTCGAACATTGCCCCAGATTGTCACCACCATCCCACATTTCGCAAGCGAAGTGATTGCCTATACCATTGCTGTGCTGACTTGCACTCAATGATGGAGGTCTTAACCCTGTAGTGGTAAGGTCGCATTCACGTAGAAAGCTGGCTACCGGCGCCGATCTGCCAGCGCAGGCGGTCTCTATACTTCTGGTTCGGCTCAAAGTATAGGGACTGCCAGTGCTGGCAGATCGGCGCCGGTAGCCAGCTTTCTACGAGAATGCGCCCTTACCCATTACTTTACTTCACTTTTTATTTATTCCAGGCCGCATTCGGTCAATACATCGCTCCCGGGTCTTATGTCACTGGCAACACCGTTGTTGAGAATGACATCTACATTGATGGGTATGGAACTGCCAGTGCTCTTGGGTTGGCTAGCGCAGGGGGTGCCGGCTTTGCTAGCGGTGCAGGCTTTGCCGGCGGCTATGGCTTGGGAGCTGGATCTATCGGGATTTCCGGAGCTGGTTAGTATCTGGTTTGGAAGATATATTGCTTGGTTTTCATAGTTGAGTTTAAGGTGTCACCAGCTCTGACTCTGATCTCTGTCCAGTAGATTCCCTGACGGGTCAGTGAAGAAAACTTTTTTCTATATTATCTCGGGCTTGGGTGTTTACAGTACTCCCGTTGTACTACTAGGCACAAAACTAACTAAAAACTTAAGAAATTGCTAAAGTATTCAGCAATATTGTCATCTTATGGATCAGGATACCAGCTCTGAGTACTTTACTGCACATAATTGCTGATCTTAATTTCATGTAAAACCCTGGGTAGCTTAGGAACAGGCTGTTTACTTTGACTTCTTGACCATCAAAACTGATTAAAACTACCCACCCTCGTAGATATCAATTCATCAGAAATATAACTCTACAGAAGATAATGACGGAAAATCAAATAACGAAACTTTTTCACTACAGGTGTTGGAGCATCCGGTGTGGTGGTCGGTACCAATAAAGTGGCTATCAGCCCCCTCATCGTGACTAGCATCTCCCCCATAGGCCCCAGCGGCTTGGCTGTGGCGTCAGAGAACGCTATCGAAGGCAACCTGCTGGTGACCGGTCAGCTGCCATTCCTGAGTGCCGTGGCGTTCGAGGGCGCTCTACCAACCGCCGGCTCAGGAGTCGCCACCTGCGGCTGCGGCAGCGGCACTGTTGGTATCACCAGCGAGGGCTTCGGCCGCCCCGGCATCTACTACTAAAGCGGGAGCAGTGAGAATGATTCGATGAAATTAAAGACTTGATCAAATGATTTTCTGCTTTTTAGTTTTTAACACTAACCTTATTTAGTAAAACATTTGAAAATCTATTCTAAGAAAAGATTTTTACCTGAAATAGGAAACAACCGACTTAAATGCTAGCTATCCATTTGGAGGCGGTGCTGAATAAGAAATAATGGATAGTCATCATGCACACCAACTCCGACAAAATAACACCACATCTTGTTGAAAAACAATTTTCCAATAAGATAAAAGAAAGATAATATCCCTTCTGGGACCTAGTGCTAAATAAGCTGTCAAGAAACCGTATGAATTTTAACGACTTAGCTTATAAATCACATTAATTACATTATAAACTTTTGCTCGCGCTTTTCAATGCACAGAATTTTAATTAGGCTATAAACATAAGATGCAGTAAGTAATTTTTTTGTTATTCCATAAAAAACATCCATTCAGATAGACTAATTCTAAAAACCTTTGTTTTGACTTCTATTTCTCTAATAAAATCTAAGTCTTTTTTTAATACTTAATTCCACTTCTCATAGGATGCGGCCTATTACTTTATTATATTTATGTATAGAAAGATAAAAGCTTATACTCGTATGAACTGAGTTAGATGAACTTTGGTTGGGAAATCGTTTTGCATACGAGTACTGGAAAATAAATCATCCTGATAAACATCTCGTAGGGATGGATAAGATAATTGAAGTTTTTATAGGGAATCAGTAATTTGTCATATTGGAATAAAGACAGACATTGCGTTATATCTTTTGCGAGGGCTGTCCATGGACTCCGCCGTTGGATGTGTAATGAAAAAGGTACGAGTATTCAAGTAAATAAAACACAAAACAAGTCAAAGAAGTTTCAAACAGTGACTTACTTTTACTCTTTTTTTTTATAAATGGGCTTGCTCTTGACTACATACTTAACTATACGGTTAAGAAGAAGCCTATGATGGAGCGAGCTTACCCAGAGGCACTGGTTCGCCCACACACCAGCGGAACACAGAGGCACTGTTTGGCGCTGGACTCCGGCAGGAGGGTGGTAGCATCCAGGCGGCCTCTTACGAAGCCTACCACCGCAGAGGGATCTGTTAGCCGTCATCATTGGTTAGAAAACCAAAGATGCCGTTGCCCAGGGTGGACCACTAGGAGGTAGATCCCACCACCCCAACTTACTCGTATACAAAACTAGAGCGAGACAGTACAATACTATACATATAAATACTATGGTAAAGTCAGAAATTTGATTATTTTTGAAAAAACCAAATTCATACAAATCGGAATCTCAAAATTATAGTTTATATGAAAAAAAATGATGATATCAAAGGACAAACCCGTTTCCCATACAATCTTGGGCCTGACGTTACAAGACTGGGAATTGGCCATAAATTAAAGCATATTGAAAAGATTCACAAGCCCTATTTTCACAACTTTCTACAATGGGAAAGTTACTTAAATCAACCAATGAACTTATTTTATTTTATAACCTATATCACATATTATTTTACAAAGTATACCATTTTGGCACTTTACCTGGATAAGATCTAGGTTCCTTTTCTCTCTGTAGGCAATATAGGTAGTAAACAGAGCACTTCAGCAGGGGCAGTGAGAAAAATGCAAACCACATTAACTTGCGCACGAGCACGAAACATGTTAAAATGTACGAAACGAAATGTGAGTGAATTGGAGTGAATGAAAAATGACAATTAACTATCATTGTCAGCTTATATTCATATTGTCACCTGATATAGTGCAGCCTGTTACATCAGGAATTGAACTATTCAAAATGTTCAATTGTTTTGTCAATGATTATTATTGAAAAAAATTCTCGTGGAAAAAAATGTTACTTACTCGTACATTCTCTCAAGTTTTTTATATTTATATCAGGCTACGTTTACGGAGATAGTCACGTTTTAATTAAATGTGTGTAAAACGGTTTACAGAGACATTTTAAGTATTAGAAAAACAATATGTATTTTATCTATTTTCTCCACTTGTCCATTGCCAATTAAACTTTTTTGGAGAAATAGGCAATTAAAATAAAAGGGGTTTTTTGGCATAATTTTCATTGTTGTAACGTCGGGCCCAAAAATGGGGTTCTCCTTTCTGACTTCACTACAGTATTTATATGCATAATGCGATTCGCTATATTTTACAGTGATGGCCTGATACTTTTTACGTTTCTATTGTTTAGAAATAGAATATTAGGGTTTAAAATATGAAATTGCCGTTTTATTGTAATAGGTTCTTTGAATTGACATAGAATCTTCATGGTTTGAGGTTTTCGAATGAAATTTTTTCACATGGTTTCTATGATGTTCTTCTTTTAAAAAATGTGAAACATTTGAATATCGACTTTAAATGTTTTTGTTATTTAACTTAGACAAGAAAGATGGATACTGTGAAAATTCAAGTGATTTTTGAATACGAGTTCCGACGCGGATGTAACGCGGCAGAAACAGCCCACAATATCAATGTTGCGTTTGGAGAGGGATCTGCTAATGAACGCACTGTGCGATTTTGGTTTAAACGCTTTCGTGATGGAAACTTCGACTTGAAGAACGAGCCACGAGGAAGACCGCCCACACAGGTGATTAACGATGAATTAAGAGAGATGGTGGAAGCCGATCCTAGTCGAACTACCCAGGAATTAGCGGCATGGTTTAACGTATATTGACTGAAAATGGGTGCCTCATGATTTGACTGATGCGCAGAAAGAAACGCGTGTTGAAACTTGTGTTGCCTTGTTGAATCGGTACAGAAATGAAGGAATATTAAATCGAATTGTGATAGGCTTGTTTCAGCTTGCTGTACCATTTACCTATTCCCTGTATATATTTCACAGAACATCACAATACACACAATACATACCAGTAGTTAAGCAGGTGCCAGCTTTTAGAAACAGTAGCACCACTACTTCTCTTACGGGTAGCAGCGTATTTTTTCTACCACAAACCTGAAAACCTCACGTAGATAATGGACAGACTATAGGCGTATTTGTTTACTATGGTACAAACTAAAATGAGCAAAATCTGTTTTATTTCTGAAAATACCATGCTCTATGAGGCGTTTTTACGCGTTCGGATTCCTTGCACTGTTTCTTTTTGGCATCAGAAATATTTCTCCTAATGCAGCACTGGTCGTCGTTTCAAATATTGGGACTTGAAAAGCAACTTGGCACCCAGCAGAAAAAGACAGAATTTCATGACTTGTTTTGAACAATACCTACGTACAATTGATACCTACGTATCTTGAAATGAAAGACGGATTTTAATTCTCGTTTATTTTTGGTTTAACTCGACCATGCGAACACTTTACAACGTTCATGGTTACGGGCAAACCCGTGTAATACCAGTTATCAAAAACTTTTCGATCACGTAAACTCAAGAAAAAAGGGGTATCGCTTTTGTGTAGTCCATAATCGTTATTTTAAACTGGTCTCATAAAAATCGGAGTACCGAAACACCTCATTTTGCTTTCAAACACCTTTCTGATACAAGAAAATGTTAATGTTTTGTGAGAATGTGTTCCGGAGTTCGGTGTGCATCTGGACAAATAGCTCCTATAACAATAATCATCTGTTATCTCTTAAAATCTCTTTTGCAGTTACAAGCGGCTATTTTTTTGGGTTCATCTTCCTTTTCTTCCTAATCAAAATGGGCTAATAATACTAATACCTATGCCTTGTTGCCTTACATATTATTCATCAACCCCATATAATTTGGGGATCAATTTCGCGTATTACAGAAACAACGTAACAAAACTTCACAGCTATAAGTCTACCTTCACTTACTCATCGAGAAAAGCAGCTATAATAAGTGGATTCACAATGAAATTTCTATATAAATTTGTCAGTATCACATTTATTTTATTCTTTATTGAATTGATATGTTTACAGCTGCACACCACCGCATGGGCAGTTACCAGCGATGGAGACGACGCCGCTGGCGGGGATGTTGCCGTTGAACGACACTGCGCCGAGCACTGGAATCTGACCGGTCACGATGGCTGTACCGGCCGCGCCAAGCTCGCCACCGACAGCCAGCTCGCCGTATCCAGTACCACCGTATGGGCCAGCGACCGGCAGAGCAGCGATGGCGGCGACGTCAGATGTGCCGAAGCCGTAGCCGCCAGTGAAGCCGCTGCCGACTGATCCTGCGTTCAACTGTCCGGCACCAAATCCGATCGCGTTGCCGTAGCCAGCGTTGGCGCTGCCGAACCCAAGGGCACTAGCGCCACCGAGCCCAGCGCTAGCGCTGCCGTAACCGATGGCGCTGGCGCCGCCGAGACCGACGTTTGCGCTGCCGAGGCCAATAGCGTTGGCACCACCGTAGCTGCTGGCGCTGCCGTACCCGTAGCCGGAGGAGCCAAGCCCGTAGCCGCTCAGGCCGGCGGACGCCAGGCTGACAGCGTCTACTTCGACATCAACGCCCGGGTAGCCGCGACCGAGGTTCACCAGTTGGCTGTAGGCATTCTGGAATGAAACGAATTTGGTCAGTTTTAATGACATCAAAGTGTAAGGTAAAGACAGGTGTATGTATCCCAGCGTAGGGATAAAGTCGGTGATCTCTACTTTTCTTTACTTTTCTTACTACTTTTTTGTAACGTTTCAGGTGAGGCATATTTAAATTCTTGTTTTTGGACTGTGGCTTCTCATCCATGATATTTTTTTTTTATCATTTCATGGAAAGGCTGTATCGAAAAAAAGTATTTTTCACACAGTTTTTTTTGCTTACAAGAAGAGAAAGTAAAATATTTTCATGGTAAAATAAAAGTTCATAAACAAAGGTTAAATTGTTTTCATATAAATTAAATAAATTTTATAACCCTTTGTTTGTATAAATTAAACCTGATGTGGTGATGAAGTTAAAAGGTTTATTCGAAGACTTTAACTTATAAAAAAGTTTATATACCTACCTGGATCAGGCAAGCCTGGACGCAGAGGAGTAAGAAAGAGAAAGATGACATGTTTGTAATATTCGAATAATAAATTGCGAATGATATTAGGTTTCTAGGGCATGGTATTTATACGGATTCAGTTGTACGTTTTGTAATAGTATGTTTTATCACGTTTTCGTAAAGTTTAGTTCACGAACTTATCTGCAATGGTTAAGTGACGTTAGCGTTAAGGTTGTTAGGGGCCGTCCATTAATCACGTAATTTTTTTAGCAACTATTTAGACCCCCCCCTCCCTCTGGTGATACGGGGTGAGGTTTTTGAACTACCCCTTCCCTTCCCACCTAAAATCACGTGTATTTTTTGTACTTTTGGTACTTGTGGTATGAGGGTTAAAAAAACCTTCAACTTGAAAAACAGTTTAATTGAATTAAATTCTATAAAAATGAGCAACCATATATAGAAGAACAAATAGGGTAGTTACGAGTACTTACAGGGAGTGACGTCACGGACATCTGTGACCCTGTAGTTGTCTGTATATGATTTGCGATGAAAATATTAACCAGGACTTGTCGATATTGTAAATTTTAGTCCATTTTACACGTACCTACGTAATCACTCCATTATATAATTAAATTGATTTCATTTTTTAATTTTCACTTGATACAATTGATAATTTATACTTGACACGCTGATTGCTAATTAAATACAAATGCTATTAATTATTCCATCAAATCGTAAAATGAAATGTGACTTACTGTTCTCTGTAGACTCTTCTACGGCTTGAGTGGTCACTGCTTT
Organism: Anania crocealis; assembly: GCA_949315895.1. Classification (NCBI taxonomy): domain Eukaryota; kingdom Metazoa; phylum Arthropoda; class Insecta; order Lepidoptera; family Crambidae; genus Anania; species Anania crocealis. The sequence continues at coordinate 20,411,138 of OX438861.1, forward strand.
GAACTCTTGACACTCAACTTTTTTTCGGGTCGGGTCGGGTGACATGTTCAGAAACTTGTGTCACACCAAAACCTCACGAGCGCGATCGCAGGTATAACGAGAGAGAGAGACGGACCGATCTCCTGTCTCATCTCGAGCGCTGCCAGTCATTCCGTGAAACTTGTCACGCGGAATCCTCACGAGCGGAGGCTGGCATAGCGTTCGAGTGAGTGGACCGATCTTCCGTCTCTCTCAGTCTAGCGGCATACAAACGAATGGAGATTTTCTCGTTATCACGTAAACATCTCGATCGTAAACCTACTTTACAAACAACCAATATTTTATTATTATTATTATTATTGATTTTGTATTTTTTGGTTGTTTTTGTCCGTGTTTTCACTCGGTGGCTACATCGGAAGACCAGCGTTGTGTGCCCGCGCACAACATATGCTGAGGTGGATGCCTTTCTGCCGGGACCTTGAGACTCGTAGGCCTGTCCTATTTATTTATGTTACCGTATTGGGTGTGTGCTTTTCTTCTTTACCGTACTTGTAATGTTTTTATTTTGCTACCTATTTTTGCTCACCTTAATCGGCCTAGAACTCTGGGTCTCGACAAATAAACGTTTCTTTCTTTCTTTCTTTACAAAAAAAGTAGAATAGAAACTAGGTATAAGTTTTTTAAGTACTTTGAATAAAAAATGTGTCTTTAGAACGAGTGGAGTATCAAATGAAAGAAGACAAAATATACAGGATGTCTTTGAAATACCTTATTGCATTTTCGTAGCCGGGTTACAGTTTTTAAACTATTTATACTTGAGTTATTTGACTCGGGATTTATACCATGTACCTAATTTATTATGAGTTTTCAGTTCTCCCGTGATCATGGCGCTTGCAACAGTGCCGAAATATCGGAAACTCATAATAAATAAGGTACATGGTATACATCCCGAATCAAATAACTCTAGTGATAGCGACCATGAAAGTTTAAATCAGTATTTTGACGTGACAACGTCTTAAATTAGGTTGCGGCTGGGAGTCACTTATGAAAAAGTGTAACGCTCGGTAACGTTACGATGAGTCACCGAACGAGAGAGAGGCCCGCCGAATGCCTTGCGTCTCTCTCCCACTCAACTATGATCGGTCTGCCGCGCGCGCAGCACTAGAGAATTAGGCGCATTGAATCGGCGCATGCTTGTGTCTCTGTCTTTGTCTTTCTCGAACGTTCTTGGCGTTGGAAAAAGACTTGACTTTCGCAAGACACATTACAGCAGAAACACTTCCTTTCATTTCATATTTCTCCTATCATCGTCCTATCCTCAACAAAATCACTCAAATAGGAATTAGTTAAGTTTAAGTTTACATGTACAATGTTTTAGTAAACAAAATATATTTCTATAGTTAAAATTTGTGCAATTCTTATTTTCATTCAATTCCTTGTTCCTATTGTGCAATTTAATTATATTCATATCAATAAATATTCTACCGAGAAAAAGACGTTGTCACGTAAAATCTTCGCCCGTAAAACCGACTTTACAGGCAACCATTTTTTTATAGTTGTTCCCATCTTCACGTGGTGGTATTCTATTTACGACTACTAAAGCACGATAGGATGGTGCTATTCCACAGGATGTTCAGTAAATGGTACTAAAAGCCGAAACCTGTCATATTTTATGCATATAAATGCTATGGTGAAGTCAAAAATTTAATAAATATTTTTTTTCTAAAATGATAAAATAATAAATAAAAAGTTTATTTCATTAACAAAGTTTGTCTTAATCTATTACAGATGTTGACTCATTCTAGTAAGTGCTTGTGCACCTGAATCAGAAGGAGCCACTCTTCCATGCTAACGTTTTAATATTTTATTTCATTTATTTATGGTACAATGTAGCACTACTTATGCAATTAATTTAGAAACTAATTAATTATATGAATTATTTTACATTAGTGTGTGTGTGTGTGTGTGTGTGTGTGTGTGTGTGTGTGTGTGTGTGTGTGTGTGTGTATTTGTGTATGTGCGTGCGTGCGTGTGTGTGCTTGTATGTTTGTGATTGTGGGTGGGAGGGAGTTAGTCTGGATATACAATATACAGGATGAAATTTTAACCACTTTCCAAAATTTTTATAGGCGTTCAGTATCGTATTTAGAGCCCATTTATGAAGTAAACAATTAAAATCAAGCTTTCACCTGAAAATATTTTTCGCAATATAGTTTAAAATTTTTACTGTCCTAGGCCTGATAAGATATAAAGGGGTAAATAAAAATCTTATGAATAGTATCGTAATGAATGAATAAGATGCGAATCGCGTAACAAAAGTGTTGCTAGGCAGCCGTATCAAAAATTTTAGATTTTTTGCACACATTTTCTAGGTGCTTTATCTTGACATTTTTGTACTGGGCTATACCAAAAGAAAAAACACGTCATTTTTTGTCTCGTAGATTGATATATTAAAATTTGGAAAGTGGTTAAAATTTCACCCTGTATAGTATAATATTTTAATATTTATTTGATAATTGGAAAATTTGAAATTTTTTTTTTCAAATAACGAAAATTAAAATTATGATATCAAATGTCTGACTTCACTTAGTATTACTGAGCATAATTATGTTAACAAAGGCTTTTCGGCATATGTTATATCCTTTACCTAAGACCCTGTATATTGTGCTTATACCGCACAAAAGTCAAACATTTCATTAGCTCATATCATCAAAGTTTTTGTTCAAGCAATTGGCTTAAAATGGCATAAAATTTGCACCTTGTAATAGGCATGAATCTGCACCGCTAACGGCCGATCCCAATAATCTAAGTATTTTCAGTTTTGGCTTGGCATATCGGAGATAGAAAACATCTTCTGTCTCTGATTTTGCCGTCCAGAGAAACAAATACAGAAGTTGTTTTCTATCTCCGATATGCCAAAACTGAAGATAGATAGGTTATTAGGCCGTAAGTAGCTAGCTTAGCTAACCTATCGTTTCACGTTACTTGCACATTTTTATCGTGAAACATTACCAAATTTGTTAATTGTCGTAGTCAAGTTCAATATATAAATTTTACTTAAGCATTATGTACAAATAAATCAACGTTTATTTTATTTTAATGTTGTAACACTCCCAAGTCTAATACTGATAATAAATAGGTCGAATGTTGTATTAATATTGATAGACATATGTTCAGAAATTGGTATATAAAGAAAAGTGCATGTCTCAGTAAACATTCTTGTTTTGACATCCAAGGAAACAACTAAAATGGCAGCTAAAATCACTTTTGTGTGTGCTTTGGCTCTCTTCGGCCAGGTAAATATAACTATACTAGCGCCCCGTCCCGGGTTCGCATGTGTGGACATAAGATTTTTTTTATAAGATTTCCTATTAATAAATATAGCCTATGTAACTCAAGGTGAGTGTAGCTTTCTAATGGTGAAAGATTTTTTTAAATCGGCAAAGTTGTTTTTGAGTTTATTCATTACAAACATATATATACACCAAAATACATATCTTTCCTCTTTATAATATTCATTTTCATATTAATGTACACTAGTGTATATGTAGATGTAGACCAATCTATAATCTAATAGAATTGAATTGAAATCTATTTCTGGATCTTAAAGAAAATGAAGTATTTACTGAGGTGTCAAACAACTACCTATGCCAAGGACACCAAGACAGGAACCAAGTAAAAAAATTGAAAAAAATCATGGTCAAATTAATAGACCATGTTTTTTTTTCAATAAGATCATAATGCTAATAAGCCAATTCACTCGGCCAAAATCTGGTTTCACCAGTAAAGCAGGTATCAATAAGACACTACCATAACCATTTTGGGATCTTCAAAACTAATTTAACGTTTTCACCCTACTTTCTAAGTAGGGAGGTGTATAATACTCAAAAGTTATTTCTTACTGTTTCAGGCTGCATTTGCCCAGTACATCGCCCCCGGCTCCTACGTGAGTGGCAACTCCGTGGTTGATAACGACATCTACGTCAGCGGCGGCGGGTACGGAAGCAGCTCTGGTCTGGCATACGGTGCTGGCAACGGCTACGCCATCGGTGGCGGCAGCGCCGGCCTCGCTCTTGGCAATGGACTTGGCCTCTCAAACGGCCTCGGCCTCTCAAACGGAATCGGCTTGTCCAGAAACCTTGGCTCGATCGGCGTGTCTGCCCCCGCCATCAGCACTGGAACTCTCGGTGGACTCTCTGGCTTGAACGTTGTGTCTGGTGCTCCTTTGGCTATCACCGCCATCTCCCCCATCGGCCCCAGCGGCTTGGCTGTGGCCTCCGAGAATGTTATTGAAGGCAACCTGCTGGTGACCGGCCAGCTGCCATTCCTGAGCGCCGTGGCGTTCGAGGGCGCTCTTCCTACCGCTGGCTCCGGAGTCGCCACCTGCGGCTGCGGCAGCGGCAACGTTGGTATCACCAGCGAGGGCTTCGGCCGCCCCGGCATCTACTACTGAAGTAACACTGTGATAAAATAACACAATAAATACTTGAATTGATAACTACTTTCTGATATTTTGTTTCACCTCTCTCTCATCTGATATTCAATAAAAGCTGAGAGCAATAAAAGCTCCTTAGTAAAATTAATGGACTAACTTCTAGGGTGTCAATCTCATCCGCTTAGCTTTGTTTGAAACTTTGAACTCAAAAATACACAGATGACAAAATTTTCTTGAAATCTATTTTTTGTATAACAAAAGCAAGCTACTATTTAAAAAGAAATTTTAGGGTAGTATTAAGTTATTGCGTGTTAATACAATATAAATACACCAAAGATAACATACTTTTTATTAAGAAAATACCTACTAAAAATAGGCAACAATTCTGTTTGCAACTAAATTATTAAAGCAAATCAAAATCATGCTGTTATTACTGTTATATTAAAAGTTCGTTGCCTGATTTAAAATGTGGTATAGTGTAGGTACAGCATCTACTTTTTCTTTTAATTTCTCAATAGATTCTGAAAATATTAACTTATAGATTTGTACTGCTAGGCAAAAAAAGTTGAGCGTCACAATCATTGATGTAAAATAAATAAAACCGGCCAAGTGCGAGTCGGACTCGCGCACGAAGGGTTCCGTACCAAAAAGGCCAAAAAAACGAGTTTTTTGTACGGGAGCTCCCCTTAAATATTTATTTTATTTTATTTTTAGTATTTGTTGTTATTGCGGTAACAGAAATACATAATATGTGACAATTTCAACTGTCTAGCTATCGCGGCTCTTGAGATACAGCCTAGTGATAGAGCGACGGACAGACGGACAGACAGCGAAGTCTTAGTAATAGGGTCCCGTTTTTACCCTTTGGGTACGGAAACCTAAAAATATATATATTGAAAGTTGAAACAGAAGGCTCTCCAAACGGTCAGATGCGGTCTGACCGCATCTCAAAGCCACAAAGTCACAATGTATGGGACCTAAAAATAAAAAACCTTAAAAATATGATATAATATCTAAAATATATTGTTAAAAGATTAAAATTAGTTACACAATCAGAGTCACTAAAGTGTCTGAACTAAAAGTGCACCCATTTAAAATAAGGGTGCAATTTTAATATACAACCTACTCAATGGAATAGTTACATTATGACATAATGAACAATACAATTACAGCATGTCGTCATAATTTGGACGGGTTATAAAATTGATACTAAAATAAAATCAACCTCCATCATTCAAATGAAGACAGTTTTCGGTGGCATTTTTCAAAAACTTATCAGTCCACCGAATGGGGACTACTGTTTCTTTGCTCACTAGTTGGCGCCACTGTAGACTGAGGCCGGACCTCAGTATAACTGTCAAAGGCGACTTTTAAAGATCGGCGCCGATACAAAGTTTTAAATCTTGAATATAATTAAAGTTTATTATTTATAAATAAATATCTTCATATCAACAAAACTAACTTCTGAAATAGTTGCTCTTTGAGGCCGCCTGTTTCATCGCTTTTTCTTAATTCCGCTTTCAAATCTTTCACATTAATCGCCAAATAATCCATATTTGCAATAATTTTACGAAGGAGATCACTTTCCAGCAGGTAAATAAAAAAAAATATAATTTATGTAACGAAGCCCGCTAAATCCAGTGAAAAGTTAATGTTATTGGACCTCACGCGACATAAGCGCCTCTAGTGGCAAATTCACTAGCGATAGCCCCCATTGGGCACCTCGTTTGTTCCTGTTCACGATTCGAGAGCCTTTCTTCCCCAATTTAAGTCCGATTTATTAGCGTTTAATGGCCTCCGCTTTTTCTTCCTATCGTTCAGTTCTATCAGTATAATCTGGTGGCAAAGTTTTCCAAGCTGTCCATCACACACCAACAACCGGAAATACATCTTGTCGTAGCCCAACGAGTAGGAGTAGCTCTAGGCACATCTCTAGGTACGTATTTTCTCGATAAAATCAATCAAAGATCACAAGGAATCAAATAAATACTACCTACTGGCAACACACTGCTGAAAAGACGTATAAGACCCTTGTATATTTGAAAGAACATTTATTTGAAAAACATTTATTTTTTAGAAGAAGAAGTGCTAAATAACAATTATTTACCTGTAGTCCCCAAAATAGGTAATCCTGTCTTTTGGGAATTACATGACAAAGTAATTAAACAGCGTCTTTGTGTTGTGTGTATGTATGTGTGTGTGTGTGTGTGTGTGTGTGTGTGTGTGTGTGTGTGTTTGTGGTGGTATATTGGAGGTGATGATGTAAATTAAATTAATATCTCTATAATGCATATTTAATTGTTAATTCTCTGAAAAAGTTAGTGTATCCGATGTTTGATTAAATAACTATTAGTCTCATTTCTTATTGTGCATCCTACTGGAAGGTATTTTTAACAAAATGACCATTTATGGTAATTTGGGATGACCCAAGTCTCATTCATACTCTGCCGAGCTGAAAAATTTGTCACAGACTTACAGATTTAGATCCTTGTAAAGAGTGAAGCCTAATCACAAGGCTTGTCTAGCTAGGCAGACGTAGATACAACAATTAACATCAAAATTTACTAAACCAGTAATCGAGTCTTTAGAGTGAGATTCCCATATCTGAAGGCACTTAAAACGTAATCATTTGGATGCCGAAGTTTAATGCCTTGCGGTCTATTAAGATTAACTTCTTTTTCTGTCTTTTTTAAACGGTTTTATATAATTATGTATTTGACACTGTTAACAATTAATTTTAATTAAAATACAATTTGTTGAAAAATAGTGCCGAGTGTTTTAGATCATGTAAAGCAGTCGAAATTTTTCTTCAAGGTACTTATTGTATTTTCAGCTGACACTAGCAATAGCAACGTACCTAATTGATTAATAAATACTTAGTTTCAAAATAAATTTCTAATCACCAGTTCTACAAAATGACTAAAGCCTGAAATTAAACTCTTATTTGACTAATATTTTTAATTGCTTTGAAACCAATCGATGGAGCCGTACATATCTCGTCATATGGATTGGGCGGTGACTAATGGAGTAGGCCGTCATAAGAAGACGAGCAGCAGCGTGTTCACTCTACCAATGATCAAGCTGCGAACGCTTACCCACCAGCAAAACGTCGCAATTGTAGCAAAACCTCATTTTGTAGAGGCCTTTGTCCAGGAGTAGACTGTTCAAAGGATAATGAAGATGATGAACAAATGGTATACATTTGAGTATATCATCACAAAAAGTATGGTTCTAGTAAACTATAACAGTTCCAGAATAACAATAACCGCGGCATGATTATCGCTACAATGGCTTTATCCTACAAGTTATATTTCTTTCTCCTAGCACATTTCCCGATTTAGTCAGAGACTATTGTTTTCTTTTATGTGGTCAGGATATCATGATTCTACAATGGCATGACCAGTCATTCAATTTGGGGTGATTCCTATTATACTTTCATAGCAGAGATCAAGGTTTTGATCAAGTTTACACATTTAGTGTTATGCATATTACCTCCATGACTGAATGTACTGATGGATAGACGAAGTAAGTAGGTTTAGTGCCAAGTAAAAAAAGAAAACTTCAATGCAAATTATTTATTGATTGTCAAGTTATTTCTTTTTACAGTTGCACACCACCGCATGGGCAGTTACCAGCGATGGAGACGACGCCGCTGGCGGGGATGTTGCCGTTAAACGAAACCGCGCCGAGCACTGGGATCTGACCGGTCACGATGGCTGTACCGGCCGCGCCGAAGTCTCCACCAACAGCCAGTTCACCGTAACCAGTACCACCGTATGGGCCAGTGACTGGCAGGGCGGCGATGGCGGCGACGTCAGATGTACCGAAGCCGTAGCCGCCGGTGAAGCCGCTGCCGACTGATCCTGCATTCAACTGTCCAGCACCGAATCCGATCGCGTTGCCGTAGCCAGCGTTGGCGCTGCCGATCCCGATGGCACTAGCGCCGCCGAGCCCAGCGTTGGCGCTGCCGTAGCCGATGGCGCTGGCGCCGCCAAGACCGATGTTGGCGCTGCCAAGTCCAATAGCGTTGGCACCACCGTAGCCGCCGGCGCTGCCGTACCCGTAGCCGGAGGAGCCGAGTCCGTAGCCGCTCAAGCCAGCGGACGCCAGGCTGACAGCGTCAACTTCGACATCAACGCCGGGGTAGCCGCGGCCGAGGTTCACCAGCTGACTGTAGGCATTCTGCAAGTAACATGATGGTGGTAAGAAAACATAATTATGTCTAAAAAAGTAACTTTCGTCTTGAGATATTTTGGTAAGTCTTTGACCAGTGCGTGTTGCCAGTGATTATGAATTATTAAACTGAAACGTGGTCGCCAGAAAAATTGTTATTTAATGTCCATCAAATTATTTAACAAACTGCCGAATTGCTTAAAGGACTTGCCTATTAGCACATTTAGACAAGCGCTGTATAATTGTTTAAGTAAACAGTGTTTTTGTTCTGTAAACGAATTTAATTAGGAATAAAATGTTTTCGTAAAAATAATGAATTTATTATTTTTTGTGACATTGTATAGAGAATATTTATTTACTGATATAATAGACCGATTTTTTTTAAATTTTATATGAATGAATTGTAACTTTGTATTTCCTTTTTTTTAATGATGTATTTGTATGCATGCCTCTCTGTAAATATTGCACACCAAATGTTTGGTCAAATGTGAGATGCCATCATATGTATTTCCACAAGCTAATGTACCACATTTACTGCAATAAAGATTATTTATTAACGCCCCGTTGGTCTAGTGGTTTAAATACGGGGCCAAGATCTCGGGGTCCCAGGTTCGAATCCCGGGTCGGGCAACAAAAAAGTATAGAATTTTCGAACGCTGCTCGGGTTTGTGATCACCAACCCGCATTTGGCAAGGGTGGTGATTATGCCAGTACACCCATCATTGCTGTGGTAACTTGAATTCAATTATGGCGGCCTTTTCCCTGCAGTGGGATGATTATAGGCTGTTACTACTACTACATACTACTATTTATTTATTTATCGCTCTGTAGGTTTCATAAGAAGGGCCAAAATGACACAATGGGCAATGGAGAGAGCAATGGTATTTCCCTGCGAGATATAATCAGAAATGAGGAAATCCGTAAGAGAACCAAGCAATTAATAATTATTGCTTGAAGAATTGCGAAACTGAAGTGGCAGTGGGCGAGACATATAGTCTTTTATAGTTCTTTTAAAAGTATTATTTATATTTTAGTTTTCATACAGAACTCATACAAAACTGGATTAAAAATGACAGAAATTTAAAACATGTTATAATTATATGAATTAAGTTTACCTGGATCAGACACGCCTGGATGCAGAGGAACAGGAAAGCAAAAGTGGACATGTTGCCGAATTGAAATTGAACGAAGAGTGATGAAATCATTATAGGTCGGCTGTTTTATACAACCTTTTTGAAATTATCATCAAGCATTACACATTTTTTTCTTATCATGTGTAGGTCATTACTTCAAATTGGTACAGGCTTGTTATCACTTTCGAAATTAACATTAGAATTATTTTACTGTGGGTAAATACTGTTCCAATGTTCTTGTGCGCTGATAAAAACTATTCAAAATCACTATATTTCTATAATGTTGGACAAGAAAATGAATGAGTATAAAATCGTATCAGTTTTTAAGCGGTGAAAAACAATGGGGATTTCCATTCATGCCATTTGTTCAGTTATGTCTTATGGTGCCGTCCTGATACAGAATGGCCCCCAAAAGCCCCAAAAGAGACTAAAACAGAATAAGGAGGGCGTCGTCTCAGTGTTTTTCTCCACAATTGGCAAAACTGGGATCACCAACCCACCTGCGAAATGTGGCGATTACGCACAAATCCTTCTGTAAGAAAAATACATGTCCAGCAGTGCACTGATGTTAAAGATGACGTAGAATACAGAAGGTATACAGTGTCAGAAACCACAACGTGAAGCACGACCATTTGGATCAGTGGTAGTAAACGCTGCTTCTGAGCCATGGGCCGCGGGTTCGATCCCCGCACAGTACAAATATTTGTGTGCATGAACATGTCTGTTTGTACTGGTCTGGGTGTTTTCTATGAATTATAAGTATACATTTACAAAAAAATATATATAAGTAAGTTTATCGGTTGTCTAGTACCCCATACGACAAACTACTTAGTAGTAGCTTAATTTAGGACTAGATTAGTGTGGCATGTCTGAAAAATATATTTATACAATCTTGTCTAATTAACTACATTGTTAATTATACTTATGGTTTTGCATGTTCTTTATAAGGGCTACCTAATCATTCAATTCGAATGAAATGCTTTGTTGTGAAAAGGTAATGGACAAAGAACAAATATACCTAACTCTCGCATTTCAGCTCTTAGTTTAGATTAATTTTGTTAATACGAGGATCATTGTGAACAAAAACCGTTATTTTTTTAAATAATATTAACTTATCAGTCTTGCAATTTGCTAAGTACCGCGTTATTCAATGAAAGTGATTACATATAGGATAAGAAATTACTGAAATTTTCATAAAGTTTATAGTGGCGTTAATTGTGTGAAAGGTGATAGATAACAAAATTGGTTAAAACGTTGTGTTGCAGTTGATAATGTTACAAAAAAAAATGGTATTTATACTGAAGTCTTGATGTTGGTAATCATTCTTGTTTTGACAGCCAAGGAAACAGCTTGAAATGGCAGCTAAAATCACTTTCGTGTGTGCTTTGGCACTCTTCGGTCAGGTAAATAACACTTCAACATCTGAACTTACAAACTTAGTAACCAACTCATTTAGTTGTTATTCAATTCTTTATGGTACTGCAAATAGTTAGTTTTGTTACAATATTTCTTTATTCCAGGCTGCCTTTGCCCAGTACATCGCCCCCGGCTCCTACGTGAGTGGCAACTCCGTGGTTGATAACAACATCTACGTCAACGGCGGCGGTTACGGAAGCAGCTCTGGTCTGGCATTCGGCGCTGGCAACGGCTACGCCATCGGCGGCGGCAGCGCCGGCCTCGCTCTCGGCAGCGGACTTGGCCTCTCAAGCGGCCTCGGCCTCTCAAACGGACTCGGCTTGTCTAGAAACCTTGGCTCGATTGGTGTATCTGCCCCCGCCATCAGCACTGGAACTCTCGGTGGACTCTCTGGCTTGAACGTTGTGTCTGGTGCTCCTTTGGCTATCACCGCCATTTCCCCCATCGGCCCCAGCGGTTTGGCTGTAGCCTCCGAGAACGTTATTGAAGGCAACCTGCTGGTGACCGGTCAGCTGCCGTTCCTGAGCGCCGTGGCGTTCGAGGGCGCTCTACCAACCGCCGGCTCCGGAGTCGCCACCTGCGGCTGCGGCAGCGGCACTGTTGGTATCACCAGCGAGGGCTTCGGCCGCCCCGGCATCTACTACTAAAATAACACTGTGATAAAATAACAAAATAAATACTTGAATTGATTATACTACTTTCTGAAGTTTCATTTGTCTCTCATCTGATATTCCATATTTTATTGGTAAAGTTCAATGAAAGCTCACAAGTTAATAATCATATTCATATTCATTAATTCACTAATAACATAATTAGTACGGCAACAAACATTTAGGTACGATGGTAAAAGTAATTACATTATGACCTCTGAATCATAAATAAAAAAAAAATGTCATTAAGGTAATTAAATCACATTAATCTTACAATCAAATTAAAATCCTCTTTCTGTTATTTCATCAAAAGCTGTTTTTTACCAAAACAATCATAAATTTCCACCAAGGGACCTTTTATTAATTTTGTTAATTCAAACTATACAGATAAGAAAAATCTACTTACTATTATTCTTCATCATAGGCCTTATACGTCTGTGACAGATGATTTAATTTGTGTTTGAGACAAGATTTTTCGTGGCTATATAATCCGATACGGGAGCGGCAAGATATTCCGCACCCTCTACAAGTGAATGAATGAATGAATGAATATATGTTTATTTGGCACTTCGAAAAAAGTTTTCAAAAAAATAATTAGGTACAATGAATGTTGTGCCAAAAAGGCCCCCACTCAGCATTAGTCGCAACAGCCTAAGGCATACTGCGACGCTGATTTTCAGTAGGAGCCCAGGAGGCACTGGAAAAAAAATCATATATACAAAACAAATTAAAATAAAAATTAAATTATTTATGAAAATTAAAAAATCTAAAATCAAAATTAAAATAAAAAAATCAGTGGAATCACAGAAAAAACAATACAAAAAGAAAAAAGTCATAGATGGGAAAAAATAAATAATAATAATTAAATAACAATATTTACATAACAGAATTGATTGAAATATGTACATAATTTGATACAATAAATTAATATTTATAATATTTTGTTATATTATGTTATATGTATTTATGTTATAATTCAAAATTAAAAAATTAAATAGATTACAATGACATATAAATATATATAAATTGAATCAACATTTCAACATTTGCAATAAAAAAATAAAAATAAAAAATCCATTACACCAGCTGGATGGGTTTAGTTAGGCCATAAACGTAGAATATAATAGACGGACAAAGCCTGCGAGATAGAAGAAAACCTGTTATGGAAATCTAGCAAGATAGAAAAAGAAAACAAATCTTTTCGTTTTGTGACCTGTCGTATTTGACAGAGTGACATCCAGTGGCATATGCGATATAAGGTTCAACATTTTATGTAATCATCTAGTACATCGTAGATTATCTAAAGTAAATACAGTTTTATCTAACAATGGTCACATGTTCTGTGAGTGCCTGTGGAGTCAACCACAAAAATAATCCAGAAAATTGCTCATTTCACAGGTAAATACGTAGAAAGTCGTCATCGTAAAAACGCGTAAATATAAAATTATTTCAATCCACTTGTTCATTTTAATATTTTGTATAGATAAAGTTCGATGTATTGATTATTTACATTATTTTGGTGGATAAATAATTTATCGAAATATTTTACATGTACGCTAGAGCTTGACTCAAATTTATCGATACTATTGTCGACATTTATCATGAATGTTTCCGGAGAAATTTGATGTTATATTTTACGTTTAGCGTCTCAAATGAATGTCAACTTAACAATTTGAAAAAGGAAACTGTAAGGAATCACATAACTAAGATAATCTTGTTTAAAAGTCAATAATCAGTGTTTGATACATCAGAATGTAAATGTTTATTCAGATTTTGTTTACTTGTTCTTTTTCACTTACTGCCATTGATAAGCTCACACGGCGCAGCAGATGACAAGGGAAAATCTTTTGAAGAAATAAATAAAGAAAACTAATTAACAATGGCGGTTATTTTTTTATTAATTAAGACTGTTTATTTTTAAATTATATGTAAAAAATATACTCACCGGGCACATTTATCTGCCCACTATTATAGTTGTAAGAAGTGAGGGCGGTTAGGTATGCCGCAAAGTAGGTGCATAATCTCGAGATAAAAACAGTGTGACAGTAAACATTATTTTCCAACCGACAAACTGTAATTATTATCGATAGTCTAAAAATGTTAAAGGTACGTCACTAGTTAACACACACATTGACAAATCAAAACTGGTCACGCATTATCGGGCTGTCAGTGGATCTACTTGTATCCTATATCTATGAGTTAGGCACAGAACATGGATAGCGCCACAGACAAAACCCACTGTTACAGCGTGCTAAGATAAGCTGATGTTGGCAGACTGCGCAGTGCGCCTTAGCCTCCCGTACGCCACACCGACAAGTGCCATGATTGTCTGTGCCCCGCCCCCCCATACAGCGATTCGCTCATTTAAGTTCATTAAAATCCAACCAATGTCGTTCAAGTTCGTTCAATCAAATTACAAATGCTGTCATCAACACCAGTGAAGGTGGAGTTGGTTTTTGTTTTTTGCTATCGAGATCAGAAAACCAGGCGTCATCGTGAATTTTACGCCCATAGAACACGCGCTTTCACTATTCATCCCTATTACCAGCGAGTTTCTCCCAGCTTCGAAAATCTATTCCAAAAGCTGCCATATTCCGCTTGGCGCAATCTTTGAAACGCAGCATAGGTCTCCCCAATCCTCTTTTAGCGTTTGCCACAGCGCCAAGCAGAACACGCCGTGGCAGTCGAGAAGATTCCATTCGATGCACATGCCCTAGCCACTACCATCGTCTCTGCTGAAGCAGGGCGGTGAACCTTCGCAATTTCCAGAACCCGATCGTTTGTGACTCTGTCCTGCCAAGTTATATGCAAGATGCTTCTAACGCAGCGCATGTGGAATGCATTAAGTCGACGTTCTTGTTTTGCGTACGATGTCCAGGTTTCAGCTCCGAACAAGAGTATGCTCAGAACGCAAGTTTGGTAGACAATCATCTTGGTTTTTGTGGTTAGGTGTTTATTATTCCCCACTCTTGCACTGAGCCTGCCAAACATGGACGCCGCTTTGCCGATACGTGTCTCGATCTCAGCATCAAGCGTGAGATTGTTCGACACAGTCGATCCCAGGTAGCAAAACTTGTCAACTACATTCAAGCGGGCACCGCTGAGTAAGATATTAGGTGCTTCTGCGCCTTGAACTAGCACTACAGTTTTTTTAGCATTAATGTACATTGAAAACAGAGTACAGGCATGGGGAAACTTATCAACGATGTTTTTAAGTTCACGCTGAGAGTTGGCGACAAAAGCTGCATCATCGGCGAACAGAAGGCTATCGACGAAAATGTCTTCGCGGTCACGCCTAAGCGAAGTCGCGGTGACTTAAGAAGTGAAATGTTGTAAAGCTTTCCGTCAGCCCTTGTGTGAAGATGGATACCCTGTTAGTCAACGCCAAAAGCCACTTTAAAAAGCAATGAAAAGAAAATACTAAACAGGGTAGGAGCCAACACGCAGCCTTGGCGTACACCTCTGCGCATTTCGAACGGCTCGAATATATTTCCGTTAAATACAACAGAACCTTTCATGTCCTCGTGAAAAGAAGTAACAAGGCTCAGTAGCTTTGAAAGGCACCCAATGTTTAAAAGTGCGGTATAAAGTCCTTCCCTGCTCACGGTTTTTTTTAAACACGTACAACCTTCTAATCAAAAGGAATATTAGGGTAATCAAAAAGTTATTTCCTTTTACCACTAGCTTTTAAAAAAAACACGATTGCATCTGCATTTTATTTATTATTCAATCATCATCATCATCATATCAGCCGAACGACGCCCACTGCTGGGTATAGGCCTCCCCCAAGGATCTCCACATCGATCAGTCCTGTGCTGTCCACATCCTGCGGCTTCCCGCGACCTTGACCAGATCGTCGGTCCACCTTGTAGGGGGCCTGCCCACGGAACGTCGTCCGGTACGCGGTCGCCATACGAAAACCTTTCCGCCCCAACGGCCATCAGATCTCCGCGCTATGTGTCCCGCCCACTGCCACTTCAACGATGCAATCCTTAGAGCGATGTCGGTTGTTTTAGTTCTCCTGCGAATCTCATCATTTCTGATTCGATCGATTAAGGAAATACCAAGCATCGCTCTCTCCATTGCTCGCTGGGTGCCTTGAGCCATCAAGATGATGATGATGATGATTATGAGATCACAGATTTCTTATGAGACCCATAGTAAACGACCACGTCTCACTCCCATATGTCATTACTGGCAACACACACTAGTCAAAGACTTTCGTCTTGAGACACTGAGGTATTTCGGACGCGAATATATGCCGGAGCTTCCCGAACGCTGCCCATCCGAGCTGGATTCGACGAGAGATCTCTTTCTCGAAGTTGGACTTATTGGATTATTCAATAAACTCTGCTAAATTATTAACCTGTAGATTCTAACAAACAATGAGAATTGATTTTCAACTTTAAGTCCAACAAGTAGAGATCAATATCAATTAAGAAAATTTTACGTTTTGTGGTAGGTTGACGTGCTGTTATCTGTACCTAAATCGACCAAGACAACTAATTGTATTTTCAGTTTACACTAGCCATGTAATAGCTTAATAGACAGTTTCAAAAAAAAAAATTCGTTATCACCTAAGTAGTCCTATAAATTATTAAGGCCTGAAATTGAACTTTTTACTAATATTTTGAATTGCTTTGAAAGTAATCAATGGAGCCTTACATATCTCTTCCTGAGGGTTCGTAAGAGGCGACTTGTGAATCTTTCATAAAGAGTCAGCAGCGTTCTTTCTACCAATGACTAAACTCTAAACTACGATTGCCAAACTACAATTAACGTGACAATTATTGCCAAACCTCATTTTGCAGAGGCTAAGTTTAACAGTAAACTGATGTATACAGTGGATGATGAGGATAATGATCAAGTAGTTACTCGTTAGAGTATCCTATCAATTTGCACGGTTCTAGTAAACTATGACAGTTCTAGAAAAACCCTAATCGCGGCATGATTATCGCGCTGCCACGGCCCAAACCTACAAAATATCGGATATACCGTGTCAGGATAATACCGTGATCCTAAAATGGCAAGGGCAGTCATTATATATATATATATATATATATATATATCGAGCTGATCGTCGAGCTCAGCAGCACGCATGCGGGATGTTCGATAGATGGTCAAATGATCAATAACATCAGTTACGCGGACGATATGGCGTTGCTGAGCCCGTCGATTGGTGGGTTGAGGAAGATGCTCCTCGTGTGCGAACAGTACGCTAGAGCTCACGGACTTATGTATAACTGTAAGAAAAGCGAAGTCGTGGTGTTCGCAACGCGCGGAGTAAGCAATAAGCATGTGCCGCCCATTCGACTGAACGGTGATGAGTTGAACATAGTACCTACATTCAAATACTTAGGTCATGTAGTCACCGTCGACCTCAATGATGATTGTGACATAGGGAGGGAGCGCAGAGCGTTGGCAGTACGCGGTAATATGCTTGCCCGACGGTTTGCGCGTTGCTCATTGGAGGTTAAAATAGCCTTATTTAAATCATACTGCCAATCGTTTTACACAAGTGGCCTGTGGGTAAGCTATACGCAAAAAACTTACAACGCTCTGCGCGTACTTTATAATAATATGTTCCGGGTGCTGGTGGGACTGCCGAGGTTTTGCAGCGCGTCTGGCATGTTTGCCGACGCTCACGTAGACTGCTTTCATGCTTTAATGCGGAAAAAGATTATTTCTATCCAAAAAAGAATGCTTGGTAGTCCCAACAGTATTTTAAAGGTTTTGGCGGGGAGATGGGATAGTGCCCTAATTAAGCACTGGATCACTGCCCTAATTAACCCAAAATCGGAGCAAATATATTATACAAATTAATTAATTTTAAATTGAATTGAATTGGTTTATTTATTATTATTATGTAATTATTCGAATCGCAATTTCACTAATACTAGACGTAAGAACTATGTTACTAACACTATGGATCTAAAGTTATCCGAAATAAATAAATTTGAATTTGAATTTGAATATATCCATCATACCTTCATAAACAGAGAACTACTTTTTGATAAAGGTTACACATTTAGTGTTATTCATTCTAGCAGAATATGAAACAAATTCGTACGAAAATTTGAAAATTCAGGATGACAAGAGCCAAGTCTTCAAGTGACTCTTGAAGTTTCAAATTTCAAGAAATACCTAATATTCCAAGAAGCATTAATGGTGCATAGTAAAGTAGTATGATAATATATTGTTGTTAACCATTGTTATAAAGAGATATAAGTTGCCACAACCCGCCCGTAGATCGTCATTCCAGTACATTTTAACTGTACTTAGTACTGATGAATAGATGAAGTAAATAGGTTTAGTGAAAAGTAAACAAGAAAACTTCAATGCAAATGATTTATTGATCGTTACATTCCTTCTTCTTACAGCTGCACACCACCGCAGGGGCAGTTACCAGCGATGGAGACGACGCCGCTGGCGGGGATGTTGCCGTTGAAGGACACCGCGCCGAGCACTGGGATCTGACCGGTCACGATGGCTGTACCGGCCGCGCCGAAGTCACCACCAACAGCCAATTCACCGTAGCCAGTACCACCGTATGGGCCAGTGACTGGCAGGGCGGCGATGGCGGCGACGTCAGATGTGCCGTAACCGTAGCCGCCGGTGAAGCCGCTGCCGACTGATCCTGCGTTCAACTGTCCAGCACCGAATCCGATCGCGTTGCCGTAGCCAACGTTGGCGCTGCCGATCCCGATGGCACTAGCACCGCCAAGCCCAGCGTTGGCACTACCGTAGCCGATGGCGCTGGCGCCGCCGAGACCAAGGTTGGCGCTGCCAAGTCCAATAGCGCTGGCGCCACCATAGCCGCTGGCGCTGCCGTACCCGTAGCCGGAGGAGCCGAGTCCGTAGCCGCTCAGACCGGCGGACGCCAGGCTGACAGCATCAACTTCGACATCAACGCCGGGGTAGCCGCGGCCGAGGTTCACCAGCTGACTGTAGGCATTCTGCAAGTAACATGATGGTGGTAAGAAAACATAATTAACGTCTAAACAAGTAACTTTCGTCTTGAGACATTTTGGTAAGTCTTTGACCAGTGCGTGTTGCCAGTGATGACTTATTAAAATGAGACGTGATCGCTTAATATAGGTAGGTTTTATAAGAAGGGCCAAGGTAACACAGTGGGCGATGGAGAGAGCAATGGTATTTCCCTGCGTGATAGAATCAGAAATGAGGAAATCCGTAGGAGAACCAAGCTATTAAACATTGCTCAAATAATTGCAAAACTGAATAGCAGTGGGCGAGACACATAGTAAGAAGAACCGGTGGCTCTAGGGGCGGAAAGGTTCTTAAATGGGTACGCGCACCGGACAACGATCTGTGGGTAGGCCCCCAGATAGATCTGATGAAGGCCGCGGGAAGTCGCTGGATGCGAGTAACGAGGGATAGGGATCGATCGCTGTTGAGATCCTTAGGGGAGGCCTATGTCCAGCAGTGGCCGTCGTTTATCTGGGAGGATGAGTCAAGTAACTCTCCATCAATAGCAGCTGCGATGTTGGTTTACTTACACAAAATAACAGCAATTACAACAAAACACGAACACCCTTATAGACAAAGCTCGCACGCTATTGGTTACTTACATCAATGTAACTCTGCCGCGTGATTGGTCCGTTTTGAGGTCCCTATTACGTTGTCTTGGTTATGTTACACCTCCGGATGATATATTTGTAGGTTTTGGAATTAATTCGAACCGGGAATTTCTTGGGGGAACTATGGGATAAATCAGTATCCAATATCCATGCAAAATAAGAAGAAATGGCTTATTTTATAACTTGAATTATAAATAAATCAGCAAGCAGTGTAGTACAAATAGATGACACTTTTGTTATCTCTCATTATGCAGATCATTAAAAAGGTATACATTTTGCGGTGTATAAAATTAACTCCCTCTTTTAAACCAAAAAAACTCGTTGATTCCGGGTTAATATAATTCATAGCCTCAAAATTAATGATGTAGGTGTTCATTGTTGGAATTGATTGTTTAAAATATTGATACTACTATTTATGATCTACTATTTATTTTCTATTATAAGTATTTTATATTTTCGATAGCACAAGTTCTTATTTTGATGCAACCACAGTCCCTACAAATGGACAACTAATAAAAAAACTGATTATAAACGACAAACATTCTGAAACGTTGTTCTGATTAAATTAAATTAAATTAAATTAAATTTATTTTAGGACATGCCCCACTGGGCCACACAAAGCCATCTAGTCCCAAATTAAGCTACTATTAAGTACCCTGTTGTATGGGGTACTAGACAACCGATAAATTTACTTAAATGCTTTTTTTTGTAAATACATACTTATAATATATAGAAATATATAATATGTATAAATGAATTTAGTTTACCTGGATCAGACACGCCTGGATGCAGAGGAACAAGAAAGCAAAAGTGGACATGTTGCTGGATTGAAACGGAACGTAGAGTGAAGAAACCAAAATAGGTCGACTATTTTATACAACCTTTCTGAAATTATCACCAAGCATTACACATTTTTTTATCAACTATAATGTTTAAGTTATTTCTTCAAATTGGTACAAAGCTGTTATCACTTTCGATATTAACAATTGCAATATGAAGTACTCTATTGTTTTTAAGTTATTGTGCGTTGATAAAAAAAATTGAAAATTATAACTTTCTATAATTCTGAATAGAATTAAGAAAATAATATGAATATCATAACACATGTTAGTTTTTCCAAAGCGAGAAACAAAGAGTTTCTCAATTCAAATCGTTCATTTAGGTATATCTTGTTCTGATACAGAATAACACCACCCCTTCTCGCCCTATACAGGATGAAATTTTACCTACCTTCCAAATTTTAATATAGCAATTAGCAATCTACGAGACGGAAAATAAATAACGTATTTTGTCTTTTGGTAGAGCCCAGTGCAAAAATGTCAAAATAAAGCACTTAGAAAATGTCCGCCAAAAATTTAATCACTAATTAATTGATAATTTTTGGGATACAATTGATTGTATATGTCTTTAACAGGGTCTGAAACTGTTTTCTTCTATTGTTTCGTCTAATTCGGAATAACTAGTTTACTGTGAAAAAGTATGGACAGAGAACTTATCTATACTAATATGTATTATAAAGCTGAAGAGTTTGTTAGTTTGTTTGTTTGAACGCGCTAATCTCAGGAAGTACTGGTCCGATTCGAAAAATTCTTTTTGTGTTGGATAGTTAGTTTAACGATCGGACGACGGCCAATAGGAGCGAAGCATGAGTGAAAAATGTTGCAAAAATAATCGCGATCATAATAACGGAAATTGACGCGGACGAAGTCGCGGGGAACAGCTAGTTATAATATAATTATCAGCGGCTTTAAAAAAATGATTTTATAATATCGTTAATAGATGTCAAATGTATGAAAAATACATAAGCTTACGATCGTTCGATCCTTTGACAATGTTATTTTTATACATTTGTAACCTATTTGTCTATCGTTAACGATATTAGAAAACCATTTGTCTAAGGCTGCAGTTTAGATAAATTTTGTTAATACGACAATCATCGTGTACGAAACCGTCATTTTTTAAATAAAGTTTAACATAAAAACGTTTATCAGTCTTGCAATTTGCTAAGTAGGTACTGAGTTATTCAATGACAGTGATTACATACAGGATAAGAAATTACTGAAATTTTAATAAAGAGTGGCATTCACTGTGTGGAAGGAAAGAGATAACAAAATAGGTCGAAACTTTGTTTTGTAGTTGATAATGCCTTAAAAAAATTGTATTTAAACTGAAGTTTCGGTGTTGGTAATCATTCTTGTTTTGACAGCCAAGGAAACAACTTGAAATGGCAGCTAAAATCGCTTTCGTTTGTGCTTTAGCACTTTTCGGCCAGGTAATAACACTTACAAACTTACAAACTTAGTAACAAACTCAATTACCTTGTTATTTTTTAATAATTGATCGTGCTGCAAATACTTGGTTTTGTAACAATATTGTTTTATTCCAGGCTGCCTTTGCCCAATACATCGCCCCCGGCTCCTACGTGAGTGGCAACTCCGTGGTTGACAACAACATCTACGTCAGCGGCGGCGGGTACGGAAGCAGCTCTGGTCTGGCATTCGGCGCTGGCAACGGCTACGCCATCGGTGGCGGCAGCGCCGGCCTCGCTCTCGGTAGCGGACTTGGCCTCTCAAACGGACTCGGCCTCTCAAACGGACTCGGCTTGTCCAGAAACCTTGGCTCGATCGGCGTGTCTGCCCCCGCCATCAGCACTGCCACTCTCGGTGGACTCTCTGGCCTGAACGTTGTGTCTGGTGCTCCTTTGGCTATCACCGCCATCTCCCCCATCGGCCCCAGCGGTTTGGCTGTAGCCTCCGAGAACGCTATTGAAGGCAACCTGATTGTGACCGGTCAGCTGCCGTTCCTGAGCGCCGTGGCGTTCGAGGGCGCTCTTCCAACCGCTGGTTCCGGAGTCGCCACCTGCGGCTGCGGCAGCGGCAACGTTGGAATCACCAGCGAGGGTTTCGGCCGCCCCGGCATCTACTACTGAAGTGGGATACCCTGATGAATCAAACAAAATAAAAATATTTGGAATAGAATGCAATCGTTTCTGTTTTCCTAAAGTTACAACCTAACATGTACTTACAAATGCACCTGTATAAACGCCCCAATGGTCCTGGACTCGATCCGCGAGTCGGGCGGAGTTTCAATTATTCTAACATGGGTACCACACCATGTTCTGTCCGGCAGCATATGGGAAACTACGTCAAGTCTTTTCATCGTCGATCCCACAATGCCTCAAGACGAAAGTCTTCAATCAAAGCTTCTTACCCGTCATGACTTACTTACGGAGCCGAAACGTGGACACAGACGGTACGGCTAGTCCACAAGTTCAAAGTCGCTCAGCGGGCTATGGAAAGGGCTGTGCTCGGATTTTTTATTAGGGATAAAATCAGAAATGAGGTGATCCGGCAGAGAACTAAAGTTACCGACATAGCCCACTGGATTAGCAAGCTGAAGTGGCAGTGGGCTGGCCATATTAGCGGCTGAACCGCCACCCGCTGGAGTAAACGAGTCCTTGGGTGGAGACCGCGTCTCGGCAAACGTAGTGTAGGACGCCGTCAGGCCAGGTGAAGTGACGATTTGGTAGCTGGCTGGCAGGAGCTGGATGCGAGAAGCCGAGGATCGACCGAAGTGGCGTGCAACTAGAGAGGCAGTGGACTGCGATAGGCTGATGATGATGATGATGATGTTCTGTGATTTGAACACATTGCTCGGGTTTGTGATCACCAACCTGCATTCGGCAAGCGCGGTGGTTATGTCTTTAAGTTACCCTTACAGCTTAAAGCATTGCATGAAGTTTTCAGCACTAGATGGTTAGCCCTTTTATTCTTTTAAGGCGGGGTGGGTCTATGACGCTGCGTTTTTGAGTTTTTAAAACCCATTTTAAATCTAGAAAACAGCGTTTGAAAGTCTGAAAAAAATATATGTATTAGTTGAGAAGCTATTCTAGTCACAGTCGCTAACGGTTACACGATTTGATTTACTTGGCTCGATAGAAAAAAATCACAAACCTACCTCTCTTCGAAATGTTTTTTCAAATTCACGACTAAACTACAGACATTTAAAATATTTTTTTGTGCAGGTTAAAGCTACTCAATATTTATAGACATATTCGCTGATTTTGAATTCATTAAATGATATACTTAATTACTATGTTTAAATAACTACAAAATAGGTGAGCGCGGCGGCTCGTCAGGCCCGTACTGTCGCGCGCTGGCGCTTACGGTGCGCATAGGCGCTCCGTACTAGGCGATCGATGGATAGCGATCCATAAATCACGAACTAACGGGGCCTTAAATAAGTTTCGTCGCTGCACGTCTTGTGGCAGTGATCACGAATGACTCAGCCGTCACATCGACCGCTATTGTCACGGCTTTTTGTTTGGTAGCCATGCTGCGCTAGTGTCGATCAGCGTTAAGAGGACTACTGGAGCTGGGCGCTGTCCCCAATTGATTTTATTTTATTACTTCTAAACAAAATCTATTCTCAAAAAACTAGAACAGTATCATTTTAGCAAATTAGCTCTAGTATTTATTGAACCACTGTTAACTGCTTTTCCTTCTGGCATTCTTTCGTATTGTACATTATTGCTAAAAGCGGCCGCTTTTGGCTTTGGCGTTTATAACTTGGCAAATTTCATATTTCTAGTTTAACCTGGAATAGGTACTCTATAAAATAAGGCTATATTGGAAGTTTCGCAATAACCTTTTTTGTGACCGTTTTTTTTTTTGTCACAGATTTTAGGGTTTGCATATTTAAGAATAATGATTATAATTGACGACCATTTGGATCAGCGGTAGTTAACGCTGCTTCTGAGCCATGGGTCGCGGGTTCGATCCCCGCACAGTACAAATATTTGTGTGCATGAACATGTCTGTTTGTACTGGTCTGGGTGTTTTCTATGTATTATAAGTATGTATTTACAAAAAAAAAAAATGTATATAAGTAAGTTTATCGGTTGTCTAGTACCCTATACGACAGGGTACTTAATAGTACCTTAATTTGGGACTAGATGGCTCTGTGTGGCCCAGTGTGGCATGTCTTAAATATTTATTTATTTATTTAAAGTAAAAAAAAAGTAAATTAAAACTTGATATCAGTATTTAAAATTGACAAATTATATCTCAGGCGGGACTCGAACCCGCATCTCCATGCATACCGGGCGCGGCGCTATAGCACATGTGGACATATTTATTCATGTGGCTATAGCATTACGCCACCGGAGACACTACGTCTCACAAGTGCTATTTTCAATCAATTGTGTCACCCTCTCCTAGTCAGCTAGCACACACTCACACACACACACCTGCACCCACACCCATCCATTTAATCATTAATAACTTAGTCTTAATCCCTCGATCGTGAGTTATTCCAGACACAATTGAAATCAATTGGTATCGCGGCACGCGCGTGCCTCCTGGGGGTTGAGGGATTAAGGTAGAAAATTAAAATAACTGTACGAGTGAAGTTCTCTACTACAAGCTATAATTGCCATTGATAACTTGTTTTTACAGGACCTCTAAAGTCAAATAGTAAAGTAAAAAAGTAAAGTAACAGCCTATAATCATCCCACTGCAGGGAAAAGGCCTCCATCATTGAATTCAAGTTACGAGTACCACTGCAATGATGGGAACTGGCATAATCACCACGCTTGCCAAATGCGGGTTGGTGATCACAAACCCGAGCAACGTTCGAATATTCCAAACAATTTGTTGCCTGAGCCTGGGATCGAACCTGGGACCCCGAGATCTTGACCCGGTATTTAAACCACTATGACCAACGGGGCGTTACCAAAGGCAATTACACTGTAAAAACTATCTTTTTGTAAACGAAATAAAAAGAGAGAAGTAGATAGCTGTACAAAGGTTCTTTGTCTTGACCACAGAACCCTAAAAATAAAGACATCTAGGTTATATACCGACGATTTGGATCAGCGGTAGTAAACGCTGCTTCTGAGCCATGGGTCGCGGGTTCGATCCCCGCACAGTACAAATATTTGTGTGCGTGAACATGTCTGTTTGTACTGGTCTGGGTGTTTTCTAGTATTATAAGTAATATGTATTTACAAAAAAAAAAGTATATAAGTAGGTTTATCGGTTGTCTAGTACCCCATACGACAGGGTACTTAATAGTACCTTAATTTGGGACTAGATGGCTC
Organism: Anania crocealis; assembly: GCA_949315895.1. Lineage (NCBI taxonomy): Eukaryota > Metazoa > Arthropoda > Insecta > Lepidoptera > Crambidae > Anania > Anania crocealis. The sequence goes on from OX438861.1 coordinate 20,436,622, forward strand.
TGTGTGGCCCAGTGAGGCGTGTCTTAAATATTTATTTATTTATTTATTTTATTTATTTATACCTACTCTGTCTTTATTTTTTAATTTATAATTACTTTAATTTTTTACTTTATAGTCAGAGTCGTACCAGTAACAAAGTTAATTTTTAGGTATTCAATTGTGTTATAGCCTTATGTGCCTGCGTCACTGTTCTTTAAGTCAAATGTACAGATGACTTTATGTTCTAGGGTTCTGCAGTCAAGACAATGAATATTTATGGATTTAGAAAATTATTTTGCTAATGGTTTCCGCTTGTTAACACCGGCCTAGATACCTTCACCACACTACCCGCACTAACACTGATTTGAGGAAGCACCTGCACCACACTACCCGCACTAACACTGATTGAGCAAGCTCTATTTCATGCAGGAAAACCGCCCGCCCTCCCTCAAAAATGCATGCAGTACAGTTTACAGGGCGGTTTTCCTGCATGAAATAGTGCTTGCTCAAACAATGTTAGTGTGCAGGTGCTTCCTCAAATTAGTGTTAAGGCGGGTAGTGTGGTGAAGGTATCTTAGGCCGGTATTAACAAGCGGAAATCATTAGCAAAATATTTTTCTAAATCCATAATTATTTATGGATTTCCGCAAAGTAACGCCTGAGTCTATTAATTTTAAGACAATGAATCTTTGTAGTTTCACCATGCCCGTCTGTATGTTTATGTGTCCGTCGGCGGTTAAACTCAGAGACTGTTAGCATTAGAGTGCTGTAATTTGACATGACATAAATCATGTCGAAGAAAACGTTAAAAAACGTTTTTAGGGTATCTTTTCTAATACATGAAAATTGGGTCAAATCAATATTTTCTTATCGAGCTCATAGCGTGGGATGTCTTAGAAAGGTCTTTTAATTTATTGTAGGTCTTTCAAGAGCATCTTTCGATTACGGAATCTATGCGTGACGTATTAAATTTAAGGCATTTTTTTGTTATGGTCAAGTACCTACCCCTTCATATTAATATAATTAATTACAGCTTTTTACCTATGACCTGTTTCATCTTAACCGGTCATTAAGGTTTGGAAAATAATTATTTCGAATGATAGGTATATAAAACTTAAAATACTCATAATGATTTTCTAGACAGCCTGTGCACTATAGACTTTATTGGAAATAATTTGTAAGTAGAAATTTGGTTGTATTGTAGAAAAAAGAGACCAGTACTTTATATTCCATCAGATTTTTATTTTGCTCAATTCAGGGTATCCCACTTCAGTAGTAGATGCCGGGGCGGCCGAAGCCCTCGCTGGTGATACCAACAGTGCCGCCGCCGCAGCCGCAGGTGGCGACTCCAGAACCAGCGGTCGGTAGAGCGCCCTCGAACGCCACGGCGCTCAGGAACGGCAACTGCCCGGTCACCAGCAGGTTGCCTTCAATAACATTCTCGGAGGCTACAGCCAAACCGCTGGGGCCGATGGGGGAGATGGCGGTGATAGCCAAAGGAGCACCAGACACAACGTTCAGACCAGAGAGTCCACCGAGAGTGGCAGTGCTGATGGCGGGGGCAGACACGCCGATAGAGCCAAGGTTTCTGGACAAGCCGAGTCCGTTTGAGAGGCCGAGGCCGTTTGAGAGGCCGAGTCCGTTTGAGAGGCCGAGTCCGCTGCCGAGAGCGAGGCCGGCGCTGCCGCCACCGATGGCGTAGCCGTTGCCAGCGCCGAATGCCAGACCAGAGCTGCTTCCGTACCCGCCGCCACTGACGTAGATGTCGTTTTCAACCACGGAGTTGCCGCTCACGTAGGAGCCGGGGGCGATGTATTGGGCAAAGGCAGCCTGGAATTAAAAGAAGCACTTATTTTATAAATTGCTTATAGTGCAGTATGAAAGTTGGATTTTATAAACTTTAGTTTTGTTGTATGTATTAACGCATTCATCAGGACTTATTGTAATAGTTGGCACCGAGTAGGAAAAGTCTGTTTTTTATTTGGCTTGATAATGACTCCTATAAAATGTTGAGCCTCTGATTTGAAATTAATTGTGCTTGTCGCACGGGCAGTCGCACGAATGCCGAAGGGGCACGACAGACGTACGAAACACACTACCGACGAACGGTGGCGAACAATACCGAGCGAACGTTCAGCTTGCGAGCGAACGTCGATGCTCGGTCGAACACTCCCTTTATCTTCTTGGTGCGCGGCCGCTGTTATTATACTTTTCTTAATTATATTTAATCAAACCCTATAGAATATAATCTGGATTCTATTCAACTCATCTACTAACAAAAGCACAAATTCTTCTCCTTTACAGTCGTCATTGCTGATGACAAACAGTTTTGTTGCAAAGATGCGGGTTCGTATCCCGCTTGAGACATAATTCCCCAAGTTTAAATACTAATATTTGGTAAAACAGTTATGAAATTTATCTGAAATAAAAATTACAAATATTTTATTTTTTGTCGTCACGAAGGCATTGCTGCTGACATTGTAAATTTAGTTTTGCGTGGATTGCATCTAAAGATTTGATTTTGTATAACTAAAGATGGAATGAAAACTATTGTTTTTACTGATTTATATCGAAAAACAAACATAGTATTTTTAAGAATTTTACCCCATTTTCTTTCCCGCCTTATGCAAGACCTTATTTGAAATTGGTGTCAAACTGTAGTTTAATACTTATACATAAGTCGGTATTTAAAACGAAACATTTAATTAAAAAAAATAATTTCATCAATTTCAATTTACCTGGCCGAAGAGTGCCAAAGCACACACAAAAGTAATTTTAGCTGCCATTTTAGTGGTTTCCTTGGCTGTCAAAACAAGAATATTTACTGGAACACACAAGGAAGCTTATATACTAATATAAATATACAGATTTTGTAATTATGATTCGACCTATTTCGTTATCAGTATACACAAAAAATTGCAACATTTCTAATGATTCATTAGTGACATAGGTGATAACATTTTCCAAACTTAACGAACACTACAAAAATATTGAAAGAAAACGAATTAAACAATTAATTGTGTCATTCTGTAGAAAGCATGCGATTGCAGCGCCACCTCCGCATATTTTCGATAAGTTTGTAATTTTGTGAAAACACGATAATGTGTGTCATTTCAAAACGGAAAACTGATTTGTATAAATACTCTGCCCTAAAAACTTAATAGCATTCAAATTTTATCAATTGAATAACAAACATGTCTTCTTTCTCCTTCTTACTCATCTGCATCCAGGCTTGCCTGATCCAGGTAAAAATATATTTTCTGTAATAGCATTATAAAATAAACACGTAACTTTCTCATCATCAGCAAGCATTAGTCCACTGCCGATCATGGGCCTCTTCAAAAGAAGGATCATCATCATCATCATCAGCCTATCGCTGTCCACTGCTGGACATAGGCCTCTCCAATTGCACGCCACTTAGGTCGATTCTCGGCTTCTCGCATCCAGCTCCTGCCAGCCATCTTGCGCAAATCATCACTCCACCTGGCCTGAGAGCGTCCTACATTACGTTCGCCAAGGCGCGGTCTTCACTCAAGAACTCGTTTATCCCAGCGGTTGTCGGTTCTGCGGCTAATATGGCTAGCCCACTGCCACTTCAGCTTGCTAATCCGGTGGGCTATGTCGGTAACTTTAGTTTTCTGCCGGATCACCTCATTTCTGATTTTCATCGATTTATATGTAAGAGAACCATATCAGAGCTACAGAAAAACAATATTGTGTCTTCTTACTTAACTTATATTGTGTCTATGAAATGTGCAACAAAGCTCAAACATCTCTTTTATTTCCAGAATGCCTACAGCCAACTGGTGAACCTAGGCCGCGGCTACCCCGGCGTTGATGTCGAAGTTGACGCTGTCAGCCTGGCGTCCGCTGGCCTCAGCGGCTACGGTCTCGGCTCCTCCGGCTACGGGTACGGCAGTGCCAGCGGATACGGTGGCGCCAACGCTATTGGACTCGGCAGCGCCAACGTCGGTCTCGGCGGTGCCAGTGCCATCGGCTACGGCAGTGCCAACGCTGGGCTCGGTGGCGCTAGTGCCATCGGATTTGGCAGTGCCAACGCCGGCTACGGCAACGCGATCGGATTCGGTGCTGGACAGTTGAACGCAGGATCAGTCGGCAGCGGCTTCACCGGCGGCTACGGCTTCGGTACATCTGACGTCGCCGCTATCGCCGCTCTGCCAGTCGCTGGCCCATACGGCGGTACTGGTTACGGTGAACTGGCTGTCGGTGGAGATTTCGGCGCGGCCGGTACAGCCATCGTGACCGGTCAGATCCCAGTGCTCGGCGCGGTGTCCTTCAACGGCAACATCCCCGCCAGCGGCGTCGTCTCCATCGCTGGTAACTGCCCCTGCGGTGGTGTGCAGCTGTAAGAAGAAAGAACCTGAAAGACAATAAATGATATTGACTATTGAAGTTACCTCTTTCAATTTATTACATCTTCCCTAATGTCTTGACCTAAAGCTAATGGTATTAATTGGAAAAATATCTTTAAAGTAGGGTAAAATTGCTGCTCCTGCATGATGCAGGAGCCCCAATTGGGTTTTATACTTGATATCAAACGTCAATGTAACTATTGTCTAGATATCGACAACAATGCATCAACGGGTAGCTACATCTTTAAACAGATTAAATGTTTGTTTTTCTTAATTATTTACCTTTATCTACAAAATTTTGTAGGAAAATAATTACTATTGATCCACCCTGAGAAGTTCGTTGTTACCCACTACGATATTTTCGATTTCATGATACTGATAAAATAACCGATTGATTCCATGACTTTCAAAATGGAGTACACGATGTCATGACACTGATAAAACGACCGATTGATTCCATGTCTGTTAATATGGAGTACCGTAGATCTAGCGACCCGTTGATGCATTGTTGTCGATATCTAGACAATAGCTACATTGACGTTTGATATCAAGTATGAAACCCGCCCCAATTCTACCCTACTCTTTAACTAAATAGATAATCATCCACAACATTACAGTTAGACAACAGGCGATATGAAAAAAGTTTATCAATATTATTTCTCGTGGACTTCTTGAATTCTACTTTGCACACAAATTGCTGTTAGCAGGACACATAAATCCAGGTAGCGAAATTTAGATAACATCACATACATTGTTCTGATCTCAAATTAAGTTACTATTTAAAGTACTTATTTTGTGAAAATCAAAAATAACGAAGGTACCACAAGCATTTAGACCCGAGAAAAGGTTAAAAAAACCTTTTTTTTACATTCTAAACATTGTCTCAATATAAAAAACTTGATACACTATTAGCAGCAAAAAAGTGTCCCAAGTGTGCACTTTTAGTGTAACCTTCATAAATCGAATAGTTACAATATGACGTAAATATCCAAACTACTGCATGCCGACATAATTTGGCCGGATCATAAAGTTGACACTGTCATAAAGTCAACGTCAATCATTCACATGAGGACAGTTTTAGGTGTCATTTTCGCATCGAACTGTGTATTTAGTTCTTAAACATATAGCCATGATTTTGAAATAGGCGATACCCTAAAAACTGACACGTACGCCACTCCACCATGGAGATTGTAAATATTTGTGATAAGATATAAGGTTTTTCGTCAAAACGCCTTAGATTCAATGTTCCTTACGCATAGAATGTCTATGACACATTTAACTAATTTTACTTATGTCCATTTAACAGCAGAATTTTTACAGAGTATAAGTACATTTTAATAATAAATAAATATAATAAATATTTTAAGACATGCCTCACTGGGCCACACAGAGCCATCTAGTCCCAAATTAAGGTAGTATTAAGTACCCTGTCGTATGGGGTACTAGACAACCGATAATCTTACTTATATACTTTTTTTTTTTGTAAATACATACTTATAATACATAGAAAACACCCAGACCAGTACAAACAGACATGTTCATGTACACAAATATTTGTACTGTGCGGGGATCGAACCCGCGACCCATGGCTCAGAAGCAGCGTTAACTACCGCTGATCCAAATGGTCTGCAATTAAAAGGATACAAATTTCTTCAGTAGAATTCCATGTCTTTCAGAGAATGCTTTCCCTATAGTTTTTGCTATAGGCTTAATATTGAATATCTTTAATAAACTGATTTAAGCTTGTGTGGGCGCAATGACGAGAATTCGCTATTTCTCTATCTCTACATCAAAATATCGGCAATTTAACAGGTTACATGGCACCGTTACTGAATTTTAGACACTGTCCCGACTATTAGCTATATCTTTTACAACGCTGAAAATTAGCTGCAACAACTTATGCTGAGCGGGATTACTTGTTCAGTGAGCGTGGGCCATTTTGACACATATTCTTTTTAAATGCGTTTGTATGAGGTCTTTAATAGGCAGCTTAAAGAACTTGAACATCAGATTAAGCGCCATGTGGCAGCGTCTTCTGTATGCCATTGCGATTGGCAAAGCAAAGCAATTATGACAAAATATTCCTTTTGGCTGGGCTTGTGACCAGCGGTGGATTAATAAATAAATTAATAAATGTGGACAACATCACATACATTGTTCTAATCCCAATTTGAATAACTATTTAAAGCATTCGTATTTTGGAAACCAGAAACAACGAAGGTACCACAAACACCCAGACCCGAGAAAATGTAGAAAAACACATTTTTCTACATTGACCCGTCCGGGAATCGAACCCGGGACCTTGGAGCAGGCGACACCTTGAAAACCGTGTACGCCACTCCGCCACGGAGGTCGTCGTCAAAGGAATTAATGCAGGCCTGCTCATGATAATATGATCTCTTATCTTCAAGAAATGGAATTCAACTTCCCAACGTTGTGTTTCATGTATTTAATACATAATATAATCATTATTGTGTATGCTTTATTTATCAGTTGAATGGAACATGATGCCTTAATGCGGCAAAATACATCCATTAGAAAAAAAAAGCAAATAAGTCGAAGTAATTTTTAAAACAGAAAAAGAATATAATAAAAAACAGTCAGAGAGCTGTAGTAATTGAATAATTATAATCAATAATTTTTATGCCTTAAACATCTCTGTTTAAATAAAATTACGGCAAGTAGGTATATTATGCCACACTAAATTCAGAACAACAAAATTCTGTCAGATAGATGAAACCCAAGCACCGCATATTAACTGTAAGGCTGATTTTAAGTCAAATTACTGTGATGAGAAGTAATGACAGGATTTTTAAATAAAAAAACTGAAATAGTCATTCAAATCAGCATTTATTATTTTTAAAGATATTTCTGCTTGGCATCATAAGGAAAGACAGAATTAATACAGCTGCACACCACCGCAGGGGCAGTTACCAGCGATGGAGACGACGCCGCTGGCAGGGATGTTGCCATTGAACGACACCGCGCCGAGCACTGGGATCTGACCGGTCACGATGGCTGTACCGGCCGCACCGAAGTCTCCACCAACCGCCAATTCACCGTAACCAGTACCACCGTATGGGCCAGTGACTGGCAGAGCAGCGATGGCGGCGACGTCAGATGTGCCGTAACCGTAGCCGCCGGTGAAGCCGCTGCCGACTGATCCTGCGTTCAACTGTCCAGCACCGAATCCGATAGCGTTGCCGTAGCCAACGTTGGCGCTGCCGAGTCCAATAGCGTTGGCGCCGCCGTATCCGCTAGCGCTGCCGTAGCCGAGGGCGCTGGCACCGCCGAGGCCGACGTTGGCGCTGCCGAGTCCAATAGCGTTGGCGCCGCCGTATCCGCTAGCGCTGCCGTAGCCGATGGCGCTGGCGCCGCCGAGTCCGATGTTGGCGCTGCCGAGTCCAATAGCGCTGGCGCCGCCGTAGCCAGTAGCGCTGCCGTATCCGTAGCCAGAGGAGCCGAGCCCATAGCCGCTCAGGCCGGCGGACGCCAGGCTGACAGCATCAACTTCGACGTCAAGGCCGGGGTAGCCACGACCTAGGTTCACCAGTTGACTGTAGGCATTCTGAAATACAATCATGAATTAAAGTTGATACAAAAAGAATATATATTCTTGATATCTCGTGTTGTGCTGGTCATTACTTATTACTGACTCTCTTTATTAAATAAAAAAAAACCTATTTGATTTAGGGTTAACACAATTCATAATCTCAAAATTAATACACTTAGTTACCACTTTCGTGATTTGCATTGTAAGAGTAAATTGTTCATTGAGAAATCTACTATTTATTACTGTTTCTTATTTATGAGTCTTGGATATTATGATGGACACAGATCTTCCTTGATGCTAGCAACAGTCCCAGCGCGTAAATAACTAGGTTGTAAATTGCGGGAATTCTTAATGATTGTTTATTTGTAGTATTTAAATGAAAGGTTTACCTGGATCAGACACGCCTGAATGCAGAGGAACAAGAAGGCAAAAGTGGACATGTTTGCTGAATTAGAATTGAGCGTGGAGTGATGAAACCATTATAGGTCGGCTGTTTTATACAACCTTTTTGAAATTATCTTTTGAGGTTACACATTGTTTTATCGCCATATTGAAATAATGAAGTTCAAGCACCTAATTAGTAAAAAAATATTATCAGTTTAAAACAATACTAAATACTTTTAATAGTTACAAGGTACAGAATGACAAAGATTTCCGCCTATCGTAATGTTTTGCTGAAAAAAGCACGTACAAATCTACGAAACCACATAAAGTTTTACTGGTACAGTTAAACAAAGAACTTTTAAAATGTTGAAACATATAAAAAGAGCGTTTTGCTTGCGAAATGCATTCTTAAGTTGAATCCTAGAGAAGATACTTGAAGATGGCAACCAAACTGTTCTTCGCCTTGTGTGCTCAAGCCTTTTTGGTCCAGGTAAATTTTTCTTTTAGATCTTCCAATATCATGCATGATTATTAACGTTGCTTCCCCTTTGTGGAAGGACACAGTCAAATTATCTCGTTTTTTTTCTATAATCGCTGCCCATAGCATGTGGTACTTCTTTTTTGTCTATAGGACAAGAAAAGGCAGTGCTATTCCATTTTTCCACCATAAAACAGACTGATAAACATGAAACAATCGAATTGAGGCTGTTTTTAAAAAAATATTTTTGAAGAAACCTGTTTTATGTTTGTTATCAATTGTTTTTACTTCTTTCCACACCTTAAGCTTGGCTCTTGGTAAAATAGTAGTTAATGCTAGTAATACTAAGTTTTCGTCGATCCGGTTGGAGTAGTGGTTTAATGTTAAGCCAACTTTCAAAGGGTTTCGGGTCCGATTCCCGGTCGGGCCATTTTAGGAAACGATATTTTCTAATTTAGCTTGGGCCTGGAAGGAGAGGGGGTAGCTATAGTCGTATAACGAAAAGCACGTTAAGCCGTTGGTTGTAAGAAAAAGTCAAGTCAGACAGAGGCCTGTAGTAGTATCGGCTAAGAAAACTCTGTAACCAGACCATTCTTGAAGGATAATCGATAAGAAGAAGATTAAGTTTTCAATATGTAGTGTTTGTGTATGTACGAGTATACAAGGTGCATTTCCAACCGCCAGTGGAACGATGTCCACGTTTTGTGACCATTATTTATAACATCATGGCCACAGAACATGGAAAAAGGTTAGAAAGGCGATGTAGGCGGGGCAGGCGCGTCACAGAGGTTATGAGCAAATGCTTGTAAATGAGCGCTGTGATTGGTTTCTTTTGACATTGCGCGACCCTATTGGTTAAGCGACGTCAAAAGAATTCGCTTGATTGGCGTTCTTTGAACTCGTTTATGTATAGTGGGGCGCAAGTGGAGACATCGGTTCTCATACAAATGGCGCAGGACAGCCCTTCTAACCTCTTTCCATGTTCTGTGGTCATGGCAGTGTTTTCAATCTATCATTATTATTTTTTGTAATACTAAATAATTATTTAGACGCATTATTTTGCTGCAGCGGGGTCCCGGATAAACGAACCTTAGACAGCTACATCCGTGCGCGTCACAGCGTGTTTCAAAATCAATAGCTGAACCAATAAGGTTGCCTAAAAAATTTCAGTCAAGAGTAGAATTTTTAAATTTTGACAACCGCATTTCAGGTCTGGTTTTTCGCATTCAACCCTATACCACCGTGTTCATAATTAAATAATATTTATTTGCATTTAACTTTATTTAATTAACCAGACCGGTGCAAGTTACTAGTATCGATTTACCTGTTTATACCTGCCTACTCAAGGGTTGTGACTGGAAAAAAATAGTCAACCTATCGTTTGCATATTCTATGGGCTTCATACTTTCGATTGGTATGGAATTTGTCTATTAACCAAACTAGTGAAAAGTTTAAAAATTAAAAAAAATATATATATAATTAATCATATTTACTCTGGACTATTTTTTTATTTTTTTTTTATTTGTAATATATTTATTGGCATATTTCATTGAATAGAAAATACTTTTCATCCAATAACCAGCTCGGTGAAGGTCATTGTATGGTGGGATCTTAGACTATAAGGTTTTCTTCCCTTTTCACAGTCAATCTCCGCTCAACTGAACAGAGGTGCTGTTGTCACTGGAAACTCCTTGGTTGAGAACAACATTCGCGTCACTGGAGGTGGTTCTGCCTTTGGCCTTGGCAAGGCCAGCTCTGGCATTATCGGCCGAGGCCTTAACAACCCCAGCGTTGTCAGCGGAGGCCTCTCCAACTTCAACATCATTCGAAGCGGGCCTTTGCTTGTGACTAGTATCTCCCCCATTGGGCCTAGTGGCCTTGCCGTGGCTTCGGAAACAGCCATTAAAGGGAACATGGGTGTGAAAGGTCAGCTACCGTATCTGAGCGCTGTGGCCTTCGATGGAGCATTACCTACATCTGGGTCGGGCGTAGCTACGTGTGGTTGCGGAGATGGGAAAGTTGCTATTGTCAATGAAGGCATTGGCCGCCCACCGATCTACTACTGAATTAGCAGATAACTAATAATAAATAAGTTATAATGAGGTTCGGCCGGACAAGACAGTAGTCTACTAGTTTTGAGAAAATGTCATGTGCAAGTAAAATGGCGATGAGGTTGAACTCATGGACTCATGACGTATTGGTATAAGTACTTAAGTCTGAATATTTTTGCATGGGAAATTCAACCCTGTTATTTTATGATGCGCGAATGATTTTAAACCTTAGGGTGATAGACCATTATCTTGGCTGACTGTTCATGTTGTACAAGTAAATAAAGAATTTGCAACCAAAATTTGTTTTTTTCATTACTTTACTTTTGGAAATTCAATTGCTTGAATAAAAATGTAGACTGCCTGAGGTGGTACTCGAACACTTACAGGGCGACTGCTCTAAATATTAAGTAACTCAGACATTTGGTCACACCAAACCGACCTCCGTGGCGGAGTGGCTTGAACTCCGGTTTTCAAGGTTTCGCCTGCTCCGAGGTCCCGGGTTCGATTCCCTGACAAAATGAAGAAAAAAGTGTTGTTCTACCCGCGTCTGGGTGTTTGTGGTGCCTTCGTTGTTTCTGATTCCCACAATACGAGTGCTTTAAATAGCTCACTTTGGGATCAGAACAATGTAAGATAAGTTGTCCTAATTTAGTTTGACGACCATTTGGATCATCGGTCGCGGGTTCGATCCCCGCACAGTACAAATATTTGTGTGCATGAACATGTCTATTTGTACTGGTCTGGGTGTTTTCTATGTATTATAAGTATGTTTGTACAAAAAAAAAGTATATAAGTAAGATTATCGGTTGTCTAGTACCCCATACGACAGGGTACTTAATACTACCTTAATTTGGGACTAGATGGCTCTGTGTGGCCCAGAAAGAACAGTATTTAAAACGTTTTACATTTACTTGGATCAGAAATCATTGGTTCAGCGACTATTACTTTAGTACGAGTATTATTATTAATATACGAGTACTCGTATTACGAACTTTGCGATACAATTTGTAATGTTATCTAATGTTAAGTAATAATTAGCAATTATAGTTTTGTGTCATCACTATCTATACTTTTAGGTAATTAAAAGTATATAAAACGGTTGGATAACTTTGTTCATATTTAGATTTGGAATAATAGCTATCATGGCGTATTTTGTGTTTGCAGTTTGCTTTGCTCTATGTTTAAGCCAGGTAAAGTTACAAATAAGTTGTTTTTAATTAAGTTTATTAACGCCACATTGGTTGAGCGGTTTGAATATAGGGACAAGATTTAGGGATTCTGGGTTTGAACCCCGGGTCGGGTAACTAGAGTTTAGAATTTTCAGACATTGTTCGAAAAACAACCCGCTTTTGGCAAGCGTGGTGGTTATGCCTGTCCCCATCATTGCTGTGGTAACTTGAATTTTATTGAGGTCTTTGTCCTGCAGTGGGATGATTATAGGCTGTAGTTTTTTCCATTAAGCTTATAGATACAAGGCCAAGCTATCTGCTGTACAGCTATTTTATTTCTTTTCACTATTATGATCAGCTGTACATATTTTTATAGAATTAATCATGATAGAGCACATCAAACTTGTTTTATTTACTTGTTCATGTAGTCATTTAGTATGAGAAGGTGTGATCATTCAAAACAACTATATAATACAGTCATAATTGCCAAAAGTACAACTTGACTAAACAGAAATATTCTCGAAGATAATACTTCCTCTTTGAATTCCTGTTTGACTCAGTAATTTTTATACCACAATAACTTTTATGCCAGAACATAAAATCATATATTAAAAACATAATTTTTTTTTTTAAGATTTAATTATATTGGGAAATGGATAATTGTCATCTGATGAATAAATGAATTGGTTATCTAGACTTTATAAGATGCAATTTCAGAACTAAAATACCTACATAAACATTTTATTATTTCAGGATGCCCTTGCGCAATCACTTGGCATCAACAAAGGCTCATCCACCAATCTTGGTTCCAACAATATGGCCAACAAAATATCTGGCAATAGTGTAGTCTCAAACAATATTAATATTGAAAACTTCGGTGGAGTCGATGCAAAGGCATTAGCATCTAAAATTGGAAATGGCTTGAGTTCAAACATTGGCAGCAATTTGGCCGCTAATATTGGCAAGAATGTCATTGGAAATAGTGTGGTGTCCAATAATATTGGCCTCAATTTAGGAAGCAATATCGGATCCAGTGGATTTGGCGGGATCATCGGAAGTAACGGTGCCAGTGCCAGCGGCTTTGCCAGCGCCGGAACCAGTAACTTGGCAATTGGTGGCGCAAATGTAGGTAATGTTGGTACTACTTTTTCCGCCAATAGGGGTATTGGAGGCAGTAGTGTTTCATTAGCCAACTCTGGCATATCAAACTTCAAAGTTGGGGAGATAGAATTAGTTAGTGATGTGACTGCTGCTAATAAAGGTTACACTGGGGAATTGCCTATAATTGGATACGTCACTTTCGAAGGCTACATACCAGCTGAAGGTACAGTTTCTGTGGCCAACGATTGTGGGTGTACGAGTTAAATATTAAGGAGTATTTCAATTATTTCGTAGGTTTATTAATTATAAGTCAATATATTTGGTGTTATCAAATATTAGTGACGTTATTTAAGTGTTGTAGTGAATTTATTGAATGGTTAAATAAAATTATTGTTGAATGTTTATGTTCTTTTATTGAATACTAGCTTTTCACCAACAGCTCTATCGTGCGGGTGAAAACCTTTTCTAGCTGTAGGATACAGTATAGCTTTAAATGTCCTTTTTCCAGGTATAATCAAATTCTTGCACCAAATATCATCAAAATAGATTCAGTACTTAAGACTTGAAAGCACAACGAACAGATAGACCAAGCTAATTTGGCATTTATAACATAAAGTAAGAGGAAGTAACAATAAAATGACAAGACTTATGGTACAAAATAGGTTCCCTGAAGATTTATAGTTATCAAAGTCGGTATATCTAATAAGTAATATCTCGCTCAGATGCCCCCGTTTGAGCTCTCGTAGCCGTCCGTTATTAGATGCGCCTCTATCATCTACAAAATATGCAGGTAATGTGTTTACCAGCCGCGCTTGTAGAGTTTACAATAAAAAAAATTCTTAATCTGGATATTTCTAATATGACTCTCGATAATTACAAAAGGCACATTAGAGGTACTGATATATGACTTAGTTTAGTGTTTTATTTTCTTACTTGTTGTTTTTCTTTTTTGTTTATATTTTAGTCACTGCATTTTTAATTGTATTCATTCGTAGGTTCATTTAGCTGCTCGTTCGATATTTATGTTTAGTTATCAATGGAGACTTAACTGGTTTATGGACTTTTTATATGATTTGTTTAAGTTTCATTTATTAACTGTATGTTTCCTTAGAATAAATAAATAAAATAAAAATAAATAAAGTAAATAAAAGGTATTAGAAATCACTACTTTTAAATCTGAAATGTTGTATACAAATCACTGTACTAAGGAGAAAAGCTGCCTACGAGTAAAGCGGTGACTAAGGCCTTGAAAAAAACCAATAGCAAACGACTTTCTTATCCTCGTTATAAGAAGAAGGGCAGCGTCTTTTCTTCACTAACCAACTGCCAAGTGTAGTGATTGGTAACACTGGCGAGATGCTTGGGATCTTATTGATTTGTGACACTGAGTTCATTTAGAAAAGAATATTTTTCCAAAGCTGACCATCCAAGCTGGATTGGACGAGAGATTTCTATCTCGAAGTGCGACTACTACCTAACTGGACTTTTCTCCCAGGTATACTCATTTTTATTGCTTGGAATCTAGTCATAGTCATAGTTATATACCCTATATGCAGTGAAGTATTAGGGGTTAAAGTATGAAATTGCCGTTTTGTATGGACAAAATCGAGAAAAGTCATTTTTCCATACTAACAATTTTTTTGTTTTTTTAAAAACGCCTGAACCGTTTTCGATGCAATTAAAGGTGAAAGTTAAATGGTTATAAAGCTACGCGTTATAGTATTTAAATTTCTGAAAATCATTGAAGCAAGAAGATCAGCTGACACATTGTAAGGGGTCTTTTCAACGACTTCCTTTGAAGTAATAGGCACTAGTATTGCATTTTTTTTTTTTAGTCAAAAGTTACTTTATTTAGTTTTTGATACAATACAAAAAGAATTACGCAATAATATGATTATACTTAAGAGCTATAAACGAAATAAAAAGTGGGAAAATAATCGGCAATTTCAAACTTTAACCCTTATTACCAAACTAACAGACATAAATACAAAATTTGTTAATTAATCCATCCTTTTTTTAAGAATCTTTGCTAAAGTTTTATCTGACGGTTTAGTAATATTCTTTTTTTCTGACATACTTAGGTGCTCATTGATTTTCGGTCATTGAAATAAGTTGAAAATACTAAACCACATTCAGTGACAGAAAAAAAGGGTTCAATACGGTCGCCATTTTAGAACCATATCCCCTCAAAATTTTTTTATAGTGAGAAGTAATTATAGTAAGAACTTTTAGAATACCAAATTATAATGTGCTAGCTTTTGCTCGCAGCTTCGCTCGCCTTAAATTCGGGGTAACAATAAAATTTCACCCTCTCTTTAAGGGGTTTGGGGCGACTTTCCAAAAAAAGCACGATCTTTTTGTTATTCACTAATTATTAATGAATAACAAAAAGATCGTGCTTTTGTTTACTATACTACTACTTATATGTATATTATAGTCCGCATACCAATTTTTAGCTTTCTACCTTGAAAATTGCGGAATGCTCCATACAAACTTCCATCCCCCATTTTATGGAAGTGGGTACTTAGTAATGAGTTAAACATTAAATGGTTGTTAAATAAATAGCTTCTCGCCTTTCGTAACAATAATATCATTATATCAATTTTACCGATGTTCTAGAATCTGCTTTTACCACTAAAAAAATTTGGTCTTTTAAATATTCGACTTTTACTAAACAATAATTTCTAAAGTAGTATACCTATGCTAATATACTGATTTAAACTTTCATTGTCACTAAAACATGAGTTAGTTGTTTAGAGATTTATCTATAGGTACATATCAACCTTTTTGTTTAAATTATCACAATAAATGAATTTGAATTTGAAAGGTTCCGACGCTTCGGATCTGTTGCTAGCGTCATGATCACAAAAAACAAGGACTGGAAATATTTAAACAATGAACTTACATATAGAATAAAATTTTAACCACATTCCAATTTTTAATACAACAATCTACAAGCCAAAAAACAAATGAAGTTTTTTTTTTGTTTAACCCAGTACAAAAATGTCAAGATAAAGCATGTAGAAAATGTCCGCCAAAAATCTAAAATTTTTGATACGGCCTACTCACAACACTATTTTTACGCGATTCGCATCTCATTCATTCATAAGGATACATTCATTCTTACTATTCATAAGTTTTTGAATTTCCTTTTATTCCTTCACAGGCTTAGGACCTTTAAAATTGAAAGCTATGTTGCTAAAAATATTTTCAGGTGAAAATTTTACCTACATTTTTGTTCATAATTGGGCTCTTAATACTGTACTTACTTAACGCCTATAAACATTTTGAAAGGTGATTGAGAAGTCAAAGTACATAAGTAGCACACGTTGATGTAAACTTGAACACAAGATAGGTATAAATAAGAGTCGTTCAAATAATTAACAATAACATTTAATTTATTCATAAATAATCTACAATCATTATCACAAATTAAACTCCATTGCCGCCGCATCCACAATTGACAACCCCAACACCACTAGATGGCAAATTGCCATTCACATTGACAGTGGTGTAGAATGGCAACTGGCCAGTTACGCCAACAGCTCCGCCGACTTCCAACGCATCTGCCATAATCTGGATCCCACAAGGCAGGCCGTTTGGCAAGATGTGACTCAATCCGGTGTTGCCAATCGCGAACGTGCCAGTATTTATGTTAAAGCCATTCGCTAGATTAACTGGCACGTTCGCATTCACCGAATTGGCACCGCGATTCACAGCTCCTATATTAGCATTCACCAAATTAGCACCTCCAAAACTGCCAACGTTAGCAAACAAATTGTTATTTGCAACGTTGGTAGAAATGACGCTATTTGCGAGATTGCCATTTGTGACGATGCCGGTTACTGGCAGGTTCTTAACAACTTGAACGTTAGAAACGGGCAATGCATTCAGTTGTAACGAATTGACATTGCCAATACCAGTATTGATTGTGCCAATTCCGGAATTGAGGTTGCCAATACCGTTGTTTTGTAGTATAACACCGCTGCTTGGCAAAGATATAGTCCTTTGGATGTTTTGATTGAAATTTTGCATTACTGGCGCGACGATATGTCCATTTTGAGGGCCTAAAGAAAATATTTGGGCTGACGATAGCTGAAAAAAAAACAACGATTTAAATTAGGAACGTTAGTAAAGTTTTAAAAGTGTCTATCTGTCATTTATACGTCAACCTTTCGTATGCGCATAACTACAGATACACAATAGAAACCAAAGATTTACTAGCAGAAAGGTAGACGTCGTTCTGCCCGGAAAAGTTTAAGCTCAAATAATTTTTAGAAACTATCCAAAAACCTATTGAAATATACACATAACATCTTATCCAAATCGGTCGCCCGTTTAGGAGGAGTTAGGTGGCAAACACATACATAAAACGAAAGTTGCGACCATAGGACATATTTGTACAACTTGTGGGACAAGGCACCTGCTTACTTCTGCTAAAATCTTTTTTAGTTTAATAATTTTCCTAATAGAATTTTTTTTTCTCAGTCTAATCTATTTTTGTACCAAATTTCTTCAGAATTGGTTCAATACATTTAGACGTGAAAGCTTAACTTAGACAGACATAATTACTTTAGTATTAATGGTAATATAAACGAATTATTTAAGTTAAAACTTACCCGAGCAAACAAAATGGAGGCTACGGAAACTAAAAACAACATGATTGGGAATGAGATATTAAAATAAGTATCAAATGATTGGTATCTCTCTTTTATATAAATTGATTAACAATCTCTTATGTAACGATCGTACGTGACATAACGGTTTCAGATAAAACTAGGTTTTAACTAAATGTTGTGTAATGGTTGTCGTTCTATTAAATAAAGTATATTATTTAGACGACCCTTTTGATCAGTGGTAGTAAACGCTGTTTCTGAGCCATGGGTCGCGGGTTCGATCCCCGCACAGTAGAAATATTTGTGTGCGTGAGCATGTCTGTTTGTACTGGTCTGGGTGTTTTCTATGTATTATAAGTACATATATATTTACAGAAAAATATATACATACTAGCTTACCCCGCGAACGTCGTATCGCCATAGAATAATTTAATTTGATTATGGCGTTTTATTTACCAAATTAAATTGCCATAAACAAATAATGTGCAATAAAAAATAACGCGCCTGTAAATTGAGTTAATAACTATCTTATCTTTCAAGTTGGATCAAACCGCACACGGTGTGCAAATTTGATTAAAATCGGTTAAGAAATTTAGGAGTCCATCGCGGACAAACAACGTGACACGTAATTTATATATATAAGGATTATATAAGTAAGTTTATTGGTTGTCTAGTAGCCAATACGACAAGCTTTGTAGTAGTAGCTTAGTTCGGCACTAGATGGCTCTGTGTGGCCCAGTGTGGCGTGTCTGAAAATATATTATTTATTTATATTAGCTATTGTTTAAGTCTACCTATTTAATGGAACTCCTGAATTCTTGATATCGAAAAAAAAACGCAGTCATGTGGACAACATTATTTGGCAACCTCCGTGGCGGAGTGGCCTACGCACCGGTTTCAAGGTGTCGCCTGCTCGGAGGTTCGATTCCCGGACGGGTCAATGTAGAGTAAAAGTATTTTTGTACATTTTCTCGCGTCTGGGTGTTTGTGGTGCCTTCGTTGTTTCTGATTCCCACAATACGAGTGCTTTAAATAGTTACTTACCTTGGGATCAGAACAATGAATGTAATGAATGTTAAAAGAATGAATAAGAAAAAATAAAAAAAAGTTGTTCACGTTTAATTATTTATTTTATTAAATACTAGCTGACCCGGCAAACGTTGTTTTGCCATAAAAATGATTAAATTACTAAAATGGCTAACAAAAAATAGGGGTTGGTGGTAAAAGGGTAAAAATTTAGGGTTGTATATATTTTATAAAATTTTAATATTTTACTACCCTAAAGCCGTTTCGGAGGAGTATGGCAACGAAAACTGTGACACGAGAATTTTATATATTAGATTACTTTGACATTATTTTTGTTATTTTTTTAATTATTTTTGTGCACAAAGCACAAGGCTATAAAATAATATTAGGGGTTAATGTATGAAATTGCCGATTATTTTCCCACTTTTTATTTTGTTTATAGCTCTTAAGTATAGTCATATTATTGCGTAATTGTTTTTGTATTGTATCAAAAACTAAATAAAGTAACTTTTGACTAAAAAAAAAATGCAATACTAGTGCCTATTACTTTAAAGGAAGTCGTTGAAAAGACCCGGGCTTACAATGTGTCAGCTGACCTTCTTGCTTCAATTAAGTATATTTGTATTATATACTTTAATTTTCAGAAATTTAAATACTATAATGCGTAGCTTTATAACCATCTAACTTTCACCTTTAATTGCATCGAAAACGGTTCAGGCGTTTTTAAAAAAACTAAAAAATTGTTATTATGGAAAAATGACTTTTCTCGATTTCGTCCATACAAAACGGCAATTTCATACTTTACTTATACATACCCCTAATACTTATCAAAGCAATTAATTAACGGTTAGGCTGTAAAAGCCAAATCTTTCAGACGACCTTAGGGACTCTCAAAATTCGTATCATTTAAAACGGGTTATTCCCAAAGGTCCACGAACCTATTGTTCTTCTATTCCCACCATGAAATAGTCCATCTATTGTCCTTCTATTCCCACCGGGTCCATGAAATATTAAAATTTATTTTAAAGTTTTCATATATGAATTCCCAAGGGGTCCACGAGACTTATTCAAAGTAGGTACAATCAACAGAAACAAACACTAACTCACTTCAGTGACTTTTTTTATTTCATAATAAATCATTTTAATTTCTATCCTTTTACCCAGCTTTTACTGTTGACTGTATTTTTATGGACCCGCTGGGAAAGAAAATGCTTTTTAGGGTTCCGTACCCAAAGGGTAAAAACGGGACCCTATTACTAAGACTTCGCTGTCTGTCCGTCTGTCCGTCTGTCCGTCGCTCTGTCACCAGGCTGTATCTCAAGAGCCGCGATAGCTAGACTGTTGAAATTTTCATAAATTACTCGTATGTATTTCTGTTGCCGCAATAACAACAAATACTAAAAACAAAATAAAATAAATATTTAAAGGGGGCTCCCATACAACAAACCCGATTTTTTGGCCTTTTTGGTACGGAACCCTTCGTGCGCGAGTCCGACTCGCACTTGGCCGGTTATTTATTTTTAATGTCGTGTTGGGAATAACCCTTTAAAACACTTGTTTTGTCAGAACAACAAAGGTACGAGAATCTTAACCCACCCGGGAATCAAACTCAAAAAAACCATAATTATCCTTATTATGTAACCGTAAATGCCCCATTGGTCGAGTGGTTAAAGTACCCGACCAAGATCTCGCGGCCCTGGGTTCGATTCCCGGGTCAGGCAATGAGACATTCATAATTTTGAGCAATGCTAGGATTTTAGTGAGAAAAATCAACATAACAAAATACTTTCCGTCAATTTTTTTATATTTCATTTATTTTAGTATATAAGATTAAACGTACCAAATAATAGGCTTACATTTTATCGGTCACTTAATAAGGTACTGCGAAGCTCGGTCCTGCAAAGCCTTAAAGTTCTTCCACACTTCATCTCGGTTATATTCCGTGCTCTTCGCTTCAGGTTGTTTGTTGTTAGTCATGGCTGATTTAAGTAGGTCTTGTAAGCTCGAGGAAGCTTTTTCTATTTTTGGTGGAGTAAAATTTGTTTCTTTCTGTAAAATACAGATTAAATTGGTTATTGTTTTTAAATTTTGGTCATTATTTCAACTTTAGGTCACTAATAAAAACAATAGAAAAAAAAATGTCTTCATAGCATATGATATTCTCTACAGGTCGTCGACCTGCGAATCCACAGAATGACATTTTCTATCGCATTTTTGCACTAAAACTCACAAAGCACACAATGGACAAAGCTATAGATCCATCGCTGAGCTGTTGGGTCTAAAACATATACTAATTAGACACTTATGGCTCTTTTATTTTTACGCGGGTACACATGCGGGTGGCGCGCATTTCCAGTACATTGCTAGCTTTATTTGATAGATCAGTCGTGCCCAGTATCATCTATCAAATTTAGCCTGCAATGTATATGAAATGCGTGCCACCCGCAATGCGGACCCACGCGGCCACGTGACAATAAAACAGCCCTCAAGCTTGCTTTTATAAGACGGCACGTGGAGCGCGAGTCCCATTTCTTCCTATTTTTATTTTAATCTAAGAAGATGATTAAGATACCTTTCCACCGATTGTCAATATAGCCGGCAACGTCTTCAGCATTGGCATTTCTGGCTTCTTGAAACTCGCCATCTTTTTCACATCTGGCAATACATTCGGCAGGGTCAAAGCCTTCACTTCTGGCAATTTTTTTAACACTGGCAGCCTTGGGATTTGCACTTGAAGTTTATTGGTAGGAAAACTTGGTGAGATTGACAGTCCTGTGTAACTTGGGTTGACTGACAAAGCGTTGACAGCTGATAGACTGAGAACTCGTCTTCTGACTAGTTCCTCTTGTGTTAATGTCAATCGATTAGACAAAAAAGGATATGAGATTGACAGAACCTGCAAGCATTGATTTCTTTTTTACTATATATAAATTACTAGCTGTTGCCAGCGAGTTTGTAAGGGTGGAATTTTGAATTTCTTTATAGTATATTGATCCCACGGGAACCTTACCTTTTCTCGGGATGAAAAGTAGCCTATATTTTATTCCAGCCAATGAACTAACACCGTGCCAGATTTAATTCAGATCCGTTGGATCGTTTTAGCGTGAATGAGTAACAAACATCCATACATTCTTACAAACTTTCGCGTTTTTTTTTTTTATTTTATTTATTTAAGGCAACAAACAGTCATGTAGAAACAGTTATATGGTTAGTGTGTATACAGGATTTTAACCACCTTCCAAATTTTAATATATCAATCTACGAGACAAAAAACAAATGACGTATTTTTTCTTTTGGTATAGCCCAGTACAAAAATGTCAAGATAAAGCACTTAGAAAATGTCCGCCAAAAATCTAAAATTTTTGATACGGCCGCCTAGCATCACTTTTTTTACACAATGCGCATCTCATTCATTCATTACGATAATAATCATTAGTTTTTGATTTTCCCTTTATAGCTTAACAGGCCTAGGATCGTAAAAATTTAAAACTATATTGCGAAAAATATTTCCGGCTAAAAACTTGATTAACATTTTCTACTTCATAAATGGGCTCTAAATACGATACTGAACGCCTACAAACATTTTGGAAAGTGGTTAAAATTTCATCCTGTATAACTAAGGACCTATAGTGCCTATAACTAGACTTTTCCAATATTAAATGTATTTGAGCCTCTCTTGGGACTTAAAGGACATTTTAACTTAGTTAACAAATTAGATTCAAATAGCTTATGTGTTGCAAAACTTCTAGTCGGTAATTGCTACCTATATTATAATTATCTAATGACAACAGTAGGCTAAAATTATAGCTGATAAAAATAGAATTGAACCTTAAAAAATAAATTGCTATCTAGTTTTAATTTAACTACAATCTTAATGAAAATCGTTCATTCACGTGAAATCCTTTATATTTAAATGTTCAAATTGACTTCATACTTTTGAATCTGGGACATTTTTATAATAACTAAAAAAGATAACAGTAACGGCTTGTAAATCCGCCCACTTAAGGACAAAAGCTTTCATTGTTGAATTAAAGCTGCCACAGAAATGATGGTTACAGGCTAAATCCCCACGCTTGCCAAATACGGGTTGGTGATCACAAACCCGAGTATAGTATCCAAAAATTCGAAACTAATATAGCCCATCCCGGGTACCGAATCTAGGACCAACCACCACTAGACCAACGTTAGACCAACTGGGCGCTAAATGAGTTAAAAGTATTATAATATGAAATTTGTAAACATCTTACTTTTTGGCCATATAAAAGGAAAACACAGAGTAATATTGAGTAATTCATGTTCAATGAAGCACTATGTTGAAAGGGCATGATGTTGAGTTTTATATGCAATAGCTACTATCAAAAATATGCATGACTCACAAAACGAAGCAATATGATACTACGAGTATAATCAAAGTATTTACAAATAAATTCATAACAAAGGGTTTTGTTCTAAGACAACTCAAATTATTACTACTGGTGGTCGCCCAGCGGTCGAAATTTGTCCATTTATTTTTATTGATTTATTTTATTTTAAATGCTTAAATAAATAAAAAATTAGCATTCTGTACTCCTACTCTAATCATACTCCTCCGTTCGCGCATAAAAGGGGGTAGACAGTTTTTATTCACAAATTGTTATTAGATTCCGTAAATAATAGCCTAAGTATATTCGTATTTATTCTTATGTATGGACTTTATTATTTTTAATTATCATTAAATCCTTTCCAATCCATTTCCAAACGTGAACAACTAGATAATCTACATCTACATCTAAACTTGTACATCTAAATCTACACTAATTATGAAGAGGAAAGATTTGTATTTTTGTGTGTGTGTACGTTTGTGATTAATAAACCTAAAAACTACTGAACCGATTTTAATGATATTTTGTACGATGGTCGATTAAACTTTGGGGAAGGATATAGGCTTGCGAGGATTTTTAACCGACTTTATAAAAGGGAGGTGATGTTTTTTTATTTCGAAAAAATACCAAAAATAACTACTTCATGCGGATTAAGTCGCCGAAAAAGCTAGTAATATTAAGAAATCAAATTCAATATCATCAAACAAAAACTTGAATGTAATTTACATACTTTAGTGCCAACTTAAATTCTATAAACCCCCCAAAAGAGCCAACAGCTTCAGCGTTCTAATCAAAGTCTTAGGATCCAATTTAGTGACGGTAGAAACCACATCCCCAGTTTTCCCTAAAGGCAGTTTGTCCACCACACCACCAACAATCTTCAATGGAACCTCCACAGGAACAGCCTCAGTCACGTCTGAAGCAAGATCAAGGACTCCAGAAACTGAAGTGAGGTCGTCTGTTACTGAACTGACAGTTTCCAAAGGGTCTCCAATTGGTAATATATCTGTCACCGTGTCAACTATTGAAAGGGGCGCTTCCAAACCGCCAAGGAGATCAGCTGATGACATTGCCTGTAAAGAAAACACCAGTCAGTATGATGCTGGCTGTAGCTAAAAAGAAGATTGAGCGATTATCGTCACGCTTGGCAGGATGGTTTGAGATCGCAATTAGCCTAATGGTGTTGAGAAGACGCTGCTGTTCGTCTTCTTCTGGCAGTACTCCTTTAGCCGCTTCTTATGACACTTATAGGACTAGACGATGATGAGTCATCACTGCCAAAAGCCTTAATTTATAATGGTTCACTGATTTATGCTTATTAACGGTTTTGTTCGGTTCAATAAAATTTAATAAAAAGTTCTAGCAAATACTCTACCTACTTTTAAATATACTAATACAAATTTAAATATGAATTGCTTTCTTTCTTACCATCAAACTTAGGACTAACATGAGAGGCACTTGAATACGCATCATTGTATGAAAATCTTGGTCAATTGGAATTGTCTAAGAAATATATACAGCTTATATACAACATAGTATATCTATCTCAAGGTTGACACCCACAATAACTGACACACATTTATTTAGCTCTCTTTTATAAGTTTAGTATTAAGCCCTTCACTCACGGGGCGCTCTCATTAAATTTAACATCGATTTACAGAATAAAATTTCATTCCAAACATTGTAAAATGTAAATTACATATTATTATTTCAATTACTATTAACTTTTGCCCTGCAGCGTAATGATTGAGGTCGTTACTACTAGATTATTAAAGTTGTTATCCTCAAAAGAAAGTGTTTCGAATGCATCAAGTATGATTTCTTCTTTTTCTCGGATCTAAATACAGACGACAGCACAGGAGAAATGCTAAACATCTTCATTTCTATCATCATCAGCAGCCCATATAAATACACTGCTGGACACAGGCCTCTCCATCTCCAGGATCTCACCATAATCGCCACGCTTGGCAGGCGAGTTGGCGATCATCGTTTGACCAACAGTGGAGAGAAGACGTTGCTGCCCATCTTCTTTTGACAGTACTCTAATAGTCACCTCTTACGACACCCATAGGAAAAAAAGGGCGTAGCTATCTATTTCATTTTCTATCAGGCCATCACTCCTGCTATTAAGCTTAGGAGAAATTCTACTGATATTAAAAATATATTTTGATTATTCCAACAGTATTAATTATAGGCAAGCGCAGTTTCATCAAGTTTTGGTTGTAGTTATATTGTTTTTAACCTATAACAGGATAGGATGAAAGAACACCAGATATCAAAAGGTCAAGGGTTCAAACTCTACTACAAACAGCAAGAAAAGACCTACGACAATATTTTATTCTCATTTATGTAGAGTTAGTGAGCTATAAACTTTAACTAAACACGCCATTATGTATGAATCGTAAAAAGTTTTGGATATTATATAAGGTACAGTAAAATGTATATCATTAAAGATAAAAAACAAAAACATATTCACAAGTCAGTCTTTTTAAAAACTCTGCAAATAGATATAGGTTAGTTGAAAAACTAATAATATAGGTGCTAAATCAAAACGAAGCGATGTTTTTGAAGCTAAATCGAAGGTTTTTAAGGGATTCAAAAATGCATCTTCATCAGCATAGTCTTCTTTCGCCACTTGACATTTTCACAACTAAACTTGCTAACTATTACTTTCTCAATCTACAAAAACTGAACTTGGTATACAACTTAATAATAAAATAGTACAGCTTTTTTGTAGGAATAAGGAAGTAACGGTTAATCGATTTATTCACTTAGTTTAATATCGAACAAAGAAAAGCAATGCCTACTAAAGATTTATTGAAGACTTAAGCCATGACCAAGCGTTGGTCACTGAAGACAGAGTGTCAGTAGCCAAACTGGCCATTTTCAAAGACTGGCTAATCGGGATAGTGTCAGACACTGTGCTTATTGTTGATAGTGGGGACCCCAATGACTCCAGGATGAAAGACTGGGCGTTTGATGATACAATCTAGAATTATAAAGAAATAATGGATTTATTGAATGTGTTACACTCAAAAGGATTGAAAAGTATAACTTAATTTAAAAACTGACTTAAAAGTTAGCTGATTTTAGTGTCAGTGACAGCTAAAACAAAGTAAGCTTGTCTTAGTTCACTTACTTGTCTTAGTTCACTTATTAGATTCAATTATGTACTTTCATGTGTTTTAGAGTAGGTTACAAAAATATATAAGTAGTAAAAGTAAAGTACTACTTATATATTTTTGTAACCTACTCTAAAACACATGAAAGTACAAAAATAATATGAAAGCTTTTAATAATTTTACTTCCTTACCATAGACATAATAACCACAGAAAAAACAATTTGGAAGAGCAACATTTCATATAATAATAGCTCAATTTGGATCACTGATGAATTTGATAGTTTATATTGTGTTACATTAAGATCTTGGTATAAATAGCAAAACATGACGTTATATTCTAAAATATAGACCAGGTGTTCGGATGGACAAAGTTGTTATGCATGTCACTCACCACTCTTTAAAATTCATGATCGTTAATTTTAACAATAAATCCAAACCGTTACTAAAAAAATCTTATCGTGAATAAATTTTTTTATTAACTGAATAAAAAACTTTTTTTAAAGTTTTTATTATAATTATTTTATACAGAAACACAAAATAGCAGCAGTAGCAGATGTTTGAGAAAGAGTGCTTTGTTATTTCCTATCTCTGTGGGAGCTTCATCCGTACAATATAATTTTTTTTAAAGCATTCATTCGTTTTCTACTATAGCTCAAGACCGTCCCAAAAGAGACAACAATTTGAAGGTTTTAATCAAACTCTTTGGATCTATCTTAGTCACTCCAGCAATTTCATCTCCAGTTTTTCCTAAAGGTAATCTGTCTACCACATCACCAACTATTTGAACTGGAGTCATATCTGTTTCAGTAATGTCTGTAGCCAATTCCAAAGCACTGTGGAGGCGAGGTAGACTTTCAGTGGCAGCGGTGACTATTTTCAGGGGATCTTTAGTAGGTAAGGTATCTATCACTCCATCAACGATTGATTGAAGGACATCGGCTTTTGATGTAATGATCTGAAAATGTAATTGAAAATATTGTTCAGTATTTCGGATAATTTAATTTATGTCATCTTTGATCCTATTTTAGAAACGTTAAAGAAAAACAAAAAAAAAAACATTTCAAATGTTGTGAATTATAAACGAGACAGTACATTGTGATGTTTAATTGAAATGTGAACCGACCGTACATAGGCGTACATGTCTGTAATGATATTGCAAAATTTAAACCTGCTTTACCATAATTATGTAATCAGTTCAAATAACGTCGATTTATTTAAAAATTCTTACCATTATTTCAAAGATAAGCGTCAAAGCTATACAGAAACGCAACATGTTTTAAAAATATGTCAACAGGAATGTCTGACGATTGCAATTCTCATTATATACTGCCCCCTATCACAGTTGAAAGACAATTTTAACATAATTATTATGGGTATTTTCATTGTGATTGTTGTGATTGAACTCTTTGTTTTATTTAAATTAAATTATAATGTCTGTTTATCACAAATCATTAACAATTGTCTTATACATTATTTTTAAATTCGACACTTTAGTACCTTTTGGATTGTTATTATCTTTGAAGGTTCTAATTATTTACCTATTCATATACTGAAACCATATTTAATGAATGGTTCTTAATTTTTCTATAAGTAGGTATTTACTAAAAACAAAACACATAAGCAAGTTTATCGGCTGTCTAGGACCCTTAGTATAAGCTTAGTAGCTCATTTGGGACTAAATAACTCTGTGTGATTCTCTCCAGCATGTTTTAAAACATTATTTAATTTTATAAACCTGTGGGTCTTACCCACTATCCTCGGTTTTTTGTAGTCCGCTGATAAGTTTGATAAAGATACACTACACACACGAGGGGTTTAATATGATTCGAAAGAAGTAAAATATTTAAACTTATAATTCGTATTTTTAATGTTTAATGTATCGTGTACGCGTACCTTTACAATAACTGATTTATACAAAGCAGATAGTTTCAGCATACGTGCTTACAAATCATTTGTGTAAATGAAATTTCACAACCCATGATAGAACTATTTCGAAACCGGTTGTAATGTATATTTACAAACATTTTTGATAGGTATTAATTAATTGTAGTAATTATCATCATTTTTGTCCAATTACGATATCAGTAACATTTCTCATGGTCTTCATAAGTTCATGACTCAAGAAAAAGCACGTATGACGCAGAACTTCAATCTTTTACTGAACTTCGTTCAGTGTTTAAGACGCATACGTTTATGTAAAAGTCGTCCTCACAAAATAAGCACCCACTTAAAATTTGGTTGTTCTTTTAGCTAAGCTAATTCATCTTTAATATGACACATATCATCAGCTGCTTACATTCAGACTTAGACAGTACGAAGTTTCCTTTTTTTATAGGACTGTGTATGTTCTTAGATTTAACTATAGGAGTCTCCCATTACAAAATTTTGATAGCTTTTTTTTATTAAACTAATTTAAAATAATTACTAAATCTACTAAATCTTATAAACTTTGGAAATAGAAGCTTTAATAGTTATAAAAAAACAGGAATTTGTTCAAATAGTTGAGCTTTATCTGATGGATTAGAAAAAGAAGAAACAAAAGAAAAACAATAAATTATTTAATAACAAATAAATATTTACAAACAGGCTAATACAAATACAATAAATAAAATATAAATAGAAGTAATCAATTTTGACAAGTACATTGATTATTGAGATTCACAACGCTTTCCTGCACGCCAATCACTGGCAGGCCGTTGAATAGGGGCAAATTGCCAAGCCCGCCCAATCCGCCCAGCTGCAGACCGTTCATGGACACTACTGGCGCATTATTTGCCGCGTTGCCAGACGAACTGGCCAATCCATTCTCAACAAGAACCGATACACCTGGCTGGTTATGAGAATATTCGTTATTTACGGGCACATTTTGAAAACTCTGTTGGTTATTAACACCATTTGGCAACTGGTTCAAATGCAAACCATTTGGCGCGTTCGTAAATTGAATATTATTTGGTTGGCTCATTTGTAAATTTGCAATTTGAACGTTATTCGGAGGAAAATTATTTACCGGCATCACGTTATAGTTCTGCAGTCCTGGATTTATGTTGTTGGCTGGCAGATTATTTGGGAAGGGCATCATGGGCACTTGATTTGCGTTCGGTACTTGTACACAATTTGGTAAATTGATTGGCATTCCGTTACTGTTGATGCAGTTAGGTGGCAAATTATTTCCTATTGGTATGTTGGGAAGAATACGGATGTTAGTTGGCATTGGTAAATTATTTCCTACTGGAAAGTTTGGAAGATAATTTATACTATTTTGCACGGGTAAATTATTTCTCACTGGGAGATTACCTAATTGAATATTATTAAATGCTGGTAATCTATTGTTTGGAAAATTATTGATTTGTAGCCCATTAAGTGGTAAATTAAGTGGGACATTGTTGCCAAAAGGGACGTTATTGACAACTGGTAGATTAGCTAATGGAATATTATTGTAAACGGGTACGTTATTGACGGGTATAAATGGCAAATTTCCAATATGCAGATTGACGTTTGGCACATTCGTAAATGGTGGTCTGTTGTTGATTGGCCCATTATTTATTTGCAAACCATTTACGACTGGCAGCTGGTTGATTGGCAAATTGTTCAGTGGCTGGTTGTTGAATGGCAAATTTTTCGGGCAGTTACATCCAGGGTTGGGTATTTGAAGATTTATCAGCTGATTCTGGGGCACTGATGATTTCTGGCAGAAACAGCCATTCCCGACTGGCACCAATTGGCAGAAGATATTCTGTAAATTAGATTGAACTAGTAAAATACACTACTTTCACAACACAAAACTATTTCTAGAGAAAAACATATCGTGACTTTTTTTCACCATGCCAAAACTGTGATCGCTATTCACCTGCCACGCGTGGCAATAATGACATGACAATACCCTAGACGTTGTTCATATTATTATCACTTGTTTCTTTAAAATCTGATACAATGAAGGTATAGACAAACATTGTTTATATTAATTAGAAAAAGTCGATTGTCTATATTAACCCGTCCGAGGATTGAACCCGTGATTTAAGAGTTGGCGACACCTTCAATAACTCGCCTACAGAGATCGTTTTCGTAGCAAAATTTTAAGAGCTTCTGTTGGAAAAGGTTTTTTTTGCAATTGCTCGAATTTTACATTGAGTTATTAAAAAAACACAAGGGCCATTTTTCCATACAAATGTAGTCCCCTGTTTCCTACCTGGATAAAGCCAGTAGAGCAATAATTTTTATTTCAAAAATGTATGGCCTCTATTAGCATGTTTCTATGTTTTCAGTTTTTTCATAAATTAATTAATAAAAAAGATATGAGCCCTCAAAATCGAACAAAATCGCCAGCTTTTCCGCTGTGTTCAAACATACAGAAAACAAATTTGGCTAAATTTTAGAGAAAAAAGAAAACTTACGAACACGGCCAAAGCCTTTTTTTAATTTTTAATGAGAAAAGTGTTTTAATCGGTCTAGTTTTGGAAAAGTAATCGGGGGACTACGAAACGTTGATTTGGTGTGTTTTTAGTAGGTACGAGTATTTTCGGTCCAAGATGCAGTTGTCTCTATCACGCTCTGCGGCGGACGCGTTTTGCACTTGATTTTACAAACACCTATTTTTCAATTTTCTCGCCCGTAGTGTTTCCTCTTAAGTACTAAAATAATTACAAGCTCTGTGTACAAACAACGGCAGGTCAACTTACCCAAAAAGTTAAAGGTCATTGAATTGATTTTCTACTTTAACTCCAATTGAGAAAATTTGACGGTTTGTGGTAGGTTGACGTGATGTTGTCTGTAAATTACGTTGCTAAAGTAAACACCTTGTAAACACATAAAAAAACATAAAGTCAGTTTGACATTACCTGAAAAAACAGCGGTAACAAAAACAAAAATGGCGTAATAGTAGCCATTGTTTATATATTTTAAATTATACACTAAATTAAGTTTCCATTAGGTTAATTGTAAACACTGTAGATATATTTCTATAACTGTAACTATTTTATAGAAATATTATCTTATAAACTCGTTCTATCTCGATCGGTTCAGAGTGATAGGATTGTTATCATTAAAACGTGTTGCTAATTAAATCTTCGGAGATTACAAATTAGAGATAAAACGATGATTTCTTTTCGCTTCCATGTTAAACTTTAAGCAATATTTCATCATAGGGACAATCCTTCGTTTTACTTACTTAGTCATGTAAGTAAGGCTGAATTTGCCTTAAGGGGACTACTAGAGCTAAGCACCAGCTGCCCCCAATTGATTAATTTTAAAACTTCTAAACAAAATCAATTCTCAGAAAACTCAATTAAAACTCAATCAAAAATTAGCTCTAGTATTTATTGAACCACTGTTAACTGCTTTTCATTCTGGCATTCTTTTGTATTGTACATTATTGCTAAAAGCGACCGCTTTTGGCGTTAGCGACAAGTTCGACTTTAAAAACAACTAAATGAAAAGTTTACTGTGATTCAATAAATACCAGAGGTAATTTGTTAAAATGATACTGTTCTAGTTTTTTGAGAATTGATTTTGTTTCGAAGTAAAAAAAAATAAATTAATTGGGGGCAGCACTTAGCTCTAGTAGTCCCCTTTAGGTAAATACAAAACATGACAATAGCTACATTTATTCGTAGACGTTTTGAAGTGTCAGTTTTGTTTACAAGACATTATTTGGTATCAGCAATGAAAACGCACAAATTAATATCATTGATAGTTTTATTATTTTCGTTCTATACAATATCTACAGCTCGAAGTGGTTTTCATAAATATGTGACAAGAAAACTTTGCCCATAAGTGTTTGAAAAAGAGTTGACTGACTCGCCACACTTTTGTGACTAGAAATGATTTTAGCCTGATGGTGTCGGCTTGAAACAGAATATGCTCCTTTACCTTTTTGCTCTATGGGTGAAGACCCTTGACGAAGAGATATGGAGTACCTACCTACCTACTGTCAGTTCCGTAATGAAATTAATTGGTAATTAAGTACTCAAGATAGATAAGTTAGTTATAGAAACTTACTGTTGCAAGTATTTATACAATAAGTTTCCCAAAAAATACTCTTAAAGGTTTTTTGTATGTAAGCTATTAATGTTAGCTTAGCATCATTTAATTTTATATTTAACAAAGTCTGAACAATCTTAAATTATACCTAATATAAAACTGCTTTTCTTCACTCAAGTACACGCAATTCTATTCTTAACTTTACCAGGATTTGTATTGACGTCAAACGCAACCTCGAACACGAAGCTCCACAAGGTCCCGCCAAGGTTGTCCTTCGACCCTTCCAAGATAACCTTGGGAGGGCGCTTTCGCCCTTGTTGCGAGGCGAGGTTGACCTTCAACTTCCTGAGGCCATAGGAAGCCAGAGGTCCTACTCCGCCATATTATGTCCGTATATTTGACATTTGTCTCTCTTACTCATACCAACGTCTTAGAGTATGTGAAAGAGGCAGATAGATCCGAATATGCGACTTTCGACTTGCGTAGTTAGGGCCTTAGTTTTATAACAATTCAATGTAGGTATACTTGAAATGGCTTGGGTAATTATATTAAAGGTGTGTCTAACTTATATTATAAAAAGACAATATTATTTTCATTGTGTTTAGGTTGACAACATGCCTTTGGCAACCGTCGTCGTTAAGAACAATACTATTGTTTGTAGTTTTTACAAGACAGACACTCATTATATCTTCTTATTTAGGGTGTTAGGTAAATGGTGAAACAAGCCGAAACCAGCGTAAATTAACATAATGCATATATATATATACTATAGTGAAGTCAGAAAGATAAAATATCATCATTTTCATGACTTCATTTGCGGATGAGATGTATTTCATGCTATACCCTGACAAATACACAAAAAAAAACATAGAAATAGTTCCAATCGTTCGAAGGAGTTCAGTATACTATGATACAAGTTTTTAAGCTGCATTATTTATTTTACTCATTGCTCTGCACAAGGACATCAAAAAATACGTATAGTTCTGTGCATCATACTCACCGCGATTACCTACCAGGAGGATGTTGGTGCTGCTCTGCACTCGTTTCCAGAGAGAAGCGATTTCTTGTGTTTATTGTTATGCCAATCTCTGGCACCTTACTAACTTAAGACAATAATTAACAGAATGGAGTTTTGTATTACAGTTTTATTCAATAAATAATCATAATTTACATTACATTTACTTAATATTAAACAAACGGTGGCGGAATCTTCATATTTCTATTGTAACGGGAGTTTGATCTGGATGGCGGCGTTCTAAGTGGTATAGGTGGCGGCACTGTCAACTGTGGTGGTGTTGCCAATAAGTTCGGCGGGGCCATAAATCCGCTTGCGTTTGGCGGTGCCATAAATCCACTTGCGTTTGGCGGAGTCATAAATCCATTTGCATTTGGTTTTTGTGCAACTGGCGGAACTGTAAACGTATTAGGCGTTGTCGCATACGTTCCTTTAACAACTATTGGGCTTGGCGGGTTCGCATAACTGTGTACACTTGGCGGGGGTGGACTGGCGTATGCCATGGGAGGGTTTGGCGTCGGGCTAGAAGCGTAGGTGTTTGTGACGGTAGACGCTGAAGATATCATGTCTGGTGAGTTTTTGTAGTACGTCTTGACGCTTTTCGAGTATTCATAGTATTCCGCGGTTGTTAACTGTAAATTGAATTTGTTTATGTATATATTTATGTCATTGGATGATTTCATTTATTTTTGCAATGGTGGCACATGGATACGTCAATACAACAGTAATAAATTTTTTTTTTTATTACAACACTTGCAACATCGCATTATATGGACCCAAAGTAAATTAAGTACTATTTAAAGCTATTGTTTTGTTCAAAAAAAAAAGATGCCACTTGGGTGCCACAAATACGCAGATACTGAGACGATGATTGCATTTGTACCTCCTATGAGGGAAGTATCTTTGGACTCCTAAAAACTGATGATGATGGATATTATTATGTGCCCAGCAGTGAACAACATTATAGGCTGATATTTTATTAAAAACATAATACAGGTGACTTTATAATCACCTTCAAAAATGTTTATAGGCGTTCAGTATCGTATTTAGTGAAAAGTAAAAAGTGTAGCTCAGATTTTCACCCCAAAATATTTGTCGCAATATAGTTTTCAATCTTTACGGTCATAAGCCTGTTAAGGTATGAAGAGAATCAACAACATATCAATAGAATCGTAATTAATGAATGAGATGCGCATCGCGTAAAAAAAATGTGTTGAACGAGGCATTTCCTAAGTGCTTTATCTTGACATTTTTGTACAGGGCTATACCAAAAGAAAAAATACGCCATTTGTTTTATTTCTCGTAGATTGTTGTGTTAAAATTTGGAAAGTGATTAAAATTTAATTCTGTATACACAGCAGTGAATTTCTAGAGACCGACCATGATGATGGAAGGTTTATTACGCCCAGCAGTGGACTTAAAAAGGCTGATTAGGATTGGCTGTAGAATAATAATAAATGGAAATATTAAAACTTACCGAAACAAATAATAACGTATTTATTAAAATACAGAAAAAAGGATACCTCATGGTTATTGCTAAGTTAAACTACAGTATAAAATTAACTAAATAAAATTGAGTTTGTATGACATATTTGAAGATTTCTTATCAATTGTTACATAAAATTCTAGTCGATATTATGTCACTTTCATAACACAATTAAACTTTATCTTGTCCTATTTCAAATTAGCTTGTTTCTATTTGTAAATATTGAACGGTTTCAAAGTTAGAAATAGCGTGTTGTAATAATTGTTATACTTACAATTTCATGACAAAAACAATTTGTAGTAGGTACATACCTACGAATCACGCAATGCTTATAATACACTATTGCCCATGACATAATAGGCGTGGCAAAATGGACATGTCGCAGGGAAATGAGGATATCAGGGATTTCATGAAATCCCTAGGGTTATGACGAAATCCCGGTAAATGTCGAATATTCTTGTTTATTACGTCTTTTTACTAAAATTATCTAGTGATATGACAAAACACTAATATAAAGTCAGAGATATGTCATTTCACTAAACTAAATGTACGAGCGATCGTATTTTTAGTTGAAATTCTATTTTACTAAACCACTCGAAAAATCCACTAGCCACTAAACGGAGTGTTAAAACCACCAGTTTTAGTAAAATATCCACTAAGTTGGCAATTTGTTTCGCTCCCACTAGTGCCCCTGTGAGCGAGCAAAAGAAATGCATGGCTCGATTTTTATTCGGCAGTATCCGCTTTTCTGATATTTTACTAGATTTAGTTTTGTGGAACGACATATCACTGACGACAATTTGGTATTTTGTCATATCACTAGATACTTTTAGTAAGAAGACGTAATAAATAAGAATATTCGACATCTTCCGGGATTTCGTCATATCCCTAGGGATTTCATGAAATCCCTGATATCCTCATTTTCCTGCGAAAGACATAAGGGAACCATATAATTTAAGGGGACTACTAGTGCTATGTGCTGCCCCCAATTGATTTTATTTTATTACTTCTTAACAAAATCAAATCTAAAAAAAACTAGAACAGTAAACATTTTAGCAAATTATCTCTAGTATTTATTGAATCACTGTTAACTGCTTTTCATTTTGGCATTCATTTGTGATGTACATTATTGTTAAAAGCGGCCGCCTTTGGCGTTAGCAACCAATTCGACTTTATAAACGTCTGAAAGAAAACTCCTAACATTTGATGAAACAAAGCTTAAAGAATATGCTTGACAAATTCGCGTTGTGACGCAGTGTCTCGGTATATAAATGAAACTTTAATAGCTTAATCGAAACCGATTCTGGTTCCCAAATAACAGTTTTGTTCAATAAAAAGGGAATTGCTAAGTAGGCGGCCTTAAATAGAATAAATACCACCCCCTTTCTTCTTCTATGGGTGACGTAAGCAGTTACTTAAAGAAGAAAGAAGACTCCTTTTACCCGATTAAGGAAGAACAGAAAGGGTTGTGGATTTCGTAAGTCTATCTATATTATGTATGTAGGAATTTATGCAGGTCCCACGTAAGCGGCTAAACTACTTACGGCCATTTCCAATAACCTATCTATCTCCAGTTTTGGCATATCGGAGATAGAAAACAACTTCTGTCTTTGTTTCTCTGGACGGCAAAAACAGAGATAGAAACTGTTT
The DNA here is from genome assembly GCA_949315895.1 of Anania crocealis. Lineage (NCBI taxonomy): Eukaryota > Metazoa > Arthropoda > Insecta > Lepidoptera > Crambidae > Anania > Anania crocealis. The sequence continues at coordinate 20,472,962 of OX438861.1, forward strand.
CCTATCTCCGATATGCTAAAACTGAAGATAGATAGGTTATTGGAACCGGCCGTTAATGGTACAGCGCCGCGTAATTTTCATGTCTTAATACTGGTACGAGTATTATTATTGCAATTCAATGGGGACTACCGTTTCTTTGCTCACCAGTTGGCGCCACTGTAGACTGAGGTCTGGAGGTATAGCTGTAAAAGGCAACTTTATAAGATCGGCGCCGAAACAAAGTTTTAAATCTTGAATCTAATTAAAGTTTATTATTTTTAAATAAGTAACTATCTTCACATCAACAAACTAACTTCTGAAATAGTTGCTCTTTGAGATTAATCGCCAAATAATCCATTTTTGCGATAATTTTACGAAGGAGATCACTTTCCAGCGGGTAAATAAAATAAATTATAATTTACGTAACGATGCCCGCTAAATCCAGTGAAAAATTAATGTTATTGGACCTCAGCGACACAAGCGCCTCTAGTGGCAAATTCACTAGCGACCATTGCTTAGGTAAATATCATGTAAATTTTTTTTTTATTGAAAAGATAGTGATGTTGGTGACATATAATTGAAAGGCCAATACATATTTAAATTTTTATATTATCTTATTTATTAATGTTTAACATTATAACAAAGTTCAGTAACACAGTCGTAACAATTACTTTGTCTAAACGTTTATAACTAAACCATGGGAGGGGAAATTGGTATCTTCCTCAAATGGTTGCATCTACAGCACCCTGTACAAGCTGGTGGCAGCATTGGCATAAATGGGTATGCCAAAGATGATATAGGTGACGCTGCTGGCAAGAACGGGCTTACTGGCCACGCGTATGGCATTGAGGGGCATATTTGGGGAGGCAAAACCTCAACAATTGGCGGAGTGACAACTACCTCTGGAGTGGGCGGGAAAGGGAAAGGAATTGGAACAGGGTGGGTAATAATTGGGTGAGGTGGAAGAGGTATGATTTCGGGGAGTAGAATCGGCTCTGGGTGATGGACAACGACTGGCGGTGGCGGGTAGCTAAATATTGGGCGCGGGTGATGTGGCGGTGGTAATATTTCCGGCAGGAGAATTGGTTCAGGAGGATGGACTACGACTGGTGGTGGCGGGTGGCCAATAATTGGGTACGGATGATGAGGTAGCGGCAGCAGGACTGGCTCTGGAGGGTGGACAACTATTGGTGGTGGCGGGTGGCCAATATTTGGGTGGCGAGGCGGCAGAGGAGAGTAGCTTTGGGGGAAAGGTTTTGGGAAGGCTGGGAATCTGATTGGTGTGTTTATCGGCGGCGGTGCTATTTCTTCAACTATCGTGGACGTGGATACTGCTGTCATAGAAATTGCCGGTTGTGGTATTGGCAACGGTGGGATTGTCAGCAGCTGGCATTGAACCTGTGAAAATTAAAAATAAATTATCAAAGTTTCTTTAACAGTCGGGTTAATAAAGATATACTTTTATAAATACGCCCCAGACGAGAAGAGCTGGGAAACATTCCTGGCAAGACAATGTTGTATTCCATGTACAGTCAGCTGCAAAAGTATTTAAACACTTTTTCGTTTTACCAACCTTATGTTCGTGTCAACATTAGTCAAAATTGTATAGGTAGGTACATACTTTTGCATTTGACTGCACAAACACCAGCACAATGCTGGAGCGTCAGCAGTTCAAAACTTTTTACAAATATTTTACCAATTTAACGAAATTTGCGTCGGCGCTTGATTGTCAGCAATTTCTTGTTAAGCTCAATTTAAAATGGTAGTTTCACGTTTAACTTTTCGTAAGCACTTGCAGGAAGCCGAACTACTCCAAGGTACCCTCGAGAAGTGGCAACACGTGCTGGAAAACAACGGCCTCCGAATCAGCAGAACTAAAACTGAGTACTTGGAGTGCGCATTTAGCGGTGACACCAACAACTCCAATGGGATTCTTATCGATGGGAATCCACTGCCAAAGGTATCCCAATTCAAGTATCTTGGTGCGATGCTGACAACCGATGGGAGCATTGAGGCCGATGTTACCCACAGAATTGGCGTAGGATGGCAGAGGTGGAGGGCTTTAACGGGAGTTTTATGTGACTCAAGAATGCCGATTAAAACCAAAGGCAACATCTATAAGACCGCAGTCAGACCAGCCATGACGTACGGCGCCGAGTGCTGGGCTTTGAAGAAAGCCCACGAACACAAAATGCACGTAGCCGAGATGAAGATGCTAAGATGCAGGTGTAACTCGACTCGATAAAGTGCAAAATGAGCATATCAGAGGAAGTTTTAAAGTAGCGCCTATAGCAGAAAAACTCACTGAAAGCCGCCTACGATGGTTCGGACATGTCATGAGACGCCCTGAAGACCATGTCGTGAAACAGGCCCTAGCACTGACAAATTACAGGAAAAGTAGAGGTCGCCCACTAGCCACCTGGTGGTCCACAGTAGCCAAGGACTTAAAGTTTGCCCAAGCGTGAATTTCGACAACCCAGGACAGACTGTCCTGGCGCCGCAGAACGAGGAGAGCCGACCCCAAATAATGGGAAATGGCTAGGACAAAGAGAGAAAGAGAGAAGCACTTGCAGGAAACCATTGTCGATGAATAGTGGTCTAGAACTTTACTCTATATTTTGCTTTTATAACTTTTTTTTGTTGATTGTCGTTCAGTAATTAATGAAGTGGGTAGGTAGTTATTGTTATTACTCGTAGTTTTAGTTAAATAAAATCGATGTTACCAAACATATCGCATGTGGTGTTTACCTTAAATTAATTGTGCATTTAGATATTTAGTTGTGACTGTATATTTTGTAAGAATTATTGTAACAATTGCTGGTAAACCAAATAAAGAAAATAAAATAAAATGTTTGGTAGTGCATTTTTTTTAAAATTCAATTGAGGCAACTTTGAGTTACATCCAATAAAATAAACATCGAAATCGTTGTTCCTTAGCACAAAGTTATAAGTGGTAAAAAAACGCGTGCAATTGAATATCTCCTCGTTTTATCGTAGGTTAAAAATTCGCTTGCATACTTCAGATTAACAGACATTCTACAACGTTAGGTAAATAAAATATGCTAATGTTTGCAAAAAAAGGTGCCCCAGTTATGTATGACTTATAATATTTATTGCTGCAAATGTTATTTTTGCAAGTCTGCATTTATTGTCATTAAATACACGGTGCAATTTTAACCACCTGTATGAAATTGCCGATTATTTTCCCACTTTTTATTTTGTTTATAGCTCTTAAGTATAGTCATATTATTGCGTAATTCTTTTTGTATTGTATCAAAAACTAGAATACTAGTAAAAAAAATGCAATACTAGTGCCTATTACTTCAAAGGAAGTCGTTGAAAAGACCCCTTACAATCATATGTGTCAGCTGACCTTCTTGCTTCAATTACGTATATTTGTATTATATACTTTGATTTTCAGAAATTTAAATACTATAATCGAAAACGGTTCAGGGCGTTTTTAAAAAAACAAAAAAATTGTTAGTATGGAAAAATGACTTTTTTCGATTTCGTCCTTACAAAACGGCAATTTCATAATTTAACCCCTATTATAAAAATAAATAACACTGTCATGATGTTATACGTAATGATCTTATAACGTGGGCATCGTTTTACAGGTGGTTAAAATTGCACGGTGTATTACGTGACATTGAAAAGTGGTATTAGTTTCACCCCGTTGGCCTACTGGTTTAAATACCAGGTCAATTTGTGATCACCAACACGCATTTAGCAAGCGTGGTGATTATGCCTGTACCCATCATTGCTTCGGTAGCTTGATTTCAACGATGGAGGCCTTTGCCCAGCAGTGGGATGATTATAGGCCGTCACTTTACTAGTTTGCTGAACTCACGTTCTCGGGTTTTTTTAAATTTTAAACTGATAGTAGAATCTTAGAGCTTTTTATCATCATCATCACCGCCAGCATATATCAGTCCACTGCTGAAAACAGGCCTCTCCATAGTCTCTACCCAATGATATCATTAATGTACTATTATTGTCTCTACCACAGAACATGGCAAAAGTTTCATCTTTTCTAACCAATAATGACGGCTAACAGATCCCTCTGCGGTGGTAGGCTTCGTAAGGGGCCGCCTGGATGCTACCACCCTCCTGCCGGAGTCCAGCGCCAAACAGTGCCTCTGTGTTCCGCTGGTGTGTGGGAGAACCTGTACCTCTAAAGGTCGCTCCATCTTAGGCTTCTTCTTAACCGTAAAGTTAAGTATGTAGTCAAGAGCAAGCACATTATATTATAAAAAAGGCGATGTAGGCGGGGCAGGTGCGCCACAGAGGTTATGAGCAAATGCTTGTAAGTGAGCGCTGTGATGGGCGACCAATAGGGTCGCGTGACGTCAAAAGAATTCGCTTGATTGGCGTTCTTAAACCCGTTTGTGTGTAGTTGGGGCGCAAGTGGCGAAATCGGTTCTCATACAAATGGCACATGTGACAGCTTTTATAACCTTTCCCATGTTCTGTGGTCTCTACTCTCCATGATGAGCCAATCTGCTATTCTTCTCTCGCTTGCCAAGTGTGGTGCTTACGGCAAAGATCTTTTTACTGAAATTTTACTTCGACACCCCAAAACTATTAGGATGTGTGACGGCCTCCGTTGCGGAGTGGCGTACACACCGATTTTCAAAATGTCGCCTGCGCCGAGGTCCGGGTCGATTCCCGGACGGGTCAATGTAGGAAAAAAGTGTTTTTCTACATTTTCTCGGGGATGGGTATTTCTGATGCCTTCGTTGTTTGTGATTTCCACAAAATGAGTGTTTTTTATTATTTATTTATTTATTTATGTTTAGGTATTGATTTAACGGCCTTTCATTACTTGATTTGTATACATTTTCGATATCCTGATGACTGCTCGGTAGAGCTTGTTCGTCTAAACAATAGCTCAGTTGGTAAACTTATTGTATTGACAAATTGAGTTACTTTTTTTGGATTATATCTGAATTTCTGCGAATTTGCCATTAAGCGTTTTTTCCCTAAGATGTGTTTTTGTTACAATACAAGTAAAGGTAAATCGATGTCTAAATAGACAGTAACATAACAGCCTTTAATCATCCCACTGCAGAGCAAAGGCATCCATCATTGAATTTAAGTTACCACAGTAATGGAGGATACAGGCATAATCACCACGCTTGCCAAATGCGGGTTGGTGATTTCAAACTCGAGCAATATTCATAAATTCAAAACTTTTGTTGCCCGACACGGGAATCGATCCTAGGACCCCGAGATCTTTTTCACGGTATTTAAACCACTAAGCTAATGAAGCGTCACAATATATTGCTTCATAATAAAAGGCGATAAGTTGATTTTAACATCATCTTTGGGATTTCTAATAATTATGCCTCTGGCTTCAATAATAATTACAAGACAGATAACTTAAGTAAGTACTCAAAAATAGCGCAAGGTATGAATGCCAAATGGCTTTTGCCAAAGGAAGAGTAATAGGTACGTGTTAAGGTCTCTTCCCACTACACCGTATCATACCATGACCGTGCTAGGAACGTGTCAGGCAAATAAATATTGCATTGAAAAGTATGACACTGTTCCCACTAGACCGTTCCGTCATCGACCAACACCGACGGAGCGTCAACAAATGTCGGTGGGAATATTTTATACTGCATACTGGCATAATACGGGATGTATACGGGCACAGAACGCCGTCGATCCGTTCAGTGGGCATGGTAAAGCGTATCGTGTTGCTTTTCGTGCCTGATACGCTCTTAGCACGGTCGTGGTATGATACGGTGTAGTAGGCAGAGGCCTTTAAGACGCTGACTGCAGCCGATGACCTTGAGCAATAAATACGCCCACAAATTTATTCGCCTTTGAATTTCTTTGCAACGCGCGGCAGCTATCACTGTCGATTCCCGTAGGAGTGACAGAGAAAAAGCGCATGGAATATAAGTGCTAAACAACAAAATTCGTTGTGCAATTGAAAATTGCCATTTTATTAAAAATCTAAATCAGCCATTTGCTTAAGCTACATGTAATATACAATACAGCAAAATTTTACTATCATTGTTATACGGACTGCTGAGAAAAATGGTAATTTATGTATTTTCAGAGGCTACTTTGAGATTATTTTCTATAGAGAAAAATTTTTAGAATCGTGTTTTGGAAACAACCACCTAGTCAAAAATATAATCAATTACAACTACATAGAATTTGGCAACAACACGAGCCATAGGCTTAAAGCAAAACAATCTTCATTGAGCTGAATTTGGCTCATGTCTGCGTCTTAAAATTAAATCAGAAATACTTACAGTAGCTATTGCAGCTGCAACAATGACTGTTAGTGGCAACATCTTGATGCAATAAACTAAATGAACTAATGATATATTAGCCCTAACTCCTTTTATGTACAAATATTTAGATTTTTTTCGTGTTTAGGAAATATTTTCACAATTATTACAAAATGTAGGTCGGTATGTCAATGTGTATTATCTCTTGTTGTCATGGGCGCTTTCTTTGACATCACATTGGCTTTTTAACCGATAAAAAAAAGAGAGACTCTTAAATTGACACATTCTATGTAAGACGCGTACCTATGGGTACCTTTTTAATGTTTTAATATGATTATTTTAGTAAAATTTTTCTGACTCTAGTGGGATTTGAACTTTAAGGTTCATTTGCTTTTCGAAGGGGTAGGTTTGCTAGCCGTAGGTCTGTAACCTATAGCCCACATTATGTCTTTATAATTTAAAAAGTCTATTTTTTTTTAAGCTTTCAAACAGTTCTTTCACTTTTTTATTCGCCAGGTCTATTTTTACCTCCTACAGTTTTGTCAATTGTAGTTTTAGGTTTTTAAACTTCTTCTTTCTTTCTTCTTCTTTCTAAATACGATTTTACCTATAAATTATAAAATTGCATTGAAAATCCCGGTTCAGTGATAAGTTTTAAGCGCAATTTTATTTTGTTAGGTTCATTCCCCAGTTTGCATAGATTCAGAATTTAGGACAAATTTAGGGTCTGATTCAAGTTCATAATCATCATCTACCTAAAATAGTTGGAATTTAAATCGTGTCCCACAGGACAATTATTTAACTTTTAAATTAAGTCATCAGGCAATCCATATAGAGTGTGTTTTAAGCTTCAATATAGTTCCTTAAAAAAATCGTACATTTCGGTCATACCACGGTTGTCCTAGGTCAGATACTTTAAAAATCTAGATTTAAGATTGCAAGGAAGAAGAAAAAACCATCCATACAGCCAACAGACTATAATCCCAATAAATATTTAAACAAAACATATGTCATAACACTACAAAGATGGCGGCGGAATGGGTATCTTTCTCAAGAAGTGACTTCTCACTTGTGTCGGGTCCACTGGCGGGAGCAGGCTCGACGTTGGCGGTGCTATAGCGGATACTGGCGACGCCGCTGGCAGGAATGGATTCACCATTGGCACTGGCGCTGATGGGTACACCTCAGGCACAACTGGACTGGCAACCGCGCAAGGCTGCGGTATCGGCATGGCCGTATAAACTTTCTCCTGGATCACCGTTGGGTTGACTACTGGCGGGTAGATTTCTTGAGGGTACACTGGCGCTGGTTGACTCACTATCTTGGGGAGAGGACGACGCCTCTCCTGAACTAGGGGTTTAGACATAATTTGCGGTAGATATCTAGGGCCGACTAGTTCTTCTAGGATTCCGTAGCCGGCGTTGGATGGGTTGACTTTAGCCCCTACGGCTGCTAAGCGAAGGATCTGTAGTGCTCTTTCGGCGTTGGCTGGGGAGAGTATGTCTTCAAGCAGTTTTGAGTTCTGTCGCGGGCAGGCCGCCATTGTTGTGTGGAATAGTGTTGCCATCAGAGAAAATATAACGTAGTGTGACCGGCCCATATTTTCTGGAAAAAGGATTAGAGGATATGTGATATTATTCCGACGGAGTTAAATAATTTCGACGGCACTATAATTAATTGATGAGCTTTTAATTTTTTTTTAATGTCAAGTGATTTATATGGGAAATTTAAAACATAATTATAACCATAACTAAGAGTCTTAAATTTGTTTATTCCACTGTGTCTGCTTAAGTTACAGAATAAACAAATTTAGTGTCGTTGCACATTTTATGAACAAGAAAAATCGTAAGTAAGTCTTGTATATACGAGTATTATAACAAACATAATAATAGATTTCGGTTGTTACTTAAAAAACTAATATTTTTGTGCGAATACTACCTTGAAACTTCCGAAAACATCAAAAAACCTTCTTACCTTTTAATCTATACTTAATGACATTATTTGATGCTTCGATCCTCCTTTTATAATAGGCATAACGAAATTATTTTTGTAATAAATTAGCCAACGATTTTAAATACCTATTTCTATCAACATAGATTTTTATCGCACCTTTTTATGTAAAATACAAATTATGTCAAACCTTTCCAATATTGTTACACGACATAATTAGATTATATTTCAAGGAAATGCTTCGTTATCAGTAGGTTTGGTTATCTAGTGTACCTATGTTTGGTTATACGCTCAAGTACATTTAATTAGTAAATCTATAATTATATGTATTGGTTCATTTTAGCCTTTTTGTAGCCTACATGTTATTCCAGCCTTTTATCTGACACCGTGCCATTTTATTCAGACCCGTTGAGTCGTTTTAGCGTGAAAAAGTAATATGATCGTAATGTGAGTTAAAAGCCGACGCTGCTACCCTGGATTCCCTAGCTAGCCTTTTTATTGTTTGCTTGTGACGTGACTTTTAATTTAATTAATTTAACCAATCACGTCACGAGATGATAAAAGAAAAACGAATTGACAAAAAGTCAAAATTAAAATATTTTGCGACTAAAAAATACAATAGAATTAAAATTTCGACTACCTACCATAGGTGAGTCTAGAACCGACAATCTTCCGCTTATCAGGAGACTGCTTTATTCTTATTTTGCCTAACTATGGACCACTGTTTGTCTCAAATAAACGCTGTGAATTTGAATTGAATTTATACATTGAGCTTCTAAGACACTGTGTGTGTTGACGAATTATGTGTTAGTCTTTGCTTAGTCATTCAAAATGTATATGAAATGATTTATTTGCCACTTACATCTGCAACTAATGAAAATAGTTTAGAAATATTTTGCTTGTTGCAACGCCCCGTTGGGTTAGTGGTTTAAATACCGGGCCAAGATCTCGGGGTCCCGGGTTCGATCCCCGGGTCGGGCAACAAAAAAATTTCGAATTTTCGAACATTGCTCTGGTTTATGATCACCAAACCAACACGCATTTGGCAAGCGTGGTGATTATGCCAGTACCCATCATTGCTGTGGTAACTTGAATTCAATGATGGAGGCCTTTTCCCTGCAGTGGGATGATAGGCTGTTACTTTTTACTTTTACTTTTGCTTATTAGCTTTTGCTCTGTCGGGGAAGTTCTAAAGAAAGGTCAGGTCAAGAGTACCCTAAACCGGCGAGCGTGTATGAAAAGATTAATGAATGTGGATGAAGCGAAAGTAGTCTGTAAGGATCGTAGCAAGTGGAAAGATGTGGTCTCTGCCTACCCCTCCGGGAAAAAGGCGTGAGTGTATGTATGTATGTATTGTTCGCAAAATATTCTTTGTTCACCACAGTCAACTGGTCTTGATGCACGTGGCGTTATAACCTCCACCATTCCAATTTTTACCTATAGTTTTCTTTTCATGTCTAATTAGTAAAAGTAAAGTAACAGCCGATCCCTCTGCAAGGCAAAGGCTTTTATCATAGAATTCAAGTTACCACATCAATGATGGGTAAGTACAGGCAAAATCGCCACACAAGCCAAATGCGGGTTGGTAATCAGATCATATTTATATTATAGATTATTATGACGCGCTCGCGGAAATCTGTTCATAAGTGGGATACAAAATGGCCTTTGTCCTTTCTCATGACATGTCTAATATTATTATACTTTTTGACGACCTCCGTGGCGGAGTGGCGTACACACCGGTTTTCAAGGTTTCGCCTGCTCCGCCTGTCCGGGGTTAGATTCCCGGACGGGTCAATGTAGAAAAATGTGTTTTTCTACATTTTCACGGGTCTGGGTGTTTGTGGTACCTTTGTTGTTTTTAAAATCCGTATGCTTTAAATAGTTATTCAAATTGGGATGAGAAAAATGTATGTGATGTTGTCCACATTTATTATTATTATTATTTACTTATCTTTTAACAGACAGACAAAGTTACTTTCGCAACTAAAGTATTAGAAAGGAAGTAGGTAGGTAGGTATAAAGGAAGTCCATACGAAGTGGCGCTAGACGAACTGCGCAGATCAAAATATAACCGCATACATGAGAACAAAGTCAAACGTGGCAAGCTTTAGCGGCCCTGCCTTCTTGGGTCACCCTCACACGTAGAGATCACTCACCAAGTCACCATGATCTAGTGTTGTAAAAGAACTAAGTCTTTTAGTCCTTATTTTGCGGCTATGAGTTCTTTTTGCAGAACTTAAGACTAATTAGTCTTCCGAGTCCTGAGTCTTGAGTTCTTTTGAGTCTTTTTAGTTCTTTCAGTCCTAAAATTTTTTGAGTCGTAAGATTTATTCTAAGCCCTTTCGGTTTTTTTCAGTCCTTTCAGCTCTTTGAGTCCTTTGAGTTCTTTCAAGTCCTATGAGTCATACAGCAGGACTGCAGTTCAATCAAAAGGACTTGAGTCATGAAGCCTATGAGTTCTTTGAGTCGTAAACTTTAAAGTAGAGTACTGAGGAGCCCAATCAAAAAGACTCGCATATTAAAAAATGGACCTACCGCACCATACAGTATCCCCGAAGGGGTGGGCAGACTTGAAGAAGCACTAAGCTCCTTCAACCACTTTTAACCATTGATCTTATACATTAATTTAAGACTCAGTCGCGAGTTCTTTTTAGAAAAGCTAAGTTTTTAGTTAAAGAACTTAGTCTTGAGTTCTTTTTATAAAGAGTCAGCTCTTTCAAAAGACTCTGTCTCGAGTTCTCTTTGGCAAGACTGGAGTCTTTTTTAAAAACACTAAAAACTCAGAGAGACTTTAGCTTTTACTTATTCTTTTTTGACTTCGAGTCTTAAAAAAGGACTCTAGTCTCAATATTAGGACTAAAAGACTCAGTTCTATTACAACACTACCATGATCAACCAACGCCAACGAACAGTTATGAAGACTGCAGAAATAACTGATTATTGGCTGCAAGAACTTTACTGAACCTTGGAATTGGCATACAAAATTGTCCTCGGTGAAAGTCCCTTTTATGAGTCTTATGTTCTTAATAATTATAGGATCACTGCATGATCATCTTCATAAATAAATAATAAGACCAAGAAGGTCAGGTTACCTAACCTCAGGTAAGAGTTTTGAAATCGTGTCACAACAGGTCTAAAAAAGTACGGAGGTTCATTCTTAAAGTTATTTAGGTACTGGACGACTCGATCGATTTAGCTGTGCGTAAGTCCGCCTACCCACTGGCCCTGGTTTCAATTCCCAGTAATCCAGATCAATTAAGGAAACTGTCTTTCCTAAATTGACACTTGTCAGCAAAGTTATAGCCATCTTTGGTAGGCATAAATAGGCCCGTAATTCAGCTAACCAAATCGTATCACAAACGTAATCGAACAGAAGTTTTTGACAGTTCTAATATGGGCTAAATGTCAAAAACGCCGAATTCAATCACGATCGAACTGCAATTGAAATAGCTGAATAAGGCCCCAAGCCGTTGGTTCCAGCTTCTGTTGCAAGTTCTTTCCCTTTATGGACAATCTGGTGTTCTCTGAAGAGAAAAAGATCTTTTTATTCCTTTGAAAGGAGGTACTTATTTATCAGCATTATCATCAGCCTATCGCAGTCCACTGCTGGGCTTAGGCCTCTCCAGTTGCACGCCACTTAGGTCGACCCTCTGCTTCTCGCATCCAGCTCTTGCCGGCCATCTTGCGCAAATCATCACTCCGCCTGGCCTGAGGGCGTCCTACACTACGTTTGCCGAGACGCCAATACTTATTGCTCTCATTTAATTAGAAGTAAATAAGTTTTCTTTATTATTTGCATCCTGCACCTGTTCTATGTACCTATGCTTTCAATTGCAATTTTACAACATATAACAAATGATACGCTATCGATTAGAACGCTTATTAAGCATTTCTCAATAAATAAATTTCTATATTTTTTGTAACAAATTATCTATAGTATATAAACAGCGATGGTTTTGTAACTAGGTTTCCATTGAGTAGTTTAGTGGATCAGTAGTATGACGTGCAAACGGACTATCGCACTTCTTTTCCTGGGCTTGGCTGGCGTAAGTGAAACAAAACTATTTTTGTAACGAGAATTCTGGCTTTCAATAAATCAAAAACTGATAAATTGTGCCGTTTGGTGTCGGTATCTATAATAGCTCTTCTCTTCCTAGAGACCATGAAAGGCGACTCAAAGAGTATCTACTTACCGCCAGAGGAAGACATCAAGTCTTAGATACCTACTTACCTATGAATGGCCAAGCTGCGATCGGTAACCAAGCGATTTTTTAATTTTTCAATGCGACATCGTGATATAACTTGATGTAGAGATTCGCAATTGTTTATAGTGGTGAACCCAAAAAAGACTATTGAAAACCAGTAAATTAAGTCATAATACGAGTATAAGAACGCCCCGTTGGTCTAGTGGTTTGAATACCGGGCCAAGATATCGGGGTCCCGGGTTCGATCCCCAAGTCGGACAACGAAGGTTTCGAATTTTCTAACATTGCTCGGGTTTGTGATCACCAACCCGTATTTTGCAAGCGTGGTGATTATGCCTTTAACCATCATTGCTGTGGTAACTTGATTTCAATGATGGAGGCCTTTGCCCTGCAGTGGGGTGATTATAGGCATTACTTTACTTTTTTTAAGAGTACCTAGAACAAAAGAAGTGAAAAAATCACGAGAAGAAATTGCTAAGCCATATTATAGGGAAGATAATGGGTGATGCTATTATTTTTTGGTGCCGGTACCACACGACACAATTTAAATAGAAGTTAATTAATCCCTTTTTAACAAGGTACCTACATGGTACAAACCCTGAATCAATTAACTCATAAAACGCAAGTTTTATCATATTTTTGACAATCAATAATTTACAGATGCAAGCCGCAGCGGCCATTTTGAGACCACCAGTGGTTTCTCCAGTCCTACCACTGCCATACAATCCCCTGGTTGAAGTTCTGCCGCCGATCGTGGATGTCCAAGCGAGGTCAGCCCTGTCCTGTGGGTGTGGATCTGCACCTTGTGGATGTAGCCCTGCTACTGTGGATTGCAGGTTGGTATTTGGTGCCAAGTGGTATCTGTGCAGAGTATCGGGGAACACCACCCTAATGGCCGCGCAGACGACGGACTTTTCTCCGCGGACTTTTTTGTCCGCCAAAATAGATCGCTTACAACTGTATCGAGTAACGCAAACGAGGGATTAAAAGTACCGCGTACAAAGAGTCCCCCGAATTACCGAGGATATGCAGAGAGCGGATCGGACAAAAGTACGGGGTGGTCCCCAAAAAAAATAGAACTCGTGTGACTAGGCGAAGCAACGCACATGGCGGACTTTAGTCCGCGTTATGCGCTCGAGAGAGATGTACGTATGCACGATGATAAACGAACAAATGATGGCACACCGTGTGCGTTGAGTTCGCGGTAACTCCGCGGCGGACTTTTTATTCGCGGAGCGTAATTTTTTCTCCGTCGGAGAAAAGTCCGTCGTCTGCGCAGACCATAATTCTTCCTACAGGCGTCGTACGAGGCGACTAAAGGGTATCGTCAGAAATAGACGAGCAGCAGCGTTTTCGCTCCACCATTGGTAAATATGTAATCAATCACCAACCCGTCTGTCAAGCGAAATGATCATGGCTAAATCCACCTTCTCTTAAAGCCTGTGTCCAGCAATGGAAGCACTACCTCAACTATTACTCTGAGTGTCGTAATAAGCAACTAACGAGTACCGCTAGATGAAGACGGGCAACTGTGTCTTTGATTGTCTCCTCCACCATTAGCAAAACTGTGATTGCCAAAGCCTGCCAAGCTTGGCTATTGTTGCAAAATCCTCCACTATTAACCTAAGTCCTACCGTGGAAGATACGGGCTGGCCTGTGTCCAGGCATTTGAAAAGCAATGAGCATCACCCCATCTTTTTCTCAAGGTATCGTAAGAAGCGGCTAAAAGCTAGAAGATGTCTAGTTTCCACCATTGGCAAAACGTTTATTGCCAAAGCCTGCCAAGCTTGGCTATTATTGAAAAATCCTTCTCTTGGAGCCTGAGTAGTATTAAACTAATATGGGCTGATGATGAAAATTCAATTATTCCTATAACTTTGTTGTATAAAGCCTATTCCCAGTCAGATAACCAAACATTTCAGTACAGAATCCCAACCAGCATCAGTCTAATCGTAGCACCTACATGTGGTTGCGGCTGTGGGGTTCTAACCGCTCATCGCACCCCGAGCTACCTACCCTGTAATAGAAACGGGTCTCGCGGTTGTGTCTTGTGTCCATAATTGGCAAAACTGATCGCCAACGCCTGCCAAGCGTACAATATTATTACAAAGCCCTCCATGTGGAGCCTACCTGAGTCTAACAGTGGAAGATACGGGCTGATGATGATAGTCGAATCCTTCCTTCAATTTTGTTGTTTAAACCTTATTCCACTCCCTTTTATTTTCTAGTCAGCTAACCTAAACATTTCATTACAGAATTCCAACTAGCGTCAGTCCAATCGTAGCACCTACATGTGGTTGCGGCTGTGGGGTCCCGACCGCAGCGTACCGCGCTCCCGTTTCTTACCCTGTTATAGAAGCGGGTTGCGGTTGCGGTGTACCGGCCTGCGGTTGCGGGGTACCGGCCTGCGGTTGCGGGGTACCAGCCTGTGGTTGCGGGGTCACAACTGCGCTAACTACTCCGCTATTGCCCCCTTTTCCACCGGTTATCGGTTGCACTAAGTATTTAAGGCAGGTGTGCGTGCAACCGCCGTTTTTGTGAATTAGTTTGTAGAATAAATTAAGTTGTGAAGATACTTTTTGTTTTTTTAAAACCTGGAATTTATATCTTAAATAGAACTTAGCTTTACAAGTCTGTTTCTCTAATAAGTTATACCTACGATAAACGAGTAAAAGATACATGTTATACCTACCACTTTTTTACATTTAAATTACATGGGTGAAACAGAACATGGAGCAGCTGAAGCTGAAAGTATAGGCCCGCACTATGAATATAAAAAAAAATTTTCGCAACATACCATACCATTGCAAAGTTATTAAAAGTCCAACATTAAAAAAATACGTCACTTTTAATTAATCAGAAATTAAAACAGATAAGTGTAAGGCACGCGGACTAATAAATTACTTGACCGACAACAATGTAACCAGACGTTAACAGAAAGTCTCACCCTTTTCATTCCGAATTAGTACAACTTCAATAAAAATTACATAGAGTCAAAACCTATATCATGATAGATATTTAAGGGGCTATAACTCTGTAAAGCACATGTTCCATGCTCTTGAAACCCCTGTATAGCGGGAATATTGTTTTTGCATGACTTACCCATCCTTATCCTTAAAAAATCTAAGGCGGTATTTCTTGAAGTGAGTTTCAAAATCAACATAATACTGTATGTTTTTAACATTTATTTACACCATATTACATCTACAACAATGTCATTACTACACTATAACTAGTACTTACAATATAACAAAAAAAAATGTTTATATAAACTTTATATACTTAGCAAATAGCACATATACCAACAACCGTAAGACTAAAACTAGAGTCCTTAAAGTTATAAGTACACACTATCAGAGCTTACATACCACAAATCTGTGACTCTATGAAAATATAATTTACAAGAGTAGCGATTTACTAGCGAAAAATATCAGATACAAACCAATAGACTTAACGCCATTTGGCACTCTGTGCTACTACTTCCAAACGATATTGTGTTTTTGATTTTGGGACAAGTTATTTACAATGGAGTGAATATGCGAAAATTTATCCTAAAAGGTGGCGTCTTTGTTCTGTGAATCCCTTTGAAATCCGTCTAAACCAGGGGTTCCCAATCTTTTTCAGCCCGCACTTACTATTGACTTTAAAAACCGTCTTAACCCCCCGGTTATGACGGTTGTAAATGGGGGCTAAAAAAGATTGAGAACACGTGTTCTCATTCTTTTTACTCTGACAGCATACTGTACAGACAGTACGTTGTGAGGGCAAACAAACCAGATATTCGTTCTTTCTGAGCCAAAGTCAGTAAGCGGTAATTGGTCCAAATATATGCCATGTATGGCTTGCTTGGGTAATGAATGACAATAGGATTATCTCACAAAACCTCGCTTGACATTTTTCTACGCTCACTTTGGGGACCGCTGGTCTAAACAATTGATTTATACGTATTAGAATTTTAGAATAATTCCGAGTTATAAATTTAGACCAAATGCTAAGAATTTTGTTAATGTATGTATATAAAATTGTGAGGTCGATCTTTTTTCCAATGATAAAAAGTGTTATTCATTTAATTGAGCCACACTACTATTTTAATGTCGAAGTAAAAAGCATGTTTCACTATACAATTATATCTATACTAACATTATAAAGCTGAAGAGTTTGTTTGTTTGAACGCGCTATTCTCAGGAAGTACTGGTCCGATTTGAAAAATTCTTTTTGTGTTGGATAGTCCATTTATCGAGGAAGGCTTTAGGCTATACTATAACATCACGCTGTGACAAATAAGAGCGAAGCATGAGTGAAAAATGTTGCAAAAATAATCGCGATCATAATAACGGGAATTGACGCGGACGAAGTCGCGGGCAACAGCTAGTATCTAATAAATATTATTCTAAAACCACAGATTCTTAAATACCAACGATTATGGCGCCATCTAATCGCTTTGCCTTTGCACTTTTCCAAAATAAAACGATATTATTAATTCACTGTCGCTTACATAAGAAAGTATAAAACTCTTGACGACCTCTGTAGTCGAATAGGATAGACAGCGATAATCAAGGAGTCACCGGCACTGAGGTCCCGGGTTCGAGTCCGGACAGAGCAGAAAAACTTTCCTAATAACATGACTTCGATCTGGCTGTGGTATCTTCGTTGTTTCTGATTACATATAGCGCTATTTATTTAGCTACTTTCTTTGAAATCAGACCACATCGCCAATATCGTCTGCATTCAATGAAAGAAAAAACATAATCAGAATAGAAGCTCTTTTACATTCGACAAACATTATGACATGTCTTTAACTTGATCGTCAATTTGGTTGCTACGGCGTGACCAGTTACAAAAAATATTCGAATTTTCGAATATTACTCAGGTTTGTGATCACCAACCCGCATTTGGCAAGCGTGGTGATTATGCCAGTACCCATCGGTGCTGTGGAGTTCAATTATGGAGGGCTTTGCCCTGCAGTAGGATGACTATAGGCCGTTACTTATACCGTCACGTTTGACAATACATCGTGAAGACAATCGAAATTACAGTAACTTAATTATATTTTGTATGGTATAATTTAAATACCTGTACACCTAAATGCATAATATACATAATACATAATTTCATACTAATCGAAAGTATGAAGCCCATAGAATATGCAAACGTTAGGTTGACTATTTTTTTCCAGTCACAACCCTTGAGTAGGCAGGTATAAACAGGTAAATCGATACTAGTAACTTGCACCGGTCTGGTTAATTAAAAAAAGTTAAATGCAAATAAATAGTATTTAATTATGAACACGGTAGTATAGGGTTGAATGCGAAAAACCAGACCTGAAATACGGTTGTCAAATTTTTAAAATTCTACTCTAGACTGAAATTTTTTAGTCAACCCATTTGCAATATATTTATTGGCATGTTTGATTGCATATAAAATGCTTTTCATCCAATAACCAGCTCGGTGAAGGTCGTTGTATGGTGGGATCTTATACTATTTAACTTGTGACAAAAAATGGTTCCACAAAATATAGTCCTTTGCTTAAATTAAGGACATCGGACAACGCCCACTAGACATGACCTTGACCCAACCAATAGGCCGTTTTACTTATGCGTATATTATACTAATATCGATTCGGAAGTGTTGGAGAATTACTTTTAATGAAAACAATTATTATTATTAATGACACAGTATCAAAATGCAAGTCCGCAAAAGTATAAACAGTTGAGTAAGCAATGACATTGACACTGTAATGATACATTTATCGAATCGAGGTCAATGTTATACCTAAAAATGCAAAGACAGAGTTTCTTGAACCAACTATTAGGTATATAACAAACATTAAAAGCTGTATACAATATCTGTTTCTGATGTACAACATCTATGAGGCGCGGTCAATACCTATACAGGGTGATATTTTAACCACTTTCCAAAATTTTTATAGGCGTTCAGTATCGTATTTAGAACCTATTTAAGAAGTAAAAAATTTAAATCAAGTTGTCACCCGAAAATATTTTTCGCGATATAGTTTTCAATTTTTACGATCCAAGACCTGTTAAGGTATAAAGGGAAAATCAAAAACTTAAGAATAGTATCGTAATTAATGAATGAGATGCGCAACACGTAAAAAAAGTATTGCTAGGCGGCCGTATCAAATATTTTAATTTTCGGCGGACATTTTCTAAGTGCTTTATCTCGTCATTTTTGTACTGGGCTATACCAAAAGAAAAAATACGTCATTTGTTTTTTGTCTCGTAGATTAATATATTAAAATTTGGAAAGTGGTTAAAATTTCATCCTGTATGATTAAAATAAGGTGTAAACTTTTTTGATATAAAAAAAATGCTGGCGAGCATAGTTCACTTGAATATAGAAACGAGAGCATTAATAATTGACTTTTATTTTTTCAAAATTAGAAGATGATTTCATTCTAATTTTAAATAGGTGGAGGATTTTTGAAAGGATAAAAAAGAATATTAGAAACAAACACTGTTGCATAGTGTCAACGCTGCCTGAAAGGATAACTGCCAGAAGTAGACAGGCAGTAGTTTCCCTCCACCACTGGCTAAACTGCGAACTGCCTGCCGATCAAGGCAATTATGGCACAAACTCTTTTGGAGACTCCTGTATCCTACAATAGACTGATATAAGCCAGTGATGATGATGATGATGATGATGATGATGATGGCTGCATTACAAAAATGTATGCGCATACATCTTTTAACAATAATATAATTCGGTATACTCTCATTCATTCTTAGGCGGTGGCGGTTTACCGCTGGCCAGAACTTTCTTCATTGTCTTCATCATGCTGGGAATGATTCCTATATGTTTGTCTACACATCTCACTGCGCACTTCTCGAATTCTATCGTGGCTTTGTCTACCTGAAATGATATAAAAAAGTGGGTATTATTAACTCATACTTTGCAGCTACAGAGGCTAGAACAACAACATTTTTAATAACTCCTCTTATTTATAAAGAAATTCCCAAAGGGGATTTAATCTGACTGCCACTGATCTTACAACTGCTAGACTGATCAAATGATCAGTAAAAAACAGGAAATTAAGGAATAATAAAGAAAAGGCAAATTTCATCAATTTTATCTCTATTTATTGACTCTAAAGTTGAAAATTGGTTTATTAATCCCTCGATCGTGAGTTATTCCAGACACAATTGAAATCAATTGTTATTGCGGCACGCGCGTGCCTCCTGGGGGTTGAGGGATTAAAGTTTAAAACTTTCCGATGCTAAAATACTTCCTGTCAATGTTAAGACTATGAAACTTCTATTTTGTCCCTGTGTCCCACAACGTGTTCCTGAGTTGTTTTTTGCGAATAATCAAATATAAATTTACCAAACTACTTACAGTTTCCTGGCTGGGGTCAGGTCCTAGCCTGTCTCTGGCTGCATCATTGCAATCCATCACACATCTTTGCAGTCTATTTTGTAAATTGTTGATTTCACCCTGTAAAGAGTGCGTTCACAAAATTAATTAATCACATTTATATCTGAATTAGTAGGCCTTTGACTTATTTTTCACATGATGCCAATTCTTTAGACAGTCTACTTGAATAGGTATTTTTAGTAAAAACACCTTTCCTCGTTTTTTTCTTATTTGTAAAAAAAATAAGTTCCTTCTTAAATTAAGATACCAACTTGTTTTACCTATTTCTTTTATTATTATTTAATTTTAATTTGACACTGGCTGGATACAACAAATTAATAAAAGTAAATGTTGTCTGTCTTTGCATACACTATCTATGATAAAGTATCACAAACATAGCGTTTGCATAGGGACAAAGGATCTTTTAGACAAAAATATGCATGTTCATAAAAGATGGTGTAAGATTAAGCAATTTATATTCAACAGACGTTTTAGAGTTTGTTCCAGCCACTTTTTTCAATAATAGTCGCTAAGAAAATACTTGTTTCTAAAAAGATAGTTTTTTTTAATTACCTGTACATAGTTATTGGCCTGGTTCAAAGGAGTTGTGCATGTCTCAATACATCCATGAACCCTTTCTAGTGATGTCTGTGTGTCATCGCAGCATCTCGCTGCACATCGGTGCATATCACCCTGGAAATACAAATTATTACTATTAAAAAAAGTACCTACTTTAAAACTCAACACCACTGAGATTCGGACAATATACCTCGGTTAGAAGTTGCTTACATAATAAAAGGGTAGAGTTCACCAACAGACGTTTTAAGTTTTAAACAGCGTTTAAAATATTATTTGACATATTTTGTATAGGAATTGTGTCATATTAAATAGTCAATCTATGTTTACTGGCTGTTTAAGAATTGGTGAACTCGGGTCTTAGGCTTTTATAAAATTAAATGATGTTATCGCAATAAATATAATTTACTTAGTCTTTACTTTTTTTTAAACGATTTATTAAAGTTAACAAAGCTCCAATTTGTGAATAACATATCCAAAAATTGCTTTAAAGTTTATTTATTCATTATCATTTATATTGCATAAGCCCTCATGAGATTATAACCTCAAAACTGACCTGCATTTTCCTCAAATAGCTCCGGTCCAGCTCATTGACCAAGTTGGTCATTTCTTGCTCGATCCTAAACTTTTGTGCTTCGACCATTTTGGAAGCTTTATGTGACAAAAACTGTATGAAAATTATTTTTAAATGCAAAACTTGCTGCTTTTCTATTCCATTCAATAAATTTTTGACAGCTGACCAGTGTTGCCAATATGGAAATCCAAAATTATCGCAAATCACTCATAAAATTATCGTATTTTTATCGCGTACATTTATTTATGTAAATAAATGAAGAAGTTGGTTTATTTATAGGATTACCAGGTACATACCTATTATTTTGAGTATGTAAAAAGGAAGAGGGAAGTAAAGAATAACTATGTATGGTATGTCTAAAATATTATCATTAAAAAAAACTAATTTGTATAACTAAATCTATGTTTTAATCCTTATTTGCTTTTTTTTTTCTGGACCATATGTATTTACAAGTGTCATGCGGTCCAGCATGGCCTTTTTGGGCTTAAAATCAACACAGCATGTATTGCCAGATCGAATAGCTTCGTCTGCGAGTAAAACTCCATTTACATACAAAATACATGCGACTTATACACCAAGAATCGAGGATTGACGCACGTCTTGAGCAAACAATGCGAATCACACTCAGAAGCGCTAAAACCAGTCACTCACGCTACTGAAAATTTAGTAGGTATTTAGTTTGGTCGATAATGATATGAAGATGAAGAAATTAGGTTATAATAATGTTCGTAATGCCGGCTCCAAACAAACATTCGTCCAATTAATCGCCTCGCCTTACCTAGTTACATACTCTTTGCGCCTTGTGAACGGAATGCGGCAACTATTTTGTTGATTGAATCGCTAAATACTGCATTCCCTTTTACGCTCACATTTTTGCACTTCGCATTAAGTTTTCAATAATATCGTAATCTTTCATAAATTATCGTATAAAACAGTAAAATTATCGTGCGATACCCTGTCATTATTTTATATCGTATAAGGCATAGAACTATCGTATATTTACGATAATTATCGCATAGTTGGCAACACTGCAGCTGACGTTTGTTTTTTTGAATGACTGTCTTGTGACATGGCAAACAAAACATTTATTATGCAGCCAAAGTTAACAAAAACAAACACAAATTCAATGGAATTGTTTATTTACTAAAAACAAATAAATAACTACAATATAACAGGCTTTGCAAACGCTCTCACTTCGGGGCAAAGTGGAGTAGCTAAACAGGTACAGCTGTAAGGTGAGGTTATAGGCACACAAGCATCACATGCATTTTTACATCCATACGAACAAGCGACTAGTGGGGCTGCTGAGGCTAAATATCCTAACCCACAGGGTAATTCCGCTGCTGCAGGGGGCAGAATAACGTCAAGGAATAGAGGATCACTGGATTTGCATTTGCAAGATTTCCCGCATGTGCAAGGCGAAGGAATCTTGTTTGAACATCCACAGGGTTTTTCATCTAATGCGTTTGCTAAGTCTATTAGGTCGCTGATGGTGGAAAGGAGGCTTCGACTAGGGCACGAGGGTATTGCAGCTGGTATACGACGTGATGTTGCTACCTGGAAAAATAAGAAGACGATTTAAGTACGTTTTATATTGCCTTACTGCCAAACTGCTCTTAATATATCTAAGCCTATCTGAAGTCGACAAAACAAAAAAAGGACATTTGTAATTTAGAATCAACAACAAAATGTTACAAATATCGGAATTTTGAAAATCAATAGAAAAACTATGATAATTGCTCAGTCGGTTGTCATACTTGTCATGCTATTGAGTAATTACGTTCTAATAATACCTAAATTCAACAAATTAATATCAAAACATTAAAATCAACATTGTCATGGGTTGATTCCACAAATAAACACAATCCATTACTTACATAACGAATACCTACTATCTTTTTTATCGGTTTCGATGAAATGAAAAAGCACCGATAATTAATTTCTTAATTATTTGGACAGACAAACTATCTACATTCGTTATTATTACACATAAAATATAAAATTCATCAATAATTTACACCATCTTCATAGGTTTTATGAAACTTACGCAAACAAATATTGCCAGCATTACGAAACATAATTTTGCACTCATTTTGTAGAATAACATTTAGACTGCGAAGAAATTACCCAAATGAACGTATTCAGCCTCTATAAATACATTCTTATTATCAAAGTGTGGAATTTCGTCAAATGTTTTATTTGTAAATTAGTTTAGTTACATCACAATGGTGCTGAAATGCAGTAGGTTCATTAAAAAAACTGTGACTTTATAGTCAGATGAATCTGGTACCAGCAGCTTTTGATAAAAACCCCCTCGAGCTAAGATTGGCAGTCTGTTCTTAGTTTTAGGTCCTTCACTTGCTGGCTTAAGTTAGCGGTTTCGAAACACTCAAAGCTTAGATCCAGGCCCAGAACGGCTGAAGAGAGGGAAATACTAGTTCTTCTCTTCCCCTACGTCTCCCATAGTGGCAAATTCGATTGGGAATCAAGAACCCCTTACAAGCAGCCTACACTGCAGAAATGCAGCCTACACTGCAGAAATGCAGCCTACACTGCAGAAAGGCATAGACTAGTACCAACGGTGAGTTCATTGCTGTTACAGCAGCTGAAGCCAAAGCTGTTATGACTTTTGCACTGCAGTACTATGATCACTAAGCAAATCGCCGCATATTGGTACACTTTGAGAAGTTACTGCATCTATCTCCATTGTGGCTCTTGACCTAATTTCACTTGTGTAATGAATTTGTACGTGGCAGGAATTTTATGTGCTAATCAGAGACACTTTTCCATAAAAATACAACGTTTATTTGCTTTCGTAATTTGTAAGAAATTTAATTACTTAAAATGTTCATTCTACTTCTAATTTTTTCAAAGAAATAATTTACTACATTTGAAATTCGTGTTTAAATTTGTCATGATATTGGGGCTTTATGTTGAGTAAGTAGCTACAATACATTTTTAGTAAGAGGTCTTTTACTTGTATATAAAGACACGAGTCAATGTGAAAGAAACATGCTAGAAACTCGAGCTGGGAATCGAAATAATTATGTAGATCTATACCCTTCCTTGTACTGAACACTTGATCATTTCAGTTTATAACAAGTACACCAAACTTTGCATAAAATTATAGTCTGTAGCAAGAACTTGCTGCAAATCAGAATAAGCCCACTTATTGTCCACGCTGGAAACGTGCTTCTCCAATAGGAAGCTTTTGCCATAATCGCCACGCTTGGCAGGCGGGTTGGCAATCGCAGTTTGGCTAATAATATAGTAGACGCTGCTGCTTGCTTTTTCCTGGCAGTAGACTCATTCGCGTCTTAAGACACCCTTAAGAATAAGTGTGGTTAGTAATACTTATAGTGGATATGCCACAATGACGAGGTGATTAAAATACGTAGTTACCTATTTGTCGTTTGTTTTTATTATTCTTTCATTACGATACTATTCATAAGTTTTAGAATTTCCCTTTATACCTTAACAGGATTAGGACTGCAAAAACTGAAAACAATTTTGCGAAAAATATTTTCGGGTGAAACCATGATTTACATTTTTCACTTCATAAATGGGCTCTAAATACGATACTGAATAGTAAGTAAGTAACAGCCTATAATCATCCCACTGCAGGGAAAAGGCCTCCATCATTAAATTCAAGTTACCACAACAATGATGGGTGTACTGGCATAATCACCATGCTTGCCAAATGCGGGTTGGTGATATCAAACTCGAGCAACGTTCGAAAATTTGAAACTTTTTGTTGCCCGACCCGGGCTTTGAACCTGGGACCCGAGATCTTGGCCCGGTTTTTAAACCATTAGACCAAGATAGGCTGGACCTTAAGATAGGACGTAGGCTATTTTGTATCCTACTGTTGGGTATAGGTTTCCGCCCATGCTATACAGGGTGAAATTTTAACCACTTTCCAAAATTTTTATAGGCGTTCGGTATCGTATTTAGAGCCCATTTATGAAGTAAAAAATGTAAATCAAGCTGTCACCCGAAAATATTTTTCGCAATTTAGTTTTCAATTTTTACGGTCCTAGGCCTGATAAGGTGTAAAGGGTAAATTAAAAACGTATGAATAGTATCGTAATGAATAAATGAGATGCGAATCTCGTAAAAAAAGTGTTGCTTGGCGCCTGTATCAAAAATTTTACATTTTTTGTGGACATTTTCTAAGTGCTTTATTTTGACATTTTTGTACTGGGCTATACCAAAAGAAAAAATACGTCATTTGTTTTTTGTCTCATAGATATATTAAAATTTGGAAGGTGGTTAAAATTTCATTCTGTATAACGTGCAGATCACGCAGGCAGAGCCGCTGTTGTAAAGCTCTATAAAGGATGAAATTTTAACCACATTCCAAATTTAAATACATTAATCGAGACAAAAAACAATGACGCATATTTTCTTTTGGTAATAGCCAAGTACAAAAATGTCAAGATAAAGCGCTTAAAAATGTCCGCCTAAAATCTAAAATTTTTAATACGGCCTCCTCGCAATACTTTTTAACGCGTTGCGCATCTTATTCATTCATAAGGATACTATTCATAAGTTCTTGACTTTCTCTTATACCTTAACAGGCTTAGGACCGTAAAAATTTAAAACTATGTTGCGAAAAATATTTTCGTGTGAAAACTTGTCTTACACTTTTTTCATCATAAATGGGTAATGTACCCTGTATAAATAAAAATTATCATTTAAATGTATGTACGCGCATCACTTTAGAATGACTTCAACGATTTGGATAATTCTTTTTTTGTCGGTCAGGAAAAGGTTTGTATAAAAAACAGTTCTAGAAACATACCAGAACGTGATTATTTGTGTCAACGAATGGATTTAGCCAAGGCATAACTCAAAAACAACTGGCACAAACATTTAAAAACAAATTTAGTTGTTTTTGTATTGGACGCCATATTTTTTTGGTGCCACAGAGAAGAAAAGCTGAATTAAATTTTCATTCATTAGTTCAATTTTACCCAGTCATCTTCTAAGGGCTAAATAATTCTACTTCAATGAACTATTGGCTTACAAAGAAACTTATTTCCTTAGTGCATAAGTTCTAATCATTTCATCGGAAAAGGTTTGTCTCTGTTATTAATCAATGATCATGATATTTCTTCATTTATTAGTCAACATTTTAATCTCTTACATAACAATGAGATAATTTGATAACCGTTGGATAAATATTAGTATCAGTGTTAAATAATATTTAAATACTCTTGGGCTTACAACGAAGTAACATCTTGAAGAAAGCCTATTTTTAAATTCAAAACATGGCAAAGTTACTTTTAACGCTTTCGTGTTTTTCACTTTTTTATTATCAGGTAAATTATTTATAACTTATACGTTAGAAAACTAAGTAGAATATTAAACATTCGTATAGAGTATTGCTTAATTAACTTGAATTAGCTCGCATCTGTACTCGTGTCAACCTTGACCAATGAGTCTCTCAACATTGTTGGAAACTTTCACCAGTTATTAAGAAAATACATTCGGTAGGCATTTTAAAGCTATATACGCTATATACGCTGTGATAGTTCAAGTTTTATCTTTTCAAAGAAGTGCAGCATCAATAACGTTTGTTAGACAAAACACAGAAAATATCCAACATAATGCATAAAAAAGAACTTCAATCTATTTCGAAGGTTTTCATGTTATTTATCATTCAATCCAGAAACGTCCGTTTTTAATATTATCTGTATTTTGTGGGTAGGTTTTCGTCTGGATGTGATGACATGCTATACTTTTCTGGAAGACGCTAGAAGATTTTATGTCTGCTAGAACAGGCTTAAGATGTATAGTATATAGAGTTTTTCATAATTTTATGACTACTTACTGTTGATTGTGCGCATTTGAATTAATACGTTTTCCTTTTTTCAGGTACTCTCCCAATTCCTGGGCAGACCGATAGAGCAGCAGAGAAGCATCTTTCCCCAAGTATCACCCCCATACCCTCTAGTAGAGTCACCCTACAACACATTCGTCCCATTCACTCCTACCGCAGCTTCTCCTAGTTCAACCACTATAATCACTGATTGCTCCCCAACAACTTGCAAGAACCTTGCGAATACGTTACAGTTGATGATTGTAGCTAATTTGTTACAAAACACACATGGCGGATCAGAATTAGCTATGCAGTTGGCTGCACCAATCATTAATGAATTGTATACGTCGCCAACACTGTCTTGTGGCTGTATGAACCCTTTTGCAGGTGTAGGACCAAGTATAGCTCCTATTGTATCTCCAGGTGTAGTTGCTCCTAGTATTGTTCCTAATAACATCTATTCGAGTTTACTAAATAACCCTAATCTTATTTCTAGTCTTGCTGGTGCGCTTTCTGCGTCACCTGGTATATTGAATTACATGTAATTATTTGTTAGTTTGTAATAATTTATTGTGAAATGTTGTGAGGCAGAAAATAAAGTGTTATATGTACTAATTGTTTTATTATTTTCATTAGTTGTGTCTGTTGAATTAGAAAAACTATTCAGTCATGTTTTTTGTATTTTTTTACGAGTTAGCAGTTAGCATATTGCATGAAACGTTATAATTTTCGCTTACTTAGGGATTTAATTTGTAAGTATCAATTTTTGATCTGGGACTGTTGGGATTGAACCTTTACTTTTTATTACAGCTTATTTCAACAAAAACATATCTATGAAGAAAAGTAATATTTAACATAATTTGATATATTATATCAATGTGAAAAAAAAGTAATGATCCATACTCAAGTTGTAGTGCCGCCATAATTACATGGATGGATGGATGGTTTAAGACAAAATTGATTTTTCATTACAATAAAGATCAAACACATTGAGAATATTACAAATATCTTTATTAACTTACAAATTTACAAACTAATTAATAATATACAACTTGGTCCACTGGCTCTACGATCTGTGGAAAATTATATCCCAGTTGAGTTGGCAGTATCAGTTCGGAAGTCAAAGGAGAATAAAAATAATCTCCGTACGGCAATACCACCTCTGATAGTGCTCCAATATTTGCTGCTGATAATATATCAGTCACTGTTCCATATGATTCAACACCATAGATATTAGGCACAGAAATATCTGTCACTCCATAAGCGGGGGAGTAAAAAGGACCTGTTACTACTTCACTGATAGGAGAGTAAGCAGTTCCAATTGTACCTATAGCATCATACAAAGGGGTGACATCACCAAAAAACTGAGAATTGCAGTAAGGATTTATATTTGACACAATAGTTTTACTAGCTAAGAACAATTGAAGAATATTAGCCAATTTGTTTGCTAGGGAATTATCTACTACCGTTGTAGTTATCATAGGTATTTGAGGGGGAGGCATCACTACTGGGGATGGTAATACAGTGGGTAGAGAAGGTATGACTGTTGGTAAATTTACTGATACTGGTAGCTCTTGAATTGCGATCGGTGGTGGTGGATTAACGTATACTGGTGCAGGTAAAATTGGTTTTGGTGGAGGAGGCGACACTTGGATTATTGGAAGTGGTGCTGGGAGAGTCACTGCTGTTGGCTGAATAGGTTGCGGTACTGGTAAGGATAAAGGAGGAGGAAAAGTTACAGTTGGGGGAGGGACATAAGGTTCATTTGGTAACGCGACTGAAACAGGAGGTGGCTGATATACTGGCGTTGATAAATACTGTTGGGCTGGTATACTTATGGGTACTTGTGATGGTAAATATTGCGGAGGAGGTACATTGACTTGTACTGGTGGCGGTGGAGCTGGCAAAGTTACTGGGGCTGAAGCTGGTTTAACGAATTGATTAGGTAGAGGGTTTTGGGTAAATGAGGGGTAAGAAGGTATTGAAATTTGTGAATACTGCAGGTTTGTGTTGACTTCAATAGCCTGGGACTGTATCTGAAACAAGAAATGTCACTTTAAGGTAAATAAGGATGATGTCTTAAAATGATAGTGTATTGTAGATTACATTTGGAAAAAGAATATCTTATGTAGTCATTAACATCAAGGAATGATACTATAAAGCAATCGTTGTTTGGCATATTTGAAAAAAAAAACAGAAATACAACATAACAAAATTATTATTTGCTTAATGCTTATGAATATTCAATAATTAAAAAATAAATAATAGCTTTTATGCTTTTAAATTTCCTTTTCCTTTCTCGCAATAATTACCTTACAAATTAAAATGGACAGAACAAAGACTCCTATTTTCGTCGCCATCTTGACAAAAAAAACAACTGATGACACACTGACTTACTTTATATAGACTATGGCCTATAAAATGTGGTAACCGTGACATAATTCCTTTCGCAAATGAAATAGGATTGCATAAAGTTTCTTTAGAAAGTTCTGCCTGTATTTTTTTCTTTTCCAGTTAAGCGTGTTACTTGTACACATTTGTATCTAATCTGCGAAAAATATATTTTACTTTAATAATTAAAAACTTTTACTGGTCGACAAAGGGAAAGCAAAGAGTAACAAAATATTTAGTAATAAAAAAAACACAGATTTAAGCTACAATGAAGTGCTTACCTAGGAAAAATACTGTACCTACATAGATATTAATTTATTCATACAAATAAATAAAATCTAAGGGTCTGTTTGTAGTTGTAAATTAACACATTTCACTAAATGCATTTAAAAGTAAATAAACCGTCACTTACCGTTACTTATTATCATCTGATTTACTTACATCAGAACATCAATTGTTATTGTATGTGTGTTTTTTCTGGCTAATCTTTAAAATGGCTAGACCTATTTGACGGGACCATCATTCGCAATCATCTAATTTTATAAAGACTAACATCCTGTTACGCGTACGAAGCAGCGGACATAGTTAGTTGAATACATATTATTATAGTATTTTTTACTAAAACAGCGCAGACGAATTTTGTTAACTTTAGACTAAGAAAGTGCTTAACACGTTAACCGCTATGGGGGTCACCTGTGAGTCCCAAACATTTTATTTTTCTATTGTGTTTAGTTTTTTTTTTATAAATAATGGGCTAGCTCTTGACTACATACTTAACTCTACGGTTAAGAAGCCTAAGATGGAGCTCACTCACCCAGAGGCACTGGTTCTCCCACACACCAGCGGAACACAGAGGCACAGTTTGTCGCTGGACTCCGGCAGGAGGGTGCTACATCCAGGCGGCCGTTTACGAAGCCTACCACCGCAGAGGGATTAGTGATGTGCAAGGCTCGAGGCCTCCGAGTCCTTTTGGCTAAAGCTCGGTGCCGTTTACAGGGCTCGCCTCATTTTTATAAGGGTCAACAACTCGGGAGTCATTTTCAGGGCTCGAGCCTTTTTGAGAGCTCGATCGATCTCGAAGCTTTTTCAGAACTCGAGCCTTTTTCAAAAATAGGTTCGATCTGTAATATTACGCTCAT
The DNA here is from genome assembly GCA_949315895.1 of Anania crocealis. Taxonomy (NCBI): domain Eukaryota; kingdom Metazoa; phylum Arthropoda; class Insecta; order Lepidoptera; family Crambidae; genus Anania; species Anania crocealis. Next base: position 20,503,219 of record OX438861.1, read on the forward strand.
AGGCTCACTTAAACTCGCAGTCGCCGATCAATCCGTCAAAAGATTCGAGCTCTGTAACTTGTAAATTGAATTATGTACACCACTGTTTTCATTTATTATTTATTTACGTGAAATTAAAGTCAGAAACATAAATTTGAGTTTTTATTGTGAAGGCTTGCATTCATTTCAAGACTCGTGATCTTTTAAAGGCTCGAGCTCTTTTCAAGGCTCCATTGGTTTGAAAACCAAAGATGCCGTTGCCCAGGGTGACCACCAGGAGGTAGATCCCACCACCTCAACCAAAGTTTCTTGGCAGTTAAACTAAATATTTTTGTTTTATTATTGGTGCGCACATAAGAATAATAACTACAGCAGATCTAGTACTGTTCTTAAAGCGAGTGAGAGCGTAATTAGCTTTCTCTATTCAATATTTTAGTAACGCCCCTCCTTGGTCGAGAGGTTTATGTACTGGGCCAAGATCTCGAGGCCATTGGTTCGATTCCCGAGTCAGCTAATAAGAATTTCAAATTATAGAATCTTGTTCGGGTTTGTGATCACCAACCCGCATTGGGAAGCTTGGCGATTATGCCTGTACCCATTATTGCTATAGTAACTTGACTTTAATAATGGAGGCATTTTTGCCCTGCAGTGGTGTGTTGATTGAGCCACTATGCCCCCTCTCCCCCTTGGGCGATAGTTAGCCCCTGTAATTTTATGTGATAATTGTGTAATGTAAAACTATGGTGTGATGACATTGTGACGTTCTTACCTTTTGTAAGTTTTGTAAAGATTTGTAATATATTTTTTCGTACTGATAACACTTTACAGATTACTTACCTTATTAATAATTACGTACTCGTTTAAAAATTAATTCCAAGAAATTATTTGATATTGTTTCACAAAATTTCAATGTCAATAATACTATAGATACTTAATATTGATAAGCCACGGAAATTTTATTATGTAAATTATTACATACCATTATCTTTCTTATATAAAACAAGTGTACTTTATCAGAAAGCATCATATTATCACAAAAAAACCTTTACATTACCTACATATAACTTTATAACTTATAAATTTATTTGGTTTAAAAATGATTTCAAAAACTGTTTTTCTCTTGGCAGTAACTATAAATGTAAGTAACTATATAATTTTAAGTAAGTAGATTTAAAATGTGATTGCTTTCCTAGGTTCCATTCCTGGTTCCGGATCAGTGTAGGATAAAAGTTTTTTTGAAATTGTCTCTCTTGTGGGTGTGCTGGGCCACTCTATAGTAGGTAAAGTAACAGTCTGTTATAATAACACTGCAGAGCAAAGGCCTCAATTATTGATCAAGATAGCAATGATGGGTACAGGCATAATCACCTCGCTTGCAAAATGCAGGCTGGTGATCACAAACCCGAGCAATGTTCGAAAACTCAAACTCTTGTTGGGCAAAATACAAAACCCATATTATGGCACCTTATAAGGTATATACAGAGATATAAATTCCTTTTTCGAGACTATGTCCCGTGTTGTCTGGGAGAAAAATAATCATCATCAGCGTCAGCTATCATTAGTTAGTGTTTGTTATTGGCTGTAGAAAACGCTTCGGACATAGCTCTTATAGTTTGTGGATGTTTATAAAAAAACTGCTTCAAATAGATGGCGACGGCTAAGACTGCAGTCGCTTAAGAACAATTATAATGTTGACGTGTTTTTTTAATACTTAATTCTAAGCATTTAAAAAGACTTTGTCTGATGAAAATTCTGAAACACTAATATTGTAATCAGTAATCAAAAAATTTGCTAATTAAACTTATCTTTTTCAGGCCATCACCTCCCAACGTCTCGTGCAACCATACAACTACCCTCAAGTGTACTCTGAAGCTGTCCTCGAGCGGTACGCAGGCGCAGCCCAACTGCCTCCCATGTCAACAGCTGACAACGACGTCCTCTGCAAGAATCTCGCCAACGCCATACAGAACGTCATATTTGACAGATTCTCCCAAAACTGCTTGCGGACTCCGGTCTTCGGGCAAATGGCTGGACCTCTCATCAATGACATAAAGAACTCACTTTGCCAATGTCCCGTTTGCTCAAGCGTCAATATTTCCCCTAATGGTTATTCTAAGTCCTACGTTCCACCTAATGCAGTCTCAAACATCATTAAATCTACCATTCCTAAAACTATTTCGAACACTTACGCTAGGGGAAATCCTAATGTAAGCGTGAATAGGAAATACACAGATTTGTTGACTGTGCTTGGCGGTTTCGGATGCGATTGCGGTTGTAGACCAGTTGTTTAGTTGGTTAAGGTTAATAAATTTATTTATTTATGTTATTTATTGAATATATGATAAGCTGTAGTTGTGTGTGTTTATTAATTATGATGCTACAATGTGAACAACACTTACAAAAATAAAAATAAAATGATTTATTGAACTTAATAACTGTACCTAGGCCCATAAAAATGTAAGTCCAGGTCATCCAAAAGTAAAGGATAATTCATCACGGATTGAAGAATGTTACCCAATTAAGATGACAATGGAGATAGATGGATAGATAAATAGATATAATACTCTTTATTGCACACCAAACAAGGTAGTTAAAAACAATGTTTACAAAAAGATGTACAATTCAGGCAGCCTTATCGCTAAGAGAGATTTCTTCCGGACAACCTAGTAGTAGTTCTATGCCCTTGAAACAAAACGAAAAGTGTGATCGATATTCTTCTCTGCATAGGCAATGAAAACAAAATGTTGCTTCAATAAACTAGTTTATTGTTGGAAAATTTGTCTATTATTTATCTGACGTTATAATATTTTGTGTCCAATATTTACATCAGTAATATTTCTCACTTTGGATATTTTACATGACCAGAACACGAATGTCATGAAGTTTGCAAAAGTATTTTAATAAGGTCAGATTCTTCTATCAGATTGTCAACCATGTGCAGAAAGAAAAAAATACATAAAATTGACATTATTTGTGAAAATAGCTTGCCTTTTATAACGAAAAGTGAACAAAGTTATACTTAATTATTATTTTAAAATATCCATATCTCGAAAATGGTAAGCCTTTGCTTGGAAAAGTCTTTGCGGTATATATTAGACATGATAAATAAATAATAATAATAAAATAAAACAACTTCGTTAGGAACTCAATACATATTTAACTATGTAGCTAAGAATATGACAATATGATGAATCCATGAAGCTCGCATACTAAGCGATACTCAAGAATTGCCTAGAGGAGCAACCAGTACGAAGCGTTTTCCGCCATTATTGACTGCGATTTTCATCTCTCCTGCTAAGCTTGGTGACTGTGGTAAACCTTCTTTTGGTAGGGCCCATGTCAAGTGGTGGACTCAAATGGGCTGATGACACTGATTATCTCCGAATTTGTTCATGCAAGTACTAGTTGACGACCAGTTGGATTAGTGGTAGGTAGTAAACGCTGCCTCTGATCCATGGGTTTGATTCCCACACAGTACAAACATTTGTGTGCATGAACATATCTGTTTGTACTGGTCTGGGTGTTTCCTATGTGCTATAAGTATATATTTGCAAAAAAGAGAGTATATATTCAAGTTATCGGTTGTCTAGTACCCCATACGACAGGGTACTTAATACAACCTTAATTTGGGACTAGATGGCTCTGTGTGGCCCAGTGAGGCGTGTCTTAGAATTTTATTATTATGTATTATTAGTTACTACCGCTTACTTCTTTGACGTTTTGGTTACGTTAAGGTAGACTTCGGAGCAATGCGGCTTGCGGCTTGCGTCTTGCGTCATGCGTCACTTGCGGCCCACGCGGCCATGCGGCTGTACTTTGAATTAAAGGAGTGTATGAAACCCTTTCTGAGCGAAGCGTCGCGACGCATGACGCATGACGCAAGACGCAAGCCGCAAGCCGCATTGCTCCGAAGTCTACCTTTACGGCAGCCTTACGGCCGGTCCTAATAAATGTGGATAACATCACATACATTGTTCTGATCCCAATTTGAATAACTACTTAAAGCATTCGTATTTTGGAAAGCAGAAACAACGAAGGTACCACAAACACCCCCAGACATGAGAAAATGTAGAAAAACACATTTTTTCTACACTGACCCGTCCGGGAATCGAACCTGGGACCTCGGAGCAGGCGACACCTTGAAAACCGGTGCGTACGCCACTCCGCCACGGAGGTCGTCCAGGAACTTCAGTTTTGGCATATCGGAGATAGAAAACAACTTCTGTCTTTGTTTCTCTGGACGGCAAAAACAGAGATAGAAACTATTTCCTATCTCCGATATGCCAAAAATGAAGATAGATAGGTTATTGGGCCGCTAGTCTAGTCCCGTTTATGAACCCTACAGGATTACTTTGCTATCTGTCCGATCGTCTGTTTGTCAAGATAATTCATCTCAGGAATGCGTGGAGGTATCCAATAGAAATTAAAATTATGTACTCAAGTTCCTTTAACGCTAAGCAAAAATCAAGGTTCACGTTAAAAAAGTCACGGCGTCATGTTTTTAGCGCAAAAATAAAGCATTTTTTGACAATAAGGGCAATCAAGAAACTATCATTTGGCAAGTAATACCGTCTTATACTATAAGTTTATTGAAAAGTAGTGCTATATTTTTATTCAATCATATGAAATATAGGTAGACTTTATTTAAAGTTTATCAATATTCACAGTTAAGCTACGGTAGGTACGTATGCATTAATAATGTAGGTACGTACCTAAAAATTTGTTCGATTAGAAAAAAAATATCAGGAAATACATTTTCTTATTTTCTTATCGTTATTTTCTAAAGTTTTTAATACTTATTATCTAAACTTAGACTTATTTAAAGTGGTCTAACTAACTCGACTATTTAAAATTAAATATCTGAAGATTATAATGCATCCTAAAAGTCTAAAGTACTAACTATAGTTCATACAAAGTTCTCAATGAAGGTTTTTCATTTCAACTTTTCCGTCTATTCATATCATTCGGAATTTTCTTATAAAAAAGTTATCCGAAGAAAACAATATAAATGCAAATTAAATCTTGTTATAATATTACACGTGGAATAGAATTTAGGTAAGAAAAGGATTTTGAGTTGGAAGACAGTGATATTGAAACAAAATGTCTTTAAGGATACTTGATTCATCATCATTGCCGTTAACTGATATAGCTTTAGCGTTAACTGCCGAACACTGGTCACACAGGCTTTTAATAAGAAGGATATTGCCATACTCGCCATGCTTGGCAGGCGGGCTGGCGATCGCACTTTGGCAAATGGTGGACAGAATTGATGAAGTGATTCTATTTCTTGATTTATTGCAATGAGATTCTTTAGTCGCCTCTTATTTCAACCATGACAAATTTGTCATTTTGACAAAAAAAAATACTTATTGTTGTTGTACTAATGTTGATATTGCGTGAATTGCGTTTCTGAAGTGGCAGTGGGTGGGTCATAGTAAAAAAAACGATGGCCGTTAGCCCGTAGAAGTTCTAGAACGGCAGCCGCTTGGCGGACAGCGATCAGTGGGTCTGGATCGGTGACTCGTTCTGAACGTAGAACGTCGCGGGAAGCCGCTGGCCGCGGAATCGTGGAGATCCTAAGAGACCTATCACTAGAATGGCTGAGTAGATGATAATGATGTTATTAAATACGAGTAGACGCTAATGTTAAAAAAAACTATGAAAAAAAAATCTTAAATTTTCTATCACGAGATAAAGTAAATGTGTAGGTTTATCTCCAGTGTGTAAAGAAATAACTATATCCAAGAAAAAACAATAAAACAATTGAATAAAATAAAGTTTTATAGTTTGAATTTAGAAAATACAAGCAACACAGAAATCATCTTCCAGTGCCAACTTAAGTTGATAAATCTAAAAAGTCTTAAACAGTATAAGGATGTAGTGAAGGATCTTGTGCTAGTACCTACAAAAAGTTTTAAAACAACAATCACGTCTTATCTGTTTTACATTTCTTTTTATTTTTACCAGTTTTATTTAAATAAATGAAATATTGCCTTACATTTTCCCTTGAAACATTCTTGTAAGATATGATCTTTCCAAAAAAATAGATATCGAGAAATATTACCACTTTAATCAAAGCTAAAAAAAGCTAAAAATGATTGCAATAACAGATCTTCTTCTTGTCATTTGATTACCCTTTAAGGTTAAACTGATGTCCAAGTTTTTCAAACCACCTATTAGAGGCTTCTATTGTGGCTTGTTGTTTCTGACTTCCATCATGACAGAAGCCTGGACTATTTGGCTCAACATGGCTTCCGAAACGCAATTATAACTCATTTGCTTCTTCCAGACTTAAATCAATTTAGCAATTAAATACCGTTTTCTAAATAGACCTGATCGAGAAACGAACTCCAGACACCTGGGTATTAGAAAGATAGTAACCCTACTAAAAGGGACCGGATGGTCAAAATTTCTATCACAAAAATACATTTTCATTACACAAATGTTATAATATTGTTTACATAACAAAAGAAACCCTAAACCTATGTAACACAACCTTTACATAATATTATCAGATTACACAGCAAAGTTTATAAAATATGTGTCATAATATTGATTGATTACAAAAAGCTGACATGATAACCCATAACAACTGTGATAAGAAAAAATATATCAGTAACAGAAAATATATTTTTGTTTTAATTTACCATTCGCTTTGGGGAAACATGGATCGGAAAATATTATTATTCTTTATCGGACAGGCTATGGTTTGTCAGGTAAATTATTTTTCTGCTTTTTGGATCGATTCATTGTCTATTTAATCAGATATCTGTATTATAAAAGTATCAAATTTAGAAACTATTTATGTAATGTATATGTATGAAAAATAAAACATACTGCCAAATACTAAATACGAGTAGCCTACAATGCACGTTGCAGAGACAAAAAGTGATCTCCAAATAATGTTAATCTAAATGTAAAAATTAAGAAACCACTTTTATATTTCCGTGATAAGTACCAAACTTTTAGTTTCTTATATCCCAAGATTAGCAAAGACAAATCGTAATTACTTAAACTTTTTTTTTATTACAGGTCTTCACAGCAAACCTGAATCTGCATCCATCCCTCAAGCAATACCTTCTTTCAAGTATAGGGTCGTCCCAACCAACTATGACGAGTAGACAACCGTTATCAGCTGTCACCATCAGCAAACAGACCACACCTAACCTACAATCTTTGGCAGCTCTAGCTTCATTACTATCTGCAAGCCAAGCCCCTATCTTACCTCCGAAGCCACAGCCAGTATCAACAAACAGTTTATTAGCTGCCCTCACTGACTCTCCATCAAGTTCAAGTGGATCTGTTGACGCAGCTTTACTAAACAATTTAGCAATGGCATTACAATTACTTATTGTCAGCAATCTCCTGGGCTCTCCCACGGAATCAAGTCCAGAACCGATAGTTGTTCCTAGTTACCCTGAGCCGGTCCAACCTATTTCTGTGTCTTACGCACCCTACCCGCAGCCGCAGTCGATAGCAGCCACCCCGATGCCTCAAAATCCACCACCGAGCCAGTATTACCAGTACGAACAACCGCCATCACAAAGTTATGGAGCACAACCTCAGTCTATGCCCATGCCCAACGCTAACTTTGTTGGGGCTTCGTCTTTCTCTAACTCAAATCCTTACATGGGTTCGGTGCCACCGGCTTCTGGAGCCTCTTCAAGTAGGAGTGGGTTTACTTTGATGTCTCCCTATGAAGCGTTGGGTCCCTCTTCACCGTTTTCCGATCCGATCCTATCATCACCGTTCGGATCAGTGATGACATCGAAGAAAGACTTTCAAAGTCCTTACGCTTCGATGATGGCTGCAGATAACAAAGATCTGTTTCAAATGAGCGATTTCTTTTAAGGTTTAAGCTAAGGAAGTTTTTAAAAAGCAATTGTTAGTTTTTTGCTGTGCTATTTTACTTGCAAAAGATTTTTTTTATGCTTTGTTTATGTTGTAGTTGCCATGTATAAGAAATTATTTATTGTTATGTTTAAATAATAAAATATGTTTCCGTTACACGTTGTGTTTATTTACCTACTTGAAATAAGGATTACGTAAATACTTACTACAAGTCTAATAGAATAATCCTGTTACGAGACCATTCTAACATAAATGGGTCCATTAATGATGAAGAACTTAAAAAAAAAGATTTTGAAATATCCTATATTTTTACTTTTGATTAACTTCTTGTTATGTCTTTATTCTATTACTAGCTGTTGCCCGCGACTTCGTTCGCGTCAATTTCCGTTATTAGGATCGCGACTATTTTTGCAACATTTTACACTCATGCTTCGCTCCTATTGGTTGCAGCGTGATATCCTATAGCCTAAAGTCTTCCTCGATAAATGGACTATCCAACACAAAAATAATTTTTCAATTCGGACCAGTACTTCCTGAGATTAGCGCGTTCAAACAAACAAACAAACTCTTCAGCTTTATATATTATTCTATTCTATTCTATTATTTTATTTTATTTATTTATTTACACTTTTTTGCACATGTAAAGTCAAGTACAAAATGGCGGACTCAATGCTAAAAGCATTCTCTACCAGTCAACCATTGGCCCAAACAGAAATATCACAGGCAATGCATCAAAGAAAAAGAAATAAAAAAGCAATGCATCAATAAAATAGAAGAATACATAAATAACAATAATTACTTACATAATATACTCGTACCAAAGATATATAATAGAGATGTAATACTCGTATCATAGTAATATATACATAACTACTTACACATAATATAATTGTACACATCACACATGTCAGAGAAGATCGATATTATGACCCACAGTAAAGATTTAAAGTGTTTTTCACCTAGACTATCGTATCTCTAAGGAAAGAGCAATTCTATTATTTTTCATAATATCAGCCTGTACAGTAAAGGCATACATACTTTGGCCTATTACAGTGGTCTTTTTAAAATGCCTTTCACGCGCCACCGGGCAATTAACAACCCCGGTCCACATTAAAATCACTAAACAGACTGTTCAGTGTTTGCATGACATTTAGTCAGCCCCGACTTATCCCGAAGCAGTAGTAGGTTTAAATGTTTTGAGTGGGACGTGAGACCTATTTGCAGAAACAAAACTGATTTTACTGATGTTGTACGAATAATCTGGCTAAAGGGAAGTTGAGGCATGCCAACTCGGAGTGCGTGCATGGACGCTTTAAAGGGTTCGAAACGTCGGGTTAAATGAAAAATAAACGCGTTCTAAATCCGTCAACTTAGCTTTCATTTGACGACCATTTGGATCAGCGGTAGTTAACGCTGCTTCTGAGCCATGGGTCGCGGGTTCGATCCCCGCACAGTACAAATATTTGTGTGCATGAACATGTCTGTTTGTACTGGTCTGGGTGTTTTCTATGTATTATAAGTATGTATTTACAAAAAAAAAAAAAAAGTATATAAGTAAGTTTATCGGTTGTCTAGTACCCCATACGACAGGGTACTTAATAGTAACTTAATTTGGGACTAGATGGCTCTGTGTGGCCCAGTGAGGCATGTCTTAAATATTTATTTATTTATTTATTTCAATGTATAGTGTGCGCGTATACTCAAGAAAACAGTTTGTCTCATCTCCTCCTGTACCCAAATTCGTTTAGTAGATCCTTTGGTAGATCTCAGTAAATATAGTGGTATCATTGACACGAAAAGATGATTGCAAGATTTGACCAGAGAAGGCCTCCTCAGTCTCAGATCAGGTAAAGGAATAATCATTGCGTATTTCCGGTGGACTGACAGCTTGATAAAAAATCTGAAAACCAGTTAATACATACATCTCAGGGTACTTATAATTAATATAAGCATACAGTAGCGCTGGCCTGGCTGGGATATACCCCGTAGAAGATTTTTATACGTTGAAAAATAATACTGAAGGTACAAGAGAGTTTCCTTTAACCTTTAGGGTGTAGAATATATGTATAGGGTTTCTTTGCATAGCACTGAGTTTGTGTTCCACTCTAATGTATATCGTAGGCGTGCCCAAACACATTTTAGAAGCCTTCTAGTCAGAAGGCTTTAAGCTGGGTGTAGACTTAAGCATTTTCTTGTAACAAAACATCGAGCGATCGTCGTCCCCTAGTCAATTTATTCGGAAAAATCCAAAATGAATCAATCAATAAGAAATAACAAACAAGATAAAGAATACTTACTTTTATTGTAGCTTGTGTATATTTTATTTACCCGCCATCTTCTTGCTGCACACTTTTGTCGCTTCTTACGACAACAGGGTGAAATTTTAACCACTTTCCAAAATTTTTATATGCGTTCGGTATCGTATTTAGAGCCCATTTATGAAGTAAAAAATGGAAATCATCTTTCACCCGAAAATATTTTTCGCAATATAGTTTTCAATTTTTACGGTCCTAGGCCTGATAAGGTATAAAGCGAAAATCAAAAACGTATGAATAGTATCGTAATGAATGAATGAGATGTAAATGGCGTAAAAAAAGTGTTGCTAGGCGGCTGTATCAAAATTTTTAGATTTTATGCAGATATTTTCTAAGTGCTTTATCTTAACATTTTTGTACTGGGCCATACCAAAAGAAAAAATACGTCATTTGTTTTTTGTCTCGTAGATTGATATATTAAAATTTGGAAGGTGGTTAAAATTTCATCCTGTATAAAGATAAGAGGTGATGGGTGCTATTTTTTTCATCATCACATAACTACACAACACACGAGGAATGTGGGGTTACACCAAAGTAGAAAAGCACTTCCATTCTTTTCACCAGAGGTAGCTACTGAGAAACATGCTCACCAAACGAGCACTGAACAATTAGGTATTTAAACATGAAAGTTTGAATTTTAATTTTTGTTAATGTACTATGCCTTTTTCGCGGCTTCATTTCTTGCGATTTCATGAATAAAAGTAACCTTAATTACTTCTCATAACGTAGAAGTCTCGTCCAATTCAGTCTTCTGTGGCTGACAACATAAATATAGCCGGAACTTACTGACAAGATTACTAAATTATATTTTTTTATGTAAGTACAGTAAACAACGTGTTACTTTTGATATCCCATAACTCTAAGGTTATGTTCTATAGGTAAAAATAATATAAAACGCCCTAGAATATGTGGTTCAAAAATCAATAGTTTCGAATACTTATAACATCAATTTGAGTTAAATTTGTTAAAAAAATTAAACCAGTATGGCGAAACCTTAGCTTTGCGAGACGTTGGCAAACTTACACTAAAGTGTAGTAGTAAAGTAGCGGGAGAGCGTAACTTGTAAAAAACATGGACGTGTGTGGGTGTTTCATTGATAAGTAGTGAATCGTTTTCATTCAAAAGTTCATTCATAACAAGTTAAGGGTGTTTTACATAAACAGTCGTGACTTTCTAGAATTATTTTGTGTGAAAAAATAATACAAAAAAATATATAATTGAAAAATCATTCATATGCAATTTGATTCTTTACCATAGTCTGTTTAATATCCTAGAGTTATGGGATATCAAGAGGAACACGTTGTATACTTTCATATGCATTTAGTACAAAGCAGTTAATTTTAAAGTACCAACAGATTTTCAGTTCTAAATATTTGTATAGATTTCGTATCTAGTTCTTATATTTTATTTATTCCCTCTAGCAAACGCTCTAGTCGACGAACACCTTCCTTATTTATATTGGAAAACCAAATACAATTTCTCCGGTAAAGTCAGTCATTTCAATATCCAATTTACTTCTCTTTTCACAAAAAAGGTTTCGGTAAATAGAGATCGCAGTTTGGATAAAATAGTCAAATGGTCACATAATAAATCCTTTGGCACTGTCGCAATGGTGTGGTGTCGAGGTCCCCGTTGAAAATCAGCGTCGTGATAGCCACTAGCTGTCAGAACTAATGCTGAGCGGGAACATTTTTGACACTCAATTTTTAGGGTTCCGTACCCAAAGGGTAAAAACGGGACCCTATTACTAAGACTTCGCTGTCTGTCCGTCTGTCCGTCTGTCCGTCGCTCTGTCACCAGGCTGTATCTCAAGAGCCGCGATAGCTAGACAGCTGAAATTTTTACATATTATGTATCTCTGTTACTGCAATAACAAAAAATACTAAAAACAAAATAAAATAAATATTTAAGGGGGGCTCCCATACAACAATCTCGTTTTTTTTGGCCTTTTTGGTACGGAACCTTTCGTGCGCGAGTCCGACTCGCACTTGGCCGGTTTTTCTATTTGTTTTAAATTATTGCTCATTGAATGTTGTGTGCATTGTGTTCTTGTTATTTATTAGAGTTATTTGATTCGAGATTTATACCATGTACCTTATTTATATGAGTACCGATATTTCGGCACTGTTACAAGCGCCATGATCACGGGAAAACAAATAACTCTAGAGTGAACATGATATATTGTTAAATATTATCCACTAGCGGACCCGACAGACGTTGTCCTGTGTTAACTAATGTGTTAATTAAACTATTGATTACGAAATGGTATAGTAAAAAAATGTTACCATTACATTATTTGTTTTTTTTTCTGACGACAGAACAGGCGACAGACATTACTGACCATGTGCAACATTCAGTTTTTTTTACCTCCTATTTAACGATATTTGCAGCACGCATTCTGTCAATGTTATGTCAAACACCATGCATTAAAAAAGTTTAAATTGTCAAAAGCGATAAAGGTTACATTACAAATAATTTAGTATGGTGATTAAATTTTCTTAAATTTTCTAACTTTCCGCGCAATTTTCTTATTTTTTTCTTTTATAAGAACATTCTCCTGAAAATTACAAACAAAACAAAAGAAGAATTACCGAAATCGGTCCAGCCATTCACGCGTGATGCGATGACCAAGGGAAATAGGGATTCATTTTTGTATCAAATAAATAATCAATTAAAAAATACCATAGATACTGAGTGAAAAGTAAAGAAGATGTGGTGCCGGCTTAAAATGGGACCGCAGACAGCACCAACTCTTCTCGTCATATGGCTATCGTAAGAGTAGTGGGTAATAAATATCCTGTTTCTAGTCGTGATCAGTACAAAAAACTTTTAATTCTAGTTAAACAAAAAATACTTGCAGGTTTTTCTCGAAAATAAGTTAGAAACATCGATAAAACGATGTTTCTAACTTATTTTCGAGAAAAACTTTCTACTTTAAGGTGGATTAGCAATCGCTTCCAGGTAGCGAAAAGCCATGATACGAATCCCACTTGAAGCAATCAAAATTTTTCTTGAAGGATTCATTTATTTTATTTGCTTAATGCATCTAAAAAATAAATAACAGTAAAATGTTAGGTGGTTTCTTCCTTGTATTTAAGACTGCTGGACAAAACCACTCCAAATGGAGGACTTGGCCATAACACGCTAGTTAGCGAGTAGGCGAGATGCCAATCACAGTTTGGCCAATGGCGAAAAGAGGACGCTGCTGCCCGTCTGCTTCTGGCAGATCTCCTTAAGTCTCCTTTTTGTGTCGGTGAAAAGAAATGTATTTTTGTGTCGGCTCAAAACAAATCTTCCTATAAATAAACAAATGGTCAACATCACAATATATGTACTACATTGTTCTGATGTCAAAATGAGTAGGTAACTATTTAAAGCACTCGTATTCTGGAAATCAGAAAAAACAAAGGTACAGTAACAGAAAAACACGAGAAAAAGTAGTTTCCTTTTCTACATTGACCCGCCCGGAAATCGAACCGGGAGCTCGGAACTGGCGATACCTTGAAAACGGGTGTGTACGCCACTTCACCACGGATGTTGTCAAAATAATCCTTTGAGACGCTTAATAAGTAAAAATAAAAGATAAAAGGAGGATGAAACGACAAAGTCTACATACGAGTAATTTTAAAACTGCATGTTTTTTTTTGATTCGTGGAAATTGTAAAAAAACATGCATTAAATTTAACTGTAAAATGTTTTGGTCTTTCGTAATAACAAAAGTATGTTCTTACAAAATATTAAACCGTTATAAAACCGCATTCGTAGAAATCCATTAATTTAGCAATACCTATAGTTTGATTAAAAAAACTTATCACATTACTTGAACTATGTCCTAACTCGACAGCAAGTTGTATACCACGTGAAACTTATTTACAAAACAATCAGATTTATTCACCTATTAGATAACCGTTTTGTATATAAACTATTATTGTTAGAATTAGGAATCATTGTTTGACACACATTCCTAGCTTACAACAAAAATGGTTTCCAAAACATTCGCCCTTGTCGCCTGCTTTGCTATTTTCAACGTAAGTGGTTAAAATTTTATTGTTTCCCCTTAACGAACGAACAATTCTATAGAAGACAGGCCTAAAAATAGAGGATAGCATATCAATTATTTCATTCTTAGGCGCGCTTACGGTACGAGACCTTGGCTGTCCCAACTCCCTTAGCTTTGCAAGTTTGCATTTTATCTTTCTAATGCTATGCTATGCTATAAAAAATTCTGTAAATTTGTTACCATTTTCGTTAGGATCACTGTTATAAGCATTGAATCCTGTTTTCAATTATAATGTATTTAAATATTTTTATATGCAAGAGGATCATATTTTCGTAGTTTTTATGTTATGTTTAACAAACCAAGTAGGTAATAATAATATCTTTTTGATTTGAATTCTTAACGATCTAATAAAAATAATAAAATAACTCAACAGACTCACTTTGTTAACGTTTAAGCAATCTTCGACATACGGGCAGACAAACAAAGAGCTGAATGACTTGAATGAGATTGTCAATAAATTGTTTCCAATAAACAAAATGCTTTACATCTTTTTTTACAGGCGGCAACAGCTCAAGTGATCAACCGCGTCCTGCCCTTCGGAAACGTACTTCCTGTAGATCTCCTCCCGAACCAGGTCTTCGTGAACTCTCCAGCTTACCCTGTATCTTCGAACCTGATCAACTATGAAGTACCAGTAGGCGTTGAGACGATTCTCTCCGCCCCAGTGACCGTCCCAGCGACAACAACTATAATTCAAGACAGTACCGTTGCGAATAACTTGGCGAATGCCTTGCAATTGTTGGTCGTCAGCAATCTGCTGAGCAACACGCTGCCTTACATGGGCGCTGACGTGGTCGTGCCTTGCTCGGCGCCCGTGGACGTAGTGTCGCCACTGGCATTCGCCGGGCTCCCTGCAGGATATAGCTATGTTTACTAACTATTGCTGACAAGCATAACACGTTAATTAGTTGAATAAAATACCTACTTAGTTGAATCTGTGACGTTTTATTATACTTAGACAAGTAACCTAGAAGTTTCGTAACTTTCATTTGTTTGTTCTAAATAAGGTTTTCAGCTGAAACCAAATAAATAGTCGGAACCAAATAAGAATGCCATGGCTATTATAACAAGGGTCGGTACATGCTGGTTTGGCGCTGACACTTTAGAGTCAGTGCTAAACCAGCATGTAACAACCGATCTCTAGTGAACGCATTGCAACTGTTGGTCGTTAGCAACCTGCTGAGCATCATGCTGCCTTAGATCATTACATGGGCGCTGACGTGGTTGTGCCTTGGCCTCGCCCGTAGACGTAGTGTCACCAGCCACAACTGGCCTGCAGGGTCCAGCTACGTTTACTAATTAAATACTGAAACGTTAATCAGTTGAATAAATTACCTTCTTAGTTGAATTTGTGACGTTATATTTTACTTACTTAGCTGGTTGAAAAGTAACCTCAATTTGAAAATATGATTTCTTGAACACATTTTTTCGACAGCCTTAGGTGGGACTTTTTTTATTTAAGTCACATGTTTGTAGCCTGAAAAACGATTTATGTAATTCCAAATTAATGAATAGAAGCCTATATTATACAGGCTTCTAAACAGAAGAATTCAGGCTCCATTTTATCCTCGAAAGAAGTCGTCGTGCCAAAAAATATAAAAACATTAAATGTACTTGTATCCTAATACCTACAAGCTCAGATTTCTAAGGACATCAATTAACGCGTACAGCTTTTACCAAAGTCTCTATGTAATTTTGAAACTTGAACTTTTAAATATATATTTAGGTAAGTACTTAGATTGTTCTTAACGCTAAAGTTACCAATTTCAGATAACATACACAAGTAGTAATGGCGCCCTCAATCACAGCCTCAATAAAACAAAACGAAGTGTTAACGGGCTTATTATGAACCTAAGCTACGTTTAAAGATCTTCTATTTTTCGTATTGGTGTTGCACATATGAATTTGCAAAAAAAAATCAAGATACTTACTGAATATTTTAAGTTTACACCCATAATATATTTGCATAAAAATTAGAGAATTCTGTCTATGAAATTACTAAAAAAAATTAGTTTATTTGAATATTAGTCTGTTCTTGATATTAATGTCTAATTTTGAAATTATTACCGGTCAATGTAAATCCTACTCTACAAAACAGATCACCGCATAATATTAAATTACGCTCCTCACATAGCGATCAATACCTACTATAATTTGTTTTATTTGTAGCCGATGAAAAAAAGAAAAGGTAAGTAATACCTCCTCAAATTGACACGTCATATACTTTTTTTTTTCTTGTTAGATACTATACTCTTCTGTCTGGTTACTCTTTAGTAAATATATTTCCAATGAAATGCATGAAATAAGGTAAGGTACCAGTTCTTTGCCAACCAAGAAATTAAGAACCGAGTCCTCAATCAATTCGTTTGTTTCAAGTTGTTACATGTTTAGGGAAAATCTATACTATCAATACTTAATATTATAAAGCTGAAGAGTTTGTTTGTTTGTTTGTTTGTTTGAACGCGCTAATCTCAGGAAGCACTGGTTCTAATTGAAAAAATCTTTTTGTTTTGGATAGTCCATTTATCGAGGAACGCTTTAGGCTATATAACATCACGCTGCGACCAATAGGAGCGAAGCATCAGTAAAAAATCAGAAATTGACGTGGACGAAGTCGCGGGCAACAGCTAGTAATATTATAAAGCTGAAGAGTTTGTTTGTTTGTTTGTTTGAACACGATAATCTCAGGAAGTACTGGTTCGATTTGAAAAATTCTTTTTTTATTGGATAGTCCATTTTTTGAGAAAGGCTTTAGGCTATATAACATCACGCTGCGACCAATAGGAGCGAAGAATATCAGTGAAAAATGTTGCAAAAACAATCGCGATCATAATAACAGAAATTGACGCGGACGAAGTCGCGGGCAACAGCTTGTGTTTTATAAATATAAACAGTTAGGCGTAAAAGACTGAAGATTTGCAATCAAATGCTTCATACATATTTTCTATATTACATACATAAATAAATATAAATCCGCAAAATTCGAAGCAGAGGCCTACAACTCGAGAACGGTGGAGCCGATTTAGCTGAAGTTGGTTTTAAAATGTTTGTTGTAATTCAGGTGTAAAACTTGAGTAAATATAGAAAAATTGCAAGGAAGTTTGTATAAAAAACAATTTCATTGTCCCATAAAAACTGTTCTACATCAAAATTTTCACTCATTCAGCGAAGGGATCAAGAGAGTTATAATGTTGTTAGGATAGGTGATACAAAGTACACTGGGTCATCTAGTTTTGCATAAAAGGAGAAAAGTGTTGCCATACTTACGATATTTTTAAAAGTCCTAACCATCAAACAGCTAAAGAATGGAAGGTTTTGTTTTAATTTGATATTGATATAGTTTGAGTCTCAGCACAGGAGGGCAATCATTCTTTGAAGGTTGAAGTTTTGATTAGAGAATTAATATCTTACGATGAATTTGGTATGGATTTGGAAACCTTAAAATTACATACGATCGTTTGTTTCTTTGAAATATCCTTAAGGGTTTAAAAAGAGGACATTCAGTATTTTCCTAAGTAGAGAATAACAAGTAGGTATTATGTAAGTAGCAAGTAGAATAGCAAGAGCAATATAAAATCGGGAACGCAACACACTGTGCATTTTTAACTACCTGACAAACGGAGAACTCGTTATGAAACCATTATGCTTAACATCTTGACAGTGCTGTTTTTTTTTTTTACAAAATCTAATATTTAGGATTTAAGAGGAAACACAAGGGCCGTTTTTCCATACAAACGTAGTCCCCTGTTTCCTCCCTGGATAAAGCCAGTAGAGCAATAATTTTTATTACAAAAATCTATGGCCACTATTAGCATGTTTCTATGTTTTCTATTTTTTCATAAATTAATTAATAAAAAGATATGAGCCCTCAAATATCGGAAAAATTCGCCAGATTTTCCGCTGTGTTCAAACATCCAGAAAACAAATTTAGCAAAATTTTAGAAAAAAAAGAAAACATACGAACACGGCCAAAGCCTTTCTTTAATTTTTAATAAAAAAAATATTTAAATCGGTCTAGTTTTGGAAAAGTAATCGGAGGACTACGAAACGTTGATTTGGTGTGCTTTTAGTAGGTAATTTCGGTCCAAGAAGCAGTTGTCTCTATCACACTCTGCGGTGAAGGCATTTGGCACTGCGCGACAGCAATAGATTTTACAAATACCTATTTTTCAATTCTCTCGCCCGTAGTGTTTCCTCTTAAGTTACGAGTACGTTTGTTTCTTCTTTTCGGGTGACTATCCGCTTTTTGTGTTTCTATCTAAACTACTAGGTGTGGTTTTATAGTCACGCTTACGTCCGCGCGGTTGGTCAGCGTCGCGGGATACGAGCATTAGCGTCTCTTGGATCATTACATGAGCGCGGATGGCCCGCGCGCGTCTTACGGCTTCGTCTACTGTCTTACGGGCCGCGCTCACCAACCGCGCGGGCGTACGCTTGATTAAGCTTTTTACGCTTGAGGGCGTAACCTAAAAGCTTAGTGTGCATCCCGAAGCACGAATAAGTATAGAACCCTCCAACTCACGAAAGCCAATTTAGACAAGCGTTTTCCGAATTAACACCACTGGTTAACCTAACCTAACCTAACCCGGGACCACTACAATAACCGAGTCGTCGTTTTTTATTTAGTTACTATAAAAAACTTTAAAAAACTCAAATACGTAATGTTATATCATAATTCTAGCCTGTATTTAACCCCTAAAGTAATGAGACTCATTTTTCCATTGAATACATTAAACATTAAATACATTAAAGATTTTCACGATCAAGAATCTCCACTCATTTTTAAATAAGAGGTAGACATTGCGTATGTCTGCTCAAAAAAGTGTAGTGTTTGGGTAAGCTCATTCTACGAACGCTATCCAATAAACCAATCTAGTTTGCTGAGAAAAATGAAAAAATGTAATTAAAACAAAGAAGTAGAAAAATATAGAAAGATATTGTATTTCATACGCAAAACAAATATTGTTACTAGATTAGAGACCTTAAGGTTGAAAATCACAAAACACTTCATAGCATTATGGTAAAAGATTAAAAAAAAATTTGGTCAAAATGTTATTTACATTAATAAAAATTTATAGACCTCTATCATACAAAATTAAGTTTTCGTCGGAATGAAATTTTATTTTAAAGTAGTTTAGCCTCTCCGCTTTCTAACCTTAATGTTGTCTGCATGAGCAAGCTTATATGAATAAGTCCATCGTTTGTGCCTTTTAAGTTATAATTTAAGTTAAATATAGTTAATACATAAAAACCCTCTCAACTGTGGCCATTTTTTAGTTTTGATCGTTAAAGTTTGAGCATCAGCATATAAAATACACATTGTAGTAGAGGCCTCAACATTTTTTGTAGTATTAAAAAGGATCTTGCAATATAGACAGATAATTTAAATTCCACACAAATAGTAGGTACTTTTAATCATTCCAAGTAACGTTATATTATGACTTTCCAATCTAATGGGGGCTATCGCTAGTGAATTTGCCACTAGAGGCGCTAGTGTCGCGTGAGGTCCAATATCATTCACTTTGTACTGGTTTTTGCGGAATTTGTTGCATAAATTATAATTTCTTTAATTTACCTGCTGGAAAGTGATCTTTTCGTAAAATTATCACAAATATGGATTATTTGGCGATTAATGTGAACGCTTTGAAAGCGGAATTAAGAAGAAGCGCAAAAATAGGCGGCCTCAAAGAGCAATTATTTTAGAAGTTAGTTTGTTGATATCAAGAAGTTATTTATAAATAATAAACTTTAATTAGATTCAAGATTTACACTTTGTTTCGGCGCCGATCGCCTTTTACAGCTTTAACTCCGGACCTCAGTCTACAGTGGCGCCAACTGGTGAGCAAAGAAACGGTAGTCCCCATTGCATAATCACAGTTATGTCAAAATCACCGTTATGTCAAACGAAATATCGCGAAATGTATGACGAATGTTTTTATAATATTGCACATTTTTATCATCAACAAAATTCGTGTAATATTGACCTGGCTACAAAATGCTTACTTAATCACAGGTAGATATAAGCGGGTGGTTAAGGTGAAAATGGAATTTGTCAAGTCAATGTCATGAGTTTGGGAGTGAGGTTCAGGTTTTGTTTGGGGATATGGGCCTCTTTGCAGGTTTGTTTAGTGTTTTTTTTTGTGTTTTGTTTAATTTTTTTCAACAAAAACCACAGACATTGATAGGCCTAGATGCCATTTCTATAAAACCCGCGCGTGCCGAAATTTGCGTTCACTGCTTGCTTCAATGAACAGGTACAACACCTTTAAAACTAAATGCAGCAATGTAATTTAAACATGTAGTATGCACACAGGTACATGTATTTACATAGTAATAGACACAAATAAGATAAATTAATTGTTTTATAAATAAAATACGCACATTTCATTAACAAGCGCGGTCAAAGTTGAACATGTTCAATCTTTTTTTGACACGCGCAGTACGTACCCTTGGGGCATCTAGCCTATCAATTTCTGTGACAAAAACTCACTTGGTGGTTTCTTAGACTTTGTTGACCTAAGTTCAGCAGTGGCTATTTTAGTATTACTTTATCTGTATAAACAGTGGTCTAGTGTAAGATGATAATACCTACAAAATCATTAAAATGTATTAAAACGAGTCAAAATAATGTCTACTAAAACAAATAATAAAACACGAGTCGAATAGTTGCTTTTGTCAACATAAAGCCTTATGTGCCAAAGCAAAGAATAGTCGACGGTCAGTTTAGGATTAACTATATTAATGATATTGTTTTAACTCAAAAAGATAGTGCCATTTTTATCTTTAAAAATTAAAAAATTGAGAGCATACTTAACACTTATTTTAATTTCTGATTAATTTAATATGACGCAATTTGTAAATAACATTTACATCATTTCATAAGAATCTTTATCTTTTAAATGTTTTTCACCTGTTGGCTCTCATACACCATGCATATATTACATTGACCTCGCAAATTTATAAGTATCACTTAATATTTTTATTTTACAGGTCCTATCGCCCGCCGATGGCCTGAAGTTGCAAGTCAAGAATCTGTCATCTTCACCTAAACCTCTTTCAGAGAGCGACCTACCTAATGTAATTTCTTCATCACAAATCGTACACAGTGCTAAAGTTCTACCAAATGTACCAGTAACAAAGTTAAGTACGCTAACATCAACGTCAAATATCTACGAGCCTACTATAACTGTACCAAATTCACTATTGACGCCAAGATTACACTATGATGACGTTCCTATAAATTGGAATAACATTAAAAGTATTCTTAACACTCAAGAAAATTTTGACGCAGTTTTGGTTGAATCAATACCTCATATTGCTAGTATTAATGAAGTTAATAGTGAAGCCAAAGATTTATATCAACTGGATAATATACAAGATTTAATATCATCAGAAAACAATATAAATCCATCGATAAGATATGCTAATAAGTTTGAGAAAAACATTAATAATTACCAAGCAAATCCTATTTTTGGGACTAGCCTTAATGCTCAAAAAAATGGACCAATTAATGAAGCAACAAGTGATATATCTAAACCAGCAAGCACATTTAACAAATTTAATTCTATTACACCAGAAAATCATAACGGTCACGGCAATTTCAACTCAGTAGTTTCAACGACCGACAGTAATGTATTTAAAACTATTCCCAAAATACATAAAAGCTTTGGACCAATCATTAACTCCAATGTAAGGGATATTTCAGAAACTGTAAGCACTGAAAATACCTTGATACAGCCTTCTTTCAATAAGGCAAATATCTACAATAGTTTTTCCAGAGGGCTAAACAACTATGGAGTCATTCCAAATATACAAATTGCAGATCCAAAGCCTACCCCTTCAGCTATAGAAAGTCAAACAGTATCTCCTGTGAATAATCTAGTATTCGATTCCATCCCAAACAAATTTATCAATTTTGAAAGTAACACAAACACACAAATTGCATCAAATTACCCCGATAATATTTTAAATCAAGAACATAACGCTTATGCCTGGCACAACATACATACAAATAATCCAAATACTGATTCAGGCCACTTTGATATAGTTGCACTACCAGAGGAGAAGGCCAATGGTTTTAGTAATTCAAACAAAATTAATTTACTTCAAAATGAAAACCAATTTGAGAGAATTTTGAATCCACAACCAAATCTTGCAACAAAACCATCCTATTTTGGTCAGGATTTTGGTAACGATATGTTTCCCGTCAATAGGTTAAATAATGAAATGATAATTCAAGATGTACCAGCTCAGATATATAAAAATAATATAAGCCCATTTAACTCCGAACTTCATGAAGCGATATCTCCCTTTAACAACAAAAATCATCTATTCAATTTACAAAAGTTTCCACAGATAAATCTTAAAGACTTAACTACACAAAATGATGCTTCAGTAGCCATAACTGATAACAAAAGTAGTTTCATAGTTCAAAAACCTAACAATATTTCACAGAAAGTAGAAAACAATGATCTCGGTATGTTTAGCCAAAAATTCTCAACTCCAAAGACCAATCCTGTACCGTATATTATGTCAATCAACAGCAATATCCAAACTGCTGATCAAATATCTGAAAAAACATTCCACCATCTTGCCAGTGATGTCATGGGAGTTTCTCATCCTGAGGCCATCCAGCCAAATCAAAACAAAAACATTTTGTCTATAAAGGAAGCACCTGTTACTACATTCGCTTCTAGAAATCCATTTTTAAGTCGGTTTGATTCGTCTGCTAATAAAGTAAATGTACCTACTATTTACCAAAATCATGACGGCAATTTCAACACACAAATTGAAATAGACACAAACGTCAAATTCCAACCCAACCAAATCACAAACAATGTAGTAACACAACCTTCAATTTTTAGCCCAAGTGTAGGCAGTTTCTATAGTTTGCCTAAAGTAGTCCCTGAAAACATACCTTATCTACTTTCCTCTCAGGCACCAACAATTGAAGCTCAAGATAATAAACCACTGTCTCTGCCTAGCTTTGTACCTAAAATTACAAGCGTATTCCCCAATTTTGCTTCATCAAAACATCCATCTTTAGAAAATCAAGTTGGAATGCCACCTCCTTTTAACCCAGTATTATCATCAGATACTTTTCCTTCATTGCAGAGAGAACATTTTGATTTTCCCAAAATAGAACCATCTTTAGTTTCCGTAACACCAGAATTCGAAATGGACAAAAGTACTATTGTAAATCCTTTATTTAATAACGCAAAGAATTTGCAACAAAAGTCACCCATAGGCAACTTGGTACCTTTTCCAAAAATAAATCTACCTTCAAATACACAGAGCCAAGAATATGGCACCGTAAACACTGGTTTTGTTAATTCACAGTTTAATAATCCAACCAACTTACAAACAACCTCTTCTGAAGCTTTTACTAGAAATCTACCTGCTACTGCCTTGGCATCACTTCCTTTCAATACGAAATCATATACTCAGACACATTCTCCACAAATTACAATTTCCCAAAACAATTTCCTTGATAATAACTTAAATAGTGCATTACAATTACAAGAAACTCCTCAATTAGAAATCGATAAATTTCCCGCTAGTAATCCAGGGCTATTGCAGTCAAATAATATTCAGTCAATGTCCACAAATCCATATTCAATATTCCCAGGACTACCTTCATCTGAAATACTTACCTCAAACTCCTATAATAATATTTATCCACAAAGCAACCTAAACGTAGGCCAGTTTAATTCATTTACAGGAGTTCAATCATCACAAGATTATATTTCCGAAATACAAACGACACCATCTATTATCGAAAATGTTTTACCAAATAGCTTTGGTGCTGTGAATCAGGATCCATTTTTGTATTCTAATAACCTAATACCAGTAGACGTTCAGTCGTCTATTCAATCTTTTGTTAAAAACAACGACGTAACACATACAACGTCAGCGCCTAACATGCAACCTCCATACACTAGTCCTTTTAATTCTATTTTTAATGCCCTGCAACCAACATCAAGTTACTCATACACTGCAGTTGATAATACTAAAACAAACAATCATATTCCAACACAAGATAATTCTATTACTCCCCTTTATCATACAGAACCTCAAATTATTTTCACTGAAACCCCATATTCGTTACCCGGTTCCTTAGTAGCACCGAATAAAGATTATGCTTCATTAATGTCTACGCAACCTAATATCGTGCCATATTCTTCATCCCAGTATTCGTTTGACCTACCAAACGAAGTAATAAATGCTCCTCCTAAGCATAGTCCCCCTAGTATACAAGAAAATACTGCTCAATCAAATATACCATTAAATGCCCAAGAATTCGCATCCATTCCTGAAATAACCAGATCTTTTAATGGTTTGAATTTACAAAATCCTTCACCCGGAGTTGCGATTACCAAGGAATTACCCTATATATCTCAAAATACCTTACACCAACATCCAAGCCTAAGTTTTCTATCTCCAGTGTCTTATCTGCCAAATGTTTATACACCTTTGCCTTATGCCATTCAACAAATCCACCCATCAGTCCAGCATATTATACAGCCTACTGTATCATACACAAATGTAACACCAAATAACATGTTTCCTCAAGTAAACGAATTGTTTCCTACATCAGCTATTGTCAATTCTGTCAATGATGCAGCAACTATAATTGCTAAGAATGCCTTAACCAATTTTATTTCCAATAAACTAAACTCCAAAACTTCTCAGTACATTCCCATTACCAACCTTCCGCCCGTCAATCCTTATGTACCAACTTTTTATCCAACGCAAACTCCTCTAGCATATGAACCAGTTATACCTTTTATTTCCACAGTGCCATCTCCAAATATAAATTCTGTTCAGTACCCAATAACTTCGCATTCCTATGAAGTTTTTGAAATACCCGATTTCACTGAAGATTACATAACAGATCTATCCCCTACAAATTTCTTTATTAACATACCTGAAATACCAGAAGTACCTGACTTGAATTACGATTTTGAAACCGATATGACTCCATTTATTCCTTACATGTCATCATTAAAAGTGAATATACTACCAGTAATAGAAGATGTTGTTTTGGAGCCGATTCTTCCTAATAATATTTTGGTGAATGCGTATCCGGTAAATCTGTCGCCATCTTTTCTACCGAGTACAAATATTCCGTATCCGGTGGGACCCCAAGTAGTTGAGATACCAGCGTTGCAAAGTCTTCAAGGTAATAAATGTCGTGATGTGAAGGATCTAGAACGCTTGATAAGTTTGTTTGTGTTATCGGAGCTTATCAATGGCAATGAAAACTGTGATTGGGATGGTTTGGAAAAGATTATTGCGTTGTTATGTGTAACTTAAGTTTGACGTAAGGAACTCACGTATTATTGCGTCTGTTTAGACATATTTAACTATACTGCACTATGCTGCGCAATTGTGTGAACTGTGATCCTTTTTCTATGGTGACAAAGAACCCAGAAGCAGGAGTATTTCTCTCATCTATCTTATATTTTGTCTATTCACAAATTGCTAAACACTGATCACTCACAAGTTTTATATGGTGCATTTTGCTTTAAGTCGATCAGCTGGTGTATTAGGTTTGTTGTTGCGTCACCCAACATTAAAGAATGCTTTTTAGTAAGAACACTGTAATGTTGAGAGTTTTTCTATTTCGTTTCTTTAATTAAATAAAACTATGCATAGTCAGAAATGGTAAAGCTTTTTATGTTTTGCTTTGTTTTGTAACATAAATGTCACATTGTAATCCTGTTTTAGGGGAATTAGTTTATTTTGATGTAGGTTTGTTGTTGTTAATTTGTTGTGTATTTTAAGTAATTTATACAAATACAATGTTTTAAATGTAATTGGTTTCTTGTGTATCATTTATATTGGTGTTATATCCCTTTTAAATACATGTGTTTAATTAATATCCTTTTTCCAACTCTACTTTTTATTATTGCTAAAGTACTTAGCTGTTTGTAATTTAAAAAAGCATTTTTCTGTTGGATTTAAATAAAAGTTATCAATATTAAAGGTCTATGGCTATCGATATTCAAAGGTCTAAATATGGTTTCATGTTATATAGCTTACTAGCTTTTCATCCGCGGTTTTGCACAAGTAAACAACACGTTTTATCGCGTGGGCAGAAACCTATGCCCAGCATTGGGAATAAATCAACCTATGTCCTTTTTCGAGCTCTATAATCTATCTTCGAACCGAATTTCATCAGTATCGGTTCTGTATTACAGGCATAAAAGCGTAAACGACAGAGTTCCTTTAGAATGTTTAGCATTAACAAGGTCTAGTAAGAAATATTATCATTTTTATCACCATTTTACAATATTACACTAGATAATATAGGCCTCTCTTGATGAAGCATCGTCTCGCTCAGCAGGTGGGCTGGCGATCACAGTTGAGCCAATGGTGTAAAGAAAATTTTGATGTCAGTAACAGTCACTTAAAAAAACTAATATGATCATTTTGCTTATAAAGTGCCGGCCTAAAATGAAATAGCACTTCTTTATATCTTACGTAACCAGTGACTTAAAAATATTTTAAGAAACTGTTACCCGACTGCAGAAATTCCAATAATTTCATAGTCATATTTGCTGCAATGTTTAAACTTTTTGGACTCATAATTTTGTATTTTTTCTTTTAGCCTATGACTGTTTTTTTTAAATACCTCAATATATTGTTGTAACACTCGCCATGTAACTTATTTTTAACAAAAGGTCTGTTAATATCTATCCGGGCCATGTTACCTGGACTATCTATAATAAAGAATCGATTGATACCTCATTCACCAAATCGGTTAACGGCCGGTTCCAATAACCTATCTATTTTCAGTTTTGGCATATCGGAGATAGGAAACGGTTTCTATCTCTGTTTTTGCCGTCCAGAGAAACGAAGACAGAAGTTGTTTTCTATCTCCAATATTCCAAAACTGAAGATTTAGGTTAGGTAGTAGGTAGGTTATTAAAAAAACAGTTTTATTTCTGCAAATAGGCCCCTGGAGGCGCTTTTACACGTCCCAATATTTAACCTACCACTGCTTCGGGACAAATGTGGGCTAGTGCCGAGAAAAAGCAGCGCAAGAAACTCGGTCACTATTGTCAGCCTCTTTTAAATAAACATGTTTACATAAGATATATGCCAGTGCGAGCTGATACAATTTAAAGCCAAACGTTCCTATCATTTATATAATCATCAACAGTGTAATAGCCCTTTTTCATTAAAACAACTTTGATATATGATTTGAATTTATGTACAGGGAGGTCAGCAATTGACAGTGGTAATTTGTTGAAAATACGGATACAATTTCCCATGAACGAATTAACCTACTTTTCGCAGTCTGAATCCTGGAACGGCAAGTTTATCTTTATTTCTGGTATTGAAATTGTGTACGTCACGTATTGGAAATGGCCGTAAGTAGTTTAGCCGCTAATGTGGGACCCACATAAATTCCTACATACATAATATAGATAGACTTACGAAATCCACAACCCTTTCTGTTCTGCCTTAATCGGGTAAAAGGAGTCTTCTTTCTTCTTTAAGTCACTGCTTACGTCACCCATAGAAGAAGAAAGGGGGTGGTATTTATTCTATTTAAGGCCGCCTACTTAGCAGCTACCTTTTTTATTGAACAAAACTGTTATTTGGGAACCAGAATCGGTTTTGATTAAGCTATTAAAGTTTCATTTATATACAGGACGAAATTTTAATAACCTTCCAAATTTTAATATAGCAATCTACGAGACAAAAAACAAATGACGTATTTTTCTTTTGGTATAGCCCAGTACAAAAATATCAATAGAAAGCTCTTGGTAAATGTCCGCCAAATAATATCAAAAAATTTTGATACGGCTTCCTAAGAACACTTTTTTACGCTATATGCATCTCATTCATTCATTACAATACTATTCATAAGTTTTTGATTTTCCCTTCATACCTTAACAGGCTTAGGACCGTAAAAATTGAAAACTATGTTGCGAAAAAAATTTTGATGAATGAAAATTTATTTACATTTTTAGGGTTCCGTACCCAAAGGGTAAAAACGGGACCCTATTACTGAGACTTCACTGTCTGTCCGTCTGTCCGTCTGTCCAACTGTCCGTCTGTCCGTCTGTCCGTCGCTCTGTCACCACACCAGGCTGTATCTCAAGAGCCGCGATAGCTAGACAGTTGAAATTTTCACAAATTGTGTATTTCTGTTGCCGCAATAACAACAAATACTAAAAACAAAATAAAATATTTTTTTAAAGGGGGCTTCCATACAACAAAACAGTTTTTTGGCCTTTTTGGTACGGAACCCTTCGTGCGCGAGTCCGACTCGCACTTGGCCGGTTTTATTTTTTACTTCAGAAATGGGCTCTAAATACGATACTTAACGCCAGCTTTGCGTGCAAAAAATTTTGAAGATGATGAATAAGTCATTCTGTATAAAACTACATTTTGTTAGTCTGATAGTATAACTTTTGCACCAGAAGTGCAGAATAGCAAATGCTAAATCATTCAATAAGTTAAATATGATCAGGACCGAAATAAGCTTACAGTGGCTTCAAAATGCTGTATGGTTACAAATAAGGTTAAATGAAGTTTTTTTTTTAATGACTGACAGAGCGATATATTGTGTTTCCAATTACATATATCGATATTCTTAAGAATTACTCAAAGTTTTCTTTACTTTATTATCTATCTATACTTTACTATTTACTTTCACTTACTACCACTTTAACTGATGACTTCAACACAAAAACTATTCTTTTACATCACCGTCAATTTTTTTATAGGCGTCAAGTATCGTATTTAGAACTCATTTATGATATAAAAATTGTATGTCAAGTTTATATTAGCGACATATTTTTAAATGCTTGCTTTTTTTCCGTGGGGTCCTAGCGCTAAAAGGCTTTTCAAGGAAATTGCAAAAAGGTTAGTTGACATCACAGGAGAACGAAGAGCTGGCAGCTACCTCGGACAAAGAATTAGTTTAGCTAAAGGGACGAAAGGATCCTTGCCTATAGGGACTCCTTTTAATAATATATTTTAGTTATTATATTATATGTTTTTTAAGGTTCTTAGTTTTAGGTTTCTTATACTTTATTTGATATAGCAACTTAATTGCACTTATAATATCAGTATATAAACTTGAAAAATTTTGTCTCAGGTAGGACTCGAACCCGCAACTCCTCGCCCGGCATGCGAGGAGATGCGGGTTCGAGTCCCGCCTGAGACAACATTTTTCAAGTTTATATACTGATATTTTAGGTTTCTTGTTCTTGTGTATATATTTCTATGAATGTATATGTATATAGGTAGTGAAGATTACATAAACTCAACGTAAATATTGAACTTATGTCAATAAACATTTATGCGTTTCAAAGTTTCACCGTTTTAAAGATATTTTTTAATTGATGATATGCGCATTGCGTAAAAATTGCGTTGCAAGGAGGCCGTATACAAAATTTTTGATTTTGGGCGGACATTTTCTAGGTGCTTTATATTGACATTTTTGTATTACTGAGTTACAGGTACCAAAAGAAAAAATTCGTTATTTGTTTTTGTCTCGTAGATTGTTGTCTTTGTCAGCGGCCAATGAGACCTTTGCTCAGCAGTGGGATGATGTAGATTAAGTAAAAAAAAGACTGTTGTATTAGAATTTGAGTTGTGACTAAAATTTAATCCTACAGTTTTTTAAACGTCAGATAAAACTTAACAGACTGAATAAGTATGAAACGACCAATTTTAAAATGTCATTTACGTAAATGACTGCTGACAAATAGGTGACGTTTTTAAATTAGCCATATTGTATTTTATTTGACGAATATTTCTTATCTGACTATTGAAAAATCAGGGCCCCAATTATGCTAATTTACAAATGGCACAATGGCATCGCAATCGTATATTTTGACATTACTATCATACAAAATGTGTCAAAATATACAATTGCGAGTCTATTGAGCCAATTGTAAATTAGCAGGATTGGGGGCCTGGCCTAAGTAATATGGGACCATAGCTTGTGACCCTGAAAACTACTAAGTTTATTAGACTCTCTATAATTATAATTGGGTTAGAAGTTATTGTCTTTGGACTTCTAGTCCCTTTTCCTTTTCACGCCCAACTTTAAGTATGATTTATAGACTTTCCCAACTATACTGATTCACTTAAACTTTCATGGTCAACGTAACAAGAGATAATTGATTCGGGGTTTGTATTGTTATATTATTTATCATATACCATGTACCTACCTTGTGAAAGTCACAGCCTATAATCATCCCACTGCAGGGAAAAGGCCTCCATCATTGAGTTTAAGTTACCACAGCAATGATGGGAACTGGCATAATCACCACGCTTGACAATTGCGGGTCGGTGATCACTAACCCGAGCAACGTTCGAAAATTTGAAACTTTTTGTTGCCCGACCCGGGGATCGAACCTAAGGCCCGTGATCTTGGCCCGGTATTTAGAGCATTAGACCAACGGGGCGTTACGGCTTTTCAGTACCTTGTAACACTTTTATTAATCCTGAATAAATTATCTCTTAATTTCTTACCGTGTAATTTTTTGGGCCTCAAACTATCTTTACCCGAAACAATTAAATCGATTTACTGTATATTCGTTCCAAATATACAATATTTCCTCTTTATAATGTTAGTATGGATTACTACGCTTTTCTTATACTCTTGTAGAGTTTGGCAATAGATACTTTATAATGGCAATAAATGAATTAATCATTAGTTAATCCTGGTTTAAAAACAACATAATAGCCTCTGAATATAAAGTCACTAAAAATATTTTTTACAAGTTTGATAAATTTTGAAGCTCATCAATGTTTTATTAAAGAATTAACTAATCGACTTTTAATAAATATTAACTTGAATAAAGTTATTGCTAGTAACAACAAATCTACCATTAAACTAGACGTTCAGAGACTATGATAACTAATCTACCACAAAAAGAAAAACGAAAAAGAAATAGGAAAAAGAAATATCGAGATACCAATAGATTTAAATAATAAAAGCCATTCAGAACATTTTATTGCGACAAAATGACTTATAATACAATAATATAATCGTAGTCAAATTTACATAGGAATCAGACCTAGGTACATTTCAAATGATACATTTTATGTAAATATTTTATTAAATATTACATTAAAAATAATATAAATTAATACACTTATTGATAAATAAAAACTTAAAACAGTTTAAGTATCTTCAAACGTTTACTCATGTAATCTCAAGAAGCTGTTTTAATAACTTGCCAGATCAACATCTATTGAGAACAGTCAGGACCTTTTCAATCTACCAAAAATGATCAGATGGTATGCGTTTAGCTACAATAACTGTTTTTCCATCGTCTTCATACTGCATATTGTCGGGCAAATAATATGTCACAACAGGAGTTACATTCTCTTCCTCTTCATCATTAGTTTTACCATATTTTACTACTTTAGAATGAGCGTACACCGTTTGTATGCTGTCAGGTTTGATTTTCTTATTGATACCAGATTTGAGATTCTTTCTATCACCTTTCGAAGGATACTTAGCATCAGAATATGTTGATGATTTGTAAGAAAGGTTTTTGTCATTTGGCTTGTGTCTGATTAATTGTTTGGTTATAAAGTCAGGAGATTCTAGAGAAGGTGGTGTGCGATATTGTATTTCAGTTTCTGTCTCATATTTTGAAGGTGTCGGTTCCGTTTTAGTATCGGAAGGCTTAGATAGAACTTCTTCTATTGTCACATCTAAACCTTTTGCTACGCTATCAAAGTTATGATATTTATCGTTCTTGTGACTGTAATTCGTTTCATAATTACGGTCAGTTGTGTAGTGGTATCTATTATCTCGGAGGTTTCTTACATTGAACGCTTCATCACTTTCGAAGTACGTCTTATCTTGAGTGAAGTCAGGAAAGTAATCATCTATTATGCCATTACCGATATCTGATATTGTCTCTTCAGTTCCTAGTTCTGGAAAATTATTGGTGGTTGTGGTTTCAAATTTATTGTTATGAGTCAGTTGATCGTCATTTGTTAACTCTGCGTCAGAGCTAACAGCGTTTTCGTCACCGTTATCAGATCTAAAATATTTTTCAGTTGTTGTAGGAGTAGTACTTATTGAAAAATCAATGTTAGTTGTAGTTTCTATGTCTGATTTTGATGAAGTTGTGATTTTTTGCTGCTTTTTATTAGGTCTTCTGTTAGGCCTTTTTCTACGACCGTTTCTACTGATAAATGAACGAGGGAACAACTGGTCATATTGCAATGGAAAACTTACGTCTGGGTAATAAAACGGAGGATGGCCTAACCGCTGTTTTTGTATTTGACGTCTTAAATATGAAAGCAAGTCTCTCACAACTTCCTCAGGTATTCCTGGAAACTTTCTCTTAAAGTCTCCAACTATTTCGTCATCTCTTGTATTCCTACTCTTTTTGCCAGCACGAAGCTGGTATTTGAATTCTTCTGATTTTTCACGACTGCTTACTATTGGTGCAAAATTTTCAGAACTAGCATGTTTAGGTCTTTCTTTAATTTGGATAATAATGTTTGGTCTTTTCAGTTCGTGTTGGTTATGCCTTTGTGTTTCGTAATGTTTTGGTGTTTCGTGATGTGGTATTTCGTGATGTTTCGATGTTTCATGATGTCCAGGCGTTTCTTGACGTCTCGGCGTCTCGTGATGTCTTAGCGTCTCATGATGTCGTGGTATTTTATGATGATTTGCTATATCTAAATTGTGTCTTTCAGAAGTAACCCTATGACTTGATCTAGGATGATGTGGAGTAATTTGCCTTTCTCTTTGCCTAATGCTGCTTTTTCCACTATGTCTACTTGGCTTGTTACTTTCCTCCCATTCTTCGGTCGAATGTACATATTCTACTTCGTCTATTAATGGTTCTATTCTTCTTTGACTTTCCATCCTAGAATGAACAGGACAATCAGGGTTAATGACGTGCTTTCTTTTGATATCAGGGTAATCATTTTCAGGATCATGATTTAGTTTTCGTTTGGCTTCAGGCTCCTGAAATCTTTTTCTGTGTCCTTCTCTACCTCGTTTTGGTTCATTTGGGTGCCTAGGAGTTTTCGTGAGTTTTTTGTCGGGGTTTAACAGTTCTGGTGGTAATAGGAAGTAATTATTAACAACGGTGGGAGTGTTTCCTGGGTTCGGGACTATATTGGGGATATTATTAATTTGTTGTGGATATTCTTGTCCAGTGTGGTAAAGTATGTTGCTATTTTGATCCAGGAGAGTTTGTATTGTAGGATTCGACAAAATTTTGTTCTTATAAATCTGGCTCAGCTGATTTGCAATGGGGTTCGTTATTACATTGCTAGGGGTCGGCGCTGCCAATTGATTTTGAAGCATCAGTTGTTGTGGATAAAACTGGTTATTGTTGGTTGGTTGCTGTGTTATTGTAGGAAGTGCATTTTGCTGTATTATAGGAATCTGCTGAATCGGATTTTGTTGTTGAATCAACACCGGGATGTTCAAATTGTTCTGATTCTGGTTTTGGTAGTTTGGGATTTGAAAATTATTCGGAGTTTGGTAGGTGTTTTGGTTTTGGTAAGTATTTTGGTTGCAAACTTGAGGACATGTTTGAAGCGTTGGTATTATTTGAGCCAGTTGATTCGCTGATACCTGTAAAAAAAAATAGTAGGTACAGTTTAGACTTTAGTTGATGATTAGCAACCCAGTTTCTATAGTTGTGCCACCTACTAAATATGGTTCACGGTTCGATTTCATGTTGATTAAATTTGGAAAAAGTTGCATTTTTGTTTAGTCTCGCAAAATTAAACAGTTGCTTTACATTTTACTTTTTTGTATTGGATCAATAGGGATTCTAATTCTATCACATCTCCTTTCTCTGAATGGTAATGATACCTCAAAAAATAATAGCACCACACAAATTAAGTCTTACAGGCGCGTAAAGGTAGACTTCGGAGCAATGTGGCTTGCAAGGAGTGTATGAAACCCTTTCTGAGCGACAGGGTTTCATACACTGCTTTAATTCAAAGTAAAGCCGCATGGCCGCGTGGGCCGCAAGTGACGCATGACGCAAGACGCAAGCCACAAGCCGCATTGCTCCGAAGTCTACCTTAAGACTTAATTTCATCTGTAATAAGTCCTGCATATTCATATTATATAACGTGTTCTTTTTGATATCCCATAACTCGAAGGTTATGTGCTATAGGTAAAAATAATATAAAACGCCCTAGAACATGTAGTTCAAAAATCAATAGTTTCGAACATAACATCAATTTTAGTTAAATTTGTTATAAAAATGTAAACAGTATGGCGAATCCTTAGTTTTGCGAGATGTTGGCAAACTTATACTAAAGTTTAGTAGTAAAGTAGCGGGAGAGCGTAACTTGTAAAAAACATTGACGTGTGTGGGTGTTTCATTGATAAGTAGTAGGTACGAGTAAATCGTTTTCATTCAAAAGTTAATTCATAACAAAGGTAAGGGTGTTTTACATAAACAGTCGTGAGTTTTTAAAATTTTTTTGTATGAAAAAATATTAAATAAAAGAAATTGGTACTTGAAAAATAATTCATATGCAGTTTGATTCCTTACCATGGTCTATTTAATATCCTAGAGTTATGGGATATCAAAAGGAAGACGTTGTATTTATTTTTATTTTATCTATGCAAAAAAGTATGGGTGTGTGTACCTACGTGTTTATATTATGGCTATTTCTTATTCTTCCGCTTAGGGCAATCAATAAATAACGTCACACAAATTTCATAATTTTTAAATCTGCCCCTTCCAGATCACAGCTGGTCACATTTGTAAGACTACCTCTCTCTAGTGTGACGTCAAACATTATGCAATTAAGCAAATTTTTCGTTACGAAGAAGTTTAGATTTTGAAATGTGACGTAACGAAATTTAGGACCTCTCCCACCCCCTTGTCAAACAATCTCATTCTTCAACCCCCTCCCTCCCCATTAACGTGTTAGGTAATTAATTCATTTCAATGCATTTATTTCGGACAACAAAGATTAAATGCGTTTAATTCTGAGCAACACTTTATCAAGAGAAAACCCTTAGAAATTAAATACATAAAACACCAATAGAATATACGAATCGAATTGCGAACTTTCTTAAATTTTGTCGGTTAAAAATAAATGTAGAGGGATAGCTAGGAGGAATGTAGCCTGCATTCCTCCTAGCTATTCCTCTATCTGTCTTTATATAAACATTTCATTTCAGTTATGGTGTTTGTAAACGAATTTCTCTAAAACGGCTAAACCGATTTTCACGACTTTTTTTTGTATCTCAGGTTGGTCTGAGAAAAAGTTGTAAATTATTTTGTATCCGTTATCCGTTTTAAAAGTACGGCTCTCGTGAAATATTTTTGTAACTGAGATAGCATGGATTAATCACTCCAGAACGGCTCAAAGAATCTAGATGAAATTTAACACACACTCTACTTTTAAACTCGGAAAAACGAACGGTTGCCGTGTTAAATTCGAAATCCCACACGTACGAAGTCACGGTCAATAGCTAGTAAGTATTATACATGGATTCGAAAAAAAAAACCATTCTGGTGCCATTAGTTTTAGGTTTTACTGTAATCTAGTCTTAATTTTTTAGAAAGAATAGAAATAAAGAATTATTTATTTGACACATATAATACAAGAACGGAACACAGAACATTATTAAAAAAAACCTAGCTTAAATAAAAGTGTCAAGAAGGTCACCGCTCAGCATTAGTCGTGACAGGCGTAGCCATCACGACGCTGATTTTTTTGTACTAATCTATGCTTAAGAGGAAACACAAGGGCCGTTCTTCCATACAAACGTAGTCCCCTGTTTCCTCCCTGGATAAAGCCAGTAGAGCAATAATTTTTATTACAAAAATCTATGGCCACTATTAGCATGTTTCTATGTTTTCTGTTTATCATAAATTAATTAATAAAAAAGATATGAGCCCTCAAAAATCGAAAAAATTCGCCAGATTTTCCGCCTGTGTTCAAACATCCAGAAAACAAATTTAACAAATTTTTAGAAAAAAAGGAAACATACGAACACGGCCAAAGCCTTTCTTTAATTTTTAATGAAAAAAGTATTTAAATCGGTCTAGTTTTGGAAAAGTAATCGGGGGACTACGAAACGTTGATTTGGTGTGCTTTTAGTAGGTATTTTCGGTCCAAGAAGCAGTTGTCTCTATCACACTCTGCGGTGAAGGCGTTTAGCACAACGCGACGGCAATAGATTTTACAAATAGGTACCTATTTTTCAATTCTCTCACCCGTAGTGTTTCCTCTTAAATGTTATAACAGTAGCAGTAGTCAGTTGGTGCCAAATAAATAGTTTTTCTTTCTTTCTTTCTTCATATTGGCACATTAGCTTGGTTTCAATTCATATTAAAATATATTTGCATTGAATTCAACGAAAAAGAAAGCTAATACGGTTGCCATAACAATCAAAAATTACCTTATTCATACATATCAAATACATTACAAAATAATCAAAGACAAACAAAAAAAAAATGCTTACCAGCAATTCGTCAACAAGCAAACATAACAAAACTAAAACTTTGTACATCATGTCATTATTCACAGATACAAAAAAATAACCACAGATAACACAAGACAAGCTCTATCAAAACCTTTTTCTTAACTACGTGACAGTTTTATATAGATCTCTTTATATTAATGATTTAATGATAATAGATTTCTGATACTTATATTATCATAATTTAATTAAGATTAGTCACGGAGAAAAGATAGCACCTTTTAGCGTTTAATAAAATGTTTTGCTAATTAGTATGTTATGTTGAAATTGGGATGGTGGGATCTACCTACTAGTGGTCCACCCTGGGCAACGGCATCTTTGGTTTTCTAACCAATGAAACGGCTAACAGATCCCTCTGCGGTGGTAGGCTTCGTAAGAGGCTGCCTGGATACTACTACCCTCCTGCCGGTGTCCAGCGACAAACAGTTTTTCTGTGTTCCGCTGGAGTGTAGGAGAACCAATACCTCTGGGTAAGCTCGCTCCATCTTAGGCTTCTTCTTAACCGTATAGCTAAGTATGTAGTCAGAGCAAGCCCATTATTTATATGTATAAAAAAATTGAATTTTATTTTGTTCAGTATCATCATCAG
Source organism: Anania crocealis (assembly GCA_949315895.1). Classification (NCBI taxonomy): domain Eukaryota; kingdom Metazoa; phylum Arthropoda; class Insecta; order Lepidoptera; family Crambidae; genus Anania; species Anania crocealis. The sequence goes on from OX438861.1 coordinate 20,540,484, forward strand.
CTCAGCCTATCGACGCCCACAGCTGGACATAGTTCCCTAAGGATCTCCACAACGATTGGTCCCGCTCTATCTGCGACCTTCATCAGATCGTCGGTCCACCCGGTGAGGGGCCTACCCACAGATAGTCGTCCGGTGCGCGGTCGCCATTCTAGAACCTTTTTGCCCCAACAGCCGGTTCTTCTTACTATGACGTGTCCCGCCCACAGCTACTTCAGCTCCGCAATAATTCTTCGGGCATTGTCGGTTATCTTAGTTCTCCTACAGAGTTTCTGAAAGGTAATGATACCTCTAAAAAATAATAGCACTAAACTGCGCAATTAAGAGTTAATTTCATATGTAAAAATCCTTTATGCACTTATTTTTACTTTATTTATGCAAAAAAGTTTGGTAGTGGTTATGTTAGAGCTATTTGTTCATCCCGTTTAGGTCCATAAAATAACTTCACACAAATGTCATCATTTTAGACCCCTCCCCCGTTTACTCCTACTATCAAGAATCAGAGTTACTCCTACTATCAAGAATCAGAGTTACTCCTACTATCAAGAATCAGAGTTACTCCTACTATCAAGAATCAGAGTTACTCCTACTATCAAGAATCAGAGTTACTCCTACTATCAAGAATCTATACAGGGTGAAATTTTAACCACTTTCCAAATTTTAATATAGCAATCTACGAGACAAGAAACAAATGAGGTTTTTTTTTTTTTGTATAGCCCAGTACAAAAATGTCAAGATAAAGCACTTAGAAAACATCCGCAAAAAATCGAAAATTTTTGGTACGGCTGCCTATACTATTCATAAGTTTTTGATTTTCCCTTTATACCTTATCAGGCCTAGGACCATAAAAATTGAAAACTATATTGCGAAAAATATTTCCGAGTGAAAGCTTGATTTAAAATTTTTGCTTTATAAATGGGCTTTAAATACTATTGATCGCCTATAAAAATTTTGGAAAGTGGTTAAAATTTCATCCTGTATTTAAAAATCTGTCCCAGTTTGGTTACACGACTTTGAAAGGGCTTGACAACTAGTTGCCTTGACAGATTTTAAAGATCTCCTTTTGTAATATTGAGTAGGTATGTGAAAAGGTTCTCAAACTACTAACCCCCATTTCATTGGAAGATTTTACCATACCATGACCCAGTGTAGGGTTGGCCATCGCAGTTTGACCAAAAGTGAGAAGCTTCTGCAAGCTGCTGCTGCCGCCGCAAAAACACAATAGCACCACTTCTTCTCCTCCTACGGGTGTCGTAAGAATCGACTAAAGTTAAATCGCTAGAAGAAGATGGGTAAGAACGTCTTCTTTCCACCCTTGGCAATTTGCGATCACATTTTTGATATCTATGGCGAACACCAACCCGACTGCCTGAATAATATTTCCAACACGTTATACGAGTATTAATCAACTTAAGCAAATATTTATGTAATTAGCTTTCTAAGGCCAATTTAGCCTAAATAAAGTAATTCATTTGTTTTGCTATGTAAATGTATTTTTCGTTTATTTATACATTTGTTATTTTGTGTTTATCTTTGCTAATATTATACATCTGAAGAGTTTGTTTGTTTGAACGCGCCAATCCCTGGAACTACAGGTTTGATTTAAAAAAATATTTTTGTTTTGGATAGTCCATTTATCGAGGAAGGCTTTAGGATATTACTTTTTAACGCTTCGAACCCCAAGCGAAAGCCTGAAATAACCCTCAACGGGTTAAAAACTTCTTAATCGCGATCATAATATCAGAAACTGACGCGGAAGAAGTCGTGGGCAACAGCTAGTTGATAAATAACAACCAGTATATAAAACGAGCAAACTAACAACCTGCCTGCCAAACAAAAGGTCTGCCTGGCAAAACCCACCTTTTAGGCTGATTTATTTTATAAGAATGTAATAACTTCATAAAGTTTACTCATAATTTAAAATTTTATATTTTCGCTATGTAAATTTCAACATTGGAAACTGTTTTGGCTAATGTATTAATAACATAACTCTTACATACCATGTAATATTGGAGCTGTATGTTTCTTTAAATAAATAAAATAAATTTCAGAGTCACGCTGATCGTACGCTGATCATCGCGCTTACCGTCAAAATGTTTGAACTTGAGCGCCGCGCGACGTGACGGCGCGGCGGTCAGCGCTGACAGCGATTTTCATACATTTCGGCGCTCAGTGCTTCTGGTCAGCGTACGATCAGCGTGACTCTAAAATCAGCCTTAGAGAGGCTTGTGTCCTGATATAAGCTCTATCAAAGAATATTAAGACAAATATTCTTTAGCTCTATCTATGATCTAAGCTAAGATATAAGATATAAGCTGAATCACGGGTTTTCCTAGTTCAGGGGAAGTACCTATATCTTTCAGCACTGTAAACTTAAGTTGTGCCTAAGTCTATGTAACTGTTTTTCATGTCTATTTACTATTAAATATTAAAATAGTTTATACACAATAAATGATTTTACTATTTACTATCTCATTTATTATCCCAACTTAATAAAATGTAGCCGTTGAACAAAGAACATATGTCACTGTTAGAGAACTATCCAACAAAAAATACATCATCAAAATTTGGTTTACAAAATAAAATAATATGCGAGGTCATATATAAAAGATAATACCTATTGTACGCTTCAAACTGAGATTTTTTTTATTTTTCGTACGTCACAAAGATATTTTTCACCTCAGCGATTGAAATTATACGTAGTATAAATCATCCGGGACAGCAAAAAGGTCATTTGTCAAATAAATTGTGAGACACTTTGGCACACACCTTTTAAAAGGGTACAGTAGCATACACTTTTTATTCGATCTATCAAATAAATACATAAGAGAGAATATATTTGTTTTGACGACCATTTGGATCAGCGGTAGTAAACGCTGCTTCTGAGCCATGGGCTGCGGGTTCGATACTCGCACAGTACAAATATTTGTGTGCATGAACATGTCTGTTTGTACTGGTCTGGGTGTTTTCTATGTATTATAAGTATGTATTTACAAAAAAAAGTATATAATTAAGTTTATCGGTTGTCTGGTACCCCATACGACAGGGTACTTAATAGTAGCTTAATTTCGGACTAGATGGCTCTGTGTGGCCCAGTGAGGCATGTCTTAAATATTTATTTTATTATTTATTTATACTGTGGGAAGTGGTAAGTGGTACTAGATCCCATAACGTTTAATTTTAAGTTATTTTAACTTTAAAGGGATTAATCTTACCTTAATACAAGTGGTTTTGTTTTAAATTGAGGAAGGTTATACGTTTTTTTTTATATGATAATGGGCTTGCTCTTGACAATATACTTAAACTATACGGTTAAGAAGAAGCCTCAGATGGAGCGAGCTTACCCAGAGGAACTGATTCTCCCACACACCAGTGGAACACAGAAAAACTATTTGGCGCTGGACTCCGGCAGGAGAGTGATAGCATTCAGGCGGCATCTTACGAAGCCTACCATCGCAGAGGGATCTTTTAGCCGTCATCATTGGTTAGAAAACCAAAAATGCTGTTGCCCAGGGTGGACCACTAGGAGGTAGATCCCACCACCCCAAAGTAGGTATTTTAAAGTCAGACCTACAATCAGCGAACTCCTTAAAATAATAATTAATACACTCTTTTTTTTAAATTTTATACAAGAACCTTAAATAAAAGTTTTATTCTGCCTACTTTCTTTCTATAATCATACAGGAATATCATATTGCCCTGTAATTGAAAGAACTCTCATTCCTCTCTTTAAGTGTTTGTCGGTTTGACAGCAGAAAATTGTATGACTGATGCTTTTGATTCATAACTAATACTACTTTCTTATAAACAAAATTTATCATTGTTCATAATTTTAAAGAAAACAGCTAAGAGACTCACTAAATAAACTATTGACAACTTAACACCTGAAGGATCTAAAAGTTTTAAAGACTGACTCCTTAAATTCTTAACAGTCTTAATTTCAAATTAAGGTACAATAAATGTCAAAATGTTATCCACCATTTATTAAATACACTAACAACTACATAACAATCATATCACACGTCAAGTTACCGACTTCGATCGGCCTAAAGAAGCAGCGTAAGCAGGGTCTGAACCACCATGACGACCAACTGGAGGAGACCTGGTAGAAGACCACCGCCGATGCCAACCAGAACCTCGTCCGCCAGGTCTGACACTGAAGATATGAGGGTAGTAAGCAGTCCTTGCATGTTGGCAACATTGGCAGGAGGAGACGAAGGGTTCGCTCCAGCTGCATACTCAGGCAATGATCTTAGGAAGTTGACAATAGCTAAAGCCTGAGAATATAGCTTCAGCAGCGAAGTCTCAAGTGCTCCTAGATCGACTGGGATCATGCAGGTTATAGATGGCGGTAGTGTGTCGAAGATTGACAGCAGTGACAGAAGAAGGTTGTACACGTTGTTCAGAAGAGGCAGCAGCACGTTGACTAGTGGGTAAACTGCTGGCAACTGAACGCTTGTAGCGGCTACTGGGGCCTGAAAAAACGGATTGATTTGAACAATGTCATTTTGTTTTTAGTCTAGTTAAAAATTTTATAGAATAAGTTGGCTTTATGCTATTGTCCAAAGCCGTAAAACCTAATTTACTTTCCCTTTATCTTTCTAGGTGGCTAAAAGTTTTACATGGTGTAATGAATCCTTGGATGGTTTAAAAACAAAATTGGACCAGATAGGTGGCGCTGCTTTTTCGAGCATAACAACGTTAGCCGTGTCCATTAGCCTAGATTAAGAAAACAATTGCAAAATTTTACTTTTTGAATTTTTAAGTGCTTTAACAAAAATTGGTTGTTTGTAAAGTAGGTTTACGATCGAGATGTTTACGTGATAACGAGAAAATCTCCATTTGTATGCCGCTAGAGTGAGAGAGACGGAAGATCGGTCCACTCACTCGAACGCTATGCCAGCCTCCGCTCGTGAGGATTCCGCGTGACAAGTTTCACGGAATGACTGGCAGCGTTCGAGATGAGACGGGAGATCGGTCCGTCTCTCTCTCGTTATACCTGCGATCGCGCTCGTGAGGTTTTGGTGTGACACAAGTTTCTGAACATGTCACCCGACTAAAACGATTTTAAAGACGTTATCACGTCAAAACTCTTCTAAGTGGTAAAAAGCACTTGAGCATATAAGGGTAACTTCAGATACTGTGTGTGTGTCTACTACCTACTGTTACTACAAAACTGTCAGTTATGCCTTTTAGTAATAAAAGCGTTGATCTACATTTGGCGTGAGCTGAATGATTCAGTGTGGACGCAATCAAATTAATACCTACAATGGAAATAAGCAAGGTCAACAGCTCAAGTATAAGGGGTACTAATCAAGTCACTTCGGTTATCAATGAAGGAAATATTACTGGCAAACTATAGTAAAAGTCCCTTCAGAAAAATAATGAAAAAATATATTTTGACAGATGTCATCGATTTCGATGCTGTTTTTTCGGTTTGGAATTCGATTTGAAGATATGAAAAGAAGAAAAAAATGGAGCCGTCACGGGACGCCTGGTAGATGTGAAACATCGACGTTATTTCGTAAAAGTAGTATGCAGAAAAGAACAGATTGTGGTAGGAACTAAAAATGTCAATAAAATAAAATAAAAAAGTTGTGCGTGTACTAGTGTACACACGTAAGAAGTGAAACTTCTTTATGGCCTTATTTTTCGAAAAATGATCTACATGCAACTTTCCAGAAATTGGTTAAATTAGTTAAATTGGTTAAATTGGTTAAATTGGTTAAATTGGTTAAGTTGGTTAAGTTGGTTAAGTTGGTTAAATTGGTTAAATTGGTTACGTTGGTTAAGTTGGTTAAGTTGGTTAAGTTGGTTAAGTTGGTTAAGTTGGTTAAATTGGTTAAATTGGTTAAATTGGTTAAATTGGTTCAATTGGTTAAGTTGGTTAAGTTGGTTAAGTTGGTTAAGTTGGCTAAATTGGTTAAATTGGTTAAATTGGTTAAATTGGTTAAGTTGGTTAAGTTGGTTAAGTTGGTTAAGTTGGTTAAATTGGTTAAATTGGTTAAATTGGTTAAGTTGGTTAAGTTGGTTAAGTTGGTTAAATTGGTTACGTTGGTTAAGTTGGTTAAGTTGGTTAAATTGGTTAAGTTGGTTAAATTGGTTAAATTGGTTAAATTGGTTCAATTGGTTAAGTTGGTTAAGTTGGTTAAGTTGGTTAAGTTGGTTAAATTGGTTAAGTTGGTTAAGTTGGTTAAATTGGTTAAATTGGTTAAGTTGGTTAAGTTGGTTAAGTTGGTTAAGTTGGTTAAGTTTGTTAAATTGGTTAAATTGGTTAAATTGGTTAAATTGGTTAAATTGGTTAGGTTGGTTAAGTTGGTTAAGTTGGTTAAGTTGGTTAAGTTGGTTAAGTTGGTTAAGTTGGTTAAGTTGGTTAAATTGGTTAAGTTGGTTAAGTTGGTTAAGTTGGTTAAGTTGGTTAAGTTGGTTAAGTTGGTTAAATTGGTTAAATTGGTTAAATTGGTTAAATTGGTTAAATTGGTTAAGTTGGTTAAGTTGGTTAAGTTGCGAGCTCAGTGGAGCGAAAGAGATGGCTTAACGCCGGATCGAGTGAGAGAGAAACGCACAGTCGATTGCGCGTGGCGACGCGTCGCCACGCCAGAAATCGGTCTCACGTGCGCCTATAGATGTTTCACATCAAAAATTAAAAACAAAATCAAAACTTGTTTGCCGTAAATAGAACTGAAGAAAAGCATGAGCAAACCACCAATTTTAAGTCGGTACTAAAAATGCCTTCAGTATGCACCGACTCAACATGGCGGTCAATCTATGCTTTTCGGCGAAGCAAATTCTTTTAGAAACGTTTCATTTAACAATAACTCACCGTTGTCAAACAGACTGCTACAGCAAATAGCGTTACCGTTATTTTTAACGACATTTTGCTATATAAAAATATATTTACCGAAATATATGTTTGTGTCTCCGATACACGGATATGTTTTGTGTTTATATATTTTTACTAAAACATTTTATATACTTAAAATTGCAAAATTGGGTTTGATAAAAATAAAAGTGGAGCCTTCAATAATAGGTGATAAGATGCAATCAAAAAATTTCATTAACTTAGTTACCTAATTGTTATATTCTACGTAAGAATTTAATAGAAATATGTTATCTATTTGTTACATAAGGTTTAGACAATGCTAAAACTGCTTTGACATAATTAAATGTCTTTAGATTGAAGTGAATTCCAACACCAATTTTAACACTGAAAGTGTTTTGTATTTTTATTGTTTGGCATCTTCTCCAAAATGGTGCCTACTTTCGCTAGCTAGTTTTTTATTTTAGCTGTCCTGTGCCTATTTGTTTTGGTTACTTAGTATTGTTAGTTCCAATCCTTGGTACACATATAGCAAAATACATATCAGGGCGTGGCATTCTACCCTCAGGGTTTAGGGCACAAACAGGGACATATAAAGTGATATCTTTCCCCATTCGGGACACCCTTTCCCGCGGTTTAGGCATCGTGATATTAGATTTGTCAACGGAAATTCGTTTGCATGCTATATTTTTACATAACGAAAAAAGAAATCACAATTCTACGCGTCATCTTTTATTTTTGTACGACCACGTATAACTCAAATCCAAGACCCATTTAAGTTTGAACTAATCAAAATTTTACCGACGAATATGGTGAATAAGCCCCCAGTTAAGCAAGTAGTCCCCGACAATCATCATGCACTGACTCATTTTTTTACGGCCCACTACAGTGCAAAGGCTTCCATCTTTGATTAAATTTCTACTTACCACAGTAATGATGGGTACAAGCCTTGGGTACAAGCATAGTCACTAAGCATGCCATATTCAAGTTTAATACTTAAAGTTTTTTTAACGTATAGATTGCGACGACAGAAATGTGTAGGTATGTGTCAACGTAGGTACTGCTAAGTGCATGGAATTAGTTTTAAGGTACTTAAACCCCTGGGATTTAATTCTCTGCTGCTTAACTGTAGTTTAAATTACATACTTCAATGTAAGTACTTATATTGTGTGATGTCCAAAATTTTAATTAAGAAATACCTATACCACTGGCTAGCTTGTCTAAATATGATTCGTCGCAGTGCTTGTTTTTTTTTTAATTTAAAGTTAAACGGCCTCGGATACTTGTCCATACTGCCAATTTTAACACCACTTTTACGACCCAAAAATCGCTATAAACAATAAAAATTCGATAAAATAAATGGACTCCAAACGTATCTCACGAACTCCCGACAAAAACTCTGCAGTGCTTGCGGCTATGATTACGGATGTCTTGACTCAGCCGTCACATGGACCACTGTTGTTACGGCTTTTTGACAGCTTTTTATTTGGTAGCCATGCGGCGCTACTGTCGATCTTATGGAGGCACCAATCTTGCGTTCATTGCTGTGACAACACTAGCAGCTGTAACCAAAGCAGTTTTTATGACATTTGCGCTTAAGAGGAAACACAAGGGCCGTTTTTTCCATACAAACGTAGTCCCCTGTTTCCTCCCTGGATGAAGCCAGTAGAGCAATAATATTTATTACAAAAATCTATGGCCGCTATTAGCATGTTTCTATGTTTTCTGTTTATCATAAATTAATTAATAAAAAAGATTTGAGCCTTCAAAAATCGAAAAATTCGCCAGATTTTCCGCTGTGTTCAAACATCCAGAAAACAAATTTAACAAATTTTTAGAAAAAAAGGAAACATACGAACACGGCCAAAGCCTTTCTTTAATTTTTAATGAAAAAAGTATTTAAATCGGTCTAGTTTTGGAAAAGTAATCGGGGGACTACGAAACGTTGATTTGGTGTGCTTTTAGTAGGTGTTTTCGGTCCAAGAAGCAGTTGTCTCTATCACACTCTGCGATGAAGGCGTTTGGAACTGCATGACAGCAATAGATTTTACAAATACCTATTTTTCAATTCTCTCGCCCGTAGTGTTTCCTCTTAAGAACATCGCACTGAATGGCGCGAACTTAATTTAGCTTTACAATATGGCTGACCTGTTTCTTACTCAAGATAAATAAGATTCTTTTAATACCTTCGTTTTAACTCGAGTTAAATAATTACCCCTTTATGCTTAATTTGCAAGTTTTTTCTTATATATAGATTCTTTATACAGATCTTAGATATATTATAAGTTAAACAGCTCGAAAACTTATTATGCAAAAGTTTAGAACACTAAAAGGAATTTATAATATAGTCTTGGTACGAGTTTTGTGTGGTACGAATATTCCACGGTACGAGTATACATTTATGCTTTAACAACATCAGTTAGACACATGATGAAAAAGACACCCATGTTTGCAGAATTCAATTTTGAAGGATTTGATGTTTTTGTTCTGAGTGTATGAACACTTGCCGGGAAGGAACAAACGGAGCACACGCTATTTAACTACTATGTATAACATCGTAGCAGTATTTTTTAAATATTTTTATCAAAAAAATATCTGAAAAAATAAAAAATATATTCAGCTTTTCATTGTGAAACACGTTGTGACGCACACGGACCTATCTGTGTAGAATTCATTCATCCAGGATAACTGAAGCAAAATAATACGTCCGTGCGCGTCACAGCCCGATTCAAAGTGAAGACTTATTTTTTAAAATTTTACTAAGACTATTTTACTTAACAACAATAACACTGCTAAGACGTCCGCGTTATTTAACCATTATGTATAACAATACATAATGGTTAAATAACGCGGACGTCGTTTGTCAAGTGGTAAAAAATGCACGGTGTATCTACTGCCGGTCCCAATAATCTATCTATCTTCAGTTTTGTCATATCGGAGATAGAAAACATCTTCTGTCTCTGATTTTGCCGTCCAGAGAAACAAAGACAGAAGTTGTTTTCTATCTCCGATAGGCCAAAACTGAAGATAGATAGATTAATGGGACCGGCCGCTAGTCTACTACTCTGTATCCGCAAAATGTTAAAAGAATACCACTTAAAAAACACTCGCCTTAACTTTCGCACGTCTGGTATCATAACACCTTGCACCTGCGAATTTTTAGTGCACATTAAATATAACATTAGCATACATGCAAAGTTTTCCGTTCTCGTGAAATGTGTAAGCCAGCACATTTTGTTTTGCTGCGCAATTAATTTCTTAGGATTAGCTAAGTTGTATTTTGCACGACAACTAACCATTTTTAGGTCATGTGTCAATGTCAATGTCAAATATACAGTATGTACGAGTATCAATGTGTCATGAATGAGCTCGAATCTTTGTGTGAAAACTGTTTTCACCCACGAAAATAATTAGGTTCCCAATTCGACTTGTGATTGGTTTTTATGACAATGCAATAACTGTTTACCTTGTTGACTAAATTCGATGATATTGTTTTGTTCGATTTAGATTTTTAAATATAAAACTATTGCCTGCCCAATCCGAATCCGAATCGGAAGGTTAGGTAAATAGGTTTAGCAGAAAATAATACTATATTACAAAAAAAAAACCGCCAAAAAGCATGAGATCTGTTTAATTTTGAAAGAGTCTTAAACACAAAATTAGACAAACATCAAGAATCAAAATTAGTGGTTTTTCGTCAGTACAAAATTTGTAAAAAAAGTTTGAATAACATCTAAGTATTTTTAGTATTTAACCGACCTTATTTTCGCACCTACACCTTCCTCCCTGTGAGACTACAGGAGTACAAGGATACCGCAAGAAGAAAACGGGCAGTAGGTCATGTTACTTCCCATCATCAGCGAAAACGTTATCGCCATCTCGTGCCATGCGCGGCGATTAAGGCAAAAATTCTCCTCTTGGAGATAACTAGAAGTGAACAGAAAATAATTTGATTGCTAGAAAAAATTGCAAAAACCCTGTCTTTGTTATCTTTAATGGCATGTGAAAGTGTTTATCATTTACTTTACAAAACTTTCTTATCAATAAACAATGACATTCTAGTTATAATGTTACTGGCGTATTGACCAAGATTGGTTAATATAGTTCATTTGACAATAATTCACCTATATTACATAAGCATTTGAAACATTTTTCGATAACTGTTTTATAAATAGAGAATTTATGTTGATATCAATAATTGTATTTAGAAGTTAGAGCTGAAATATTGCTTTTATTTATTAAAATTTTATTATTGTTTGACTTTAAAATGCGTTCGTACATAGTTTTCGTTCTTTTCGCTGTTACTTTATTCGTAAGTATATTTATTACGTAACAAGACAATAAAACCTCATACAAATTTAAAAATAAACAAAATAATATCTTTCAACAAAAAATATCTGAAATTAATTTTAATTCGATGCTAACATAACTAATTGCTGATTACATACAATTATTATTGCAAGATAAACAAATAATTGTGCACACTTAAAAATACCTGATGCGCAAAATATTTTTAGCTTCGCCGCTAAAACTAACCTAACTTTTTTGACAGGTGCCAAAAAGCGAAGCGATGATTCCCGCCTACTCTGTGTCCGCTCTCCGGCTTGCCTTTGACGAGATCTCTGCAGTGTTGCCCATCGCAAACCAGCTCGCCTGCCTCCTTATTCCATTCCTGATCAACCTGATCAACAATCTGAACAACTTATCAAACATTGTCCAGAACCTTACACCAGCTTTGCTGCCATACTTTGGGTGTACCCTGCCCCTCTTGTACGCGACTCTGACAGACCTAGCGTCTGTCCTGTTCCTGTACATCAGCGTTTTGATATCTCTGTTCAGATCTAATGTCTTGGCAGCCCCTGGACTGCTAATGGGACTGGTATCTCAGGTCCTGAACCTGGTTCTCGGGCTTTTGACTGGTCTGTCTGATGGCACAGGCCTCCTGAGTGGGCTGATCAAACTGATCACGGGTGTTCTGGTGGAATTGGAGAAACTGCTTTTGTAAGTTAGGTTATATTGTTGATTCGTTGTAAATAAAGTTTATTGAAGATATTTGATGGCTTTTTGTTTTGAATCTGTTATAATTAAGTAAAAATCGTTTAGCTAACGAACAAGCTTTTTTTTCTACATTTCTTTTTTAATCATAAACTTGTGACTAAGTTGGTATCATTGAATTACTGACCAATTATAATCTCCGAATCCACAGTGCTGCGGGCTAAAAGATAATATCGCACATAATAAGGTATCCCTAAAGGTATTTGACCTTGAATATCACACTACACCTATCTGATTAGATCAAATTACAGGCTGTTCGGTCTAAATTGGTGCCATCAAAATTTACCATTAATGCCTTTCTACCCTCTAAATATACCACCCACAAGGGGTTGGTGTCAATGAATTTCAAGGACACACTAGAAGTAGGTACAGTGGATTTTCCACGTTACTAGTAATAAATAAATAAATAAATATTTAGGACATGCCTCACTGGGCCACACAGAGCCATCTAGTCCCAAATTAAGGTACTATTGAGTACCCTGTCGTATGGGTTACTAGACAACCGATAAACTTACTTATATACTTTTTTTTTGTAAATACATACTTATAATACATAGAAAACAACCAGACCAGTACGAACAGACATGTTCATGCACACAAATATTTGTGCTGTGCGGGGATCGAACCAGCGTTTACTACCGCTGATCCAAATGATAGTCGATTAATCAGACCAGATTAGTCCAAAAAAGAAGATTTGCACAATGTGGACTCTTGGGACATAGTAAAGATAAGTTGATCTGATCGTTTTTGCTAAAATAGTCAAAAACCAGATAGTTAATTTTATTCGAATTTGAATTAGATGTGGACACAACAATATTCAAATCATGTTTTAGCAATACCAAACAATATTTTCAATGTACCCATGCAGAGAAGACTATAACTTCATAGTACAATACAATTTCGAATGACATCGAAGATCTTCTATCTTTGATCTTGTATAAATTATAGGGAAAGAAATATACATATATTTCTTTCCCTATGATGTATAAATGTATAACTTCGTAAACTTTGGTCATATGATAAATTTGACTTACACTTGACAATACAATTCCATGTATAAAAAAATCTGATTATACTTCTTTTTTTTTGTTTTATTGAGAGCATCGTGTTCTATTTTAAATTGCTATATCATTTCTCAATGAGTAATATAACAAATTGTATATACCTATCAAAGTTTAGTTGTTTTTGTTCCTTCATTTTAATGAAAAAGGGCTATTATACTATAAATGTTTTTAATATAAATGATAGGAACGTGTGGCTTTAAATTGCCCCAGCTCGCACTGGCATATATCTTATATAAACATATTTATGTATTTAAAAAGAAGGCTGACAATAGTTACCGAATTTCTTGCGCTGCTTCTTCTTGGCACTAGCCCACAGTTTTCCCGAAGCAGTGATAATTCTTTTTCGTTATTTCTGTAACACTCAGAAAAAGGTTTATTTGGAAAAAAATGACTGATAATAGCATTAAAATAAACTGTTTAAGAAACATCCGCATAAAAAATGACGTGTAAAGTGTAAACATGGTCAAAATCACAAATTTTTTTCGCTTCGTCTTCATCGTTATACCCTTGCAAGCTAGTTTATAATAGTATCTTCACCCTGTAGAGCCTACCCTACTCTGAAAGTCTACCTTGTGGCTGTCAATGGGTCCCCCACCCATTGACGTCATTCATTCATTCGTTCGATACCGAGGCAAGGGGCGGCACTGTTATTTTAGGAAGGTTAGGTTAAAATAATTACTAGCGACTGCTCCTATAATATACTGCTACTACACGTTAAAAAGCTGTTTGTTGTTATTGTATGTTTGAGCGACTAATTTTTTACCAACAAAATATAGAGCATGAAGTGGACTCTAAATATATGAAAATTAAACTTATAAATTAGTGTGTAGAAGATAACACGTATTACGGCATCATCCTCTCTGTCTACTATCATTTATATTGCTGTTCCCGAACAGGGTTTATAATGAAATTAGATTTAATTACCTATAACAAATGTGTAACATTATGGAATGCAATAAATTATTTAAATTGAATTTGAATTGAAAAAGAGGTTCGAATTTTGACGCATTGATTAAGTCATTGTTAAACTTTTTACAGGTTTGACTTTCGACTGTTTTTTTTTCATAGCTATGAGTTCTAATTATAATAAATAAATAATAATAATTATCATAATTGTCATTGTGACTAGTTCACTGCTGAATATTGACCTCTCCAAATGGAGGATTTTGCCATATTCGCCACGTAATAGCCATAGTTGGCAATCGCATTCTGATCAATAGAAGACGGGCAACGACTTCTTCTAGAAGAACTCATTGCCTCTCACGACACCCACAGGAAGAGAAAGCGTAGTGCTATTCTTTGAATGTAAAATATCTATAAACGACAAGTGTGCAAACTGTTTTTGATGACTTCTATTCGTTCTATAGTTCAGAACTAGTAAGAAAATATTAAAGTAATATACATTAAAACTGCATCCCCATGGGTAAAATACGAGTAATACTCTTGCCTCGTACCTATAACTATAGCAAGATAGAAAATAACAATGAAAAGTGGGAAAAGGACTTGTACTCTGAGGGTTCCGTACAATCATTTTTTTTTTGTTTCATTCTGTAACTATTATCTTTTCATTACTCTGTTCATTATTTACGTTAACGACCTTTGTGGTCTTGCTATTCCAAATTGTAATATCATAACCTATGCAGACGATACAGCTTTGCTGGTCCGTGGTTCTTATTGGGATGAGGCTCGTGATAATGCTGAGTTTGCTACTACAGTCATTTTAAAATGGCTCCAAAAAAATTCTCTCACTCTCAACATTAGTAAGACTAAATTTATAACTTTTGCACCCAACTCGTCCACTCTTCCTCCGTCCTCTTTTTGCCTTACTGCCCACCATAATACAAATTGCATGAGTTGTAACTGCCTAAAGATCTCTCGTACATCGCACATTAGATATCTTGGTGTCTACATTGATTCTACACTCTCTTGGTGTGAACATATCGAGGTTTTGACTGCCAGAACTAGAAAACTTATATATATTTTTAATTGTCTGAGGCAAGTTGTTAGTCTGGACACTTTGAGATCTACATATTATGCATTGGCTCAGTCCATACTCACCATGTTTCGTTCTGGGGTGGTTCAGGAAAGTATAAATTTTTGCGTCGTGAAAGAGCGCAAAGAGCAGCATTAAAAGTTATTACATTTAAACCTATTATTTTTCCTACCGCTGAGCTATATTGCATTTTTGATGTTTTAACAGTAAGGCAGATTTACATTCTTCAAGTGATTTTACGCAAGCATGCCCAGCTTCCCTATGTTACTAGCGTTAATAATTGTACAAGGAGACGTGCAGTTAAAGTTTGTCAAAGAAATTTCTGTCGACTGGCTTTGTGCAAGCGACATTTTTCTTATATAGCTCCAGTTCTATATAACAAAATAAATGCAATTCTAAATATATACCCATTAACGTACCGAGAATGCAAAATTCTGATTACGAAATGGCTCAAAAGCCTGTTTTACTTGGACACAAAAAATTTGATTAAAGTATAAATTAATTTGATGCACACACACACTCGCACTTTCCATTTCCACTCCGTACGGTGCAGGCGTCCGTCTGCCCGTGCGCCCCTTCCTTTCCTACCGGTGATAGGCGAAGGCCATACACCAGCGCTCGCACTTGCTACGTTTGCATCGTTGTGCACTTAATCTGTTATTTTTAGTTTCACTGTTTGTATTAAAACAGTGTTACTTTAAATAACCGATCGCGTTTGAGTTGGTTGATACCTTACGGTGGCAACGAAGCCAACTGAGCGCACCCGGTTCGCTCTCTAGGGCCTCCAGGCCCTGGAAAAAACCGCAGTCCCGGACCCATTGCACTTGGGCCTAGTCCCAAGGGGAAGGGAAGAGCGGCTATCCATTAGGGATACCTGCTCACTCACCGCCCCCCCCCCTCCCCCCTGCCTCTGGCGGGGGGTGTCTCTTTGATCCTTTTTGCCTCCCCCTCAACTTCTCCTCGATGGATATAGCGGAATTAGCAGACCTCCTTCTCAAAACTCCAGCCTTGCTGGAGTTTATGCAAGCCAACCTTTCGAGGTTTGTCTCCCCCTCAGCCGTCCCAACCTCACCCGGCTATGTCACCCCTGCAGAAGTCCACTCCTCTGAAGAGATGGACTGTGCCCGCTCGCCTGCCCACCCCCTCAAGCGGACCTTGTCTGAAAGGTCCGCCTCCCCCACTTCCTCCCAGGAGTCTTCCGCTCCTGAGGACCCCTTCCTGCCCGTCACCAGCAGGAAGAAGAAGAACCGGAAGCGCGCCAAGAACAGGCGTTCGCCGGTTCTTGACTTCCCGGACTCCCCATCCCCAGTCCCATCCTCGGCTACTCAAGCCGCCCCCATCAACATCCCCCTGCAGGGAACGGGGCCCGTTCTTACGGTGTCCTCCGCACCTGACTCAAACTCCCAACCCCGTCCACACACGCGGTCTAACCCCGTACCCACCAAGCCCAAGCCACCACCCCCAGTATTTCTTCGACTTAAAGAAAAGTGGACCGAAGTGTCCCGACTTTGCTTTGAGTCAAAGATCTCATTCACCCGAGCGTCCAACACAGGGACTGCGATCAAGATAGAGGTGCCAACCATCTCTGACTTCCGCAGACTCATTGACCTTCTCACTACGCATAAATACGCGTACCACACTTACGCTCTTCCGGAAGAGCGTAAAGTACGTGCGGTCCTCCGCGGAGTCCCCATCGAACTTCAGCCTGATGAGATCAAATCCGATCTCATTAAACAAGGCTTCCCAGCCGAATCCGTCCACCCTATGTTCGGCCATGGCGGTCGTCGATTCCCTCTTGTCTTGGTCGCAATGACCAACAGCCCCCGAGCTAGGGATCTGTTCAGATTCAAAGACATAACTGTCTGCGGTCTGTCCAAGATCCAAATTGAGCCCCCACGAAGCCGCGGAGTCCCCGCCCAATGCCACCGCTGCCAACTCTATGGGCACGCGGCGGCGAACTGCACAGCCCCGCCAAGGTGTGTTAAATGCCTTGGCTCTCACTTCACCAAGGA
Organism: Anania crocealis; assembly: GCA_949315895.1. Lineage (NCBI taxonomy): Eukaryota > Metazoa > Arthropoda > Insecta > Lepidoptera > Crambidae > Anania > Anania crocealis. The sequence goes on from OX438861.1 coordinate 20,557,425, forward strand.
GTGTGAGCGCACGCGCGACTCCCCCGGTGAGCCGGCGTGCGTCAATTGTGGCCTTACTGGCCATCCCGCCAACTGGCGGGGGTGTGCACGCGCCCCGCGCCCGAAACCCCAGTCCCTTACGCAAGGAGGAGCCAATCAGCAACCTATTAAGAGGTCGCAGGCTGGCCCTCCTACTAGTGACGCTCTTAATTTCCCAGCCCTCCCGAAAGCGGTTGGCAAGCCAACAGCTCCGGTCACTAGACCGGCAGGGAGCTGGGCAAAGTCGCTCACAACCCCGACCCCCGCCCTCGCCCCGCGTGAGCGCTCCCAAACGCCACCGTCTTCGCCGTCTCAGGCAATAAACGCCTCTGGTGAGGGCGACATAGGCTTTCTCGGCAAACTCACAGCTGACATCGACTTTGACGATATCACTGTAGCTGCCATTAAAGTTAGGAATGCCCGCTGCCCCTTAGACATTATGAACGCACTAGATCAACATCAGAAAAGCCTAAGGGCTATTCAAAGGATCTATAAGTCTCAACAGGCACCCCTCTGCTAGGCAACCGATTAGTTACTCAACTAACTATTCGGTTGGTAGGCGATTAGGTTATTGATCAACTAAATAGTTGCCGAGTGCAACTGATTAGCTGATTAATATGTTAGGTTCTTCCTCCCCTATGGTGTACACCGGGGCTCTCAGTGCCGGTCGTGTCAAACCAAAAGGCTTATCGCTTGTGAGCTTTAACACTCGTTCCCTACGCTTACATATTCCCGAAATAAGGGACTTCGTAAGCAAAACGGGAGTTGACCTTCTTCTCCTCCAGGAAACGTGGCTTAAGCCACGCTTCCGGAAGGGACTAACAATCCCCTCGTACACTCTACTACGAAACGATAGGGTACCACCCCCCACTCCCAGCCGTACTAGAGAACCGCACGGAGGCGGTACAGCCATTTACTATAGGAGGAGTTTGCATTGCTCACCTATACCAACCCCTCCACTCTCCAACATGGAAGCCACGGTGTGTAGACTGGCTATGACTGGTCACCGCACCATTATCATAGTGTCAGTTTACATACCGTCTGGTACTACTCCCCTCCTGAGTGACTTCCAAACACTCCTATCCCTAGGCGAGTCAGTTATCTTCTTTGGTGACTTCAACTCAAAGCACACCGATTGGACGTGCCGCCAAACCAACACCTCTGGCAATAGGTTATTAGAAATCACCGAAGCCCTCGACCTATCCGTAATCTCACCTTACGAGCCCACTCACTACCCCGATCGACTAGATTGCGAACCCGATGTACTAGACTTTGCGCTAGTCAAAGACGTGTCCCTAGACCTTAGATCGATCGAAACACTCCACGACCTTGGCTCAGACCATAGGCCGGTGTCACTCGTCCTAGGGCACCGTGATCCTCCCCAGCCCCTTACTAAAACCATCACCGACTGGGACGGTTTTGAAAAGTCACTCAGGACGGCAATGGATGCCGAAAACTCCCCGTACGCTATCGAACCCGACTATCTTGATAGTAAGGAAAAGATAGACAGTGCGGTGAGCTCCCTCACCAACCTTATTCAAAAATCAATTGAGGAGAACGTAAAGTCTGTCCCAGCGAAACCTCGCAGTGACATTCCCGCGTCCCTCAGAAAGTTGATTACGAATAAAAACCGAGCCCTTAGAAGGGCAGCCCAATACCCCACTCCCGAGTATAGAGCCACTGCCAATCGCCTTCAGCGCCAAATCCAAACCCAGCTAAAGGAACTGAGGTCGAACCAGTTCAATGACCTCATGGCCGAGGTCTCCCCATCTCACAAAGCGTACTACCAAGTGGCGAGAGCCCTTCGTACTGACGCTATTACCTATACTCCCCCACTCGTCTGTCCCGATGGCTCCGTAGCCTTCGCGGATGACGAAAAAGCGGAATGCTTTGCTGACAGCATTGCTTCACAATGCTCTGTCAGTACACAACCCTGCGACCCAGCCCATATCCGGAAAATAGAAAAGGAGCTCAGTACTCTGAACTCCGCCCCCCTATCTCCTGACACCGACCCTATTTTGATCTCTACTGATGAAATTAAAACCTTCATCAGAGAGCTTAAATTCAAAAAAGCCCCTGGAGCCGACGGTGTCTCCAACATGGCGCTGAAGTATTTCCCAATACAAGTCCTGACTTTCCTCTCTCTCATTTTCAATGCCTGTTTCAAGAACAGCTACTTTCCGGATTCCTGGAAAGAAGCTATTGTAATAGGCATACCAAAGCCAGGGAAACCCCTTAACCAACCGTCGAGCCACCGCCCCATCAGCCTCCTCAAGGCAATGGCAAAGCTCTTAGAAAAATGTATTCTGGCTCGTATGAAAGAGCACCTCCACGGTGAGGACCTAATCATTCCCCATCAATTTGGATTCAGAGCTAAACACTCGTGCCCCCAACAAGTACATCGCATTGTCGAGTTTATCCTGAACGGTTTCTGGCCACGCAAGTACAAGACCGTAGCAGTCTTCTTTGATGTTGCCAAAGCCTTCGACAAGGTCTGGCACACCGGACTTATAGTCAAACTGTACAGACTCAATCTGTCAGTTCGATTAGTCCGGCTGATCGCCTCCTTCCTACAAAATCGTACTTTTCGGTTTAGGCACGAAAAAACGCTCTCCTCTCCCAGGGCTATTACAGCCGGTGTCCCGCAGGGCTCGGTCCTGGCGCCACTGCTGTACACAGCCTACACTAATGACATCCCCATCCCGAACAAAAATGTTCAACTATCCCTTTTCGCCGATGACACGGCACTATACGCACGAGCGTCCTCCCTTAGTAAAATCCTACCGAGGCTCCAAACCTCAATAGACAAGCTAGGTGAATGGTTTTGCAAATGGCGAATCGAAGTAAACCCGGAAAAGTCTTCCGCGATTTACTTCGATTCAAAGCGACACATTCGACCTCCCAATCACCGCCCCCCGACCCTACTAGGCAAAGCGATCCCCTGGCAAAGTACAGTTAAATACTTAGGTGTCACATTAGATCAGAGACTCAGTTTTAAGCCTCACGTTCAAAATGTGACACGAAACGCCCGATTTTATCTAAATAGGCTGAGCCCAATGATAGGCGGATACAGTAAAATGTCCTTACAAAACAAGCGCACGCTTTACAAGGTTTGCATACGACCGGTACTGTCATACGCATCAGTCGTATTCGCCCATGCCAATCCAAACAAACTTGAAGAACTACAGCGAGTTCAAAACATCTTTTGCCGCCGTGCGGTCAATGCCCCCTACTATGTCCGCAATGCGGACTTACATAGGGACCTTCAGCTTCCCACACTCCAACAACACTTCCGAAAGGTCTCCGAGCGATTCTTCGAATCCGCAAAGAACCATTCTAACCCCCTAATCAAATCCGCGGCGGACTATGACACACCCACCTCCTCTGACCCTCCGCTATCCCGCAAACCCAAATCTGTTCTAAACGACCCGCCCGACGAGCTCACGGCCGACCTGAACCGCCTATTGGAGGCTCAGGAAGCCGCAGAAGCCATTCTCTCCCAAGACCCTTCAGGTCAACCCCACTCACTTCCACAGGACCCTTCAGGTCAACCCCAGTCCAGTCAGGGAGTCCGTCGAATTAAATTAAATTAATTCCATTCCGGCCCACGTCCACTCTGGACACAGGCCTATTTTTAAATTCAATTCAGCTGATCATCCTTCTGAATGCCAGCCCTCTTCAGTGCGCACTTCGCCTAGGTGAGTGACGCCCTGCACCACCCCCCCTCCAGGGGGTGTGGTCGCTCAGATATGCTATAACACCCTTTGGTGATAGCGATTATAGGTGGTGTTTAGTGAGTAGGAGTCTCACATAACCTCACAGCCGGCTGTGAGGTATCCATGAGGATTCACCACCTCCTTCCCCCGTGGGAGGGTTACCGGTCGAGCGATCGTTTCAATAGGAAACGACCGGTCGTCCGTGTGCAAAAAAAAAAAAAAAAAAACACACACTCGCACGAACTTGCATTCACAAACGCGCGCGCATGTACAATCGCACTCACAGACGCGCGCACACACACACACACACACACACACACACACACACACACACACACACACACACACACACACACACACAATCACTTACATATTTCTTCTTTTTTTTTCTTTTTTTTCATTGGAATGTTGCTAAATTACTGTGCTGAGGAGGTGGGCGTTAGTGACTGCGACTTAGTTTAAAACTATATGCGGTCACTATCGGACACAATAAATTAGTGTAATGTGTTTTAGTTCCAAATAAATAAATATAAAAATAAAAATCAGTAAAATCAGTGAAATCAGTAAAATCGGTTTTATTTCTGCAAATAGGCCCCAGAAGGAGCATTTACACGTCCCAATATTCAAACCTACCACTGCTTCGGGACAAGTTTGGGCTATATATTTGCAGAAATAAAACTGATTTTAATGATTTTGCTAACCTGAGATAGCTAACATCTAATCTGCAGGTCAAGCCTATTGCAAGCAAAATGCTCCTTTTGGGAAGTAGATTAACGTAATTTTAAACTTTCGCGATTTGAACAATATTATTTACAGTACGGCCCGTGACCACGGCTTGGTGCAATCCAGTCGAAACGTCGGGTAAATAAATAGGTATTTATACCTTCATAATATTAAACGCGATAACGAATATATAAATAATATATAAATGATATAGATTAACGTAGGCTGGTGATAATTATGTGTATCGTTAGAAGCAAAAGAACCATTTTAGGTAGAAGTTTTTTTTTTAAATATAAAATGGGCTTGCTCTTGACTACATACTTAACTATACGGTTAAGAAGAAGCCTTAGATGGAGCGAGCTTGCCCAGAGGTACTTGTTCTCCCACACACCAGCGGAACACAGAAAAACTGTTTAGCGCTGGACTCCGGCAGGAGGGCGGTAGCATCCAGGCGGCCTCTTACGAAGCGTACCACCGCAAAGGGATCTGTTACCCGTCATCATTGGTTATTAAACAACCAAAGATGCCGTTGCCCAGGATAGACCACTAGGAGGTAGATTCCACACCCCAAACATACCCCACCCCCCACCCCAATAAACAGCATTGACCAAACTGCTATCGCAAACCCACCTGTCAAATTTGAAGGTGATGGCAAACTAATGCTTTTATTTGCAAAAGATACATTTCTGCAAATAGGCCGCTAGGGGGCGCTTTTTAGGCCTAATATTTTAACACACCGCCATCTACTGGTCAAAACATTGAAACGTTAAAGTCACTCATTCATTACAGAACACATTTCCTCTTTTACAGCGATTATTATTTCGTTATTTCCCCTTCAGAGCTTGTGATGATCCCTAAATTAAAAGTATAGATTTTCTCACTTAATTTTGCGCTGAAATGAAATTCAAGCTAAAATTAGGTTTAATAAAAACAGATAGCAGTAACTACCGGTGTTAGTCCGGAAGCTTAACCTATTTGTAAGGGCGTAGGCATAATGAAGCGTGTTGCGACAAACTTTTTTTCCAAATTAATTGATTAGTACTTTATTTGATATTTTAGCAACTTAATTGCACTTATAATATCAGTATATAAACTTGAAAAATTTTGTCTCAGGCGGGACTCGAACCCGCATATCCTCGCAAAAAAAAAAATATTTCAAGTTTATATACTGATATTATAATTGATTAGTAAATTCGATCAATCAATTTAACGACCTTGTCGCCTGACTTAGGCCACAGAAACCAGTTTACATAGTGACGCCGGCTCCACGTCATACTTAGTAAAAGTATGACCTATTTACAGGTGACTTGAATCCATTTACTGAGCTTAGGCATTTTTTTTACTATAAGTACCCAAATAATGTTGATGTTATCGTAACAGATAATTAAATAATTAATTGAATAAGTTTTGAATTCTTAATTAATTAAATTAATAATTAGATAAACTTCTGTTATGAGTATGAATCACGATCACGTCAATTTGCACATGCAGTATAGGTAGGTAGGTATTTACCAATATACTAGTACCTAACTTACGTTACTGCATACTGCATTATTGCAAATTAAATTTTAGTGTGATAATAAGCAAATTTATAATAGGTATTCTAATTTAAATGTTTTATCCAGAAATAACACATCTGTTGGGTGACGAAGGAAAACTTCGAGGGAAAATTCAGAGAACCTTATTTTAGGGTAAAGTTTTTTAGTAGAAAGAAAATCATTGAACGAATCATGATATTTTGAACAAAATGTTAACAAATGAAATTGACTTTATTCTATGTATATTGAAAGCCAAAAAAAACTGCGACTTATCTTTATTAAGCTCCTACAAAAGTCGCTGTCCATTATGCCTACAGCCTACCATCCATGCGCAGTGGGCCCGCCCGTATGGATCGCCCAGTCGAGCTTAAGGCGCATCAGGACACAGACCATGTATCGGTGAGTACCTTTGCCTAAATATTCTATTAAAAACTCGACATTGTTCTTTAAATAGATTGGCGCGATCGTCAAAAAAGTTTTCATTGCAAATTAAAAAGTATTTCATAAGATTCTGTTCCTTTGGTTTGAATTTCAAAATTAGAATTGTTATTTTTAGAACTGACAGGAGTTTCCTTTATACAAAAGCGGGAAAAGCAATTCAATGGCACTTAATTTTTCAAAATGAAATTGAATAAAATTTACAATGTTTCAATAACTTTTTAACCGCATTTCAAGTCAAAAATAGACTGATTTGATTGAATTTTGAAAGATATTTCGTAATCTGATGACGTCAATGTTCTCGTTGTTGTTTTTGGCGGGATTTACGTAAGCCGGAAGAATATCTTGGATATTTTTTGAAGTTGTATGTACTTTATTTCGGTAAGCTGGATTACTCTAACCTTCTTATAGATTTCGTGCGTAAAATGTTTAGCTAAAAACTTTTACGGTGTAGATTAGTTGTTACGGTTTTTTGTACGTTTTGTTTTTTTTAGCATATAGTTGGTAACAATTACAATAAATTTTTCAAACGTAAAAAAAACTAATATTTAGAGAACAGAAAATGTGTCACAAAAACTGATCAACAAGTTAAAATATGCAACAATTCAATAAGTAGCCGAAAAAAGGCAATCATTGTTACAGGCAGAAAAAAAATGCTTATTAAGAATGATTTTATTGGCTTAACCTGAACAATTCCTTTATCTTGAACTCATCATCATCACCAGCCTACAAGTCTCCTAGTCATACTTAGGCCGCAGCAAAAATGATTTTGCTGTTGGTTTACCAACAGTAAGTAGTTTACCCAATAATAAATAGAAGACGTTGATGCCCGTCATCATCTGGCAGTACTCCCTTAGTTATCCTTTACGTAACGGAGAAGTGGTACCATATGTATACACATATGAATGTAGTGGTATTTTATAAAAGACGCGATGTATTCCTTCCAATACCAAAAACTAATACCAATGGTATTTGTTTAATATAGTTTTTATTTTTTATTCCCAACGAATACCACTCATAAACGAATCCCAAAACAAATAAAAAGGTATGAGATACAGTCAGTAATAAAAATGCTTTTAAATATGTTTTAAGTAGTTTTTATTTAAACAAAATCAGTTTCCATTTAAGTGTACCACGAACGAAGAATATAACAAACAATCAACACTTAGTATACAAAATATTTACATAAAAAAAACTTTAAAATATCACAAAAAACCACTTTCATTAAAAATAAGTAGGTATATCTTTTTAATAAAACTTTTTTCTAAATTTAAAACCAAGGAATAGATAAAATAAATATCCCTCAGAGTCAAACCAGTTAAAAGAGATAATAATAATTTATGCAAAAACAAAATTATTGTAAGAAAAACATACCATACTGCATTGACTTAGCGTTTATTCTACCAAAATAATAAAACTTTTAAGGCGCTTTCTTTGCATGGAGCGCTTTACTTTGATTGGTTGCTTCAAATTTTAAACAATAGGAGCCGGCCAATGATATTTAAAAAGTATAGATAGGTTATGCCCTTACCAAACTATCGAAATATATGTGCCGCTTGCGAACAACTGCACACATGCATAATTCTTATTTTATCCTTGTCATACTCGTGAAAAGAACAATTACTTTCTCTTTCATGGATTTGAAAAGACGTCACAATTGTGACGTTTTAGGGACGCATACTGAGAGCGCATGTAACATAATTCTATTACTTTTTGCGCGCATTGGAGCCGGCTCACCTTTTATAGCAGGTAAAAATATTGCTATCCAACATTTATGCTACTTGTAAGTAAAAATACCAGAATAATGTGAATATAAGGTTTAGGATTATATTATGATCATAATAATAAATTATTAGAAAGCTAAATAAATTGTTTCTGTGACTGTACCCGAAGTTATGTTTTGGTATTCGTTGAGAATAGATTTGGTACTTTATTTTTATATTTAAAATTTGGTATTCGTTGGGAGTATTAGTTTTTGGTATTACAAAGGAATACATCAAAGACGCCCAGTTGGTGTATTGGTTTCAGTGCCAAGCCAAGATCTTGTGTTACTGGGTTTGATCAAGAGTTTAGTTATTTTGAAACGTTACTCGGGTTTGTGATCACTAACCTGCATTTGGCAAGCGTGGTGATTGTGCCTGTAGTTGATAGGTCCATCATTGCGTCATAACAGTAATTATGTCAGTGCGTAATTGTACGCCGTTACTTACACGATAGTACAGACAACTGCACGTCAACCAACCACAAAACGTCAAATTTTCTCAATTGATATTGATCTCTACTTGTTTGACCTTGTACCTTTGACTTTTTGGGTAGGTTGACCTGCCGATGTCTGTACAAAACCATTCGATAGCGATTTACTTGGCCGTTCTTGCTATCTACATTTAAGAGGAAACACTACGGTCGAGAGAATTGAAAAATAGGTATTTGTAAAATCTATTGCTGTCGCGCAGTGCCAAACGCCTTCACCGCAGAGCGCGATAGAGACAACTGCATCTTGGACCTAAAATACCTACTAAAAACACGCATAATCAACGTTTCGTAGTCACCCGATTTCTTTTCCAAAACTAGAACGATTTAAATACTTTTTTTCATTAAAAATTAAAGAAAAGCTTTGGCCGTCTTCGTATGTTTTGCTTTTTTTCAAAAATTTAGCCATATTTGTTTTCTGGATGTTTGAGCACAGCTGAAAATATAGCTAATTTTTAAAATTTTTGGAGGCTCCTACCTCTTTTATTATTTAATTTATGAAAAAAAGGAAAACATAGAAACATGCTAATAGTGGCCATAGATTTTTGTAATAAAAATTATTGCTCTACTGGCATTATCCAGTTAGTAAACAGGGGACTGTTTGTATGGAAAAACGGCCCATGTGTTTCCTCTTAAAGCTACAGGTGAAAATGTTTCAAAGAAATAAAAACGAAACACGAGTCTCCAAGCACGAAACTCGTTAGCTTGTAGGAGTAGTAGGAACTCGGGTTAATTGCCTTTGTCACTTGAACGTGTTAACACTTGACGAAGTTACAAGAGCCCTTTACCGTACCTACTCAGCAGCGTGACATTCAGAGATTTGCGAAAATACTTTTTCGCGTAGGTATAATAATATGTGATTAGGGTGAGATTACATATTCATCGCATTTACTTAATGTAATTATAGATATTAATGAATAATTTAAACTAAAGGTTAAATCTTTTTTTCAAAAGCACAGTCTGACAATCGATGAATCAAGCCTGAATTTTCTATACGTACGAGGTTACTAAATTGTAACACACACTGTCTTGACACCTACAAAAAGGCCGCGTTAGACATTGATGAAATAAGGTCTTCCTGAAAATTATAGCTTGATTAAAATGACAGTTCTCACTGAAAGAGACGAAGTAACTTTGTACCAGCGTCACACAAGTGAAACACATTTACACACGAAAAAATATTGCTAACTGGCATGTTAAGAATTTTTTTTATACATTACTGTACATACTAATCAATTTAATTATATAAAATAGATATTTAAAGTTAAAAACATTAAAATAATCCAGTCACATAAATTACACTTAACTTGAAAAGACGTCTTTACAAGGTTACGTCATTTTTCATAATCGACAAATCGAAATCGACAGACTAACAGTATTTCAAAATCGAAGTAATGTAACATAAATGTTATAAATGATTTAATGAGCATTGGTTGATGCTTAGAACATCTAATTGCAATTATTAATAGATGACGAAAAATTTTTAAATTTATTAGATTCTTTATGCGATAAAAATTTTCTAATTGATTTTCATGATTGTCACAATTATTCTCATAATGATCACGACACTGACTTACTGTTAAATCTTAATATATCTGATTTCCTTTTTATTTTATATGCCTTATCTGTTTTTTTCGTTTGATCAGTCGAGTCAGTCCCATCACTAGTCACCTCAGTTTGACAGGTGTCATTCTAATCAAGCTAAATTTTAAGGACTATAGGTCTTTTATCTTGTATCAATGGCTGAACATTTTTTGTTTTAGTGTTTAAAACTTACGCTTGTTTTTATAACGGGGTTAAGTAATCGTTTGCCTACCACTTAAAATATATGTAAATGTATCAATGTTCGTGTCCCAGTGTTTGTGCCCAACTCGACTATTGGCACGATTTTCACTCTCTTACCCCTTTTCAAAACACCATTTTAATATTTTACGAGTATGATAAAATTTGTATAGAGAAACCAAAGAAAATGAGATTAAAATATTTTTTAAAGACAACTCTTACTAAAAAGTATGAATTTAGAATTGATGCCAAACGAGCAGACATCGATGATCGTCATTTTTTTTAATTCTTCTATCTAACAGCAACATCTGGTCTTCCACACTTCTGAAACAATTTTTTCCCATCAGCATCCACAACATGGGTATCGCACTGTTGGTGCTCGGGTGCCTCGCATCCGCCCACGCCTGGGGCGGGCTGTTCAACCGGTTCAGCTCGGACATGCTGGCGAACCTGGGCTACGGGCGGGGACCGTACCGCCACTACCCCTATGGACAGGTAAGGCAACTACGTGACATCATAGTTCAGTAAACATTTCGAATTTGGCCAATACTGCTTTTTGAGAGTTCAGTTATTATTTTGTCATTCAGTTATCAGTTTTTTGACAGATCGATAAATCTTTATCGCCTAATACATAGGCTGCACTAAAAGTATCGGGAATGGAATATTTCCACTGTTCCCGTCATATTAAAATCTTTTTAATTGCAAACTCCTTGGTTTTAAAAATCGAATACCTTTTATTTATTTAAAAAAAGATTCTCGGTCTTATCACAAGGTCTTGTCAAACTTGTTTAGTCGTTAAGAAAATGGAATTGACTCGAGCAAACTCTAGAACGATGATTTATTATGACTTTCGTAGTGGTTTAACACAAAAACAGTGTGTTGACTGGATGATTTCTGCATTTGGTAATGAAGCCCCATCCAAAACCACAATTTATCGCTGGTTTGCTGAATTTCAACGTGGACGTGTCAAGCTCAGTGATGATCCCCGTCAAGGTCGTCCAAAAACTGCAGTCACCCAAGAAAACGTTGATGCTTTGCGTAAGCTGATTGAGGAAGATCGACGTATGACATATCGCGAATTACAAATAATCTTGCATGAACAATTAGGTGTAAAAAAGTTGTTTTCCCGATGGATACCGCATTCGCTCTGTGAAGAGCAAAAAGCGGCTCGCGTTACTTGGTGCGTCAGAACTCTCGAAAGATTCCGCGCAGGATCCTCAAATGCTGTATACAACATCGTATCAGGTGATGAATCCTGGATATACGCGCACGAACCCGAAACAAAAAACCAGTCACGAGTTTGGGTGTTCGAAAATGAGTTAAAGCCAAGAAAAATTGTTCGTTCACGGAGTGTTGCAAAAAAAATGGTGGCCGCGTTTGTCTCCAAAACCGGCCATGTTGCGACTATTCCTCTTGAGGGACAAAGAACGGTCAATGCAGAATGGTATGCTAGCATTTGTTGGCCACAGGTCGTTTCTGAACTCCGTAAAGAGAACTGCAACCGCCGCATCATCCTCCATCACGACAATGCGAGTTCTCACACCGCGCACAAAACAAAAGAGTTTTTAGAGCAAGAAAACATAGAATTACCAGACCATCCGCCGTACAGCCCCGACCTAAGCCCTAATGATTTCTATACTTTCCCTAAAATAAAGAATAAAATGCGTGGTCAGAGATTTTCATCACCCGAAGAAGCTGTTGATGCCTACAAAACGGCCATTTTGGAGACCCAAACTTCCGAATGGAATGGTTGCTTCAATGATTGGTTCCGTCGTATGAAAAAATGTGTCAAATTTCGCGAAGAATACTTTGAAAAGCAATAAATACATTTTTAAATAGTAATGTTGTGTCACTTCCTTGATTCCCGAAATTTTCAGTGCCGTACTAGCAACTACTTACTCAATTTAGGCTACCAGAGAGGACCTTATGTCACTATTTCTACGGACAGGTACGGAATCTTTGTGACGCTATGCTTCGGTTTAATATAGAAAATCGATGGTAAATGGGTTTTTGATAGATCATTAAACTTAACTTACCTATGTCAGTCGATTGAAGGGTTAATTAAATTCAATTTAGGCTGCGGAAGGAGACCTTACGCCACTATCAATGTGGACAGGTAAGGAAACGCCGCGGCGCTGTGACGTCATCGTTCAGTTTTGACATAGAAAATCTGAAGCTAAATTAATTTTCAACAGATAATTCAATTTAAGTCTAAACTAATCTATTTCTTGAGTTATTTGAATCGGGGTTTATTATACCATGTATCTTACCTTATTTATTATTAGTTTCCGATATTTCGGTACTGTTGCAAGCGCCATGATCACGGGAGAACTGAAAAGTTTAAATCAGTATAGTCCATATTTTTTCTTCAGAATATAAGATACGTACATTTGCAATATCAAACACATTACACAAGGAGTATGACGACCTCCGTGGTGGAGTTGATAAAACAGCGGTTTTCAAGGTGTCGCTTGCTCCGAGGTCCCGGGTTCGATGCCCAGACGGGTCAATATAGAAAAAAGTTACTTACTTTGTCCACATTTATAATTACTTTCGACTAAGTCATAACTTATTTTAAACTAGCTGTTGCCCGCGACTTCGTCCGCGCCAATTTCTGTTAGAATGATGATCCCGATTAATATGAATATTTTTCCCCGTTTTTGCAATATTTTTCATTGATGCTTGTCTCCTATTGGTTGCAGCGTGATGTTATATAGCCTAAAGCCTTCCTCGATAAATGGACTATCCAACACAAAAATAATTTTTAAATTCGGACCAGTACTTCCTGAGATTAGCGCGTTCAAACAAACAAACAAACAAACTCTTCAGCTTTATAATATTAGTATATACTCGTAGATGGCACGGGTGGGCTCTAGAGATACAAGAAGGTCAGCGCCTCTTAAATTGAATCTATTCTTCGAGCCTACACGCTATAATAGAAGGCAACTTGTCTAACGGCCGTTTTCAATATCCTATCTATCTTCAGTTTTGGCATATCCGAGACAGAAAACAACTTCTGTCTTTGTTTCTCTGGACGGAAAAATCAGAGATAGAAACTGTTTCCTACCTCCGATATGTCAAAACTAGCGATAGATAGGTTATTGGAAATGGCCGTAAAGCTACTGTGCCACCTGCCTCTAAAAAGTATGGTGTTTTTGATAAAATCAATTAAACATATTCCTTCAGTTACTTTTTAAGTGGCTCAATTGATGTCGAAATTTTATTGTCTATGTAAAATTAAGACTGACGATTTGTTTGATGTTCTTGTCTATTACAAAATTCGCCAAACACACTTGACATGTTCTGGCAACAAAAAAAAAGTGTAAACTATGGTTAACGAAATAAACTAGGTACCTACTGTTTTATAATTAATTTATTATTAAATACGACTCTGTATTTATTCTTAATAGCAGAGGCAACTCAAATTTCGAATCAAAATGAAACAGTTGTGCCAACTTATCAAAAATAAGTTGAATGTGTAAACAAATCATCCATTCCCGATACTTTTTTAACAATTATGACGTATGTAACGTTGATATTATAATAATATAACAGTTCATGCTATCCATATCGCCATTCTTTCATATGAACTTCATACTTATTTTTCCTCCCAACATTTAACGCTTAGCGTTATTTTTAAAACTAACGTTAAAATACCGCTACCTGCACTTTTTCGCATCAATAGAGATGCTCTCACACGTAAAGGTCAGTCCGGTGACCTGCGACCTTTGCCTCTATCGACCAGTTTTAAAATAACTGGCTAATTTAACAAGTTCCATTTAACTTTTGCTTTTATTCGAGTTTAAAAGATTAACACAACTCATTTTACCTTCTTACAAGCTTCACATAAATAGAATAGAGAGAATTCAAATTATATTTATTAAGTCACTTAATTATCGTAACAATATATTTTCCCATGAACCCTACAAAGTGTCGTCACGTGTCGTTAAGCAGATATAAACTATTAACTCTTTCGGACAGGCGTAAAATGTTTGATATTAGGTACTTATCTCATTAAAATACTAAACTCGATGATTGATTCACCAGAACTTCTCAGTCGCTTATATTTTTCTGGTCCAACCCGTCTGCCGGTGCGCTCCTCTCGTAGTTTACCTGTGTTTGTTCCTCCGCGACGCAAAAAAAATTATACTCGAAATTCATTCTTCTGTCGATCCACCAACACTTACAATAGGGAATTTACTGATATCGATTTTTTTCATATTTCATTGAACATATTTAAGCAAAAACTGAATAATGTATTAATTATTGAAACATGAATTACATAATTATGTAAAATCAAATTTTAATATTTAGCTTCATATTATTCTTTGTATTTGAAAATAATAAGTTTACTTTATTGTACACACTAACTTTATCATGTCCGATCATGTAAGAACTTTGTATTAATAGCATGTTACTTTTAGGCACTATTAGGTCTATTATTGTAATTAATTTTTACATACAAAATGTTCATATATATGACTGTTTGTTGCCAAAATGAATGAAAAAAAAAAATAACTATTTCATTATAAAATTTATTAAGCTAGTAATTTTCTTTAATTGTTTGTTCGGAATTGACTTAAAATAGTTGGCTTATTTCATACTTATTTGAGGTTTTATTTTTATATTTAATGCTATGCAATTTTAATTTTTAGCGTTCCGTACCCGAAGGGTAAAGCGAAACCTTATTACTAAGACTTCGCTGTCCGTTAATCTGTTCGTCTGTCACCAGGCTGTATCTCAAAAACCGCGATAGTTAGACAGTTGAAATTTTCAGAGATGATGTATTTTTGTTTCCGCTATAACAATAAAAACCAAAAACAGAAAAAAATATATTGAAAGAGACTCCCATACAACAAACGTGATTTATTGCTTGTTTTTTTCGTTATTGGTAACGGCAACAGGTAGACGCTTGAAATATTCACAGAATGTTTATACTTAAATAAAATAAAAAATAAAAATAAAATTTTTTAAGACATGCCTTACTGGGCCACACAGAGCCATCTAGTCCCAAATTAAAGTAGTATTAAGTACCCTGTCGTATGGGGTACTAGACAACCGATAATCTTACTTATATTTTTTTTTTTGTAAATACATACTTATAATACATAGAAAACACCCAGACCAGTACAAACAGACATGTTCATGCACACAAATATTTGTACTGTGTGGGGATCGAACCCGCGACCCATGGCTCAGAAGCAGCGTTAACTACCGCTGATCCAAATGGTCGTCACTTAAATATTATTATAATATACCATCGTAAAATTGTAAACTACGTCAGTTAATAATTGAACGCCGGTGGATTACAAACTAACCTAACCTAACCCACCGTTAGTTTACAATCCCACGCGACGATTTTTAAACTGACAGATGTCACAATTGTAGGGTAACAAATACACTTTAAAATAAATAACTAAATAAAAAATTTAATTAATTAATAAATATACAAGGTGAAATTTTAACCACTTTCCAAAATTTTTATAGGCGTCCGGTATCGTATTTAGAGCCCATTTATGAAGTAAAAACTGTAAATCAAGCTTTCACCCGAAAATATTTTTCGCAATACAGTATTACATTTTTACGGTCCTAGGCCTGATAAGGTAATAAAGGATAATCAAAAACGTATGTATAGTATCGTAATGAATAAATGAGATGCGAATCGCGTAAAAAAAGTATTGCTAGGCGGCCGTATCAAAAATTTTCGATTTTTGGCGCCATTTTCCAAGTGCTTTATCTTGAAATTTTTGTACTGGGCTATACCAAAAGAAAAAATACGTCATTTGTGTTTTGTCTCGTAGATTGATATATTAAAATTTGGAAAGTGGTTAAATTTCACCCTGTATTAATAAAAATTGTACATACAAAAATTCAGATTTTTTGCCGTTTTTATAGATAATGCTACGGAACCCGTCGTGCGCGAGTCCGACTTGGACGGTTTTTTCATAAGTAGAGTTAAATAATATTCGTAACGCTGAAAATGTAACATAACATCACTTTGTACTCTCTATACATCTAAAAACCTTGACAAACTATTTCGTCAAATTTCTATCCAAGAATATTAAAGAGAGTCTACAAATACAAACGTACTTTGTTTGAAAAAGTAAAAGAGGTATGGATAACATTTAAAATAACAAGTTGAAATACGGTGAAACATTGAGCAAACGTTGAAAATACCGTTCATTTACAATTTGTTTCCGAAAAACGATCAAACGCTTTACTTTGCGCGTTGCTCGTTAAAAAAATAAAGGACAGAAAAATAATGGCTATCAAGAGCGATAGACAATAAAAAGGGAAACGGAAATTTAAAACCGAATTACTGTGATTAAAATCAAACACGGACGAGAGAAATACGAATTGTGATGTACCTATCTAATAAAAAAAAAGTAAGCGCTTAATTCGACGTGTGTTTAAGAACGCGCATAAGTTTTGACTAGGTTTCTCGACTTCGATGTTTTTAGGGTTCCGTACCCTAAGGGTAAAACAGGACCGTATTACTAAGACTCCGCTGTCAGTCTGCCTGTCTGACTGTCACCAAGCTGTATCTCTTGAACCGCGATAGCTAGACATTTTTTTCACAGATTATGTGAGTATTTCTGTTCTCTATGAAAACAAATATTAGGGGTTAAATTATGAAATTGCCGTTTTGTATGGACGAAATCGAGAAAAGTCTTTTTTCCATACTAATTTTTTTTTAGTTTTTTTAAAAACGCCTGAACCGTTTTCAATGCAATTAAAGGTGAAAGTTAGATGGTTATAAAGCTACGCATTATAGTATTTAAATTTCTGAAAATCAAAGTATATAATACAAATATACTAAATTGAAGCAAGAAGGTCAGCTGACACATTGTAAGGGGTCTTTTCAACGACTTCCTTTGAAGTAATAGGCACTAGTATTGCATTTTTTTTTTAGTCATAAGTTACTTTATTTAGTTTTTAATACAATACAAAAAGAATTACGCAATAATATGACTATACTTAAGAGCTATAAACAAAATAAAAAGTGGGAAAATAATCGGTAATTTCATACTTTAACCCCCATTACTAAAAATCTAATACAATGTTTGAGTGACTTTTTGTCGTTTTTTGCTCTACAATAATAACGTCAACAGGTAGACGTTTGAATTATTTAGTTGTATATTATACATCCTTACACATTTCTAATGCTAGTAGGATGGTCCGGTCTGTGTATACCTGGAAAACACTGTCACTAAAGTCTCTTAACGTAAGCCACGAAATGATACGATCAAATCATGTCAATTCGATTGTCGTCTGTTGCATTTAAACTAAGTGCCATTTCCATGATGCCAAACCCCATACTTACTCAATCTATTCCCCCAGGTGGAGAATGAAGAAGCCTACGCCGAGGCTTTGGAAGGCAACCGTATTGATGACGTCATCGACGAACCAGCACACTGCTACAGCTCGCCGTGCGCTACCAACGGAGACTGTTGCCGTGGGCTCCTCTGTTTGGATACTGGTAAGTTCTTTCTACTTCATTCCATATCTAGCTTTGTTAGATTTGCAGTTTTTTTATAGGTGTGCTTATATTCCAAAGATGCCAATTGGTCTAAAAAATTTACGAGATACCTACCTCTATCTGCAAGTGTTATGGATCTGAAGCCAATATTACTTTTAAGAAAACTCATACCTAGAAGACATCATAATAAATAGACAAACGATTGTACAGCGCAGATTTACTCCCAATAAGTGGTTTCTTCGTGATTTAAGTATTGCTCTATAAATTCTAAGCGGAAAAATAAAAAATAGAGTACAGTATAATTAAGGGACAATTAATGGTTGGATTATCTTAGTTTATCCAAATATTAAACACAAAGCGCTCTTTTGACAAAGCTCTTCAGCTTCTTAGTTTGCGTCTCGTCATAGTGGCACAGGAACCGAAATTTGCATTCAGCTAACTAACAATTTACCTTTGTTTTTTTTCTTGTTAGAGCTTTTCGTCTTTAATAAATAAAGTAATTATTTAAGGATTAATCACCTGATGACAAATTATTAGTTATTGTGTAAACCACTTGTTAAAATACGATTTCGAAATTCTGTTCTAAATGTCCTGTGGAATAACAATTTAAGAATTAATTACAGAAATAGTCGTCATAATTACGTTAGCAAAAAACATAAATCAAAATTTGATTGCCACTTATAATTCGTTTCGTTGAAAATCTTTTTCATTTCATGAGCTACAGTCGGAGACACATTTTCTACATTTTCATTAATTTTCCTCGTTTTCCTACCATTTGTTCTTTGAATGTTCTAATTAAAATATATTCTGCAAAATTAAGGGCAACATTTCCTTAGAAATTGACGTCAGTTGACAATTCAGAAAGCAATAAGGAGAGATGTGGAAAAGTTTTTGTGGGTAACGAAGTGTAGGTCTAGTGAGATGGATAAGTAGATAGTCTTGTGTGATAATGTTGGGTAGGACCAATAAGTGTTAGGATCCTTAGCCGATCGGCTGTTTAGGCTCAGATCCGAGACATATGACAATTGATTTCTTCTGTGTCTGGAATTACCCACTGTATACAAGGGATTAATGGTTGACTGACAGAGGCGGCAAAGGCGTGGGCGGTGTGGGTCACCGCCCACGGCCTCGCGATACACGGGGCCTCGCGCCTCACAGTTAAAATAAATTTGAGAGAGTATAGAAAGCTCAAAAGTACTAATAAATTCATTATAATTAATTACCAACTTAGAGTTATATACTCTTTGGCTTAAATGTGAATGAAATATAATAGGTATTTCTGATAAACTTTGTCATATAATTAATTACACCATCAGAGGGCCTCGCAAAGTGCTTGCTCTTAATATTATTATCAGAGGGCCTCGTGAAATTTACCTCACCCACATTAAGTTTAGGCCATGCGCTTTGACATATTGATGATAAATGGGTGTTTTGACAACAAAGCTGTATTATGGCGGATTGGCCGAGCAGAGAGTGCAGGTAACCATCATTTTAAGCCGGTGAATGATACCGCATATCACGGCCTGCAGTGTCCTGCCTGGATGGCAGGAGGAGACGTCCTCACCTCGGCACTCATTCAAAACTCATTGGGTTTTAGTACCATTAGCCCTTTCGGCGGAGAGAAGAGAGGCATGGGAAGCGTTGCATATCTTCTGTAAGAAAATTATATGATATCAAAATTTCGATATTAATTAATGACATTTATTGTACACGATTATAATTATGTACCCTTCATTGCTAAGGTAACTTGAATTTAATGATGGAGGCCTTTGCACTGCGATGGAATGATTATCTAGGCCGCTACTTCACCTTACTTATTAAGTCATTATTTTTTGACATGATGGCACATCCGTGTTTCACCTACTTAGGATTACACCGTACTATACCTATCATCCTGAAAACTTAAGATAGGAAATAATATATTGTTACTAAAGATGACCTGATAAGCGGTAATATTTCAGTGCCTCTTCCCATATAATTAGGGTCATCTAAGAGTAAGGTCATTCAAGCAAGAATGTGGCCATCTGCCTTCCTTTTTATCCGATAGTGACCAGACAAGAAGTTTTATTATATTTATTATTTATCTAACTACCTTAAGCGATCTAAGTAAAAGAATCAGCACGATGATGACTACAAACAGAAGTTTCATTAGATTTCTCCTAAACAAAAGTCTCTTATAAAAATGCTGCATAATCTTATGTGTTAACTTGTGAATATCGAGTAATATTGGCGGCCATATTTTCTGCTTATACATATTTCCCGGAAAAGTTAAGTAGCGCATAAATATTGCCACTAAGAGCCGGGTCACAATACAGAATACATAACGCAGTAAGTTCATCATAAGGACCAGTACTTATAGCGCTATTTACACGTGTACAGTAGGTATTTCCAATACTGAAGAATTTTTACTTTTTGGGACTTGTAACACTTCCTTGTTTTTCATGAGTTTTAAGTACTTTGGAACTTATGCAAGTTCCATGAAAACAGTTCTTCAATGCCACAGTCTTATTTTCGGATGACTTTTCGTCAAGGTTTGTCTGAGATCAGATTTTTCAAAGTCACCTATTACAGACTTTTCATTCGGATTGTTCTGACAGCCACCATCTTATATTAAAAGCCACCACCAACGGCTTAACATGTCGAGTTCAAGCGTTGGCTTCATTAGGGTCGTGGGATCTACCTCCTAGTGGTCCACCCTGGGTAACGGCGTCATTGGTTTTCTAACCAATGATGACGGCTAACAGATCCCGTTGTGATGGTAGGCTTTTTAAGAGGCTGTCTGGATGCTACCACCCTCGTGCCGGAGTCCAGCGCCAAACAGTTTTTATGCGTTCCGCTGGTGTGTGGGAGAACCAGTACCTCTTTCTGGGTAAGCTCACTCCATCTTAGGCTTCTTCTTAACCGTAGAGTTAAGTATGTAGTCAAGAGCAAGCCCATTGATTGTCTATTTATTCTACAGTTTACTGCATGAAGCAAGTATAAATTAGTGGAATAATCTGTTGTGATCTTACTGATACTTTGTCTACTGTGCCCGGATGTAATGTAGGCAGTTACGTTGATATATAACGCCTGTCGTATAAAACGCGGTTAGCTAGGATATTTTGGATATTTCGGAGTAAAACCCTTACGTTAGAAACGGAAATAGAAATACATAACATGGTTTTCCCAGGAATTCCCCTCTTCGCTTATTTGTCAAAAAATAAACTTGTTTATGTAACATGTATGTATCATGCTATTCTGTATAATAAAAGATTTACAAAAGTGAGCCGTTTCATGGATGTTAACAAAGTATTTTCGAGAAATTAAAAAGGTAGGAAATCAAAAATAATATCCTCGAATAAATCATTTTCATCCACCATAACTGGGATTCACGAAATAATTACTTTAAAGTACATAATTTTTTTATTACTTTTTACATATTTTTTTTTATCGAGCAACAAAATTTTTCTAGATTAAATATTTTCTATCTATACTTGATCTACTTAAATCTACATTTTGGTTACTGTTTCATCTTACTAAACTACTAACTAATTGTTATTTTTTTTTTAATTATGATATTAATATATTCCAAAATGGAATAGCACCACCTCTTCTTTTAAGGGTGTCGTAAGTAGCAGGTAAAAGATTTCCTCCAAAAGAGTACCGAGGACTGAGGACCGATTTATACAGGTGACTAATCACCGCCAAAATATTTTATAGTCGTTAAGTATTGTATTTTGAGTCCATTTATGAAGTACTAATTGTATATCATGTTTTCATATGAAAATGTATTCCGCAACATAGTTTTCAATTTTTACGGTCCTAGCCTGTTAAGGTATGAAAGGAAAATTAAAAAGATGCGCATCGCGTAAAAAAGTGTTGCTAGGAGGCCGAACCAAAAATTTTAAATTTTTGGCGGTCATTTTTTAGGTGTTTTATCTTTTTGTACTGGGCTACACCAAAAGATAAAAAAACGTTGGAAGGTGATTAAAATTTCATCCTGTAGGTATTTGAGTTAAAGCTCTAACTAACTAAATACGGTATTAAATGCTAAGCTTCATGCCCTGTATGTTGACTGTCATTTGCTGTAATTTTTACTTTAGTTGGATTCTACTTAACTGTGTTTCAGATTTTCATGTTTAAAATTTTAATTGGTATTTCAAATTTTCTATTTAATATTCAGTGAAGAAGTCAAAATTTATTATAGATAAATTACCTTGAAAAGGACACTGAAGAACTTAAATTACGATAGTTAACATTAACAAAACAAAGTAATTACCTTTAATGGTGCCTACAACATACTCACCTAGGTCTAGATTGTTAATTTAGAATTTAACGAAGTAATAAAAGAGATAAGTAAAAATACTTGTAAAAGTTTGTAACAAGTAAAATTTTAGAGAATGTGTTTACATTTTTCCCCGCTAAAATTAGGCCCACTAGATGGCTATAGATTTAAGATGGAAGATTTTTTTATCGTTATTTAGTGTTCTCTATATACCTCTTCTTAACTAATAATATAACGCCAACGCCACTAATGTTTCAAGTCATAATTAATAAAAAAATCAGTAATTTCGTTTTTTTCTTATCTCATTTAATTTTAATTTTATCAAAAGTTTTAATAATAGGGGTTAAAGTATGAAATTGCCGATTATTTTCCCACTTTTTATTTTGTTTATAGCTCTTAAGTATAGTCATATTATAGCGTAATTCTTTTTGTAGTGTATCAAAAACTATATAAAGTAACTTTTGACTAAAAAAAAAATGGAATACTAGTGCCTATTACTTCAAAGTAAGTCGTTGAAAAGACCCCTTACAATGTGTCAGCTGACCTTCTTGCTTCAATTAAGTATATGTATTTATATTATATACTTTAATTTTCAGAAATTTAAATACTATAATGCGTAGCTTTATAACCATCTAACTTTCACCTTTAATTGCATCAAAAACGGTTCAGGCGTTTTTAAAAAAACTAAAAAATTGTTAGTATGGAAAAATGACTTTTCTCGATTTCGTCCATACAAAACGGCAATTTCATACTTTACCTACCCCTAATATTTATATCTGAAAATCTTAACTGGAACTTCAAGTTGAACAAAGTATTATTGAGAAATTAAAGAGCAGATATTAGGCTACATTATGCACAATAAACATCCATTACTATGACAGTCAGAGTAATTTTCCGAAAGCCTATAATGTAATTGGAAATAATGACTCACGAGGAACATAAAAAATATGTAGGGACGTACGTTCATATTAGTGAAATGATACACTAGCTTGCACTTCACGGTTTTGGCCGCAAAAGATAAGATCTATTACAGCAATTAATTCAAAATGTGAATTTGGATAATTAAAATACTTTTTTATCTTAAAAAGATGGCACAGTAATATGAATAAGTGCCAGTTTAGGCTAAGTTGCAAAAAAAAACTAAGATTTTTCAGGTCGAATAAGGTGTGGCAATAAAAGTTAATAATAAAACCATAAATAGGTACTAAATCACACTGGACAGTATTATATTAATGTGAGCAAGCAAAATGCGATTAAACCTATTACAAGGCCATTTTAGAAATGACATTGCTATATAATATGAACTTAGGTGGACCTAGCACACTTCCTTGTGGGATACCATGCAGACATATTGTATTTTTAGCCCAAAGCTTAAACGTGCACTTATTTTTATCGCACCATTTTTTTATGTGGCAAATTCATCCATGGGCGTAGTCAGGAAGTATATTGGGACCAGGTTCCAAGTACAGTCAATAATAAAATAAAAATACTATGCAAGTATCTAGCTTCTGCCCTTCTCTACCTTCACTCCACCGTCACGTATTTATTGACTTAGTTTAGCTATAATGACAGGGCGGGGGAGGCGGCCAAAGTAAATTTATATTAAGCCTAATGCTTCTTTTTGGGAACAATCTACTTGTTTATTTTTTATAAATAAGTTATGTACGAACTTCTTGATTAGATTCTTTGAAATTACTCTACATTTACTGGAGGTACTCCTTTAGTTGCCTCTTACGACACCTATAAAATGAGACTGTTCGGTCGTTTTTACAATGTTAGCTTTTTTTCTGTTCTTAGCTTCATCTGCATGTTTTTTCTTTTTTCTTTTATGCACTTTGGGTATCAAGCGGTTTCCATAGTTAAGACAAGTTAGATAAGGCTCAATGTCTCGCAGCGGACTTTAAAAGCATTGCTGTCAACATTCGCAATGAAAATATTCAAAATACAAAACAAAGTCACCGTGTGGTTCTGATCGATTTTCTAAAGACTGATAAAAATGGTAGAGCCATTTATTTAATGGACCAAAAGCACTCCTCGGCATCCTATATTATTGTATGAGACCCTACAAGAGTAATGCCAGAAGAAGACAGTCAGCTGCGTACTCTTTCCAATATTAGAGAAATTACGATAGCCAACCGGCCTGCTCAGCGTGTTGGTAATGGAAATATCCACAAACACGTAAAAAAGGTTAGAAAGGCGATGTAGGCGGGGCAGGCGCGCAACAGAGGTTATGAGCAAATGCTCATACTTCTGCCCAAACATGAATATAAGTGAGCGCTGTGGTTGGTTTCTTTTGACCTCGCGCGACCCTATTCGCTTGATCGGCGTTCTTTGCACTCGCTTATGTGTGTGATAGCTTGTGTTTATTATGTGCACAAGTAGTAGTGGGGCGCAAGTGGTGACATCGATTATCATACAAATGGCGCATGATCGGCTTTACAACCTTTTTCCATGTTCGGGGAAAATATCCTCTTTTTGGAGACGCCTATTCCAGCGACAGTTGATGTGGGCTCATGATGGTGACGATAAGGCCACGGGCAAAAGATAATATATCATAATTATAAGTAATTAACTTTTTTACTAATACGATCATACGTCATAATATTCTTGTTACTCACACACTCCCTGTAAGCAATTATTTCCAATTATCTTAATTATGGGCTTCCGGAAAAACGACACTGGGTGTCAAATGATAGATGAATGTTGAGGGAAATGTTGCTATTATTAGTAGCGAAAAATGAGTTTATCATACAGTAGCTACCTCTAGGCATCTACGTTGTTAGGACTCCACCTGCATTGAATTCGGTTAAATTGCACTTTTGATTATAAGGCGTTCCTTATTTAGACTATAAAAAATTTACACAATCGCTATCTCTTTACCATATTGTTTTTTTTTATTCAAGTTGCCAAGATTCTTGACTATCTACATACAAAGGAGTTGTCCCAAATTGTATAGAGGCTAGGCCCAGAACCTGTACACATTGCCAAAAGTTAGGGAAATATACCTACAACACTTTGTTATTATCCAAATTCTTTAAAAAGGCTTCGTTGAATGGCTCAAACAAAAATAAACTTATTAGAATAGCAATACTAAACAAAAAAAACTATCATGGCGGAAGATGACACTTTGATGACATCTGTCAGTTTTGACAATTTCAAAATCGCTTATCTCGATTCGAACAAGTGATATTGTTTGCTTACTTGTGCTTGTTGTACTAATAAGATATAATATTAGCTTTTCACGTGAGATTATGACGAGTGGCAAAAACTTGAAAAGAACGGTTATGTCAAATATTGACAAAGGAAATCTGACAGCTACAGACTGGCATTTAGAGTTTATGGTTTATCTTTTTTTTTAGTCAAACGCCATCTTGTATGCCTGATTGAGAGGGATATTTATTAGATTTTATTAATTTTTTAGCCGCTAAATTATACGTTATATACAGTTATTT
Source organism: Anania crocealis (assembly GCA_949315895.1). Taxonomy (NCBI): domain Eukaryota; kingdom Metazoa; phylum Arthropoda; class Insecta; order Lepidoptera; family Crambidae; genus Anania; species Anania crocealis. Next base: position 20,583,086 of record OX438861.1, read on the forward strand.
GTATTTTTCCTAAAGTCAGTCGATTTTTCTTCATTTTTTAGAATTCTGTACAATGTCTGGGCCTGTTACGGGACATCTCTTTTCTTCTAGATCACTTTGACTTAAGTGTGACAATTAAGTGACTTTGTAAAATGTCCCTTTTACATAAAGCCACTTTTAAACAATCAAAACTTAGGATTATGCCGTAGTAGTAATATATTGTCGGTAACAGTTTGCTCAGTAATGGTAAGAATACGATGATGCCTGTTTTCTTCTGGCAGTGTGTCTATATTGCCTCTTTTTTTTTCTTTAGTAGGTTTAACGGCCTCGGATACTTGTCCATACAGCCAATTCTTTAGTAATATTTTCTTTATTATTGCATTAAAACGTTGATGTTAGACGTTTTAATGCTTCGATGGAGTTTTTGGAGACAGTCGAAAGATTGAAGGAACGTAGAGAAGTCCCCAAGAAAGAGGTGAACTGTTCACGTTCCCGCGCAAAATTCACGGTCCACTTTTCTTGGTTACGACCCATACACCATGTTATTTCACCGAACTGTATATTGTTCACTCGCACCACACTTTGTTTCGCAAAATAACACTACTTTTACGACCCAAAAATCACTATAAACAATAAAAATTCGATAAAATAAACGGACTCCAAACGTATCTCACGAACTCCCGCTAAAAACCCCTATATTGCCTCTGACGACACATACCACAGAATTAGTAATATAATAGTACAAGTATATATTCGGCAAAAAGGGAATTACTTAAAGTTAACCTTCACAGTTTTTATTATACACAAAACCAAACACATAACTAGCCTTATTTCTAATAATATATGACCAAAAATAACATACTTCTATTTTGTAGGTAACAGCAACTCGGTGTGTATCATTTGCTTAGCTAAAAGCTACCCCATTAGGTATGCTACGCTTCACCCACCATAATTGATTTCCTTTGATTACTCCCTAGTGCTCTATTTAAAAGGTTTTAGGTAATTTGCAGGTGTGACATCAATTTCGTTGATGACCTTACACAGGGTTGCGTTGATATGGTATTTTTATAACGTATCGACTTGTACCGTATCCTGAAAGTTTGATGGACAGAACTAATTGCTTTAATATTGTATCTTTTTTGCTTATTGTGGTTCTCTATTTTATCTCATAATTTTTTTATCCACAATCTAACGTGTCATAATGTTTTGTGACCTAATCATCATTTTTCCGAATGATAGTAAGCCCTAACTCAATGTCTAATAATATTTCTTGCCCTAAAATCGAAATCCCTAAACATAATTTATCCTAAAATTTTTTGCTATAAATATTACAATCTATAATGTTCAAAAGACATAAAAGGCTTTTCTATAACAGTTACAAGTCGTAATGTAATGTGTCATAATTAAACGTACCCTAAAGTCTAAATGCTATAAATATAAAAGGCCCTAAAATCGGATAAGCTAGGATACAAAAATCGTTTTATTTTTTATTTTTGAGGCGCTCGGCGGCCCATGCGACATAATGTGAAAAAAATGCAAGTCTGTTGTCAAAAAGCGAAATGGTCATAGAAAAATCAAAATCTTTAATAAAATATTCCTGAAAAGGCACAATACTCCGCAATTTGAATCATTACTTTAATGACTACTTAGGTAACTACCATTTAGCCACAAAATTGCGGAAACCCAGAACTCTGGTCCTTGTCCTAAACCTTATCAAAGTTTGTTACTTTTATTTATTCACTTGAGAGTGTTAATCTTTTTTAATTTCTATAAAATCAGTTAAAAATATTATTATAAACCATTATTAGAACTCACAATACATTATACCACCATTCGGACTAACATACATTATACAATTTTATCAATTTCAAATTATTTTATTATCGTTTATTAAATAACTGCGTTCGTTTTATCTACTGTTTGCGTAAATTCGATCATATCTCCATGCATCGCGTGCAGCTTCAATGGCTTCCTCTCTCTTTTCGGCGTGACGTCAGAATTGTATGCACTCTTTTTGCTATATTAAACGATCCAAACTCCCCTTCTTACCTTCATTCTCAATTTTCTCTCCTCAGCTCGACTCATTCGCGCCAGTTGCGCTCCTCCAGCAAACTCACTTTCTCTATTCCTTCTCACCGTACTGGTTTTGTCTCAAATTCTTTTCTTCTTAAAGCCACTCGCCTTTGGAATTATCTGCCCGAAAGCGTTAAACAAGCGCCTAGTAAATTTGCTTTTAGGAAACACGTTAGGTCTTATTACATACGTAAAATGCAATCATCGTCATAAACTCTGCTTTCACTAAATTCGTCGCCATCTGTTATAATTTACATTTTTTTTTAAATTTTATTACATAGTATTGTATTAGTGTAATCATTATTAGTATGTAGTTTATATTATGTATATTGCTGTTGTATATATGTAGTTTATATTACGTGTTCTTTTTTTTTTTTTAGTTCCGTCTGATCTTCATTTTTTTTTCTATCAAATGTAAAGTTTTTTTTTTGTTTTAAATATCGCACTGTGTGGGGTTCGGGAATAGCGAGTGTTAAATGAGACGAGAGTTTATGTTAAAATAATTAAAGATGTATTAAAATGTTCCACAAAATGTTATAATGTTAATGTTAATGTTCTGAGCACACCCGGTCGCGATAGGTCCGTACAATGCACTAATTAGATGTTTTAGGTAAAATCGACGCATCGCAAACGGTTGTGTCAGAGTTCACGTGTTCGGTCCTATTACACCGAACATCTTGCCGAGGGCCAAAAGATGAAATAAGTAAATGTAAAACAATCAAAAATTATAGAAAACTTAAAAGTCAATTAAAATGTTCGTTACAAGTCATCACTAAATGCAATTTTTCGTAACACTGGGGTTGTACCCTTTTCTTTATAATCGCGCACATTCACTGATACACTCTCACTACACTTTTCACTTGACGTATTGCGAGGGTTTGCCGTTGGGCCTGCGCTAGGCCCGGCTGCGCCCGCGCCTGCGCCCACGCCCGCCTCTTCTGTTGTCGCTGCTGCTGGCTCTGTTGGCGCCGACTGGCGCTGCCGAGGGCAACAATAGCCTCGGCGTCGACACACTACTACTATGGCTACGATAGCTAGTATCACCCATAGTCCCCATATTGAAGAATAGTGGTGAATATCATGAGTGGATATTTTGTTCAATAGCGGTTCATTTTCTTTCATAATCTTTATGCTCTGTTCTATATCTCGATGTTGTTGATCTGTGGTTGTTACTTCAGTTACAGTTGGTTCTTCGTCATTTTTTATTGTTATGTTCAAAACATAGTTCAGTGGAGCGATTACAGGGACATCGATATCGGAAGATAACTCCAACCGGTTGCTTTGTTGTTTATGAGTGTAAATAGTGAAGTTTTCTGTTTTCACTATACAGTTGTTCTCTATATTTATCACGCTGGCTCGGGTTAGCTTGTGTGCTGTAACTTGATCGTTACAAATCGTTCGCAACTGACAGATATCGCAGCAAAAATACAGGTATTGGTTAACTTTTGTCAAACTTATCCATTTATTTTGACAAACAGTGGTGATGGTTCTACAGTGGTCAGTTTCATCCTTAACACAAAAATCCTTATCCGTTCTCATCTTGTAAACTGGTGTCTTCAATTGACATAAGTATGTTGTTACGTCACGTCGCACGCAATGCTCTAGTTCGAATGACGTAACAGGTAGGTATGAGTCTTTTTGTAAATTCATGGCTACGTACTTTTCAATAGGGATTAGGGTAACCATATTTTTTCTTACTTGATGTGGGACACTTTGAATGTTATACAACTCGTAATTGTCTCTGCTGGTTAAAGGTATTCTTATCTCCAATATTAAGTATTGATTTGTCACTTTGGCTTTTACTTGCAACTGGTAAATACTATGCAAATTTGTTTGTATGTTATCGATCGGTAAAGTGAGATCCTTCAACTGACTTGAAATAATGCTCAGCTGATTTTGTAATTGCTGCGGATCGATCAGGTGGATATTGATTTTGCCGTGGAACACACTTGTTACTGTATCCAATAACGTATCTTGAATGTCTTTTATGTGTCTAAGCAAGTTGTTAGCCGCCATAGCGGATAATGTGAATTCGATCATATATTCGACTCCGTCCACTTTCTTTTCCAAAATGTTGGTGGTACTATCTAAGGTTATCAAATGTTGATTAATGATTTTGTGTTGTTTTTGCATCATATTCTCAGTCCTTTTCAACAAATTGTATTCAGCCTCTACTACCGATGTCTGATTTTTCCATAGTAGCGCCAGGTGTTTCTCATTATCTTTAATAGCCTCAATGTCCATTTGATACTGTTCGGCGAATCGGTCATCTAAAACTCCGAATAGGTTGTTGGCCAGATACCCGACACCGTTAAAGAAACCGCGGCGCCTACGGGCACGCGCGCTTATCTGTTGATTCAGTAGAATGCGATTGTTATGTTTTATTTCACTGTAGGCATGATCTAATTGCAGTAACAGAATATTACAATGAGTAGTTTTATTTACAAGTTTACAAATTGAACTAACATGTTGATAATATTTTTCGTAGGCCAATGTTCCTTCCCAATAAGGGTTCATGTCGTAATAAGCCACTATCTTCCACTCATCCCTGACTAATTGCATGTTTCCAATCTTATCAAAATACAGACCCTGTCTGTCATTCAATGACGTCACTTGTAGGCATAGGCCCGACACAAACATGTTTAGAATAGCTATAAACGTAAATATTATAGTAGCTAGGTTCGATTTAAAACAACGTCGTTTTTTAATATCTGTTTTGTTTTCTTGGGTTTCAAGTTTGAATGTTTCCGGCTGATGTTTTAAAGGAAGTAGTGATAATTTTACTATCGGTCTTTTAAGGGTTCCATTCTTAGTTTTTACAGTCACTACTCTGACATAACCATCTGCCCCGGGGTGGACTTCTACCACTCTTCCCATAGCCCATTTTCCCACTGGCAGGTTATCTTCGTGTATGACTACCATGTCTCCAACTTCCATGTTTTGTTGAGGTTCTTGCCACTTTCGCCTTGCTGATAGTTGACTCAGGTATTCGGTTTTCCACCTCTTCCAGATATCCTGAGTCAGTTTTTGTGTTAAATTCCATCGTGTTCGCGCATCTTCGTCTGTTTCCATTATTGTTACACCTGGTCTTCCTGTTAAAAAGTGTGCTGGTGTTAGAAAATCTAAGTCTTCAATATTCTCTGTTAGAGGACAGAGTGGCCTCGAATTGAGACAAGCTTCAATCTGTGTTAGAATGGTACTGTACTCCTCGAAAGTCAGCTTCTGTTCTCCTACTACCCTTCTCAAATGCTGTTTTAGACTGCGGACGTTCCTCTCCCAAAGTCCTCCAGCACTTGCCCAGGTTGGAGCATTGAAGTGCCAGACTATTTTCATTTCCGATACTTCTGTCAGGAAACTGTCATTGAAGATCTGTTGTAGTTGTTGCCATTGGTCTTGTAGGATTCTGTTAGCACCAACAAAGTTAGTACCGTTGTCACTATAAATGTGACACGGGGCTCCTCTGCGGGCTGCCATACGACGTAATGCTGCCAGGAACGCTGAAGTACTCAGTTCTGTTACCAGCTCCAAGTGGACAGCCTTTGTGACCATACAGATGAAAATAGCCACATAACCCTTTGATGTTCTCGCCGCTCTTCCCTTGTTGATCTTCACATCTACAAAACCAGTATAATCTATGCCTGTGTAGTAGAATGGTTTCGCGATGTTAACTCGAGCAGCGGGTAAATCGCCCATCAATTGTTCTTGTTTCTTTCCATCTTGTTTTCGACAAGTTATACATTTCCTTAAATGCTTCTTAACTGTATTGTTCCCACCAGTAATCCAGTACTCTTGCCTCAACGTAGCTAAGGTAAGCCTTGGACCACCATGGAATGTTAACTTGTGTGCCTGATCAATCAATAGACAGGCCAGTCGTGATTCACTCGGTATAATTGCTGGATGTTTCATCTCGTAGCTGATAGATGCTTGTGATAGACGACCACCGACACGTAAGATGTTGTTGTGATCAATGAACGGATTCAATGATAACAATTTACTTTTCGCCTCAACTTTGCCGTGTTTGCGTATATAATTTATTTCCGCTGAATATTCCGTTGCTTGTATATTTTTAATAATTGTTAATTTTGCATTTCGCAGTTCTTGTAATGTAATATAGCTTGGCTTGTATTTTTGTTTACGAGTGAATGCCCTCTGTATCCATGCCACAATACGAGTTATTTTGTTGAACGAGCTATGTTTTATTAATAAATTATTAATAACGTTTTCTTTTTCCAGATGTTGTATAATGTGAGCTTTACCTACTTTCTGTTCTTCGTTTGTTTCGAACGACTGTTTTACATGTTTTTGAGGTTCAAAGCTCGAAAGCCAGGCGGGAGCTGTCCACCATAATGTATGACTTTTAAGTTGATTTGGAAAAAGACCTCGACTAGCCGAATCTGCCGGGTTTTCTTCTGATTTTACATAACTCCAATTTTGTTCGGGCATTACATTTGTTATTTTTTGTACTCTGTTTGCCACGAAGGGTTTCCATCTGTTTGGTTCCCCTCTTAACCAACCTAAAACGACTTGGGAATCAGTCCATCCGTAGGTTTCAATGTTATGTTGTCGTAAAGCCTCTTTTACTTTAAGTATTAATTTGACTAATAAATGAGCGCCGCACAACTCTAGTTTCGGCAATGTTAATGTCTTTTTGATTGGCACAACCTTTGCTTTAGCAGCAACTAGGATAACTTGGTTTCGATTTTTCATGTGAGCGTAAATAACACACCCATATGCTTCCATCGAGGCGTCACAGAACCCATGCAATTCTATGACGTCACCTTCGCTACTTTGTATCCATCGTGGAATTTTAAAGTCTTTTAACACTTCGTTTAAGTCTCCGCGTAATTTGGACCATTCTTTGTTTATATCTTGTGACACCTCTTGATCCCAACTAGTGCTTGTTTTCCAGACCTTTTGGAATAATAATTTTATCTTTGTTGTGATAGGTACAAGCCAACCCAATGGGTCAAAAATCTTTGAAATTTCAGAAAGAAGTAAACGCTTAGTCATCTTTGTTTTTTGTTGAGGTAATGCATATTTGAATGTAAATTGATCTTCTATAGGATTCCAGCGCAAACCAAGCGTCTTGGCCGTGTTTTCTGATTTAAAGTTAAAAATAAAGTTATTGTTGTCACTGTTTTGTTTATCAGAAATACTTGCCAAAATTTCAGGATTGTTTGTAGCCCACTTCCTCAAGTTAAAACCACCTGTTTTAAGAAGTTTATCGAGATCGTCAACTACTTTTTGACCGGCTTTTATGGAGTGAGTCCCGTGCACAAGGTCATCCATGTAAAACGACTCTTCTAAGACCTGTGAAGCCTCAGGGAACCGGTCACGTTCATCTGCTGCTAATTGTCTTAACGTCATCATGGCCAAAAACGGAGCTGCTTTGGTGCCATATGTCACTGTTGTCAATCGAAAACTTTGTACTGGTAATTCTGACGAATCTCTCCAGACAATTTTTTGTAGATGTTGGTCATCGTCATGAATCAATATTTGGCGGTACATTTTTTCGATATCCGCCGTGAATACATACTGATATCTTCTCCATTTTAATAGCAAAGATTGTAGATCTTGCTGTAAGTTGGGTCCTTTATACATAAGATCGTTTAAAGAACTTCCTGATGAATTTTTTGAAGATGCATTGAATACGACTCTGTACTTCGTCGTTGTGGATTCAGCACGTTCTATGCCGTGATGAGGCAAATAGCATTCGACTGATGTTCTATTGTTGTCAACTTTCATGTGATTTAATTCGTGATATTCCTTCATAAATGTTTTGTAAGCTATGGCTAATTTTTCTTGTCGTTTGAATTTATTTTCCAAGTTATGAAATTGAGCTAGAGCTTTTTGTTTAGAGGCACCTAGTTGTTCTTCGAAAGTTGGTTTCATCGGTATACGCACCACATAATTGCCTTGTTTGTTTCGTGTTGTTGTTTTTTGAAAGTAATCCATGCAGAAAATGTCTTCTGATGACATATCTACATCCTCTGTTATCTCTTCCATCTCCCAAAACTGTTGTTAATTATGACGTTGCATTGGAATGTTTGGGCGCTACCGCATAGAAGCCAACCTAATAATGTTTGTTGAGCCATCGGTTGTTTTCTGTCTGTTCCTTTAATGATTCCTCCTAAAAGTATGTTGGTATAGATGTCTGCCCCCAGAAGAAGATCAACCGGGCGACTTTGAAAAAATTGAGGATCAGCCAAATCAAGATTCTCGATGTTCGACCAGGACGGTTTCGCAAATGACTTGTTAGGTAGATTTTTTATGAGGTTGTTCATAATAAACACGTCGGTGTTAAATGTGTAATTATTGTAAAATGATGCGCATGTTATGTTAATCTTGCCTTTGCAGTTACTTTCTCTTTGACCTACTCCGAAGACCACACCCTTACACTTCATTCGTTTAAGGCCTAAGGTTTGGGCGGCGTTCTCAGTTATGATGGATATTTGAGACCCTTGGTCGATCAACGCCCTCATGTTATAGTATGTTCCGTCAGCTTTCTGTACTTTAATTTGAGCCGTTGCTAATAAAACTTCCGAATAGTCATCCTGAGAAGGATTTGAGCTGGAAGTAATGTTGTTAGATGTTGTTGCTGCTGACCCCGATTTAGATTGTTCGATTGCATCATGTATCAGAGTATTGTGTTTATCGGGACATTTGCGACATGTTTTCATCGAATTACATTTTTTGCCGTAGTGCGAAAATAAACAATTTACGCAAATACCTAGCTTGTTTATCGTCGTAAGCTTCTTTTCGTTCGACATTTGCAGAAATGACCTACAATTATAAATGCCGTGTTCATTTTTGCATAGCGGACACGTGAAACCCGAAACATGAAATGATTTCGCAACTGGGTTTCCGCTGTTTGTTCGATAGGTATTGAAATGTTGTTTTTTCGTGTTGGATGACGTAAAATGTTGAGAATTAGATTGTAGATTGTTTAATTTTTGAGTAGATATTTCTTGTTTACGCCGAGATGATGTTTCGAGTATAGTGAATTTACTCTCTAGAAAGTCTAGTAGTTCTTGTAAGACAGGCAAAACTCGAGGATTTTTAACCGACTCTATGTAATCAGCATAAGTTTCTGTATCAAGTTTTTGGGTCAAAATATGGACTATTATTGGATCCCATGTAGTTGTATCCACACCGAGGTTTTTGATGGCATGCAACGTTTCGATTGTAACATCGTGAATCTTCTTCGTTTGAGCTAATGATGATTGTTGCATCGTCGGAAGGTTAAATAAAACATTGATGTGTGACGTAAAAATAACTCGTTCGTTATTATAACGATGGTTTAAAATATTCCAAGATGTTAGGTAGTTGTCTGAAGATATTGACAAGTGTTGAATTAACCTCTCGGCCTCACCTCGTAGTTTACTTTTTAAAAACTGCATTTTTTGAGCTTGCGAAAGTGTTGGATTTTCGTGAATAGCTTCTTTGAAAAGATCCTTGAAAGACACCCACTGCGTGTAACTGCCACTGAACACGGGAATATCTAAAGTTGGGGTTGATTTTTCTCTGTGAGATACGGACCACATCTTTTTATTAATTTCCTTCTTCATCATGTTATACTGTTTCTCATTCTTGGTAAACTTGGCTTCGTAGTCTAAGTCTTTACCATCTAACTCACTGTCTATTTCCCAATGTAAACTGTCTATTGCTGCCCAGCGTATTTCTAACAATTTTAGTGCGTCCTCAAACTCCCATTTATCTGTTAATTGCTCTATGTTTATGTTAGATACTGTTCTAGAAAATGCTTTAAAGTTGCCGATCTGCCTGCGTAATGTTTCGTCTAACTTACTGTATGACCCTTGGTCACCCTTTTGTTGTAATGACCCAGAATTATCCTTCATTTCCACCGTCTTAATGCTAGATGGTTGAAGTTTTTGATAATCACTATTTATGTGATTTTTAAATTGCGTATAAACCGCCATTGTAGCTTCATAATGCTTCTGTTCGAAATATGGGTCTGATTGACTAATATTCTCTCGTAGTTGATCGTGGTTGAATTGATATTCATTCCACAATTCCTCCAGTTTATTCCACCGCCTCTTCAATAACTCTGGGCTGCTTTTTCTTTCAGCGCCATCCTTTTTATAATTTTGGTAGTCGCGTTTGATGTCGTCAGAAAGTTGGTACTGTGCCTCGACAGTCACCATGTTTGATGTTGTTGATCAGAGTAGAGAGTAGAGAAATAAAATGGAAAGATCTTACAGTTGTTGTTTCAGCTTACGGGCTAGCCAGCCGCTGATGTTGCTCCAATCCTGATGTTCTTGTAAATTAACACTGCAATCCTGAACTCAATGTTCTGCTAGTTCGTTGTCACCTCACTTTATCGTCACTAAAACTTTTATTTTATTACCGATACGCGAGATCCGGCTCGAAGGACCAAAATGTGGGGTTCGGGAATAGCGAGTGTTAAATGAGACGAGAGTTTATGTTAAAATAATTAAAGATGTATTAAAATGTTCCACAAAATGTTATAATGTTAATGTTAATGTTCTGAGCACACCCGGTCGCGATAGGTCCGTACAATGCACTAATTAGATGTTTTAGGTAAAATCGACGCATCGCAAACGGTTGTGTCAGAGTTCACGTGTTCGGTCCTATTACACCGAACACACTGCCTACAAAACATTTCTGTTTGACCCAAAGGTCTGACTAGTAGAGAATGCCATCTGGCATTAAGTCCACCTTTTGTACATTTTACTAATTTGTGCAATAAAGTTTAAATAAATAAATAAAAAATTTAACACTTAGGACATGTGACTTTATAGCAAGAAAAATTAGGATATCTAATTATTATAGCACCCGATATTATGACACAAAAGCATTAGAATTGAAGACAATTAGGCATAGTACAATTTCGTATATTCGAACATTATGGATAGTGATGATTATAGCAAACGCGTTAGGGATTTTGAATTTAGGACTAACATTTTTCGAAGAAGAAAGGGGATTTCTCAGGACCGTTCAGAGGATTTACTCAAACCAAATTATTATTTATAGGAAAATCATATATTTCCTTCCACCTTGTAACCTACGAATGGCAATGGTAATTTTATACATAATATGTAAACTTTGTGCACCGAATTTAATACCTTAATAATTATTAAAATTTGTAGTAACAGTACTAACAGTCTGAGGTAACCACCCATTCAGTCCATTATTTTAAGGGCATTATCCAAAAGAAGGATTATTACCATAACTGCTACTAGGTACTCTTCTTTTTCTGACAGTACTTATTTAGATACTTAAAAATTATCACTGCTAGGTACTCATATTTTTCTGACAGTACTCACTTAGATACTTTTTAAGACATAAGACGAGAAAAGGTGGTGCTTATCTATTTGAAGCACCACTCACATTTAAATGGCAATACAACTGTACCTACGCACCGAGTTTTATTAACATCTAAGCCAACTAACGTCATCAAACCTAAAAGGGGTCTAAGTTATTTTAGCCCGTAAAAACACCACTCTATTTTGTACGTGACACATTCGCAGCCATTTTGTTTTATAGGACAACAGACGTGATAGTTTTGCTTTTAAAATCTTTTCTATTTTTGTACTCTTGGAATGTTATTTTAGCCGACGATGACTGAAAGCGTTTATGACTGGCATGACCACTTATAATTTGACCTATTGAGTTGTATATCTATACTTACACGCATAACTTCCGATAGACTGCACCAAATTGTTTTTGTTTTTTGGTAAATTTGTAATGGTCAGGAGAAGGTTAAGTAAGGAGTACCTAAATTAATTTAATCATTATAAAAGAACTGTTTACTTGAAAAGTCTATAACGGGTAAGTAACATATGATCATTAACAGACTATTGCTTGCATTATTTTCACTGTTAAACCCGTGCAGGGGCTGACAGCTTGCAGGTATATGAAAGAACTAGCTGTTGCCTGCGACTTCGTGCGCGTCAATTTCTGTTATTATGAACGCGATTATTTTTGCAACAATTTTTTACTGATGCTTCGCTCCTATTGGTCATAGCGTGATGTTTTATAGCTTAAAGCCTTCCTCGATAAATGGACTATCTAACACTAAAAGAATATTTCAAATCGAACCAGTACTTCCGGAGATTAGCGCGTTCAAACAAACAAACAAACAAACAAACTCTTCAGCTTTATATTTTTTTAATATATATTTATTTATTTCAGGCAACAGAGTAAAAAATACAGGCCCCTAAAATAAATACCTTACAGACTAACATACATACAATACAAATTACACTATAAACACACAATTTTCACGGCGTTGTGTTATGCAACTTGGTGTCAGGTAACCGTCCACGAAACCGACGATACACAACACCCTTCGGCCAAAATTCTGCCTGCATGAAGGTCCTGTCGGTCCAAGTTGTCCTGTCGGAACCCTAACCACAAACGAATTGAAATTCGTGTTGTGTCGAGATTCCAAACGTTCAACCCTCAAGGTGTATTTGGTCGTCAATCGCACGTACTCTACAATCTCCTCGACCTTTGTAGAGTAATGAAGCCGGGTCACGTATAGCAGCGTCACTGGAATTGCAGGCCGAAGCAGGTGGTTCGGTCCAGTCGGTGCGTTGCCGCACTGGTGGCGAGTGGAGGGCTACCTGTGATGCCAGCGTCTTCGGAGCCGCCAGAGAGCTGCTTTTCCTAGCGGCAGCTGCAGCATATGCACGCGTCGGGGTTGACGTCACAACGCGCGCAAATTAGTTATATGAAAGAATATAGATAAGATTGAATTGCCTCTTCTTGTCCATTGGGTGTTGTAGAGACGATTATATGAGTACCGCTAGAAGAAAACGGCCAGAAGCGTCAATCCAACGTTGATCGAACTGTCATTGCCAAACCACTTACCAACCGTAATGTTTGTAGCAAATTTAGCATGTTCGCTTCGCATTTGTAGATTTTTACGGAATGGGGGCTATCGCTAGTGAATTTGCCACTAGAGGCGCTAGTGTCGCGTGAGGTCAAATATCATTCACTTTGTACTGGTTTTAGCGGAATTTGTTGCATAAATTATAATTTCTTTAATTTACCTGCTGGAAAGTGATCTCCTTCGTAAAATATCGCAAATACGGATTATTTGGCAATTAATGTGAACGCTTTAAAAGCGGAATTAAAAAAAAGCGCAAAAATAGGCGGCCTCAAGAGCAACTATTTCAGAAGTTAGTTTGTTGATATCAAGATAGTTATTTATAAACAATATAACCTTAATTAGATTCAAGATATAACTCTTTGTTTCGGCGCCAATCGCCTTTGACAGCTATACCTCCGGACCTCAGTCTACAGTGGCGCCAACTGGTGAGCAAAGAAACGGTAGTCCCCATTATGAGGAACTGCGTCAATGTTTGGCAGACTACGGAAGAGCATAAATAGTACCCTGAAAGTGGTTAAAGCCAAGTTTGAATGTTTCAGTATCTAAAGCATATGAGTGACGGTCAAGTTTCTTAACAAATTTTTTGGGTTCTCTTATACCTATATAATTATCTTATTGTTAGATTTATTTTATTTATTATGACTTGGACTTTATTTAATTCATTCCGAATAGAGTTTGATTTGAATCAATTTTGAAAGAAAGAAAGAAAGAAAGAAAGAAATATTTATTTGACACTACAACAAACACTTAGTACAAAATATGTAAAACAAAAAAAAAAAAGGAAATTAGTGTCAAATAGGTTCCCGCTCAGCATTTGTCGTGACAGCTAAAGGCTTATCACGACGCTGGTTTTCAGCGGGGACCCTGATTGGGAGCGTGGGTGTGACAGAGGCAGATAGACCCACCAGGCCACTACCCAATCCCCCAGCCGACTCCGTAAAGGTCCGAAGCCTGAGCGAAGGAACCCGGCAGCACCCGATAAGTCGACACGCCACTGCCGACGTTACGCGGTATCCATTATAACAATAATAAATAAAAAAAGTAATAATAAGTAATTAATAATACAGACCTTAAATAAAACAAAATAAAAGTGAACATATTAGATTTTTAAGAAGTAGAAAAACAAAACCAATGGATGCTAATGATTGGCTCCATGGATGAGGCCGAGGCCGCAAGATAAGCATAAACCCTGATAAACCCAACCTTTGTTTTGTTTTGTTTGGGAGTCTTGCGAGGAAAACAAAAAGTGAAAGATTGACCCCGCTTCGCAATTCTGCAAAACTATCCCAAGCGGCATCCATTGTGATAAAGTGGTGGCATGAGACAGGACAAATCAATCAAAAGTGAGAAACAAGGAAGGGCGCTCCTATTTGACTGCGATCCACGTTCTCGCGCAAATTTTCTGTTATTAATGTTATTATTAGAGTTTACATTTCAAAAAATAATAATTTTGTGAGCACAAATCATTAATAGAAACTTTCTCATTTCTAATCTATATATAAAAGAAAGTCGTGTTAGTGACACCACTTATAAGTCGAGAACGGCTGGACAGATTTATATAATTTTGCTGTTTTTGGATTTGTCTTCGTCGGGAATGGGATTGTAGTGTGTTGTACACCCAACCCACACTTACATACCGAACCTAGTATATAAACGTGTATCTGTACTAATTGACACACTCTGTCCGATCCCCACTCCCTAATCGGGCCCGCCAGAGTGGAGCCCGACCGTGATCCGGCATGCCACGGCATCTCCGGTTCCGGCGGCGCCACCATTGGTGGGTTCGCCATTTGGTAGGGTGCCTTTAGCACCCCACACTGGCCCGATCACGCCCGCTAGTATGGGCCCCGGTGCGAGCGAGCCTGAGGCTTCGCTTCGCGAAGCTTCACCCTCGGCCGCACCGGCGTACCGCTAGCGTGGCGGACCTAGGCTGAGCGCTTTCAGCGCTCGCCACATTCTGCCCGGTTTAACTGATTAAAGCCTTCCATATAGGGTTTAAGTGATAGATCCGTAAAAAAAAAAAATTGACACACAATTATAGACGCATCATAGAGTCAACACGTCTTTTCATTTATTACTCCTGGTCCCCACATTGCATGGCGATAGGTTCGTTATGTAAGTGTGGGTTGGGTGTACAGCACACTACAGGATAATATATATTAAAATCATTGGAAAGTTCACTTCAGAAAAAGTCAATAAAATGTATTTCTTTTAAGTTTTGTGATAGTGATTTGACACATGAGGCGATAGGAAGTTCGCGGAGTCCACTAGTTGTTTATAGAACAAACGCTTATAGTACGATAGTGTGATTGAAACCGATAAAAGTAAAAGCTATAGGATAAAAATAACATGTTAAATTATTGTTAAACTCAACAATCAACCCACAAAAATGTATTTCCCTAAAACATTATCCTGATGTTTGGGATAGCCGTAACCCTTTTGATAATTAGCGACGAATTACTGGGCCTTCCAGTTGAATTAGTTAATTAAAACCGCCTTGGTTTTAGAATAATTATTACGGCCACGAATCCCTGAAGTAAATTAGTTTATCCAAGAATAGCTGTTTCCCGCGACGTCGTCCGCGTCAATTTCTGTTGATAAGAATTCGATTATTTTTGCAACATTTTCTACTGATGCTTCGCTCCTATTGGTCGCAGCGTAATGTTATATAGCCTAAAGCCTTCCTCGATAAATGGACTATCGAACACAAAAATAATTTTTCAAATCGGACCAGTACTTCCTGAGATTAGAGCGTTCAAACAAACAAACAAACTCTTCAGCTTTATAATATTAGTATAGATAGTATAGATTTACATTGTGGCCGTCGGGTGCTAGGTTTATTTGTTTATATTATTTAAACTTTGACTAAATTTTTCTTATTTTTAACCATCGCAAAACAAGATTTTCGTCCTCGTATTTTTACTGTGGATTTTTTTTTGTACAGGTTTGTAATTTTTTTTTCTTATTTATCCAAGAATTTACATTGTGGCCGTCGGGTGCTAGGTTTATTTGTTTATATTATTTAAACTTTGGCAAATTTTTTCTTATTTTTAACCATCCCAAAACAAGATTTTCGTCTTCGTATTTTTACTGTGGATTTTTTTTGTACAGGTTTGGCATCATTTTTTTTCTTATTTGGTATCAATCAGTAAAATCAGTGTTATTACTGCAAATAAGCCTTTTTATCTTTATTTCTGGTATTGAAAAAATATATTGAAATTGAAACTTTTCTTATGAAATAAATGTAGGTTCTTACGGACGTAAATAATATTCTCGGAAATGTATTGCAAAGCCACTGTAAGTATATTAATTTCTTTGAAGAGCTCTTTTAGCGATTATTTTAGAACAGCACGTTTTTGTAAAATAAAAATTTACTCAATATCTGCCGCTGAACCGCACAACCGAATTCCGTATGACATTATGCTATAAAAGTAGCTAAAATATACTAATCTTGCCGTTCCAACATCAGTTAATTGCCTTATCTTTCTCACAGCATAAGCAGCAGAACTATGTCTTCCAGATAGACCGCTAATATGAGCACCCCATTGCAAATGAGAGTCTACAGTTGTGCCTAAAAAGTTAGTAGAATCTACAGTGTTTAATAGTTTATCTTTCGCAGTTACATGAGTGGCAGCAAACTTTACGTTGGGCAAGGTAAACTCAAAACATTTTGTTTTATTTGCATTATGTAAAAGATTATTTGTTGTAAACCAATGCAATAATTTTGAGAGGGTATTGTTAACATCGTCAAATGAAAATTTGCCTTTTTAGGATAGGAATGAAATCTATATAGCAACTAAGGTAACTTCGTTCTTTTAGTTAGATTTTATGGTACCTCAAATGTTCTTATCGAATACAATTACGTATATGTGCTTATCAATTCCACAAGTCCACGGCTGGACATAGATTTCTCAAAAGCTAGTATTTTGCGAAAATCTCCACACTTATCTGGCGGGTGTCAATCGCAGTTTGGAAAAAAAGAGCTACCGTTTTTAATGGTACTCCTTTAGTTTCCCTTCACGACACTGAAGAAAAAAAAGAGGCGATGCTATCCTACTTTCAGCTGACACACAAGTATTTGTATTATAACACACAAAATTGACTCTACATTATCTAAAATACACAGCCTTAATTAACCTTAATTGGTACTTGTACTAACAAAGCGAACTTCCATTCCGTAACACGATGTGCTTCCTAATATTTCCCGGTAAATTACCACTAATTGGGGTAACTTTGGGGACACTCAAAGGCATTTAGGGTAAAGATTAAGTCGTGTGGAAAAATGCTGTTAGCGGGATACTTGAATGTCCTATATATATTAGTTACAATGGCAACTGTTTTTTTGTACTTTGGTACAGTTGTCCCAGGATATTTGATTTACGAAAAATTCAATGCTCGAAAGTCGAAGGATACTTTTTATAAACCTTTGTTAACAATCAAAACAAGCAATCCATGTTAGTTGGTAAGAAAATATATTTAAAAAAATCGAAGGAAGAATTAATTACATTAGACCTAATAAATAAACTTTGATAGCCATATTTTTTTTTCTTTAAATAATATTGTTATAATGAACTGCCTTCCATAACAGACTGAATTACAGAACAGTACATGACACTAAACACTTGAACATCTTAAAGGCGGGTCCAGATGTATCATTTGCCCGATCCTATACCGTATCCATATCGCCGACGCGGATCATGATCGCATATATGGACGGGTGATGATACGCGATCTGGATACGCCGTTATGATACAGCCCGTCCCATGTCGTGTCAGTTTTTGTCTGTTCATCAAAGGTGATACAGATACGGGCGTCAGTCTAGACGCGTTCTGAATAATTCCTTTTGCCACCACCATCCCCGTTTTGGTTTAGACCTTTTTTTCAAGAATATTGTAAATGACAATAAAACAGGCCCACGAAATTGCTAAATTCTCTTACACACCAACGGCGACGACATGTTTGATCGAGAGCTGACACAGAACTGGACAATTTGATACGCGATCATGACTATTGTGAAGATACGGACGGAGCAAATCAAGGCGTCCACAACTTGATACGGGGCTTGATACGTGATACTATGATACGTTGATACGGATACGGTGATCAGCAGGCTTACTCTTGACGAGTTTGAGTTACGATCAAAATCGAATCGACGTCGAGAATCAGTGATTTGGTACTCTGTAAAGTGAACCTGAACCTTTCGAGTCGATGGTGATTACGTCATCAACCGGAAATGTTTAACGGATCGCCATTTTAGATCGATCCCGACTCGATTTTGATTTCGATTCGATTGAGTTCGGTCTGTTTTATCATCGAGATTTTGACTAGGTCGAATCGAGATCGAACTTCGAGTTTAAATCAAATTCAATATCGGGCCAATGAGACATATATGGACCCTTCTTTATGTCTATGTATTCGTGCTAGTTTGCAATAACAATGTATAGCCTGATTTAAAGGCCCCACTACTTATTCTGTGATACCTTAAACAATCTTGTTATGAATAACTAGCTGTTGCCCGCGACTTCGTTCGCGTCAACTACTGTTATTATGATCACGACTATTTTTGCAACATTTTTCACTCATTCTTCGCTCCTATTGGTCGCAGCGTGATGTTCTATAGCCTAAAGCCTTCCTCGATAAATGGACTATCCAACACAAAAATAATTTTTCAATTCGAGCCAGTACTTCCTGAGATTAGCGCGTTCAAACAAACAAACAAACAAACAAACAAACAAACTCTTCAGCTTTATATATTAAAAGTATAGATTTAATAATATTGTTACAGACAATGTCTACAAAAGTTCAATTATTTTCTTCTGTCAATATACATTCTGGCATGTCATTACGCACGTGACCCTATATACACATAGTATACAACTAAAAGAAATCCAATTACATACAAAATAACGACATTCCATAACATTAACAAAATGTATTATTCAACAATTGTTAACGTTCTTATAACGAAGCATAATTCCATTTTAGCGGGTAAAATTCCCGACGAAAATAAACTCCCAATATATTATTCCACTGGCATTTCGGGGAGGTAATCCGTTAATCCCGTAATCCGGCGTAAGCTACGCTGTTCAGATTAATCAGTTTTTATATTAGTCTACACATTTTTCAGTTGACGAACAGCATTACATCTATATAATACGATCTAATGCCTATTTGTTTTGCACTGCATTACCCCTTCTACGCTAATATAAGATGTCCTATACCCAAAAGGTTGCCTGAAAGAGATCGCTTTTTAGCGATAAGGCCGCCTTATTGTACCTACAATTATATCTTGTTTTTATTATTTTATGTTCTTTTTAAATTTATTTAAATACATTAATTCTAAATAAATTTATTTCTGTAATTCCATGATCACATCGCGTCTGTCGCCTCTAACGCGTCCTGAGGCTTGTCATCGGGTGGTAGCTGAAAATCAGTGGTTTGCCCCAAACAAACGAATCGCTGAGCTGCTGCCCATTTGCATCGCTGCGACACACATCTTTTTTTCTTTTTTTTCCGTGTCCCTTTTGTTTTTGTATGTATTTTAAATTGATGTACTTTTTATTTATATGCAGCGTCAACTGTTTGTGTGTGTTGTAGTTGTATGAGATGCAAATAAATGAGTTATCTATCTATCTATCTATCTATCTATGTTCTTGTGTTTTGTGCAATAAAGTGTTTATTCATTCATTCATTCATTCATTCATTCATTCTAATACCTTTAAAAGGGCAATTCTTGTATAGTCGCAGTATAATAAACAAAGCCATACTATTGATTTGTAAGCTGTAAAATAGAACCTATATAATTAAATACAGTAGGTAGGTATATACACCGTGCTTTTTGACGTGATAACGTCTTTAAAATCGTTTTAGTCGGGTGACATGTTCAGAAACTTGTATCACACCAAAACCTCACGAGCGCGATCGCAGGTATAACGAGAGAGAGACGGACCGATCTCCCGTCTCATCTCGAGCGCTGCCAGTCATTCCGTGAAACTTGTCACGCGGAATCCTCACGAGCGGAGGCTGGCATAGCGTTCGAGTGAGTGGACCGATCTTCCGTCTCTCTCACTCTAGCGGCATACAAACGAATGGAGATTTTCTCGTGCGGTTAAGTTTTCGTTGAATGTTTAAGATGTAATTTAAAATTTGAAAAAATTGTTATCTTCATTAATTCCTTACTTCCCAAAAACTTATATCACCAATAAGACGTTATCACGTAAACATCTCGATCGTAAACCTACTTTACAAACAACCAATTTTTTTTTTGACCACCTTACAAACAAAGCACTCGTTATACACGATGCAATTTCAACCACCTGTAAAAAAAAGTTTACGCTACCTTGTGACCATTATGTATCTTGATCAGCGGTAGTAAACGCTGCTTCTGAGCCATGGGTCGCGGGTTCGATCCCCGCAATATTTGTGTGCATGAACATGTCTGTTTGTACTGGTCTGGGTGTTTTCTATGTATTATAATTAGGTATTTACAAAAAAAAAAGTATATAAGTAAGTTTATCGGTTGTCTAGTACCCCATACGACAGGGTACTTAATAGTAGCTTAATTTGGGACTAGATGGCTCTGTGTGGCCCAGTGAGGCATGTCTTAAATATTTTTATTTATTTATTTATTTATTTACGAATAATAACATTTAGGCAGTGTTTTTTGGATTTTTTACAATGAAATAGTCTTAGAAAAATGTAAAACAATAATAATATTCAATTTGAATCATGCTGTGACGCGCACGGACGTAGGTACTTCTATTTTGTTTTGGGTCCTGGATTAATTAACCATACACAGATACGTCTGTATCATAGCGTATTTTATTAAGAATTAATATAAATATAAATAATAAATATTTTAAGACATGCCTCACTGGGCCACACAAAGCCATCTAGTCCCAAATTAAGCTACTATTAAGTACCCTGTCGTATGGGGTACTAGACAACCGATAAACTTAATTATATACTTTTTTTTTTTTTGTAAATACATACTTATAATACATAGAAAACACCTATAAGAATATCTGAATCAATATTTTATATTTTTAAAGTTTTTTTTTTATATAAAATTAACACTGCCAGGATATAATACATAATGGTTAGATTCTTTTGTCGGGTGGTTCAAAATGCACGGTGTATAGTAACATACTTTAATAATCACACTGCAGGGCAAAGGCCTCCATCATTGAATTCAAGTTACCACAGCAATGTACGGGCATGATCACCAACCTAGCCAAATGCGGGATGATGATCACAAACCACGTAATCTTGACCGAGTATTTAAACAAGTACACTAAGGTGTCTTTTAATATTATTATTATTATATATTACGTTTAATATATAATAATAATAATACTTTCGGACATGCCACACTGGGCCACACAGAGCCATCTAAGCAACTACTACGAAGCTTGCGTATTGGCTACTAGACAACCGATTAACATACTTATATATATATATATATATATACATATATATAAGTTTAAATATATACTTATAATACATAGAAACACACCCAGACCAGTACAAACAAACATGTTCATGCACACAAATATTTGTGCTGTGCGGGGATCGTACCCGCGATCCATGGCTCCGAAGCAGCGTTTACTACTACTGATCGAAATGGTCGTCGTCGTTAAACTTAAACAGCATAAATGTATTATAAGGAAGAACAATAGTGTTTATACCATAACAAAATCATTTACAAGTAGGATTATAAACTATTTTAACTCGCAATCACTGACGATTGTCGTACACTCAAAGTCATTGCGTCCTTTGACTTAAATATTTGGTAAAACCAAAGCTTTTAAAGTAAACATTTCGACAGCATCGCTAATTTCGACTTACCACGTCTTCCAAGCTTTACTTCCCTCGCTAGGGTAGGTACCCTTCCGGAAACAACCGGACGCAGCCTTTATGTCCGGAACTCTTAGACTGTACCCCGACTATTTTTAGCCTTCTAATAAACGTAGCATTTATTATTTAACAAAGCCTATTCACAAAGTTACAGTAAGTACAGTATTATATTGGAGATACGAATAAAAATATTGATATAACTCTAGAGGCTTACATCGTAAAGCCTTGAATAAATTGGTCTAAGCAACAGAACATGGAAAAGGGTTAAAAAGACTGTCATGTATCATTCGTATGAGAACCGATGCGCTTACGTTTGGGCAAAAGTATAAGTAATTGCTCTTAAGAGGAAACACATGGGCCGTTTTTCTATACAAACGTAGTCCCCTGTTTCCTCCCTGGATAAAGCCAGTAGAGCAATATTTTTTTTTACAAAAATCCATGGTCACTATTAGCATGTTTCAATGTTTTCTGTTTTTTCATAAATTAATTAATAAAAAAGATATGAGCCCTCAAAAATCGACAAAATTCGCCAGATTTTCCGCTGTGTTCAAACATCCAAAAAACTAATTTAGCAAAATTTTAGAAAAAAAGGAAAACACAAACACGGCCAAAACCTTTCTTTATTTTTAATGAAAAAAGTATTTAAATCGGTCTCGTTTTGGAAAAGTAATCGGGGGACTACGAAACGTTGATTTGGTGTGTTTTTAGTAGGTATTTTCGGTGCAAGAAGCAGTTGTCTCTATCACACTCTGCGGTAAAGGTGTTTGGCACTGCGCGACAGCAATAGATTTTACAAATACCTATTTTTCAATTCTCTCGCCCGTAGTGTTTCCTCTTAACCACTACTGCGCGGCTGCCCCGCCTACATCGCCTTTCTAACCTTTTTTCATGTTCTGTAGTCTAAACAAACAATGTCTTGGTAGCTCAATGGTAAGGCAGTCGCTGGGCAAGCGGAAGGATTTGCGTTCGACAAAGATTCGAAAAGCAGTTGACATTTTTAATTAATTGTATTTGCAATGAACAAAGATTAGCTTATTGTCTTAAGTTTTGTTTTATTGTGCTGAACCATTACAGCAAATTCGAAAAAAGCACAGTACGGTAACAAATGACGTTATAAAATAAAGCCAATATTACTTACTTTACGTCCGTCTTCCATTTTGAATTCTGGTTACCCTACTCTGGTGAATTCATTTCCTTCTCCAAACGTTGATATTGCTCTTGTACACTCCGAAATTCATGTTTACGGCTTGAATAAAATATCCACGATAAGTCTGAAGATTATGGAGGAAATCTTGAGACTTATGAACATTTCCAGCAAATGGGACCTTCTGTAGCCATGAACTTAACGGAAATCATCAAGGAAACATGAATACTTACAAACTCTGAGAATATTTTTGTTATTTATACAACCAAACCTCTTTGTGAGGTTTTTTTTTTCGAGATTCACTGATTTTTTTCTATATTTAGTGTATATTCGTAGTTGTAAACGAATTGATTCCTAAGATGTGCAACTTACTGCAAATAATGATTTTAAGAAACAAAATCCGTGCTACATTACACGTGGCACGTGAAGTACCTACATCTTTGTAAAATACAAGCTTTGTCTGATAGTAGGGAGTGAATAATTCGTTATAAATGCACTGGAACTGGAACCAAAATCTAAGCTGTCATCGTTTTTTAGTTAAAGGCTCATGACAGTTAATTATGCGTATTAACTGCGTAAGATTTCAATAAACATAATTTCCCTTTTTGTAAAAGGCGCCGTGTGCGCAGTATAGACTACTAGATTACTATCGCCATCTCTTATCAAATCCCACGAACTAATATTATCGTTTGTTCACAGAGGACGGAGGGCGCTGTCTACCCGCATTCTCCGGTAGGAAGTTTGGCGAAATTTGCAACAGAGACAACCAATGCGATGCTGGTTTGATCTGCGAGGAAGTTGTGCCAGGTTTGTCATTATTTTATTCCACTTACTGTAAACAAATGCCAAATGACTAATATATTTCAAGCTTATTTTATTTCTTAAAACAAACTACTACATACGATTTTCCGTCTAGATGATAGTAAATTCAGCACAAATGATCGCTTTTCAATAGTAAAAGGACATAGAAGAGACCACATTTGGCCAAACTGCGACCGTTAACCGGACTACCAGGCGTGGCGATTGACCAGAGTCCCAATTCTGCTAATTTACAAATGGCTACATAGAATCGCAATGGCATCGCAATCGTATATTTTGACATTAACTACCATATTAAATGTGTCAAAATATACAAGCTATCATACAGTCTATTGAGCCATTTGTAAAGTAGCGGAATTGAGGGCCTGGGCCTATGTTCAGGCATGACAGACAACTGTGTCGTATTGTGCCGTAAAGGAGTATTGCCAGAAGAAGACGGACAGCAGCGTTTTCTTTGCACTATTTGCTAAATTGCGATCGCCAACCAGCCTGCCGATTGGCCAAATCATTTTGGAGAAGCTTATGTCCAGCTCTAGACTACAATCTGATGATGATGATGATGACACACCAAAAGTAAAACTTTTCTAGAAACTCGTTAGCGCTAGGCATTATACCCGACGGCATTAGCCTATTAAAATATTATAATAAGGTTTTTCTTTTCAAGAAGCTCCCACACGAAATCATAACCTGATTCAAATATAAAATATACAGGGTTACAGGGAAAGTCGTACAAAATATTGAAGGACGTTATTATTCAGGTCATTTGTGATCGAATTGATCCTATAATATGGTATCCGAAACCTAACCTTTATGGAGATATTGAATTTTTAAGATTTAAAAAAAAAATCTTTAATATTTTGTCTTTTCTATCGATTTTTTTGCGATTGGAGCTACTAGGGCCCGGTTTTTTTATGTTTCCAGTTAGAAGATATGTCAATTAATAAAAATGATCGAAAAAAACTGAAACTATTACTAACAGCTTCATAAAACTGCTCGACAACGGTTGAAATTAAAGAATTTTCACTAATTGTTTTGAACTTTGAAGACCTTTTTCTTAAAAAAAATGTATGTTACTTATCCTGCAAGTAATTTAAAAAAAAGACGTCACTCTGATACTGCCGCGGTAAAGCTATTGCATAGCATTTTTTATCAACTTATGCAATTATAAAACTAAAAAGTATCACCACTGTGCCGGTCGGAGTGGGGGGTGTTAGGTTATTTTCGTTACGGAATTTCTGGATTCGGTCTCCACGCTCAAGGCCCGCGATAGAAGCTATGCAATAGCTTAATTTTATAATTTTATGTATTTTCTAATTTTGACTTTTGTAATTAAATTTTTCTGTTATTTTGGCAGATATGGTTACCATAGGCAACCATACTGTCAAATTTGGCCCAAGTGGCAGTACATCGTAGTAACGGAACTTCGATACAAAAGAATCCGGTTTACGACCTGGCACCTTTAAACAATGAAAAAGGGTCAGAGAGGCATTTTTTGTGCTCGGCTTTGAATTTTTGCATCGTCAAATCGTGGCGTTTAGTCTGCTTTGTGCTCTCCGATATCTTTCTGTAAAAACGCGACTTGGCTTGGATTTTTGGACTGTTTCATCTTCTAATAGTGTGGCGTAGCTTTTGTGAACTAGACTTCGATTTGTATTGTGAACATGGCAACATTTACCAACGAGGAATACGCTGACATGCTTATGTGTTATGGATTTTGCGAAGGAGTGTCGTTGCGTGCACGCAATGAATACACGCTACGGTATCCTACTCGTCGAGTACCTGATATTGGCGTATTCGATAGAGTTTATCGAAGACTGCGAGAAACTGGTTCTGTTCAAGTACGACGGACTGACATGGGACGACCTCGTATATAATATATCGTTATAGAATTTTGAACACATTACATTATTCTGATATTTTCATCATTAATTCTGTTTCGTTTTCTATACAGCCTACGTTATATTCTTCCAAAAAATAAATGACATAATAAAATGAGCTACAAAAACCTTTTTCAACGCTTATAACGGTGAACTGAAAAGGCATTGAAGTCAACTTAAAAAATCTCTGGTATTATTTTTCTTTTCTGATATTTGACAAGTTAATATTAACTAAATGAATTTGATTAGGTACATGTTGATATTTTCTTTCGTCGGACAATACGGAAGTTCTCTAAATATCAAAGAATTGTTTATCATTCATTTTGTAATAAATGTTTATAATAAAAACGGCTTGTTTTGCAAACAAACCTTGTGCAACTTAATCAGTTTTGCGATACATTTTAAATTCAACACAAATGGTTTATTCCGTGAATGTTGTACGAGACAAAGAAAGGCATGATGCCAAAAATGACTGGTTGCGTCTTCTCTCCACCATTTTCCACATTGTGGCAGCAATCATAGCCTTCAGGAGAAGCCTTTATCCAGCTGTGGAATGATTATGTTATGAGAATGAAACTATATTTTATTCAATATCTCTTTCCCACCAGGAGAGATGCATGTCTGCCGAGCGCCATCTCCCGGCCGCAAGCAGTACAACGAAGACTGCGCTACGTCCAGCGAGTGTGACGTCACGCGTGGACTCTGCTGCATCATGCAGCGCCGCCACCGCCAGAAGCCACGGAAGGTTTGTGAACTTCGTTTGTTTACAGTGATTAATACTAGATGGCGCTGACTACTATTGCAAGTTATCCTGTATACAAACAGGCTGGCTGTCAGTAAATAATTAAACAAGATAGCGCAATCTGTTTTTTTATTCATTAACCACATTGGCTAACACTAGATGGCGCTGTCTGTATAGTGTATCCCGGTGGCGAGTGATTTGCAGATAGAATTTGTTCTTTTAGCCATATTATCCAACAACATTGACAGATTGCTTAAATAAACGTGCATCATCATCCTGAAAACGTTATTATATTCCACTATGTCTATCCTGCGTTTGGTACTTAAAGAAATACTTATTTAACTCAGTCTGTTTTACCGTAAAAGATTCCGGAAAGTGTAAGCCGGAATCAAATCTTTTCATCGGTAATTCTCAAAGTATATCGCACAAAATCTTCACAAATGCGTGAAAAGAAATTTTTCTCGAAGCCAATTTAATTATATTTACTGTATTAATATTTTTCTCTCCGACTTTATTACTTTTTTCATCAAATTGGTTTTTGAATAATTAAAAGTTTGTTTAAGGTTGTTGTTTTCATCGGAGTTTCGGAGTCTAATTTGTTCTTCGTAAAGTTTTTATCGAATTACAATTTATTACGCTTTATTCCTGATCTAAATGTCAAAGGAACGTAGCCGTGACAAAATGTATAGCAGCCTAGTAGGTTATGACGTAATGCTATACAAATTAAAATGAATCTGTTGAACACTTCTAATTTATTAAGAAGAGGGAATCATTAGTCAGATTCAACAGTTAAGAGAGAGATGTCATTGGTCCATTTATTATGGAGATTAATTAAAGCTACGATGGCAGTGTTAGTGTGTAATGTTATAATGGTCCTGGATTTCGTTTCCGGTCAAATAAATCAATTGAGAAAACTATTATTTCTAAATTTTATTCCTGGCATGGTGGGTTAGTAGGAGTTTTTCGGAAGACATGTTGGTCCGTCAGTCTCGCCTACTGTCACGAGATAAAAATCTTCAATATGAAATCATCACGTCTGTTAAATATCCGGCAACTCTTTCTTGTTGAAAAAAAACCTCATCAGTTTGTGACGCAACAAACGACAAATATTAAAGAAAACCAGTCACCACAAAGATATACTTGTACTTGCCAAAAATAAATTTAGCTTTATATAAAAAAAATTTTTATTGCATGGCTATAAGATTTTTTAGTAAACTACCTTGTAAATTGCAGAAAGCTCCTTTACCAGAGTTCAAATATTATTCAATTCAAATATTATACATGAATGGTTTACAAGAGAAATGTTTCTATTCGATTAGTGAATTCTTCAATATGTAACTAAATTTACCAACTAAGATAAAAACTTAAAATACCGAGCTTTTTGTACCTTACATTTTCAACTTTTGATTATCATTTATTATTGACATTGTGATTTTATTTACTATTGATAATCTGTAATATTAGGGAAATACTCATGTTTGACATTATTTAATTTTTTTTTGACATTTTAATGTATTTAGGTTTTGGACGATTTGACATTTAAAATAATAATTAATAATTGCTCAATTAAGGGCAATTTACACTGATTCGCGGGTTTATTACGCGGGTTTCTTCGTTGTTTCTGATTTCCATAAAAACATGTGCTTTAATAAGTTACTTACTTTGGGATCAATACCATGTAGGGTATTTGATATTGTCCACATTTATTATTATTTTTAATTTTATTATTAGTTGTAACACAGTTTGAAGCATTTTTTGTGGAAATTAGCAACAACATTATGTCAAAAACATGAAAACCAAAACTCCAGACAATTTAGAAATTATTTTTCTACATTGCCCCATCTGGGAATCCAATTTTTACTGAACTTGTTTATTTATCCACAGAGCTGCGGGTACTTCAAAGAGCCCTTAGTCTGCATCGGTCCCGTGGCCCTGGATCAGGTGCGCGAGTCTCCCCAACACACGGCCGGGGAGAAACGGGTAGGACTCTACCGTCTCCACTAAATATTCGATTCTTAAGCGCGTTAAACTAAGCAAGTTCGATTTTTAAACATTACATTTTTTTTGGAACTGATGGCGATTTTGGTAGACGATTGTTGCAATTAAAAAAAAATGAGATTTGTTTTAAGTGATAGTTTACACTTTTTTTTTTATTCGAAACTAAATTTTCTATTTGTTAGACAATTTCCTCAAGATTTTTCAATTGATATTAATCATAAACTTGAACTTTATGTTTATAATCAGTTGAGACGTCTTTTTTTGTTTTTGTGAAGAAGACAAAGAAAGAGAAGCGTTGGGGTGTTTTTTTTTTATTATCCTACTCTCGATATGAAATGTGAAATTTCTCAATCTTGCTTAGTTTACGTGGTGATAAACATAACAATTTTATTGATAAAAATTGTACGATGAAATCGAGATAACGGCTGAAGGAACGTGCATGTTTTATCAATAGAAATATAAGAGGAAAAGAATGTTCAAAGATACTAATTAATAAAGGGTTCTTTGCTTAGTGCAAATCTAAATAATTGTAGCTTTTAACATTTTTTTCTGA
Organism: Anania crocealis; assembly: GCA_949315895.1. NCBI lineage: Eukaryota > Metazoa > Arthropoda > Insecta > Lepidoptera > Crambidae > Anania > Anania crocealis. The sequence goes on from OX438861.1 coordinate 20,612,006, forward strand.
CATTCTTAATAAAATGCTCTCTTAATATTGTTATAAGAAGCCTACCATTATGAGCGCGTTCCCATTATACCGAAACGGTTTTGTTGTATCTAAACCGTTCATTAAGACTAGATGTCATTAAAGTTCTTGAAAAAATCCAGCTGACACATTTTAGAATAGACCTAGGTTTGCGAGTGATCAAGTCAAGTCTAGTTTACGGTAAGCGGCTTGCAGTATCGCTTGAAAACTCAGTCTCTTCAAATAGTAGTGTGCCGGCAAATTTGACGGATTTTAACAATGTGAACACGCTCATAGTTTATTTGCAACTACTTTGAAAAATCTAAAGAATGAATAATATAAATATTTATGAGAGCATAATATTAGGAAATAAATACGATAAAAATACAATGGTCATTTGCTTGGCACAACGGTTAACTGATTAGCAATTTTTTTTTAATAAAGAAAAGCTACATGAAAAAAATAACAAAAATACGTTTTTAAATAGCAAAATGAGACATATCATTTTTAGTTTATACTTTAATAATACCGTAGATATTAGTGTAATAATAATAAATGTTTAAATAATCCGTACTTATGAAAGTTAAAATAAATTAATAATTATCGTGACACTCCGAGTCGCATCTTATTATTAGAACATTTTAATGTGTTTAATCTTTAATATTAAATTAAAATTATGACTAGAATTAAATATTAATTAAAATAATAAGTCTTCAAAGATTGAAACAAATACATATCCTACTGGCTGAGGCATTTATATAGTTTTTAATAATATTGATGTTAAATTTACTGTATTTTAAACTAATATTATATAAAACATATCATACTATACTAGATGTAAGCTACTCCTTATATGTGTAAGTGTAAAATAATATTCATTTTGCTTATTATTTTTCTTAATTAGGTAAAACTCAAGCAAACTACGCTAGGTGCCTAGGTAAAACATATCATTAAAATTACTATTATATCTTTTTTTATTTCTATAAAAAATTAAAACACATAACTTTGTTACACTTATTTTTGTTAAATTAGCCTAAAGACTGTGATGACGAGATATTTTCTTAAAATATATTAAAAAATATATTAATATTTTTCTGTCAAAGTTCTTAAGCCGTTAAAGATATATGATATCTTCTTTAGATTCTTTTCTAACATTTATATCTGTAGATTTTATTACATTTGTTTTATCATAAAATGGCCTAAATTTAGAATTTGGCTTTATAGAAGAAATAGTCGCAAGATTTTGCCGTTAATTAATAACACTATATATTGTTAGTTAAAATATTAATACCATGTTGTACGTACTATGTAACTTGTGTATTTAATATATTATGTGTTAAATTATATAAATTATGTCAGCAATGTAGTTGTTATTTGCATCTGAAAGGTGCGGAATATCCTCTCCTTTACCGTTATATGAGACAAACTTCTTAGCGTTCCATGGATTCACCGTGCGGGTGCCGGGTCCATCGTGTGGCAGAAAGAGAAACTACGAGTAGGTAGCTCCCAAACTCTAGATCACAGATTCCCACCGTAAAATTACTTACGAAATTTGAGAAATTATCACCAAAAGTCGACACAGTGTATTACGATGAGTCTGTGTTTGCTTGTTTGGAACTAAAATTGGGTTTGGACAACAGCGACAGTTACCTACAGCAACCAAATATTTCCAGCCTTTGACAAGAAAGCTATCCCCAGATTTCTTATCAAATTAACTTGGACCAACTGTAATTCATTCACAGAAAAAACAGTATTTAAACTTGAATAATTTTGCCTCAGGTGGGACTCGAACCCGCATCTCCATGCATACCGGACGCGGTGCTTTTCCAATTACCTAAGATACGAGATACGTCACAATGCTAACTTTTCAAGCGTGTTGTTTTCGTTTAAATAATGATTTTTTGATTGAAATTAATTAAATTAGTTATTAAGTTGCTAAAATATCATATAAAGTAAAAAAAATATAGAATCGATCAACCTCGTAAAAATTAGCATTATGGTCAAACTATAAAGAATTGAAATCATTCAACTTTTTTTTGAAAACCCCTTTGCAAACATATTTAAATTAATAGTTAAAGAGTTACATCAACGTAGCCACCAACTTTTTGTCGATATTAATCAAAATTTCATCGACGATTGTCTTTTACAAATTTAAGTATAAAATATGATCACAACAAATGACAAATTTATTTAAATTCTTTTTCTTTTTATTCAAGGAATTTTATTTCAAAATACACTAGCAATTTATTAGCTCAAAAAGCAGTCCCAAAACACGTTCTATAGTTATTTTTCTAAATAATTATTATTCGTAAAGTGTTACCACAACCGTTACATAAAAACAGCTATTCTATTCTCTAACATAAAAAAGCAAAATTTTTTTTTCTACAATTTAATTTTAGAATCATCAAAAGACAGTCAACTTTTAAATATTTTTATTAAAAATAAAACAATTTAAAAAAAACCACTATAATAACAAAACTTAGTCCACATAGTTCAACATAATGCTTCAACCGTAAAATATATACGGCGGTGGTGGATAGTATATGGGGGGTGGGGGTCTATAATACCCTCCAAAACCCCCATAGCCGAGTCCCCCACCGTAGATGACTCGGGGCCCGCCAAAGCCCCAACCACCAAAATGTCCAAACCGACCAAAATGACAATTTACATTCTGAAAAAAAAAACAGTAATGAAATATACTGATTAACCGTTGGTCTAGTGGTTAACAGCTAAAATCTCGGGTTCGATCCCCGGGTCGGGCAACAAGAATTTAGATTTTTCAATCATTGCTCGGGTTTAAGATTACCAACCCGCATTTGGCAAGCGTGATGATTAAACCTGTGCTTAGTTATTAGTCCAGATGGTGAAACTGAAATTAAATCACTTTTATGTTTTCACGCGAAAGATCCTGATGTGTCCAGCAGATGACGAAATAATAACTAATATTATAAAGCTGCAGACTTTGTTTGTTTGTTGATTTGTTTGTTTGAAGGCGTTAATCTCAGGAAGTACTGGATCGAATTGAAAAATATTTTTATGTTGGATAGTCCATTTATCGAGGAAGGCTTTAGGCTATATAACATCACGCTGCGACCAATAGGAGCGAAGCATTAGTGAAAAATATTGCAAAAATAATCGCCTTCATTAATATAAGTGATAATAAAATTTTGAGTTTCAGCAACTATGTGTCCAGTCTTTTGTAGTTTTGTGTCCAGATGGTAAATAACCTGCCAAATTTTGGCAAGTTAGACGCCAGTTAATTCTAGTGTGGTTGAGTAACAATTAATCAATTTATATTTTTGTATTTATAATAAATATTATTAATATTGAAACACTGAACTCACCTGCGCAAAACAACAAAGAATCAGTAAAACCAACAAATACTGCATAGCTTTTTCCATTTTCTTCATTTGACAAAAAGTATATCCAAAACACTTATGTATTTACAACGATTTTCTGTTATTCATTAAATTACGTTACGAAATACTCGTGTCTTTATATAAGACACATGGAATTTAGATTGACACATCAAAATAATGTTTTGACTCCTGTTTCAAAGAACATTCAGTTTAAATTGCTTTGTTTAGGTACATTAATCATAGTTAAATTGTAATAAATACATTTTGACTTCTATGTTCAAGTATTTAGAGTTCGAATTGCTTTTACATGAAACGTGGAAAATACTGACCACTTATCATTTGATTAGCAAATATATGACAATTTATGAACAATGAATCGTCATATTTAGCAAATAAATGTCATCTGAAGGGTACATAACAAGTTCAAGGTCTAGAAATGTTGAATTATTAGGGAAAAATAATTCAAAGACAGATAAAAAAAATTCATTTTCTAGATTGGAAAGTTTTTTTTTTAATTTTGTCCACAGATTGTGAATTTGTTATAGTTATTTTATCAACACGTCTGATAAAACCACAGGATTGACTATCATCATCATCACTTCAGTTCACTATTAGACCATACTTTTCCATTTCAGTAAGATTATCCCACAATCACCAATCTTGGAAGGCGGGTGGCGGGCGGGCGGGATCAAAGTTTGGCCAATTGTGGAGGGAAGATGCTGCTGTATGTAAGTCTATTTTTGACATTCCTTCTTATCGCTTTATAAATAAATAATTAAATAAGTCATTTATTTTAAGATTCCTTAGTCCCATATCCATAACATACATCTTACTCAATAAAATCAAAAAGAAAAAGAAACATTGGAATAAAATAGTATTATAAATGATATATCAAAATATACAATTAGGCCCTACGCACTACGATGAGATGTCTATCACCGCAATAACTCGGGGACAATCTAGCAGGACAGCTATCATTGCTGCATTGCTAGGACGGTGTTGGAACTAACCCTTACTCTGCGTACCAGCGACTGTTATCAGACTACGCTATACTATTGTGCTTTAAAGTATAGCAAATAAGGACCGAATGTAGGTACTAACACACATAATAAAATTATATAGCTAAGTGTAAACGTGTCCATAATACAGTATGGTGCGTGATATTGTTGTGCCATGAACTATATGCTATATAAGCTATATAATAGGGGTTAAAGTATGAAATTGCCGATTATTTTCCCACTTTTTATTTTGTTTATAGCTCTTAAGTATAGTCATATTATTGCGTAATTCTTTTTGTATTGTATCAAAAACTAAATTAAGTAACTTTTGACTATAAAAAAAATGCAATACTAGTGCCTATTACTTCAAAGGAAGTCGTTGAAAAGACCCCTTACAATGTGTCAGCTGACCTTCTTGCTTCTAATAAGTATATTTGTATTATATGCTTTGATTTTCAGAAATTTAAATACTATAATGCGTAGCTTTATAACCATCTAACCTTCACCTTTAATTGCATCGAAAACGGTTCAAGAGTTTTTAAAAAAACTAAAAAATTGTTAGTATGGAAAAATGACTTTTCTCGATTTCGTCCATACAAAACGGCAATTTCATACTTTAACCCCTAATAATAAAGCACAGTCTGAAACCTACGTCACCCACATTGTCATGACACTTTAATGTTTAGTACCACACACTACACAGCGAGGTGGCACCTGTATCTTAGTGAAAAAGGGCCTACTTTTTCAGGAACTAACACACCTAAAAAGCTATGCTAGTCTAAAAACATTTGAACTGTGTGGAATACATATCTTACCATCTAAGACATTAATAATTTGTTTGTATAGAACACCCTCTTCTGACCCTAGTATATTTCTCCATAAACTAGATTGTTTGATAATGACATTTCAAAAAAGTATCAAGATAAGGTAAAATTAATAATAGTCGGTGATATTAACATAAATACTTTGAAAAGCGGCAATGTGACAACACACCTTCACGACCTGGCAAATAATTATAATTTAATAATTCATATCACTGAGCCTACAAGGAAGAAATCATGCATAGATCACATTCTGAGCAACATCAAAGATGCGACAGCGACCGTGCTGCCTCTTCACCTTTCTGACCATGAGACGGCACAGTTGTTGTCGTTTCAAGTAGAAGTGAAAAGGCTTAAGCCGCCATGCTACACTATTTTTAAAAGAGATTATAGTACTGACAATATTTTAAAATTCAAATACTGCTTAAGTAAATTGTCGTGGTCAGAAGTTTACATTAAATCTGACATAGACACAGCATTTACAGTATTCCATGAGCTGTTTAGCCTGTTTTATAAACTATGTTTCCCTATGATAAATTCAAATTCAAATTCAAATTAATTTATTTCAGATAACACAAGATCCATAGTCTTACAATAAAAAAATAAAGTAAGCAAAAATAGTAATAGTCATAAAAAAAGAAATTGGATAAGTAAAGGGTTAATAATGAGTTGTAGAACTAAACGAAGGTTACGTTATACCTACTATAAAAATAAACTACTATAAAATAAGAACAAATATTATACTTATTCTAGCATGTTGAAAAAGTGCATCTTTAAGTCTTAAACGTAATTCAAATGTCAAATTTATAACATCAAGCAAAAACCAATGTAAGGCATCATGGACCTTAAATAATGACGAACTCAATAACGGAAATACTGATAAATACATATATAAAATTAAAAATAGTAAAAGTAAATTACTAACAGAACCTAAAGACATCGCCGCTGCATTTAATGATGAGTTTATTGAATCTACGAACACATCTACTGCTGACAGTTGCAAGCAAACGGGTCATAAGAATAGGTTACCTAACTCAATGTTTCTCAGACCAATGTTGGAGGTCGAGGTTCATAATGAGATTATTTCTTTAAATAACACAAGTTCGAAAGGTTTTGACGAGGTTAGCACTAAAGTTATAAAATTATGTATTCCTGAAATAATTACAGTCTTGACACATCTTATCAATTCATCATTCTTAAAGGGAATTTTTCCAGCAGTACTGAAATTATCAGTCGTCAAGCCTCTTTTTAAGAGGGATGATAGAGAAGATATCAATAATTACCGTCCGATAGCACTAATTCCAATTTTTTCAAAGATTTTTGAAAAGTGCATGTTGAAGAGAATAGTAGAGTTTTGTGGAAAATATAAAATAATTAATACAGAACAATATGGGTTTCAAAAAAATAAATCTACTACTCTTGCAATATTTACACTAATTGACATTGTTTTGACTAATATTAATAATAATAATTGGACTACTGGCTTATTTATTGACTTATCAAAAGCTTTTGACTTTGTTTCACATGACATATTGTTAGGTAAATTAGATGATATGGGTATTAGGGGACTCCCATTGCAGTGGATATCTACATATCTATCGCATAGACAACAATGTGTCATGATTACAAATATTAACGACAAAAATGAAGAAGTGACCTACGCATCAGAGTATAGAGAAATAACTTGTGGCGTCCCACAAGGAAGCGTGTTGGGCCCAGTGTTGTTTATTCTTTATGTAAATGACATTATCAATGTATCAAATCATAAATGCATCTTGTTTGCAGATGATATATCGATAGTTGTATCGTCTGATAAAAAACATAATTCAATTAAAGACCACGAACGTGACATTAACATTACAATAAATAATATAATTGATTACCTTGACATGAATAATTTAAAAAATTATATTAATAAAACATTTTACATTCAATTTAATGATAATAATCGAATAAAACAAAACATTGACATGAATATTAAGTATTTAGATAATAAAATAAAAAAAGTACATGAAACAAAATTTCTAGGAGTTATAATCGATCAAGAATTAAATTGGAAGGCACATTTGAATAATCTATCATCGAGACTTAATAGATTTGTGTATGCCCTCAGACGTTTAAAGAAAATACAAACCTAAAGACAGCTATGGTAACCTATCACGCTTATGTCGAATCCATACTTCGTTATGGTTTAATAGTTTGGGGGAACAGTATCGATATGAAAAGAGCCTTTATCACACAAAAAAAATGTATTAGAGCTATTTGCGGCAAATCGCCTCGAAATTCATGCAGACCGTTATTTAAATCGCTTGGTTTACTACCGCTGCCTTCATTATACATTTATGAAATATGCCTCTTTGTTAGGAAGCATTCATATTTATTTAAGAGAGCTTGTGATATGAATTCACGTCTGAAACGTGACCCCCAGAGACTAGTTTTAAGTGTAGCTCCGAAATTCAGAAAATACAATGTAAACTGCCTAGCTATGAGTGTTAAGATATACAACAAATTGCCTAAAATTTTTAAATTATTAAATAATAGACAATTCAAAACTAAATTATATAAATGGCGTAATGAGAAAAAAATTTATGATCTCAAAGATTATTTTAGCTATGTTTAAACAAATAGACTGTGTTGACTGTTTTGGTTTTACCTATAGATTTGCATGCTTTTATTTAAATAAGGCAAAACATGTCGCTCCACTATTGTAAAATGTAAAACAACTGTAATACCATGTTTTATTGCAAATAAAGAATTTATTATTATTATTATTATTACTAAATATGGTTGTTAATAGTAAAATAAAATACCGGCAAAATTATTAGGAATTTTGATTGTATTTCTTACTTCTTTTCCTGATTGATTGAACTTACATTAGATTTAATAGATTCGCGGAAGAACTTCTTCTTCCGTGATCATGGCGCTTGCAACAGCACCGAAATATCTGAAACTCATAAAAAATAAGGTATGTACACACGGCGGCACATCAGACTACACATGTTGACCTTGAGACCGCCTTTATGCCCTACGTAATAAAAGCTGTTATCGCAGTTCAACTGTTTAACTTGATGTGCTGTCGAGTGTACATGGCATAAACCTCGAATTTATTAACTCTACTGATAGTGACCATGAAAGTTTGAATCAGATACTTACATATTTATAGATATAGATATATATATATATTTTAATCCCTCGATCGTGAGTTATTCCAGACACAATTGAAATCAATTGTTATCGTGGCAACCGAGTGCCTCCTGGGGGTTGAGAGATTAATAGATATTTGAGACATATAGAGTGGAAATTTTGAACTTCAGTACAACAAGGTGTAATTTAAGATGTATTTAATAAGCATTAGCTGAGCATTTCTCGATAAAAAAGCTAGATTTTATCTAGGCCAAGGGGAAAACTAGCTATTCAACGTGGCAATGCGGCCGGTAAGCAGACCTTTAGACACCTTCCATTTGTAGGAAATGTTCTCTGTTAACTGTATTGAATAACAAATAAGTTCGGGTGTCTGAAGTTTTCGTATTTAGATTTACACATGTAAATTGCGAGAGATTGTCGACTTAACTAATTTAACTTGTATTTTAATTAAATAACTTCGACAAAGGTATGATGAAAGGTAAAGGTATGAAGGTATTAATGACTTCCAACAGTTCCAACATCCCGAACAAGCCGGTTTTTGAAAAGGCTTTAGCACCACAGACCGCATAAAAACGGTGTGGCAACTTATATAGATGGTAGAAAAGTATAGGTAACCAGCCACAGTATTGGCTTTGTGGACTATGGAAAAGCCTTTGATTCGATGAGTCTCTCTAAAGGTACCTATTCGACTTCAGGTATATCGAGGGGTAAAGATATAAAAACGCCACCATATCAGTCCGATTAAACAGAACCAAAGCTCTCATCCTACCCATGCAGGGAGGCGTTAGAGAGAGATATGTTAAATCTCCGAAATGTATCACTGCTGCGTTGGAAGATATTTTTAAGCTTTGGATTAAAAATATTTAGCATCTACATCAATGGGGAGTACCCGACACACCTTCGCTTTGACGATAAAATATAGCTCTTATGGCTGAGACCTTGGAAGACCTAAACACAATGCTCGCAGATCTTAGCAGTAATTCCCAAATAGTGTGACTAAAGAGGAACATGGAAAAGACAACAATTATATTGTAAAATCAGTAAAAATCAGTAAAATCAGTTTGACTTCTGTAAATAGGCCCCTGGAGGCGCTTTTACACGTCCCAATATTTAAACCTACCACTGCTTCGGAACAAATGTGGGCTAGAGCTGAGAAGAAGCAGCGCAAGAAACTCGGTCATAAAAAAACTGTTTTCGAAATATCTACATATCAAGTGTTTAAACTTGTTTATAGACCCATGCAAAGTCATAGTACCCATGTGTGAAATTAAAAAAGGGTTTATATCAACACTATGGCTTTATTCTAATGACATTTCATCACAATTCAAAGGTTAGAAAGAGCGCCATCCGTTTTTTTAATAAACTTCTACTATCTACTACTACCATCAGAAATTGTTTTAAATATTCCATACACTTACAAAGGTTCCTAGATTAACTTCAAACTGTTCCTTTCATAATTAAAAGTGGCGTTTAAACCTTGATTAATAATTAACACTTCGGTTAGGTTGGGACCCCCAATTTGAACTTTGTGCTGTGGGGAGAAGGGTAGTTTTCGTTTGGTGGATGATCAGACGTTGCAACTGAAACGGGTCAAGAACAATTGTGACGTAAGCGGAAACAGGACTACTAGTGATGTGACTTAGATCAAAAACATCGATAAAGTATTTTCAAGTTTTGCTTAAATTTTATCAACTTTAGTCCAATTTAATAGGTCTCATCGATAGAAGGATTTTATTATAATTGTCACGCTTGCAAGCGCTAGGCGATCGCAGATTGTACAATGGGAAAGACACTGCTGCCCGTTTTCATTTTATTGCAATTACGCAAGTCCACCCACAGTTATGATAGTACAGATGCCTTATGTCATACAAGCAAACGAAAATGTCCTAACTCGGACCATTTCTCTAGCTGATTAGCCAGGTTAAGCGCAAAATGTCAATACGCAGGCAAGACCAAAAGTTAAATAGCAGTTTTTTAGCACTTTGCCACCAAGAACGCTGTAAACTGTTTGAGACGTGATAAATGAATGAAAACGTAAATAAATCTTTCGACTAACTTTCCTTCATCCCTCAACATCATTTACCTTCATGGTCGGACAAGTCGAAAACAAAAAGTCAAAAACAACACGTCAACCTACCATGAAACGTAAAATTTTCTCAATTGATATTGATCTCTACTTGTTGGACTTAAAGTTAAAATTCGATGACCTTTAACTTTTGGGTAGGTTGACCTGCCGTTGTCTGTCAAATATTACTTTGATTAATCATCACCAGCCTCAATCTATCCACTGCTGGACACGGGCTCTCCGTAACAAGGGTTATTTCCACGCCATGTTTGGCAGACGAGTTGGTGATCGCAGGCCAACAGTTGAGAGAAGACGCACCTGCCCGTCTTCTTCTGGCAGTACTGCTTCAGTCGCCTCTTACGACACCCATAGGAATAAATGGGGCTTCTTAGTGTAGTACTCCTTCAGTCGCCTCTTACGACACCCATAGGAATAAATGGGGGTGGGGCTGTTCTAATTTCAAGCCGGCACCACACGGCACGGCAAAACTATTGTAAGACTTAGTACACATTTATGAGATAGCCCTGTAAATTAAATCGGTATAATGAGACATCTTTTTTAGACGTTCATCATCATCATCATCTCAGCCAATAGACGCCCACTGCTGGACATAGGCCTCCCCTAAGGATCTCTACAACGATCGGTCCCACGCCACCCACGTCCAGCGGCTTCCCGCGACCTACACCATATCGTCGGTCCACCTGGTGGGGGACCACCCCACAGATCATTGTCCGGTGTGCGATCGCCATTCCTGAACCTTTCCGCACCTACGGCCATCGGTTCTCCTTGCTATGTGTCCCGCCCACTGCCTTCAGCTCCGCAATTATTCGATAATCCATATTTGTCGATTGTTTCCAGCACTAGCTCCGAACAGCGCATCTGCAGTGCGCGGGACGCAATCGATGCAGCTCGATTTACATAATAGCTAGAATCTAGGTTACTTATCGCCTACAAATCCTTTTATTTAATTAAAGTAGTAAAGTAACGGCGTATAATGGGGGCTATCGCTAGTGAATTTGCCACTAGAGGCGCTTGTGTCGCGTGAGGTCCAATATCATTCACTTTGTACTGGTTTTAGCGGAATTTGTTGCATAAATTATAATTTCTTTAATTTACCTGCTGGAAACTGATCTCTTTCGTAAAATATCGCAAATATGGATTATTTGGCGATTAATGTGAACGCTTTAAAAGCGGAATTAAGAAAAAGCGCAAAAATAGGCGGCCTCAAGAGCAACTATTTCAGAAGTTAGTTTGTTGATATCAAGATAGTTATTTATAAACAATATAAACTTAACTATATTCAAGATATAACACTTTGTTTCGGCGCCAAACGCCTTTGTTAGCTATAACTCCGGACCTCAGTCCACAGTGGCGCCAACTGGTGAGCAAAGAAACGGTAGTCCCCATTATCCAACTGCAGAGCAAAGGCTTTTATCATTGAATTGAAGTTTCGACAGCAATGATGGGTACAGGCATAGTCACCACACATGCTAAATGTGGGTTGCTTGCTAAGCCCGAGAACTCGGTCCGGTATTTAAGGCACTAGACCAGCTTTTCCCATCCATCCATCAAAATAAAATACCGGGTCGCAACAGTCCCGCCTTGTTTATAAAACAATACCTACTATCGATCGACGCATTCTCATTAAACTTTCGTCACTTTCAGGGAACTTGAATTCTTTAGTAAAATATAGGCAGCGTGCGAAGTAGGTACTAAAATTTATTTAGTGACTAATTAACAAAACATTTTTGCATTGTATTATTTTACCTAATAGAACCAGTTTGGTTTTAAAAGTATTAAGTGGGTCACACAGGGGCAGTGTGAAAATTACCGAGCCATGGCAGAACAATGTTTGAGAAACACTGCACTAGACCAACAGGCGCTTATTTAATAGATCGACTTCAAAAAGAAGACGAAGTTACCATACGACACTGTATACACAAATCCTTAAAAGCAGTAAGGGAGAGAAATTAAAATCAACCATTTTAAATTAGATACAATTTATTCAAAACAGTAATTTTATTTTATTGTGCAAAAATTACAAATATATCATCATGTTCGATCAAAATATCTTTGCTTGTTTTAAATGCTTTTGAAAAGGGAAAGGTGGGGTTTATTAGATCCTGGCTTATGCTGTATATCTTACTGTTATGTGTAAAAAAGACTGACAGAAGTTACCGTAGTGTCATCATCATCTCATTCTCTGACAAACGACGCCAGCTGGTCATAGGCACTAACTGTCAAACTCTTGGATTCCTTAAAAAAGTCCTGAGATTTTATGGGTTTTCATTTATGAAAAACAAGAGCATGTGTTTGTGAAACACTGAGATGCAGATTGTTTATGTCTGAGGATTCTCTTATAAACGGCAAGGACGGTGAAAATTCTATTCTATCTAATGATTTTTTACAATTCTGGCTCTGATGTGACATTTCGGAAACTTAACCTGTGACTTAAAGATGTATGTAGAACACAGATTATCGTAGCGAACAGATTGTAATTATACTTGACATAACAGTTTGTAGGTGGCGCCCTCTGTGACTTAAAACAACACCTCACAACGATGGGTCTCGTAGGTTACACTAACGGGACAGATGATACAAAAAAGTGTACACACGGCGGCACATCAGACTATACATGTTGACCTTGAGACATGAGCTGTTATCGCAGTTCAACTGTTTAACTTGATGTGCTGTCGAGTATACCTCAATTTCATTTAAATAAGGTTGAAATTTCAATGTTGCATCGGTTTCACTATGACATTGGAATTTAAACTTAATTCTATGGTGATAAGGAATACACTCCTTGTCCCGTCAGTTGCGTTGTAAATGTGCAACTACAAATCTATTAAAGCGTTGGGTATACCGTATCCAACGTAGGCATGTACAGATCCGTATTTCCTGTGAGCGTTCTCGTACCCGATGGGTCTACGGAACCCATAGTATACAGGACTCATTCCGATGCGTTGGTATAAAGCATCAATTGTCTGAAACAAAACGATAAAAATATATAAACCAGTGCCCAGCTATGGCATACAAAATAACCTAAATAAGGGTCTATACCCTTTTATCTTTATAATTAATTTCATCAAAATCGGTTCTGTAGTTAAGGCGTGAGAGCGCAACAGACACACAGACAGACCTACTTTCGCGTATACAAGATGAAATTTTAACCACTTCCCAAATTTTAATATATCAATCTACGAGACAAAACACAAATAACGTATTTTTAAGCTATTGCATAGCTTCTATCGCGGGCCTTGAGCGAGGAGACCGAATCCAGAAATTCCGTAACGAAAATAATCTAACACCCACACCCACACACTCGGGGCGAGGCACAATCGAACAATTTATTTTGAATTTCCGAAATTTAAAAGAATTTAGAAGAAAATAAGTATTTTGACAGTCTGGTTGCCTGTGGTAACCATATCTTCCAAAATAACAGAAAAATTTAATTACAAAAGTCAAAATTAGAAAATACATAAAATTATAAAATTAAGCTATTGCATAGCTTCTATCGCGGGCCTTGAGCGTGGAGACCGAATCCAGAAATTCCGTAACGAAAATAACCTAACACTCCTCACTCCGACCGGCACAGCGGTGATACTTTTTACCACGCTTTTATTAGCTTGGGTTGTATCTATCTATGTATCTATGTATGTAATGGAATCTTTGAGCATAAATTTGACCGATTTCCAGAAGTTTGTTTAATTTGAAACTTTGCACACGTATCAAGGACCGATGACAATGCAATAATTTAATAACAGTTTTCCCAGTTTTCCTCTGTAAGAGGGAGTAAAAGAGATAGAGCTAGCGCGCGATCTGTATCAATTATGTTTCCTGCATAGGTTTGGACTTACAGTCGGTAAAGAAGGAATCAAATCTTATAAACTAAACTAAAAAGTAAAAAATAAATTATAGTTTAAAAAACTAAAAAACCACGCTTTTAAAACAGATTGAACTAAAAAATAAAAAATAAAACTGTAGTAATCAATTGAAAAATTCATATTATTGTACAAAAAGCGTGGGGGGCTTGATTTAGATTGTTGTAAATATTTTATCAATAATTTACTATATCTGTGGATATCATAACAAGCACCCCACGCTTTTTGTACAATAATATGAATTTTTCAATTGATTACTACAGTTTTATTTTTAATTTTTTAGTTCAATCTGTTTTATTAGTTTTATAATTGCATAAGTTGATAAAAAATGCTATGCAATAGCTTTACCGCGGCAGTCTCCGAGTGCCACACATCTTTTTTTCTTTTGGTATAGCCCATTACAAAAATGTCAAGATAAAGCACTTATAAAATGTCCGCAAAAAATCTAAAATTTTTGATACGGCCGCCTAGCAACACTTTTTTTACGCGATTCACATCTCATTCATTACTATACTATTCATACGTTTTTGATTTTCCCTTTATATCTTATCAGGCCTAGGACCGTAAAAAATTAAAACTATATTGCGAAAAATATTTTCGGGTGAAAGCTTGATTTACATTTTTTTACTTCTTATATGGGGTCTAAACGTATTTAGAACCCATTTATGAAGTAAAAAATGTTAATCAAGCTTTCATGATACCGAACGTCTATAAAAATTTTGGAAAATGGTAAAATTTTCACCCTGTATAATATTAGTAAATAAAATAAGGACTAGCAGATGCCTGCCTAAATTTTCAAGTGGCAGGTAGATGCTTGTCACACATAAATAAAATTACAAGTTATAGGTAAAGGTACGAGTATCTAAATGTTATCCCCTCAGTGTGAAATACTTGTTTAATAAATAGATTAATATAGTCTAAGATCCCACCATACAACGACCTTCACCGAGCTGTTTATTGGATGAAAAGTTTTTTATATACAATTAAATATGCCAAAAAATATATTGCAAATGGGTTGCCTAAAAAAATTCAGTCCAGAGTATGATTAATTTTTTTTTTTTTTTATATATATATATTTTTTTTTGTTTGGTTAATTGACAAATTTCATACCAATCGAAAATATGAAGCCCAAAGAATATGCAAACGTTAGGTTGACTATTTTTATACAACTCTTGAGTAGGCAGATATAAACAGGTAAATCGAACTAGTAACTTGCACCGGTCTGGTTAATTAAATAAAGTTAAATGCATATAAATATTATTCATTTATGAACACGGTGGTATACGGTTGAATGCAAAAAAAAAGTCATGAAATTCGGTTGTCAAATTTGAAAAATTCTACTCTGGACTGAATTTTTTTAGGCAACCCATTTGCAATATATTTTTTGGCATATTTAATTGTATATAAAAAACTTTTCATCCAATAAACAGCTCGGTGAAGGTCGTTGTATGGTGGGATCTTATACTAGTAACAGCCTATAATCATCCCACTGCAGGGAAAAGGCCTCCATCATTGAATTCAAGTTACCACTGCAATGATGGGAACTGGCATAATCACCACGCTTGCCAAATGCGGGTTGGTGATCACAAACCCGAGCAACGTTCGAAAATTCGAAACTTTTTGTTGCCCGACCCGGGGATCGAACCTGGGACCCCGAGATCTTGGTCCGGTATTTAAACCACTAGACCAATGGGGCGTTATACTAATAGTATAAATAAGTTCATTAAATATATCAAGAATTATATGTTATCTATACTTAATTTTTATTTTTTGTATACCTACACTTAATTGGCTTAATTTGAATTTGAACAAAAGATAGACAGAAAAGTCGAAATTCTAGACTTACCTGCGCCAAACAGCAAAGGACTACTAGCGCCACCAAAAGTTTCGATACTGTTAGAACCATTTTTATTTACAAAATTGTATAAAAATGAGATTTAAATGTTGCCTGTACAATTTTTTGATATTAAATAACTCATTCTCGCTACGTTCCAATATTTATATGAAAAATTAAAAATCAATTGCATAGACAAATATTCTTATTTTGACAAATATACAAAAACAATACGACTTTTTGCATAAATTATTTGCATTAATACGCCTCTACGTATAAAACGCCATGTCTAAAATCACACAGTTTTCATATTATTTTAAAGATAAAGTGAGTGAAATTCCTAAGTATTTACTTAAAACCATAAACGAACGATAAAGTTAAAAAATCATTAACTTACTTACACAATATTAGTATCGGATGAATAAATTTTCCCTATTCAAATTCCTTCTTAAAAATTGGTATAAAATATCGAGTTTAAACAAAATTTTCTGAAAAATGATAACAGGTTTTTCCTGATTTAATAATGGCTACAAGCTTATTTTACTATACAAATAGGTCGTATTGGCTGGCCTATTAACAACAACTTTTCTCAACCTTTGTGTGTAGCAAGAGGCCCCTAAAGGAGTAGTCCCAGAAAGAGCTAAACAGCAGCGTCTTCTCCACAGAACACGGAAAAAAGGTGGGACTGTCGATGTAGGTAGGGCAGGCGCGCCACAGAGGTTATGAGCAAATGCTCATACGTCTAAACAAACATGAATGTAAGTGAGCGTTTCCTTTGACGTCGCGCGCGTTCTTTGCATTCATTTATGTGTGCGAAATCTTGTGTTTATTATGCGCAAGACAGTCTTTTTAACCACTTTCCACGTTATGTGATCTTCCTTAAACAAATGTACAAACTGCGACTGCCAACTATCCTGCCAAGCCTGCCTGGTTATGGCAAAATAGCCTAATAGCAAAATAGCGGTCTTAGAATCTTTTTAATTTAAATTACTAACTGTTACTTGAGTCAATTAAGATTGTATATTGTGTGACACTGGTAACTATGACGACACGACTTACGGCTGGTTCCAATAACCTATATATCTCCAGTTTTAGCATATCGGAGATAGGAAACAGCTTCTATCTCTGTTTTTGCCGTCCAGAGAAACAAAGACAGAAGTTGTTTTCTATCTCCGATATGCCAAAACTGAAGATAGATAGGTTATTATTGGAAATGGCCGTTAACGGACTAAAATAACAAAGTATGCAGTACTAAAAGAAACCACATATTTTTCTACATTATATTGGACACGTATGAGAAGCACTATAAAATCCCAGAGGATGTGTGTGTCTCATCATCCAGATCGGTCATTTTTCTTTTTTCTAGAGCTACAAAACGGATTGTAATTAAAGAGCTTACCGTGCCGTGGGAAACTAACATACCTAAAGACCACGCAATGAAAGAAAACAAATATTATGATCTCCTAAATCAATTAACGAAAAACGGTTATATAGTTAGTCTATATGCTGTAGAAGTAGGAGCGAGAGGTATACCAGCAAAATCTCTCTGTAACCTGTTGAAAGACCTTGGCTTGGCCAGAATTGCAGTAAGTTCTATACTAAAGCGAGTGTCTAAAGCTGCATTAGCAGGTTCGTACCAGATTTGGCTGGACAGGGAGAGAAACACGAGTAGTGAAGGGGAGTGTTGATGTACGTCGGAAAGTGGCCCCTTAAAACTACACCCGTGTCATAAGTCCCGGGAGCTATTTGGAGTTTCACTGCCAGTCACACGATGGACCCGGCACCCGCACGGTGAATCCATGGAACGCTAAGAAGTTTGTCTCTCTCATCATATCCAGCTGATAACTATCCACTGCTAGACTCGAGACTCTACAAAAGATTGATTTTCCTATTTTTATTTTTAGTTATTTTACACACTGGGCCACACAGAGCTATCTAGTCCCAAATTAAGCTACTATTAAGTGGCTTGGAATATGGGGTACTAGATAACCGATAAACTTACTTATATACTTATTTCTGTTTGTAAATAAATACTTATTATACATAGAAAAACACCCAGACCAGTACAAACAGACATGTTCATGCATACAAATATTTGTAATGTGCGGGGATCGAACCCGCTACCCATGGCTCTGAGGCAGAGTTAACTACTGCTGATCCAACTGATTTAGCTGAATCCTTTTTTCCCCACAGGTGTTAATGATAGATAAAACACTTGTTTCTCTGAATTCCCAGTCTTTATCAGCCTACTGCTGGACACAAATCCTTCCAAAATTAGGCCTTCGTAATCGCCACTCTTGGCAGGCGGGTTGGAGATCATAGTGTGTCTATCGGAGAGACGACACGGCTACCTGTCCTCTTTTAGCAATACTCTTTTAGTCGCCTCTTAAAACACCCACCGGTAGATTAGAATGGGTAACCTTAATAAAGGCGTGCGCAGACGTGGGACTTTTGTCCGCAGAGGAGACTTTTTGTACGCGGTACTTTTAATTATAATAATAATTTTAATAAATTAAAAGTACTTTTATGGAAATGTCCCTCGTCTGCGCAGGCCTTTACTGGCACAACACGACGCGGAAAATTTTTATGGAACAGCTGTTTTTAATTTGAGATATCACTATTAGTGACATAATAGAATTAGCTAATACATTTGTACTAATATTTGGATATTATTCAAAATATTTCCAGTAGATTCTAAACGTGTTTAAAAAAGATTTAATTTAGACATGTCACTTTATACGTTGCAGCCGTAGCTTATTAGTTTTAACGAATAAACAATGAAAGTACAAAAAAGGTGTCATTAAATGAAAATGTAGTTATGTTCGTACTATGTTTAATTATTTTTTGTAGATTTGTTGCTCTGTGAGCAAGTAGGCAAAATAACTCTCCTTCTGACGCATTCGGGTAAAAAAACTGACAAATGCGCGCCGGAACATGTGCAGTGTAGGATTCCGTAAATGACGATCTTAATTTTGTTATTCCATGTTCTTGATATTATATTAAACTCCTTTTTATGACACCCCACAATAGTTCATCACCACTTCATGTAAAGCCCTGTTGGTCTAATGGTTCCTTCCTTTCCTGCTGCCTGTACCCATCATCAACTTGAAATCAATGATGGAGGCCTTTGCCCTGCTGTGGGATGATTATGGGACGTTACTTTTTAACCGACTTCCAAAAAAAGGAGGATGTTCTCAATTCGACTGTATTTCTTTTATGTTTGTTACCTCAGAACTTTCGACTGGTTGAACGGATTTTAAATATTATTTTTATGTTTGAAAGCTGGTGCTTCCCATGTGGTCCCATTTTAACGAAGCCATGATCTGATGGTGAAATCCGGGAAAATCGAGGGAAACCCTCAAATTTTATAAGAACGTATTACGTCTTTGCATAAAATATATTTCTTAAGGCTTTTCAGTATTTGCGTCTGGTACTCATCATTTTATGTTGATGAGCTGATGATGGAAGGTACAACTCCTTAACGGTTAGGAGTAGGAGGATTATTCTTTAAATATTATAGGCGCGTATAGTCAAATAGTCGTCTTCCTTCAGGTTATTCACGTGAGCTGATGATGGAAGGTCAAACACCTAAGCAGTTAGGAGTTGGAAGATGATTCTTAAGATTCTATAGCGATGAGGGGGTTTCTCAAATAATTCATACATTTTCATTTAGAAGTCGTAATTACTATTTTCATGTAGGTACTGTTTCCGGTCAACAGAGGATTAATAATTGTGTAATTTATTTAACACTAAAAAGAGAAAATAAATTATTTTTAAATATAAAATTTAACGGACTTTAAAAAAAACTCACTAAAAAGTACAAAATAACACAAGAACAATGTTTTATTTTAACACCTATTAACCTACTTACAATATTATTTTAACTACTAACAACTAAACTGATTGAAGTCGGTGCCGAGCCCAAAAAATACAAAAATAATTCTACAAATTAAACAAATCAAATATGGAATTTGAAAACAATTGCTATGTTGGCGAGCGGCAATCAATTCAGTAGTGATTATACTCCTATTCTATTTCGCTCGGCAACGACTTCAACCTATTTAGTTGTTAGTAACTAAAATAATATTGTAAGTAGGTAAATAGGTTTTAAAATAAAACTCTGTTCTTGTGTTATTTTGTACTTTTAGTGAGTTTTTTTTAAGTCGGTTCAATTTTTTTCTGGCGGGTATACATGATGAAATTTGAACCACTTTCCAAAATTTGTATAGGCGTTCAGTATACTATTTAGAGCCTAAATGTGAAGTAAAAATGTAAATCAAGTTGCGAACCGAAAATATTTTTTGCGATATAGTTTTCAATTTTTACTGTTAAGGTATAAAGGGAAAATCAGAAACCTATGAATAGTATCGTAATGAATGAATGAGATGCGCATAGCGTAAAAAAAGTGTTGATAGGAGGCCGTATCAAAAAATTTACATTTGTGCATGACATTTTCTAAGTGCTTTATCTTGACATTTTTGTACTGGACTATACCAAAAGAAAAAATACGTCATTTGTTTTTTGTCTCGTAGATTGATATATTAAAATTTGGAAGGTGGTTAAAATTTCATCCTGTATAAATAGCTTTTTTAATATTCCGACACGGGAACATCATCACCATTCAATGCCACTACATCAGCTCGCACCCTTATTCAAACAAAGAAATAACTCAAATTTACAATTTTGTGGCAAAACGCAATTAAAGTTTGACACCTTCGCAAAGTGTACTTCAAAATTTAATTTAAAATAAACTAAACAAGATAGGTTAGTTCTAATTATAGTGATAGATTGTTTAATATACATAGAAATTAATTGTTATTAAGGATATAGTTTTTTTTAAACGGAAGATATTTATCTCTATTTATGAAAAAAAAGTTCGTAATTATTACACTTTATGATAAAAATATTGTAACAGTTCCTTCGAGATGGTACGATGTAAGTCAGAATGTTGCAGTTTTATTTTATTATAATTTACAAGATTTATTAGTTTTTACTTTTATTTCAGTTTTTTATTAAATGTTTACAAATCGGCAGACACACACACACACACACACTCGACACGCTGTGTCATTAATTATTAAAGCCAATTAAAAAAAAAATGAAAATTGTACCAACAACAGTGGAGCCACTTGCGAAGTAGGTCATTTATATTAATTGAGGGATGTTGGTTTCGGACATTAATATATTTATAATTGCTCTGTAATTTGTGGGAATTACAGGTGAAAAAGGGACAATGCTCTGATAATGCAAGTGGCCTGGTACCGTATAGTGACGATGGTGACTTTACTGTGTGCTCCACGGACGGTGATACTGCAATAAACCATATTGAAGCTGATGAAAATGATGGGATGGAGCATCAATCTTCTGAGACCTTATCTTCTTCGAGTTCATCGTCGGACTCATCATCAAGTTCAGACTCGGAGAGTGGGACTCGTCCGTCTTGTGCTGCGTCTAGAGACGCTGTTGATGACGACAGCAGGGACGATGGAAGTGAAGAGAAATCAGTGGAACATTGCAGGTAATAATTCTTAGATTTAAACTTATTATTATTTTACTACGAATGTGGGCACCTATGTTTTGAAAATTTATTTATTTATTTTAGGAATCGCGCACTTGTGGAGGGCGGGAGACTCAAGGCTGCCAAGTGTCTCCTCTGTATACGGATGGAAGTGGTGCAGACTTGAGTGACACTGACCCGGCTTTCGTTAACATGGAACCTGCAGGAAGGAGGAACTATGTTTTTGGCGATTCCTCATCCTCTAGCAGCTCATTTGAGTCCAGCATGGCTGAAGCTTCTCCTCCTAAAAAGGGGCGCGGGCGAGCCAAGAGTCCTGCAAAATGGAAACAAAACATAGTTAAGCTTTTGCGAAATGGGGGCAGATCGTGTGTGTCACAACAGTCACATGGAAGTGTTTCAGCTCGGTGTCTTGAAGAGCCTTGCACGGATGGATGTGGACTCGGATGCGTGGAAGAAATTGACACTGATGATGGATACACGTTGTTTGGCAATTTCTGGGATTTGGGAGACTTGGTCAAGCAAGGGGCATAAATTAATTCTTCCAAGTCTGATTTTGTGCCCAAGTGCAGGTACGCTGGCGCCGCGCAGCCTAGACATGGTAATGGGGCGTATCGTTTTGTTCTGAGCGGCACTAAAATTCGGGTTTTGTATAATAAGTTGACTTAAAAAATGTTTTGCAAACTCGAATTTTAGTGCCGTTTGGAACGAAGTGATGTGCTTTATTATTGTGTCTAGGTTGCGCGGCGTTAGGTATTTGTATTTGGGTGCAATGTCAGTCATAGAAGAGTTAATGTCTGCCCTTTGCTTGACCATCATCATCATCATCAGCCTACGGCAGTCCACTGCTGGACATAGGCCTCTCCCAAGGCACGCCACTTTTCTCGGTCTTAAGCTTTGAGCATCCAGTTGCTTCCGGCCACCTTGCGCAGATCGTCGCTCCATCTAGCAGGGGGGCAACGATTGCTTGACCAAGTCTCCTTAATCCCAGAGGTTGCTAAGTGGCGTGTATCTGTCATCAGTGTTGTTTTTTCTGCGCATTTGCGTCTACATTTATCTGTGCAAGGCTCTGTGGGACACCTAGCTGAAACATTTTTATGTGATTGTTGTGACACATACGATTTGCCTTTGTTTCGCAAACGTTTAACTATGTTTTGTTTCCGTTTTGCAGGATTCTTGGTTCGCTTGCACCCTTTTTTGGGAGGAGAGGTTTCGGCCATGCTGGATTCAAATGAGCTGTTGGAGGACGAGGAGTCGTTAAAGGCATGGTTCCTCTTTCTTGCGGGTTCTATGTTGGCGAGGGTTGGGTCGGTGTCGCTCGGGTCGGCGTCACTTTCATCCGTATATGGAGGAGATATTTGGTGGTTTTGGGTCTCTTGCCTTCTACAAGTGCGTGATTCCTAAAATGGATGAATATTTTTTTGAAATATAGGTGTCCATATTCGTATTAAAATAATAATGGGTTTGAAGCTAAGAATTATTACCTGCAACGTTTTACTGATTTGGTCTTCTGGAGGAGTGTTTTCATCGTCTTTGTTGTCGACATCAACGGCGTCTCTCGACGTGGTGCAGGACGGACGAGTTTCATTCTCCGAGTCTGGACTTGATGATGGGTCCGACGAATAGCTCGAGGAGGATGAGGTCTTGGAGGATTGATGCTCTATCATTTTCATTAGCTTCAATATGGTTTATTGCGGTATCACCGTCCGTGGAGCACATATTGGGGTCACTATCGTCACTGTATGGTGCCAGGCTACTCGCATTATTAGAGCATTGTCTTTTGTTTACCTGTAATTCCTACAAATTACAGAGTAGTTATGGGTACAGGAGTGGTTATTTGCAAGTTAAGTACATTAATGTCCGAAACTGGCATCCCTCAATTAATATAAATTACTTGCTTCGCATGTGGCTTTGCTGTTGTCGGTACAATTTTCATCTTTTTTTGAATTGGCTTCAGGTGATAATGTGTTTTGCTCAACTTCGATCGATTCCTAACAGTAAACATAATAATTGAACCAATTGCCATATCATAGTAATTAATAGGTAAGCACAAGAATAATATCAAATTAAGGAACGCCGTAAATATTATCAACTTACTTCGCAGTCCAATTTGGTGATGTCGTTCCAAACTTCAATTTTTGAATTATTATCAGTTAAGCCCAATATTTTCCGCGCTCTAGATGATGATAACGCCATGCTAAGAGGAGATGAAAATTGCCATTACTAAAATACGTCATCAACTTGATATCTATGAATTTAGTCTAAAAGAGAATTAATAAAAAAAAATAAAAAAAATTGTTGTGAAATTAATAATAAACAGACTCATCTCCAAAACTCACAACGATAATCATAACGTAATAGTACAACAGTGAAATATGTCTTAATAAAGTTCAGTATCATAACAAACTTTTAAACCAACACTGCACTAAGTTGGAATATAAACAGATAAAAGGCTAAATTTTTTGCAGAAAACCGAATTAAGTCTTAAATGATAACTAAAAATTTAATTATGTTTTCTCATAAAGTGAACTAAGTCTAAATTCATGCTCTATTAGATTAAATAATAGAGAATAATATAATTACCTGGCAGTAATACACTGAACTTTTTTGATTTATTACACTTTTATTCATAACAACAACAATCCGACCTCAAACAAAGCTGGCGCATCACTGAATCTTTCGTTTTACCAGTATCAACTTGTCTGCGCGCGTTAGTAAGAAAGAGACGGAACATGCTCTGTCTCGCTCAATTTGCTCGCATTGAATTGAGTGTTCGAGTGAAACTATTCTCCGTTTTAAGTTATTACACTTTTTGATGAAATCTCATAAATCATGATTTTTTAGTTATTTCTTTGTTTGATTAAGGGTGCGAGCTGTGGATGATTGTTGCAGCTCAATACTCGCTTGTATTAAAACATTAGATTTTATTTTGGTTAGTAAACCTACTCAATCGTACAAACCATAATTTACTAAAAAACTGTATGTAATAATCGCATGTTAATTTTGTAAAATATTATTAATTTTAATGTGTATTTTTCGCGTAAATTCAAGAAAATCCGCAGATGGCCAGACAGACATACGGAGATAAAGAAACTGTTATGGAAATAAACTCCTTACTACGAACTATCAAACCCAAAAAACGGTCAAGCTTGGCGAAAGTAGCGTTTGATACAAATGTCTTTTAAAGTAAAGTAAAGTAACAGACTAGAATCATCCCACTGCAGGGAAAAGGCCTCCATCATTGAATTCAAGTTACCACAGCAATGATGGGTACTGGCTTAATCACCACGCTTGCCAAATGCGGGTTGGTGATCACAAACCCAAGCAACGTTCGGAAATTCGAAACTTTTTTTTTGTCGTTAAACGGACTTGAAATTTAAAGATCCCATGATATTTAAAAACATATCCAAATGTTTTAAAAATTATATGACGACCCGATTGATGTAGTGGTGCAGTTGACAGCCTAGGCAAGGGCTCAGGGTTCGATTCCCGGTAAACACAATAGTATTGATTGTACCAGATCGTTAAAAATCATAAATGTTAATGAACGTGAGTTGAAGCCGTAATAAATCATTAGTTTTAATGTTTAGACATAATTTATTTTAGTATAAGGGGACTACTAGAAGAAATAAAATCAATTCTCAAATGGGGGCAGCACAAGCCCCCAATTAATTTAATTTTATTTCATCTAAATAAAATCAATTCTCAAAAAACTAGAACAGTATTATTTTAGCAAATTACCTCTAGTATTTATTGAATCACTGTTAACTGCTTTTCATTCTGGCATTCTTTCGTATTGTATTGACAATAGCACGTCAACCTACCACAGAACGTCTTTTCTCATTTGATATAATATTAATGTCTAATTGTTGGACTTAAAGTTGAAAATCAATTCTACGACCTTTAACTTTTGGGTAGGACATAGATTTAATTTGTATAATAACCCTTTGAAGATCGGATATTCCAGACACAATTAAAATCAATTGTTATCGCGAAAACCGGTTGTCGCTTGGGGTTTGAAGCGTCAAATCTATGGGGTAGGATGACCTACCGTTGTCTGTACCTACATTATTGCTAAAAGCGGCCGCTTTTGGCGTTAGCGACAAATTTGACTATATAAACAACTAAATGAAAAGTTCACTGTGATTCAATTAATACTAGAGGTGATTTGCTAAAATGATACTGTTCTTGTTTTTTGAGAATTGATTTTGTTAAGAAGTAATAAAATTAAATCAATTGGGGCCAGCACTTAGCTCTAGTATTCCCCTTAAAACTGAGTTACATTTGGTAAAAGTATATTGTCAATGAGGATGAGGTGAACAGAAGAATTCAGTTGGGTTGGGCAGCATTTGGGGAACTACGTCGAGTCTTCTCATCGTCGATCCCACAATGCCTCAAGACGAAAGTCTTCAATCAGTGCGTCCTACCCGTCATGACATACGGAGCCGAAACGTGGACACTGACGGTACGGCTAGTCCACAAGTTCAAAGTCGCTCAGCGGGCTATGGAAAGAGCTATGCTCGGAGTTTCTCTTAGGGATAAAATCAGAAATGAGGTGATCCGTCAGAGAACTAGAGGTACCGATATAGCCCACCGGATTAGCAAGCTGAAGTGGCAGTGGGCTGGCCATATTAGCCGCAGAACCGACAACCGATGGGGCAAACGAGTTCTTGAGTGGAGACCGCGTCTCGGCAAACGTAATGTAGGACGCCCTCAGGCCAGATGATGATTTGCGCAGGGTGGCTGGCAGGAGCTGGATGCGAGAAGCCGAGGATCGATCTAAGTGGCGTGCATTTGGAGAGGCCTATGTCCAGCAGTGGACTGCAATAGGCTGATGATGATGATGATGATGATATTGTCAATGGTTTCCAAAACAGGCACACAATTTAGAAATCAGAAAACTAACTAAAAAAAAAATTGAGTATGCTCATTTCGCTACCTGGATCTAAAATCCTTACTAATGTTACAATTTGAAATGTGAGTTTGTTTGTTACGGTTTCACGACTAAACTACGTATCCGATTTAAATGAAATTTGATACAAAAACAGATAAGACCTTAAGAAGGGACATAGGCTATTTCGTTTTCAATTTCTGGGCATAGTTTTCTGCCTACACGATATAACGTGTAGTTCACGCTGACTTAGCCGCGGGCGACAAGCTTGTTTTATATTTTTGTAATAAAACCATAATTACTGACAGATAGGCAATGCAGATTCTATAACTATTGTTATATAGTTATAAGTAGGATGTGTGATTTCATGTCTAGATATTGCGTTTTTCCTACATTTTTATGTTAACGATGTTTTTGTGTATTACGCGTAAATAATACTGTGAGGTGCCTATCAAATAGTTTTTGCATATTTTTTGTAATATGAGGTGGGTAAATAAAAAAAACTTTACTGATTTTACTAAATTATCGGAAACCCATTAAAACAAATTACTTGGTAGAGTCTCTTATGCTTTATTTGGTAATTTTAAATTTTTATACTTTTAATAGACACGACCAAGTCGCTTTAGGGCCATTTCCAATAACCTATCTGTCTTCAGTTCTGGCATATCGGAGATAGAAAACAACTTCTGTCTTTGTTTCTCTGGACGGCAAAAACAGAGATAGAAACTGTTGTTTCCTATCTCCGATATGCCAAAACTGAAGATAGATAGGTTATTGGAACCGGCCGTTAGGGTGGTTTACCTCTTTCCCCTGTGTACCTCTGATATACATTTAGCGAAGAGGGTATTGTTTTTTTCACAATCGTCTTAGTGTGCTCAACATCGGTAAAAAAGGTTATTGTCAAAGACCCTATGACGTCACGCTGGGAGTGAGAGAAGCGCGGGGGGCGCGGACGCAGCTGGACGGAGCGGGGCGATGGATAGGCTCGGCAGACGGCATCGACTGCCAGGGCATAGCATACGCGCATACAACTTTTCTTGACTTCATAAATATTTTTCGTAATAATTATTGTAACGACCTAAAAGCAGTAAAGTAATATTAACTTAGAACCTGTGTTCGTTATTTTACTTGTCCAAGCCTGGACATTTATTGGCGACCGTGACAGGACGAAGAAGCAAAGTAGATTGTGAAGATTAAATTGCATCGGTCAGACGAATACCGACATAAACGAATATTCAATTGTAACGGTTCGTAAAAGTGAAAGTAGCAGCCACTGTGGAAACCGCCGGAATTCAGGGGAGTAGCTCTGTCCTTTATCCTTTATAATAACCTTTAACAACTACCTACTTTTAATTTGTGTAACGAGTGCGACTTCAATTCTTAAATACTTTCATTAAATTTCATCATCATTATTATATTTATTCAATGCAATTCGTTATTTTAAATTAACTGTTTTCACACTATTTTTTAAATGTTTTTTGTACATAACTGCAATATCGCAATTCAGAAAACCGCTTGAGCACCTTTCTTAACTACCTACTTCTTTATTCTTCTTCGTCTTACTGTATTCAATATAAAACTTGTTGCTAATTTACGTAATAATAATTGCTGTTTGCGTGTATGCAATTTGAATTCATTTAGGTATTTTTATATCCGCTTAAATAAATAGGATTCAATTCAATTCAATTGAACATTGCGAAAATACCTATATGCACTTTAGTTTTTGCTTCCTTTACTATTATTTATGCCCTAGTTTTATTTCTTGCTCTTTATCATCGCAAGCCTAAAGTATCTTATTACAAAACATAGAAATTTAATTTGTTTATTTGTAACTGTTTTCTTCTTCAATTTAAAATAATATTCTTTAGAACACAACTTAAGACAACTTAGTTCCCTTTTGTGGTAAATAGTGTTTAAGGAATCGCGAATTAATTCTGGACGCCGATAATATTCCAGAAAAATCATCAAGCACGAGTCGATCGCGTGACCTTCAGTGACCGCTGAGCTGTGCCGTCGTGGATTTTCGTCGCGTCTACCGACATCGACGTGATATTCGTCGGTTAACCGCTGATCCCATCCATTTAATGCTGGTTTGGTGCACATTTTATTTTACCTAATTTATTGATCTGCTGCAACAAAATGCCTGTTGAAGGTTCGACGTCTAGTGGTAATTCGGAGATTGACAAAATTAAATTAAAGGAATTAATAAAAAGCCGTGGCGTAATTAAAGGTCGTTTAACAAGATTTAAAGATTATGTGGCTTCGATAAATAAATTTAAGGATAGTCAAATTGATGCAATCACTATAAAAGAATTACAAATACGCCAAAGTAAAATTGAAAACTTAATATTCGAATTTAGCCAGTTACAGACAGAGATCGAAATATTACTGTCTTCATCAGACGATGATTTTGAAGTGGAAGTTTTTGAAAATACATTTTATAGTACGGTGGCACTTGCGCAGCATATAATTGATTCCTATGAAAAAGAGTCACATAAAGACGCTTCTCTTCATTCAGCCAAATCAATTTGTTCAAATTCTAACGGATGCAGTCATGGTAATCAAAATAATATAAAACTACCCACAATAAAACTACCCACATTTGATGGCAATTATTTAAAATGGCTTGAATTTAGAGATACGTTTGACTCATTGATTCACTCGAATGATTCGATCTCGAACATAAACAAGTTTCATTATTTGCGTTCATCGTTGGAGAGTAATGCGGCTACAATTATTAAATCTATTGAATTCACTGCAAGGAATTATAGCGTCGCATGGGAATTAATTTGTGAACGTTATGATTGTAAAAGAATTCTTATTAACAGTCACTTAAAATCTTTATTTGAAATTGACCCTATGTCTGTCGAGTCTCACCGGGCTTTAAGGTTTCTGGTTGATCACGTCTCTAAAAATCTTAGGGCTCTTAATAGCTTAGATCAACCGACAGACAAATGGGATGTACTTATTATATACTTAATATCAACTAAACTTGATTCAATTACGTTTGCAAAATGGGAGGAACACAGAAACAATGTCAATGATTTACCTACATTACCTGATTTTATGCAATTCCTACGTAATCGCGCTGATATTTTAGAAACTTTAGCAATCAGCAGAGGTGCTAAACGAGACCAGAAACTCACAACCGGTTATAATAAAGATAAAAAATTTGATAGCAGCCAAAAGAGTCATGTTCAGAACAATCATTTTCATAACAAGCCTTCAAAAAGTTTCGTGACCTCTGCTAGTTCAAAGCAAGGTTTAATATGCCCATACTGTGAAGAGCATCATAAAATAATTGATTGTTCATCTTTTCGACAGTTATCTCCAGAACGTAGGAATAGTGAGGCTACAAGGTTGAAATTGTGTTTGAATTGTCTTCGAAGAGGTCACGTTGCTCTTGAATGTCGTTTATTAGGCACCTGTAAAACTTGTAGACAAAAGCACAACACTTTATTGCACGTAGACCTCAGTAACTCTGAAAGAGATACGACTCTTAATCATTTTAATAACTTACCTGTGTCGTTGACAGCCCAGTCTGTTAGCCAAGTTCTCCTGTGTACCGCCTTAATCAAAGTAGTTAACCCTAAAAATAATAAGACTTACCTTGCTCGTGCCTTGCTCGACGCTGGTAGCCAGTCGTCCTTTATCACAACTAACCTTAAGAAAATTATGGGGCTCACGACTAAAGGTACAGATCAATTATGTGTATCTGGCATAAACAACTCAAAAACAAAAATATCTGAATGCTGCGAGATTGTCATAAATTCCTTAAACAATCCTTTTAGAACAAATCTCAAGTGTTTGGTAATTGCAAAAATTACTGGCCTTTTGCCTAATTCTCCAGTTGACATTTCAGAACTAAACATACCTGAAAATATTAAATTGGCTGATCCTAATTTTTTCCATCCTGCAGACATTGATTTATTGCTAGGGGCAGATATCTTTTTCGACATCATAACTCGTGATCAAATTAGAATGGGTCCCAATCAGCCTATACTACAAAACACAAGATTAGGTTGGTTAGTTGCAGGTCCTATGTATACTAATCATCAGACTCACAGGCAGGTTCAATGCAACTTTACTAGAGAAATCAGTGATCAACTAGCTAAATTCTGGAGTCTTGAAGAATTACCCAGTTCAAAAACGATACTATCTGCTGAGGATGAGCTTTGTGAACATCATTATGCCTCGACCACAAAACGCAGTGTTGATGGTAGATTTTCAGTACAAATGCCCTTGAGAGAGTCCCCAGAGCAATCGCTTGGCGATTCTTATAATATGGCAGTAAAACGTTTCTTAACTCTTGAAAGAAAACTTGATAAAAATCCTGATTTAAAAAAAGAATATTTTAACTTTATAAATGAATATGAGGAACTCGGTCACTTAACACAGATTGACAAACCGCCTTTCGGTTTTTATATGCCTCATCACGCCGTCATTAGAGCGAACAACGAAACTACAAAACTTCGTGTTGTCTTTGATGCTTCTGCTAAGACTACATCTCAAAAATCTTTAAATGACATACAATATTGTGGTCCCGTAGTACAAGATGATCTCTTTAATATCCTAGTACGTTTTCGTCAACACAAATGGGTGCTATCTGGCGATATTATGAAAATGTACCGACAAATTAGGATTGACGAGTCTCAACGTTGTTTGCAACTTATATTGTGGCGAGAACACAAGAATATGCCACTTAAGATATTTCAGCTTAACACTGTTACTTATGGTACAGCATCCGCACCTTATTTAAGTACTAGATGTCTTCTACAACTATCATTGGAATGTTCTGATCCAATTATATCTCAAATAATAAAAGAAGACTTTTATGTGGATGATTTATTGACAGGTGCTTCTTCCGAGGTCGATTTAGCTTCCATACATAAGGGTATTACGCAAGTGCTTGCATCTGCTTGTTTTCCAATACATAAATTTAGAACAAATTGCCCTCAGATATTCAATAATACAACCGAGTTAGAATCTCTTAATTTATCTAAGGAGGCTAGTGTTTTAGGAGTGTTGTGGACCCCTGAAACAGATGTTCTTCGATTTCAAATAAATATGGACCAATTTCATGATAACATAACTAAAA
Organism: Anania crocealis; assembly: GCA_949315895.1. Taxonomy (NCBI): domain Eukaryota; kingdom Metazoa; phylum Arthropoda; class Insecta; order Lepidoptera; family Crambidae; genus Anania; species Anania crocealis. Next base: position 20,643,609 of record OX438861.1, read on the forward strand.
GAATAATATTGTCGAATACATGTAAAATTTTTGATCCTTTAGGTTTGTTGAGTGCATGCACTATTACTCTTAAAATTTTATTGCAACACCTATGGCAATTGAAGTTAGACTGGGACGACCAGGTTCCCAATGACATAAAGAATATGTGGTCAAGAACTATTAAAAATATAGATATTCTGCATTCTGTATCAATTTCCAGATACGCTTTGTGCCCTAACGTTGCCACAATAGAATTGCATTGTTTCGTTGATGCGTCTCAAGGAGCTTATGCTGCTTGTTTATACATACGATCTGTAGATGTGAATGGCACTGTTAATGTTAATCTCTTATGCGCCAAAAGTCGCGTAGCACCATTAAAGCCCACGACAATCCCGAGACTTGAAATATGTGGAGCTCTCTTAGGCGCGCAACTTACAGCAAAGGTTGGTGAAGCTCTTCGTTGTAAGATCGATAGAACAACATTCTGGTCTGATTCCACCATAGTATTGACTTGGATTCAGACTCAACCAAAACTCTTAAAGGCTTTTGTTTGTAACAGAGTTAGTGAAATTCGAGAATTAACTGATAGAAATTCTTGGAGACACGTGCCAACCAACAGTAATCCTGCTGATATGGCGACACGAGGAATTGAGCCAGCAATGTTGGTAAATTGTGCCTTGTGGTGGTCAGGTCCCTCTTTCCTCTCAAAACAGGAATCTGACTGGCCTAAATCGCAAGTCGCTACCTCAGATGTACCAGAACTTAAAGTAAATTTTACTCAAGGTGATGAAACTTGTTTTGTTCGATTTCGTGACTATTCCAATGCCCTAAAATTAAAAAGAATATATGCCTACATTTTTCGTTTTATCAACAATTGTAAAAATTTGAATAATAAAACGACCGGTTCTCTGAATGAAACAGAACTTAGCAATTCTTTAAATTACCTTATAAAAATAGCACAACAGGAATCTTTTAGCTCTGAGATAGATACAATTCATAAAGGAAAATCACTTAAATCTTCATCAAATATTTTGCAATTGTCTCCTTTTATTGATGACCATGGCATATTAAGAGTGGGCGGCCGCTTGAATAATGCTAATATTGATTACTCTAAAAAGCACCCAGCTTTGTTAGATGCAAAACATTTTTTTACAAAAGCATTGATGTCGAGCGAACATCTTCGCTTGTTTCACGCTGGGCCCCAGCTCCTTTTGAGTACCTTCAGAGAGCAGTTTTGGCCGATCGGTGGAAGAACACTGGCTAGGAGCATCGTTCGTAAGTGCGTTATTTGTGCGAGGTTAAAAGGTAAGACAATTGAACCTTTTATGGGTGCCCTCCCTTCAAATAGAATTTCTCAAACATTTCCATTTCATAATATCGGTGTAGATTTTGCCGGTCCTTTTCTAGTATCTAGTAAAAAGGGCCGAGGTAGTAGAACTTCGAAATGTTACTTATGTTTATTTATCTGTTTTGCCACAAAGGCCATACACTTGGAAGTAGTGAGTGACCTCACAACACATGCTTTCATATCTTGTCTTAGACGATTTATAGCCAGAAGAGGTAGGCCACATACAATTTGTTGTGATAACGGCAAGAATTTTGTTGGAGCAAACAATGAGTTAGGTAGGATATTGCGGTCCGACTTAGCTTCTGTAAACGACTTTGGTGCAAACGAAGGCATTAAATTTCGCTTTAATCCGCCCTATTCACCGACCTTCGGGGGATTATTCGAGGCTGGTATAAAAAGTGCCAAGTTTTACTTAAAGCGTATTGCAGGGAATGTTAGCCTTACCTTCGAGGAGTTGAGTACGCTCTTTACACAAATTGAAGCGATCCTCAACTCCCGACCCTTGACACCCTTATCACCTGATCCAACAGACCTTTCTCCCTTGACCCCAGGGCACTTCCTCATCGGGCGGCCACTGACGTCACTACCAAGTCCTGGAAACACTACCAGAACAATACGAACCAGATACCAACTGATCGAGCAGCTGAGATCTCATTTCTGGAACAGATGGAGCACTGAATACCTGGGTGAACTACAACAGCGAACAAAATGGCGTACACACCAGAAAAATCTTAAAGAAGGAGAAATGGTTGTATTCAGGGAACCAAATCTACCGCCACTTAAATGGAAACTTGCCAGAGTTCATCAACTTTACCCTGGAAGGGATGGCGTGGTTCGAGTAGCTGATTTTCTAACCTATCGAGGCATTGAGCGGCGTGCTGTCAACAGAGTCTGCCCTCTACCTACAGAGATGGAAGACGAAAATGATGTCTTGGAAGAAACTTGAGTATCTTCCAAGGGGGGGAGAATGTCAAAGACCCTATGACGTCACGCTGGGAGTGAGAGAAGCGCGGGGGGCGCGGACGCAGCTGGACGGAGCGGGGCGATGGATAGGCTCGGCAGACGGCATCGACTGCCAGGGCATAGCATACGCGCATACAACTTTTCTTGACTTCATAAATATTTTTCGTAATAATTATTGTAACGACCTAAAAGCAGTAAAGTAATATTAACTTAGAACCTGTGTTCGTTATTTTACTTGTCCAAGCCTGGACAGTTATTTTTATATCTAATCGCCACACTTGGCAAATGCAATTTGGCCAATGGTGAAGTGAAGACGCTCCCAAAAGTTTTTTTTTTGTTTTACTTTTAGTGGACTCTTACGCCAAGGCCAATGATGAAGATAAGACTCTGCTGACAGTTTTTTTTTCTGGTAGTACAGACAACAGCACGATAACCTACCCAAAACGTCAAATTTTTTCAATTGATATTGATCTCTACTTGTTGGACTTAAAGTTGAAAAACAATTCAATAATATTTATAAAAAAGACGTGTGGCACTCGGAGACTGCCGCGGTAAAGCTATTGCATAGCATTTTTTATCAACTTATGCAATTTATAAAACTAAAAAGTATCACCGCTGTGCCGGTCGGAGTGGGGGTGTTAGATTATTTTCGTTACGGAATTTCTGGATTCGGTCTCCACGCTCAAGGCCCGCGATAGAAGCTATGCAATAGCTTAATAATATATTTAAGACATGCCTTACTGGGCCACGCAGAGCCATCTAGTCCCAAATTAAGCTATTATTAAGTACCCTGTCGTATGGGGTAGGTACGAGACAACCGATAAACTTTTTTGTAAATACATTCTTATAATACATAGAGAACACATACACAAATGACCTTCAACTTTTTGGGTAGGTTGACTTGCCGTTGTTTGTGCCCTTACCTTTAGTCACCCCATACAACAGCGCTCATAGCACAATGCTTCTTAGGCCTGAATTTGCGTTGAAAGGGTGCCCGCGACGCGACGGGCGAACGCTTACGGGCTCCGTGGGCATGCGGCCGTCCCCGTCGCGGAGCCCGTCGCAGAGACCCGCCTGACGCAGCGATTCCAGTTTAATAATGTGTGCATGTACAGTCTCGCTGATAGAGAGCTTAATATACTATTACGAGTACCTAGCAAAACGACGAATAGCACAAAAAAAACACGACAACCCGTAAGCCCTTTTATTGAATCTAGGTTGCAATGTAGGGAATTTGTTGTAATCAATCAATCAATTAACAGCCATTGTCCGTCCACTGCTGGACGTAGGCCTCGGGCTTTCCCCATCCAGCCGCTGCCAACAGTTCTCCTAAGGTCATCAGTCCATCGAGTCGCAGGCGTCCTACACTACGCTTGCCTAAACGTGGTCTCCACTCCAGAATTCGCCTGCTTCAACGGTTGTCGGTTCTACGGCAGACATGACCAGCCTACTCCCACTTCAGCGCGTTTATCCTTCGGGCTATGTCGATAACTTTCTTCCTCTAACGAATATGCTCGTTTCGTATCCTGCCTCTTAAAGAGATACCGAGCATAGCCCTCTCCATAGTTCGCTTAGTGACTTTGAACTTGTGAACTAGTCCTCTGGAAAGTGTCCACGTTTCCGCAGTGTAGGTCATAACTAGTAGGATGCACTGATGAAGACCTTAGTTTTCAGACATTGTGGCAGGGATGACGTAATTTGTCGTAAAATTAAGGGATAATGAAAACTAATTTTACAAGTATATATTTTAAAGTATCGATCATATAGCGGCATTAACTGTACTAGCCCGCGCGTGCCCCGTCCACGGCGGGACCGCGCTTTCTTCCGCGATGGGAAGCGTCGCTGACAGACGGGCCCCGTTGCGCGGGCGCAGGGCCCGCCGGTCTGCCGCGGCTCACCCGCGCGGGTCTCCGCAACGAGTCACTTTTGTATGAACCCGCGCGGGTCTCCGCTTAATACAGTTTCAGGCCTTAGTGAATAGCCTCTGTCACTAATGTTAAGAAACGCTGGGAGCGGTCACTAGTTGGATGGGTGACCGTTTGTGGCATCATACCATGAGCGCTTCCGTGCTTCAGAGGGCACGTTAAGCCGTCGGTTCCGGCTGTTGTTACGAGATAACAGCCCTGTTGGAGGAATTCGGGCGGCTTGAGGAACGTCCAACGGCGGGGTGAAGTTGCCACAGCGTCGCCGTCGCCGTCCACCAGCCCGCACTAGGCCAGCGTGGTGGGACTAAGGCCTTAAGCCCTCTCCATAAAAAGGAGAGAGACCCGAGCTCAACAGTGAGTGACATGGGGTGTTACTTTACAACAGTAGTAACGCGAGAAGAAGCTGGCTAAGTGCGTCCATAAATTTCGTGAGATGTTTAAAGGGGGGAGGGGGTCGAGTCAAATCTCATCGAATCTTACGTTGGAGAGAGGGGGGGTCTCGGCAAATATCACGCAATTTTTTTTCTGATTGAAACAAAAAAAAATTATACTATTTTGGTCCATTTAATCCAGATTGTACACGCTTAACATCCAATAGTCTCTCTTGAGACCGCGCATGATTCTCCATGGACTGAATTAGAGTAGACATTCTTTTTTTAATCACAGATTTAAGTATTGTATTGTAAAATTTTTATTACACTTATAACTCTCAGCAATATTGATTACTAGTCATAACTAGTCGTAAATAAAAGCACGAAGCATTTTTTTTTTCTTTTTACAATAACAATCCAACGCGTTTTTACGTAAGAAACCCACATTTTGAAAAATCTCACGTGAGATTGGGGGATGGGGGAGGGGGTTGAATAAAATCTCACGTCATCTCACCAGGGGGGGAGGGAGGGACAGAAAATTCAAAAAACACCTCACGTAGTTTATGGACGCCCACTAACCTATTCTAATCTAGGCATAAAATAATTAATGTCCTTCAAATGTTGAACGATGGTACGGAATACTTTTATGTACAATCGAACTTGCACTTTGCCAGTTCTTTTACGTATATTTGTCTTCAATTAAATGCTCACAAATTGTTAAAATCTATAATTAAAATTGAAATAGCTAATAGTTTACCTATTTGCATTAAAAAAGTTGACAATGTTATGTGATATGACAATTCCATTGTATAGAAAATAATGAATATATAAAATTGATTTTACTCATCAATAAAAACTTATTTCTTAGTGTATAAGGTTGAAAGTCGTTTGCGGTGATTCGTAATTTATGGGTATATAAACGGGAATGTTTGAAAACGCATTCATTTACCATCTGAAAATTCAAACTGTAAATACGATTTTGTATATTTTCAAAAAATGGCATCATCTATGAAGTTCATCGTGGTGTTAGTAGTACTTTGTTCCTTGGGACAGGTAAGGAAGAATTATTCAATAGCATTCATAAATAATAATAAATAAGAAAACAATTTTTGAATCAGTGCATGTCGGTTATCTATGATTGTTTGTATTTTTTTCTTTTTTACTGGTGTTTTTTTTTCTTTTTATTCCTTTTTTTTAATTACTAAAAATCATATTAGTCTTAATATGCCTCACTAAGCCACACAAAACCATCTAGTCCCGCGATCTATGGCTCAGAAGCAGCGTTTCCTTCCACTGAACCAGTGGTCTGTCCAATTGCGTATAATTTTTACCCACTTGTATGTTACGTGGTCTAGTGGTTTTTTGTTTATATTATTGGCCAAATTATCGGGCCATTTTCTTTCTTAAGTTCTTAGTATATAAACTTAAAAAGTTATGTCTCAGGCGGGACTCGAACCAGCATCTCCTCGCATGCCGGGCGCGGCGCTTTACCAATTTAGCCACCGAGACACTACGTCAAACTCCTAACATTTGATGAAACAACGCTGGCTTACAGCGATAAAAATATGCTTGAAAAATTGACGCATATGACGTAGTGTCTCGGTGGCTAAATTGGTAAAGCGCCCCGCCAGGAGATGCGGGTACGAGTCCCGCCTGAGACATAATTTTTCAAGTTACTGATATTATAATAGCAATTGAATTGCTTAAATATCATAAAAAGTAAATTTATTTCTCATTTCAACGCGTACAACGGGTCTAGCCAATTTGAGTGGCTCTTTTTGTTCGATAGACAGTAGGTACTCTACTTTATTTGATATTTTAGCAATTAAATTGCAATTATAATATCAGTACCTACATAAACTTGAAAAGTTATGTCTCAGGCGGGACTCGAAACCGCATCTCCTCGCATGCCGGGCGGGTAAACCCCTAACATTTGATGTAGCAACGCTGGCTTACAGCGTTTAGAATATGCTTGAAAAATTCGCGCTGAGTCGCAATGTCTCGGTGGCTTAATGGTATAGCAACCGCCCGGCATGCGAGGAAATGCGGGTTTGAGTCCCGCCTGAGACATAATTTTTCAAGTTTATATACTGAGAGTAGGTACTCTATTTTAAACTCTATTTTCCAGGTTATGAGCAGTCTAAACGGTCATTTAGGGCGGTTCCACTATCACATCGGTAACCCCGTTTACAGGCCGCAAATACTAGGGGGGGCTGAAGATGTTCGTGTATCGTCGCGGTTTGATAAACCAGCATTCCTGAGACGTCTGTGGAACCAGGGTTAACTTAAAGTCTTACAATACTACGTCTTCCACCGCTAATTAAAAACCCCACTATAGGTTCTGGAAGAGATTGCTTTGCAAATTGTATTAGCTTAACCGTTCGTCTTTACCACATCTAGGCCCCTAATTCAGCTAACTAAATCGTATCACAATCGTAATTGAATAGCAGGTTTTTGACTTCTAGTATGGGCTAAATGTCAAAATCGCCCAATTCAATCACGATTGAACTGCAATTGAAATAGCTGAATAAGGGCCCTGTTTTCATATTGTCTGCCTAAAGATTGTTTGGTAGATACCATTTTTATAAGAACACCTGAATTGTATATCTTAATGTAAACATTCACTTAATTTTATGTACTAAAATTGAGAAATAAAGGTTGTACAAGTCCCTTCTAATATTTTTTTGTGTTCAATCATGATTCCGGACGCCATGTTTGTGGGTAAGTCACTCAAATAATACTGGAAGCTCAATTATGGCTTTACTGTTGGGATATTCCAGCTCAACCTATAATGAGTAATGTTGCAAATTATAGATACAGATATAGTTGGTATCCTCAATAAAACGATTCGAAGAGTGAAATCAGAGGCCTTACTCTGCAACACGAAGCTCGTATTTACGGATATATCTGTCTCTTTCAGATACTTTAAGACATCGGTATGAATGGTAGGGACAGATGGATTCGAATATACTCTGAAGTCATATTCTTCTTTGCATACATTGATAAGAAAGTTTCTGATATTGCTTATAAATTTTGTATCCAATCTTGATCGATAAAAATCGTTATTATACAAGCCAAAAAAAATCTTGATCGATAAAAATCGTTATTATACAAGCCAAAAACTCTGACAGTTTTAAGATTGTATTGATATAATTGCACATTTATAAGTTTTTTTTTATCCGAAGCCACTATCATGATTAGCCTACCATAATCATCAGCCTATCACAGTCTACTGCTGGACATAGGCCTCTCCAGTTGCACGCCACTTAGGTCGATCCTCGGCTTCTCGTATCCAGCTCCTGCCAGCCATCTTGCGCAAATGATCACTCCACCTGGCCTGAGGGCGTCCTACACTACTTTTGCCGAGACGCGGTCTCCACTCAAGAACTCATTAACCCCAGCGGCAGTCGGTTCTGCGGCTAATATGGCCAGCCCACTGCCACTTCAGCTTCGCTAAAGCTTCGAGAAAGCTATGCTCGGAGTTTCTCTTAGGGATAAAACCAGAAATGAAGTGATCCCGCAGATAACTAAAGTTACCGACATAGCCCACCGGATTAGCATATTAGCCTACAGCTGGACAAAAGGATGATTTTCCCATAATCGCCACGCTTGGCAAACGAGTTGACGATACAGTTTGGCGGCCAATGGCGGAGAGAAGACGCTGTAACCGTTTTCTTCTGGCAGTACGGTAAACAAAAATAAAAAAACTTGAGAGGTGTCAAGGGACACCCGGATGGAACGAAGTTCCTTTTTAGTGAAGGAATTGTAATGAGGCTTTATTTTATTTTAAATTTATTTTTAAATAAATAAATTCTGTCATAAACTCTGTGAGAAACATGCGCACGCCGCACGGCTTACATCCAACTATAGCAAAAAGTGTCGTTACAACTTTTGGTCTTAATTTTTTCCGTCTAGCCCCCTTTCGCAACGCGCGATAAGGAACTTCGATCCAATAAGAGTTCTTCAATGACCTCTTATATGGGTGTCGTGAAAGGTTTACTAGGTAAAAGAGGACAGGGTGGTCCTATTCTTTTTGTGTGCCGGAAAAAATGATACGATGCCGCCTATGGCCGCTATGAATGAACTACTAAATATTCGTAACTACGTTCCACGCAATAAAGTTCTTTGTTTTATTTTGCATGATCCCAAAAATTCGCGCAATAAGTGTCGTTTAAAATAAAGCCCTTTAGGGGAAGGTGGGGTCATTGAGAACGGCGGGTAATTGGGAACAGTTGAATATCAAATACACTTCCCGCACTACACCGCCCGCACACATATAAGTCGATGCGTTTGTCATCCCTTAGTCTGCCCGCAAAAATGTGAGTGAGAGCACGCACGCATTCCGTCAGAGTGAGTCAAACAATCTTTTACACATTTTTGTTACAATTTTTGCCGTAGGTAAAAGTCAGTGTAAAAAGTATATTTTAAAGTTTTATGACAACATATTTTCTTGCCATCTTGCATGTACAATCAGTATATAAAATCCGAGTAGTTTTAAGTTCACCGTTAATACTATCGCGAGTAACGGTCATTTTGTTTCGACATTCCAAGTTCGGGTAATTAGGAACGGCATCAGGAGGGTAAATGTGAACGTTCTTAATTCTTAGTTACCCCTTATAGGTAATTGATCCTGTAAAGATTTCTCATATTTGATATTGTTTCGGATGCCTAGACATTACGTAAGAAAAACAACACCTAAATACAAAATTGAAGATCTTCGCCGTGCTATACAAGAAGTTAGAAGTAAACAGCTTACCTTGGGCAAAGCAGCGATAAAATATTCAGTACCAAAACCAACATTGCATAAACAAGTTAACCAAGTAATTTTTAAGAAGCCAAAGTAAGGTCGGTACACTGTCTTTAATAAGAATCAGGAAGACCAGTTAGAAAAATATATACTCGACTGCTGTGAATCTTTTTATGGCATAACACCAAAGTCACTACGAAAAATTGTTTTTACGTTTGCTGAACCTTATACATTGAAACATAGTTTCAACAAAGACTTGCAGTTAGCAGGCAAAAACTGGTATTATTATTTCATGTCTAGGCATCCCTCCATCAGTCTTGCCCCATATCGATCGTATTTCCCCCGCGGACTGATCTCAATTACCCCACACGATATCGGGTAAATACGAACGGCAATGTTTTTTATTTTCTTTATTTTTTTAATTATAAAGTTTATTTCCAAGAGTTTTGAGTAAATTTCTTTATAGCTAGATTAGTAACGTTCATGTTGCAATAATAGTTGATTACATTTATGACTTTCTTTTATTATTTATTAGGGTTGCAAGTTAGGTATTCCCAATTACCCCACTTTCCCCTATTCTGGGATACATTCCCACACATATTATACACATTCATGATAACAAATACATTTTTAGATTGGTAACTTATAAAATGACTTGTTTTTCTATTTTAATTTAGGGACTTTAACTTCAAGTTATGTCAGTCCCATCATAGCCTAACCCAGAAATTCACATTAAAACATTTAAGTCAGTCCTACAGACATCAGTCAGTGATAGAAAACATTTCACATAGATACTAATTGGGCCTTTTTTAGGGTTCCATAGCCGAATGGCAAAAAACGGATCCCTTATAGTTATGTCAAGTATGTCTGTCTGTCCGTCCGTATGTCACAGTCACTTTATTCTGAAAGTATTAGCATACACAGTTGAAACTTGATTAGCGTATCCTGTTGACCGCTTTACGATTCTCATACAAAATAAAAATTTTTAAGGTGGGCTTCCCATAAGTACTTACATGAAACTAAAAGGAAAATTTTTTTACTCAAACCTATGTGTATAGAGTATCTATGGATAGGTCTTTTAAAATGACATAGAGGTTTCTAAAACCATTTTTTCCAAAAGTCTAACATTTGGAAGATAGACGCTTCCAAAGTTGTAAAATGGGTGTCCCCTAACTAAGCAAGTGAAAATTTGAAAGAAATACATAATGTAGGTCTTAACTGGTCTTAACAAATACTTTCAACGAAAATAGGTTTGAACGAGATCAAACCGGTAGTTTTGATATAGAGCACATTTTCAACAACTGCAAATATAACTTTGTCCTTCATACAAATAACTACTATGAAAAAATTTTTGCAGTCATAAAATATTGTGGTATTTTGGCTAAGTGGAAGCAAATGGACTCCTAGTTTAGTTAAAGTTGATACGGAACCCTTAGTACGCGAGTCCGACTCGTACTTGACCGGTATTTATAATAATTTATCGGCCTCCTACGATTTTATTGATATGGATTTCGAAAACAATTCTCTTACGAAAGGTATCTGGCATAAAACCATGCAAAGTGTTCCTCCTTTAATACCGTGGTTTGCAAATGTAGGCCTAAGTAGGAAATGCATTGTACAACTGCATGGACTGCGGTCCGGTCACGTTCCATCCAGAAAGTTTGCACATCTGATGGGAAAATCCAACTCGCCAAACTGCGGTGATTGTAGGTGAGTAGACAATGTGCAGCATAGCACTTGCTGATGGAATGTGTCAAAAACCAAATAGAACGTCGGTCACTGATGACACCTTTCATTTAAATGCATTTGATTTAGAAGTGTTTCAATCAATTCTTACTAAACCCATACCAAAATGTGTTATGTAAACTCAGTGTGCCTCTTGTCATACGCCTCCTCCAACAGTCTCTACTTTGGTCTGTCCTGAGTTACTCGTCTCCACATTGGGCCAGCAGTCATTTTGATGTTATCTTCCCATCTTAGACACTGTCTTCCACGGCTCCTTTTCCCATCTCCTGGGTAGCACTCTGAAACTGCCTTGCACCATTTTCCTTGTTTGTCACGTATCATAATAATTATGTCCGGTCCTATGTCGTTATTATATTGCATTTATGTTATGTTTAAGTGTTAGTGGTAGTACATGGTGGCCTCCAGTAGTGGATCCAGAGGGTTACTCCCTTTCCTGGATCCGCTACTGGATACCAATACCATCCATTCATGCTAATAAGCACTGCCTTTTTTTGAGTCGGGGGAATGTTTTACGCATTCTTTTAGCTGTTGGGGGCCACCGCACAGTTATGTGGGACTCGACCGGTATCAGCGGACCTTACCCACTAAACCACCCTCCGTGTCCTCCGGTGCCATTAGTGAGCTGGAACCACGGGTTAGCGCCCCGGGCGTTATAACCCCGGGCGATATTACCCCGGCCAATCATTCGCAGTTCCACCTCTGGCCGTGGCTCACTTGAGCTCCACCCGGCTTCAGAGGAAGAAGTTCTCCCTCTGGTCCCCAGCAGTGGTGACGAGAACACACGCATCACCACCGCGGGCCTTATTTAGCGAACGGCTGACACCCCCGTGTCGGTTACCCGAAGCCCATCAGGAAGGCGCAATTAAAGGTCATACTGCCTCTTGCGGCTCCCATGGCGTCGGCGGCGGATTCTGAAGCCCACTCCCTTTCCACTGCTTCCTTTTGCAAGATCACTGTCTCACAGAAGGTGAGCCCAATAAGCACTGCCTACCCTGCCTGCTACGTCTGACTAAATAAAATACCGATCCCAACATTACTCCTATAGTTAAGTTTTCTAAAACTTAGATACTAAATACCCTACCCAGAATTGCTGTGCACACCCCTGGCTAAGGGGTAGCTTGCACAAGAGTATCTGGATCCTTCCATGACAAATCGAATGCCAGTACCTTACTACACTACTCGGAGTAAGTAAATAAGTACTTCTGTGATATAACCACCCTTAAACCAGGTCAAGAACCTCCCCCGCCCTTCACAGGGAAGGAGTTTTGGGTCTCCTACCGGGCGCGTCCCCAGGTGGCGGATAGGGGAACGCCCTCCAGACATGGAGGGTACCGGCCATTTGGCCGGCGCGGACCAAAACCCACAAAGGAGACGCTTCCAGTGGGCTTGGGCAGTCCGCTGTTGAATGCGTCTCCAGACGGTGGTAGCGGGCTTCGGCCCGTGGCCTGTTGTGGCCGTTCGCGCTGGAGGGCGTGACGGCGGTGTTGCCGTTGGGGCGTCAGCCCCGCGGCGGACGGAAGTCGCTCGCTTCCCAGTATGGTTTGAGCCATGCTGGGCAGCGAGTGGGCGTGAGACGTTGGCGGCCCCTTGCAACGACATGCACTGTCGTTGCAAACGGTGGCCACGGTTCGGGTCGGCGAGGTTGCTTGCGGACCCGACCCGAAGTCGTAGATGGGGGAAGACGAGAAGGCATACGCCGAACTCAACTTCCCCCCTCTAGCAGGCTAGTGGGCGTTGGGCCGGGGGGCTCAACGCTCGCATTGCACAGCTTGCCAGACTGGGGGTGATTCCTGGTGTACAGGATCACCCATACTTTATGCCTGAGGCCCGGCATAGGCCGTACGTAGGCGGTGCATGGAGGGCATCCTAAGGGAAACCCATACACTGCCAACATACGTTGCAAGGTACACCGCAGGTCTTTTTAGTGGGTATGCTTGTCGGGCACCGACAAGAGAGTCCCACATACCACGTCAGTCCCGAACTTTACGGTAGGGAGATTAAATGCTTAGATTCAAAATTGTATAGTTTGCAGTGTTGACATCTTTGTATGGGAATCCACTTCTGACATTTTCTGAGTGTATTTGGTTTATACACCGTATTTTCGACCACCTGACAAAGGAAGCCCACGTTATGTAACTATGTTTAACATCTTTAATTTTTTTTATTAAAAAATAAAAAAAGTCTTAGTAAAATGAAAAAAAAAATAAGACTATTTATTTTTAATCATGCTATGACGCGCCGTCGTATCATTTTGCTTCGGCCGGGTCCTGAGGCCTTACTCTGCAACACTATGTCCGTATATTCGAATCCATCTGTCCCTTTCACTCATACCAATGTCTTCCAGTATCTGAAAGAGACAAATATATCCGTAAATACGAGCTTCGTGTTGCAGAGTATAATATAAAATAGAGAATATTTAAAATAATGCACGGTGTATAGTGCCAGCTTTTTGTCCACGGCTAGGCTCTGCCCACGTGAACTACATTTTATATCGCACATGCGGAAACTTGCGCCCAACAGTGGGATACCAAATAGCCTATGTTACTTCTTATACCTCCAAGAATATGTGTACAAAGTTTCAAGATGATCGAATAAGTAGTTTTTGCGTGAAACAAACAAACATACTGTTCAATACTTCCTTCGATAGCCTAAACCCAGGCACAACATACAATGCAATATCGGAGTAGCAACAAGAGACGGTTAGGTACCTGGGAATCCCGTGAGTGTTCCACCAAGGCTGACGAGACTTCAAGATTGGGGCGACGCAATCCAACGATGAAGATGTCCGCTTCACAAGTTCACACCGTTTCAACACAAACCACAAAACCTTCAGCTTGCTAATTATCCGGATAATTAGCACATATACACCAAAGTTTATTTAAGTAAAAACGCCGGCCGGCCGATTTCCGAGAGAGACTGATGGTTTCCCCTTGTGTGCGCCCGCTCCTGACGAGGCGCTGTCGTCGCAGGCGTCCTTGATTCGCGCGTGTTGATGATGTTCGCGCGCGTAATTTTAAATCTTGGCGGGAACCAACTTTGCCGCAGGCTTTGACCGCCCCGCTCCGCTGTACAACCGACAAAACAAAAGTATGTGTGCCTAAACATACACTCCCCCCCCGAACCAAGGTCGCCTTGGTTAGCCCTGATTATTATTTAATTCATATTTATAATACTATACCTAAGTAAGGATTATCGGTATATTTGGCTCTTATAGATTATTATTATATCAGGAAATTAACAGTAATTCTGTGGAATTAAAACTGTGCATAAGTATTTACTTGCGCGTTCGTTTATTATATTTTAACCTAAAGATTTTATCATGTATTTATTCGTCAGAAACAAATTGGAGGAGTAAATAAATTGTTTTTCGATAAATGAGACACCAAAATATTGTAATTAAATGTAAATATTTCTTGTTTTGTCTTTTTAAATACAAAAAGAAATAATATTGAGACGAGGTTTTGCCGCGAGCCACGAGCTCCTAGTTCTTTTCAAGAGTAAAACCACAAAATATGATATCTGTGCTATTTAGTTGTATCAGGCGTAGATTAAAGTAAAGTAGGTAACAGTCTTTAATCATCTCACTGCAGGGCAAAGGCCATCATTCTTTAAGTTATCACAGCAATGATGGGTACTGGCATAGTCACCACACTTGCCAAATTCGGGTTGGTGATCACAAGCAATGTTCGAAAATTTGAAACTCTTGTTGCCCGACCCGAGAATCGAACACATGACCCCGAGAACTTAGCCCGGTATTTCAATCACTAGACCAATGCGGCGTCATTATTATTAACAATAACTAATTGGCCTGTTACATGACTTGGTTCGAGGTGAGACAAAAATACATAAGTGTAGTATCATTAATTATTGAGGATGCATCGCCCGGTTTTGAGGGTTCATTGACCGGGACTGGTTTTGGTGGACAGACATACAAACATAAATATATGTATGTCCTATTGGTCATCAAGCTCATACTGTGTACGTAAGTATTCCTTTTTCAAAGCGTTGATCGTAATTAAAAAATTAAAGCTAAGTTTGTAAACAATCCCTGTACTTTTATTATAAACTAACTGTAGCCCGCGACTTTGTCCGTGTCAATTTCTGTTATTATGATCGTCTGAAGTCTGTCTGGGCAAAAAAATCTATCTGTCATTTAATTTAATTTACAGTCTCCAATAAACCAGTTAGATTTTTTAATCATTTCCAAAAACGTCACCCATCCAATAAAGGGATAGACCGTGTTTTCCCAACATAACTGAGTCAAAATATTTCTTATGAAAAGAATATGATGACGATAAAAATCACCAATTTTTTAATTGTAACTCATAACAATATAAATATTAATGAATCTCCGAAATGTTCTTCTTCTTCTTTGGGTGCCTCTTCAATTGGGTAGGTTGGCCGCTAGTTTTCCAAACCTCTATCTGTCCATTGCAAGACGGATCAGTTCCTCAACGGATTTGATCCCGGTCCACTCTCTGATGTTCTTCAGCCACGATTTTTACCTGCGTCCAATGCGCCTCTTCCCTTCAACTTCGCCCATCATTATAAGTAGAAGCAGCCTGTGTCAAAAATATGGAACGCTTCACGATTTAGCGTGTCATCCTCCGAAATGTATATACGCTCAAAACTTCTGATCGTCTCTTTGTTATGTTTGTAATGGTGAGGAAAAGATTTGTATGAAAATAACTGTCTATAAAAGTGTGTAAACTTGGTCATAAACAGACCATTTGCTTGCATCATCTTCATTGGTAAACCCGTGCAAAGCCGGGACAGACTGCTAGTACAACCTACCAGAAAACGTCAAATTTTGTCAATTGATATTGATTTCTACTTGTTGGACTTAAAGTTGAAAATCAATTCAATGACCTATAACTTTTTGGGTGGGTTAACCTGCCGTTGCTGTACAAAATTAATTTAAGAAAACGTGTCGAAGTACCAAGTCTCAAACCTAAAACACTGTTCCTTTTTTATTTTTGTTGGATGATTTTAAATAAGATGAAACATTTTTACAATTTACGTATTGCAATAGAAATGACGTCACGCCTCCATTTTCAACGAACTTTTATTTCGAGGCTATGTTACAAAAAATGTGTTCATTATACATAACGAATAGCTGAAGTTGCTAATTTTTTTTTACTTCTTACTAATAATAGGGGTTAAAGTATGAAATTGCCGATTATTTTCCCACTTTTTATTTTGTTTATAGCTCTTATGTATAGTCATATTATTGCGTAATTCTTTTTGTATTGTATCAAAAACTAAATAAAGTAAATTTTGACTAAAAAAAAATGCAATACTAGTGCCTATTACTTCAAAGGAAGTCGTTGAAAAGACCCCTTACAATGTGTCAGCTGACCTTCTTGCTTCAATTAAGTATATTTGTATTATATACTTTGATTTTCAGAAATTTAAATACTATAATGCGTAGCTTTATAACCATCTAACTTTTACCTTTAATTGCATCGAAAACGGTTCAGGCGTTTTTAAAAAAACTAAAAAATTGTTAGTATGGAAAAATGACTTTTCTCGATTTCGTCCATACAAAACGGCAATTTCATACTTTAACCCCTAATAATAGGGGTTAAAGAATGAAATTGCCGATTATTTTCCCACTTTTTATTTTGTTTATAGCTCTTAAGTATAGTCATATTATTGCGTAATTCTTTTTGTATTGTATCAAAAACTAAAAAAGTAACTTATGAGTAAAAAAAAAGGAATACTAGTGCCTATTACTTCAAAGAAAGTCGTTGAAAAGACCCCTTACAATGTGTCAGCTGACCTTCTTGCTTCAATTAAGTATATTTGTATTATATACTTTGATTTTCAGAAATTTAAATACTATAATGCGTAGCTTTGTAACCATCTAACTTTCACCTTTAATTGCATCGAAAACGGTTCAGGCGTTTTTAAAAAAACTAAAAAATTGTTAGTATGGAAAAATGACTTTTCTCGATTTCGTCCATACAAAACGGCAATTTCATACTTTAACCCCTAATATAATGAATGGTAAAGTTTAACTACATGTTTGTTACTCAATCACGCAAGAACGGCTGACCGAATCTAGATGGCATTTGACAAAGAAATAGATAATAGCCTAAAATAGCACTAAGACTACTTTGCCGCAAAGGTTCCCTTGGAATAGCTTAAAATTTAAAAATTCAACACGCACAAAATTGTAAGCCATAACTAGTATAAAGTAAAATGGTTCCTTGCTTTGCTTTTTAATCGTGACATCATCTATTGCAATAAAACCTTTTCTAATCAGACTTTTCTGTTAGTCTTAAAATTGGCAACTCAAAATGGCAAACCAATCGACTGAAGCAGAGATACTAATAGTTTAAATTCTTTTTATTAGAATTCTAGTTTTATTTCTCAGCGTTTAAGGTTCATATTAAATTTGTTGATAATGGTTGTAAAGACGTTTTTGAAATCTAAAGCCGAACACAGCCTTCAAAGCTCTCACTTATAGTGTAACTTGTTGTTAAGGCTAATGCATATTGGATAATAATTAATACAACCAATCAATATTTATCTACTTTTTATCTGTCTGAGCACTTTATTTTTATATTTCTTAACCGACAAAAAAACGCGCGTAACGTTTTACGAGATTTTCGAATTTAAGGTCCTTTACAAAAACTTTTTGGAAAGTGAATTGAAGCGAAGAATAAAATAAGCCATACGTTTTGAATTGGTGCCAAAGCACTTATCACTGACAATCACTATGCACCGGCTCAACATTTTTCATGCTTTACGTAAATTTTTTTACTTCTTATTTTTTAGACTTTACATTGTGAGGTGGTGGAATTTTATCAATGTTTTTGATTAAGCACCCCAAGAGTAATATTTCAGGCAATCGAAATGTTTTCTCAAGGAATTGTATTTTCAACTTACAAAGGCAAATTAATTGCTTAAAAAAATTGGTTTAAAACAAAAGAAGAATACTTTTATTTTAGCAATAAATAAAGTGTCAGTAGATAAACATACCTACAAAACAGTTACAAAAAAATACAAGCAAGCTCGGTAGCGTAGCCTAGTCTTTCTTTAACAGGTTATCGAGCGCACCTGCGTACACGCAGCCTTACAGCATAAGGTATTCGAGGCGAGTCCACAGGCAGTCAGTCCGTCTGTATCGCCGTAAGTCGCACACGTCATCTTGTAAAAACACAAAAAAACGCGATAAAAATCTAAAAAAATCTTTAAAAAGTGACATAACTCTACATTTAAGTGTGAAATTAATGTTTTGACAGAAATAGGAAGCCATTTTGAATTGTATTCTGTCAATTAAATACTGTTTTGGTGAGTGCAGTGATATGCTCGTGGGTTGTATGAGAGGTGAGGTTTTTTCGTTACGTTGGTAATAATAGGTTATTGGTTACAGATAAAAAATAGTCGTTCTAAACTTTTTTGTTTAATAAATGTAAATGTCGAAGTTTAAGAGATACAATCGTTTTAATTGAATATAGGTTTTGAGGTTATGTTTGTTTGTTTTCTTTTTAAGTTGTTATTACTTCATATTAATGTTGTGTAACAAGATAGTTGATTATCAACAGTTTGAAGGTCACAAAACTGCATGTGATGTCACATTATTTGCTTGTTAATCTTTTAGTTTTGGATAAGAGCGAGTTTACTCACCTTGACTTTACACCACAGCTCTACACCAATGATTTGCTAGCCAAATTATATTACTTGCTTTATCCGGTAATGCAATAGATGCAATACTAATATATTTTTTAGCCTGGCTTATGGATTCAGTCTATTATTTATTACATTATTTTATCTTATTATTTATTATGCTAACTGGCTTCAGGATTCAGTCTATCAATTAGTACATTTATCTTATTATTTACCTATTATGCTAATTTATATTTGAATTACAGATAGAAAAAAATCTAAATAAGTAGGTACTTAAATGACGTTACATTATTATGCTGAATAATGTTCTTCTTTCTTATGGGATCCTGTTAATATACATACATAATAGTATACTTCATAGTTAGTAAACCTGTTTGTGTGTTTATCACTTCACTTTAAGTACTTTGTACTTATTAGAATCTACTTACATCTTTTTTTCAATAGAAAATGCTTTCATAACATAATTTTTGAGAAAGCAAAATAAAATTCTATAAACGATAATTTAGCAACTTAATGCAATTATGATAACAGTATTTGAAATTGAAAAATTATGTCTCAGGCGGGAGACACAATTCTTCAAGTTTTAATACTGATACAAAAAAACTTAATTTGTAACAACCCAGCTGACTTACAAAAGAATAGCACTACCCCTTCTCGTCTGATGGGTACAAAGTGTAATGCCTAGGCAGCAGCGACCTTAGGTACTACCTTTTTTACAAACTGTGTTCGTTAATATTCCTGCCTAGAGTAGCGTTTTTACAGTAAGTACTAACTATAGACAGTATACGTTTTTCCTTTCGTAGAAGCTAGATGAATGATGATTTGTGATTTGTAAAATGAATCCAACAAAAACTAAACATAAAATTCCATCAAACTTTTAAAAAGCATCATTATGTATCTTATTTAACCTTTTTTGCGCCCGTTAAACGAAACTCTTTTTAGTTTATCAGAAATGCCATCCTGTAATAATGTGTCTAAGTATTAGTAAAATACATGAAATAATAGTGAGAAATACGGCGTAATAAAATATAATGGCGTACCTATCTGATTCCATACGATCGTACTCCTGACCATTACAAACACTCCAAAAAAATAACAATTCAGTGCAATAGATCGGAAGTCATGCACGTCCATAAATTTCGGTGATGCCTTATTTTTATATAGAATAACGAGATGTATAATGTATTTATTATAAATGACAAAATACTTATTCACTTATAGTATAAATAAAGGGATAGAGCGCGCCTCTACAGATATGAACCGAAAGCACTATATTAATACTCTAAGCTTATTCATATACAAATTACATGGTATCAAGAAACAAAAAAAACACTACCATGCCGTTATTTTGCCAATATTACAACTTGCAGTTTAAGGGCTACCAACATACAGAAAAGAACTCTTTTTTCAAATTAATGACTCAAAAAAGGTTTAGCCAGACCGCACGCGTTGCGGTGAAAACAGAAAAAACTAAAGAATGAAAAAACATTGTAACGAGGGCCTAATGAGTAATTGCCTCTTTAAGACAATAGGTTTCAGAGGCATTCCTTATTTTTTATTATCGGGTTAGCGCAAGAACTGATGCGCAAATCTTATACTTACTTAAAATTTATTTATTGCATTTTTGTAACCAATTTACGTATTAATATTGCATATAATATGCTATTAATTATTTTAAAAAAATGATAAAGGTTGCTTACAAAAAAAAAACAACAGGTTTGAAGAAAAATATAATTTGTTTTAGTATTAATAAAAGAATATTTTTATGCTAATAATATTTATTGTTCAGCTCAAAATTGTTGACGGAAATCCGTTTAAAAATATTTTTTATAAGAGAAAAATAGTAAAAACACACTTTTTATTTTCCATACAAATCAAATAGACAACAGCAATTTTTCTTTTTATCCTGTAAATTAAGGATGACACCAGAGAGGCCTTACTCCGCAACACAATGTCCGAATATTCGAATCCATCTGTCCCTATCACTCATACCGATGTCTTAAAGTATCTGAAAGAGACAGATATATCAGTAAAAAAAAACGAGCTTCTTGTTTCAAGCCATTAATGGCAGACGTGGTTTGTTTTGTGGTTTGCCTTAATCAAGAAATTACTAGAAGTTATAACTACCAAAAGTTAGCATTTTCAACCAAATAATATGACTATTAATGGTGACCAATTTCTTTTACTTAAGTACTAGGTATGAACACTTTAAGTTATGACTTTCTTAAGCAATAAGTAGGTAATTACTTCTTTATAAATACGGGGGTCACATCTTGTTACAGAAGAAAAGACAAACGGCTAACTTGTCTTCGAAATCACGACTATACAGGATTATTTAATCACATTTTTTTTAAATCGCTGCTATCTCTAATAATGTTGCTATAAATGAGCTGTTATTTTGAGTGAATAAATAATAAAATGGAGGTCTTTAAATTAATAAATCAGGCATCAATGGGTTCGTAAAAATTTATTCTTTCACCTAGTATTATCAGTGCCAAGTTAATGGAGTTTTTATTTTAGTACCTAGCTCCATAGTAAAAAGATTATGTCCTTTTAATACATCAATCTACGAGACAAAAAACAAATGACGTATTTTTTCCTATGGTATTTCCTATAGCTCAGTACAAAAATTAATTAAGTTAAAGCACCTAGATGCGCGTTTCATCCATTACAATTCATAAGTTGTTGATTTTCCCTTTATATTTTCACAGGCTTAGAGCCGCAAAAATTGAAAACTACTCGTATGTCGCGAAAAATATTTTCGGGCAAAAATTCGACCTACATATTTTTTTTAATAAATGGGCTCTGAAAATTTGGACGGTGATGAATAAGTCAACCTGTATAACCCACTCACCCTTTTTAGACCCAAGCCGAATTATATAAGACCGTCTCCTAAGTTCACTCGATCGAGAATCGATCCCGGACCCTTGCGAAGTAGGCGTACAAGCGCACCACTGTATCTAAGTCATCATTGCATTAGAAAACAATTAAAAAAGAAACAAAACATGGCAGATATACACTCATTGGCGAAAAAACATCCTAAGAAAATTAGGACACACTGAATATTTGAGTGCTGTTTATCTAACTTGCAAGCTTATTAAATATCAGTATATAAACTTGAAAAAATATGTCTCAGGCGGGACTCGAACCCGCATCTCCTCACATGCCGGGCGTGAGACATTTTTCAAGTTTATATACTGATGTTATAATTGCAATTTAATTGCTAAAATGTCAAATAAAGTATATAAATAGCTGTTTCATCTTAACTGACTGTTAAAGGGTTCGAGTCCCGCCTGAGACATAATTTTTCAAGTTTATATACTGATATTATGATGGCAATTTAATTGCTAAAAATGTCAAATAAAGTATAAGCTTATTTAAGTCATGTGGGTAATAATAATAATAAAACTTCAAACGAGTGGCTTAAACGAGGTGAGCTCTTTCCTGAAACAGAAGGATTTCTCTTGGCCATTCAGGATCAAGTCATTGAAACTAGAAATTATCAAAAACACATAATGAAAGTAGCTGCCACAGATCTTTGTCGAAAATGTCATAATGCTTCAGAGACAATACAGCACATAACGGGATCATGTCAAACAATAGCCCAGACCGACTACAAGCACAGACACGATCAAGTAGCTAATGTGATCCATCAACTAGTTGCACACAAACTTAAACTACTCAAAGGCCCTTTCATCCCTTACTATAAATATAACCCTGAAACAGTCCTTGACAACACTTCACACAAATTGTATTACGATAGAGCCATCCTCACAGACAAAACAGTACACTACAATAGACCTGACATCACTATAATTGATAAAATTAATAAAACTGCCCATACGAGTGTCATAGACATATCTGTGCCCAACACTCACAACCTACAAAAAACTATATCTGAAAAATTAACTAAATATGTAGACTAAGGATGAAATAACTCGCATGTGGCATCTCAGAAAAGTTACTATAGTACCGATTGTGCTTTCAAGCACAGGCGTCATCCCGGCACAATTATTTCAGTCATTAAGAACTCTAGACCTGCGTGATTACACTTATGCCCTTTTACAAAAGGCGTGCATTCTAAACACATGTAGGATTGTACGAAAATTTCTGCAAACTGACCAAAACACACATATATTGACCCCAATAAATTAAAATTATATGTTTCTCACTTGGCTTCGGCCCGTGATAACATTTAAATAACCGGTGTTATAAACAGCCCAGTCTATAAAAATAGAAACCAAAATAATAAAACTTGTACGTACAGTACAAGGTGACATTCTTGTTTAAGACTGTGTATCTAGGTAGTTCTTATATTTCATCAATGACACATAATCCTCCAATTTTGTTCTTTCTCTGGTCTAAACTATCATTCATGGTACCTTATTCTATACTTTAACTACAACACAGTGTACCGTAAACTGTACGCTTCGTTTGCAACCACCGGTCCGTAACCAGTTCGATTCCCGGTGCGTGATCAGCAATTAATTTAATTAGGTACTTTGGGAGATACCATTGTGTTGGTGCATTGTCTAGAAAATGAGAGAAGAAATGGCTGTTCACTACTCTGTAGTTTTTATAATTAAAAGAACTGTTGTGGTCCCTGTATAAGTGACCACAATGATAAGTGACAGGATGAAATTTTAACCACTTTCCAAATTTTAATATATCAATCTACGAGACAAAATACAAATGACGTATTTGTTGTTTTGGTATAGCCCAGTACAAAAATGTCAAGATAAAGCACTTAGAAAATGTCCGCATAAAATCTAAAATTTTTGATACGTTCGCCTAGCAACACTTTTTTAAGCGATTCGCATCTCTTTCATTCATTACCATACTATTCATAAGTTTTTGATTTTCCCTTTATACCTTATCAGGCCTAGGACCGTAAAAATTGAAAACTATATTGCGAAAAATATTTTCGGGTGAAAGCTTGATTTACATTGTTTACTTCATAAATGGGCTCTAAATACGATACTAACCGCCTATAAAAATTTTAGAAAGTGGTTAAAATTTCATTCTGTATGTTAATGGTTTTGGGATTTGTACAAGCATTTACAAACAACAGCACGTCAACCTACCACAAAACTTCAAATTTTTTCAATTGATATTGATCTCTACTAGTTGGACTTAAAGTTGAAAATCAATTCAAGGACATTTAACTTTTTGGGTAGGTTGACCTGACCACCTTCCGTTGTCTGTACTTGTATAAAAAAAACTTTTGGAGGAACGAGTCTGTGGAAGTAGCTAGTTCAAAATGAAAAAATGACATGCTTCTCTGGATCCTTTGATTGCCCATCGCTTATCCACACAAAAAAACCGGCCAAAAGTAACAAATACCTAAGAATTAAATTTTCAGTGAATTCTTGATTATTACCCACTCAAAATTAGCGGCTTGGTTCACTTTGTTCGTGGGTTACCTTTTTTTGCGATGGTAAACAATTCTACACTTCCGGGAGAAGTTTTTTTTCGAATCTAAACCGGAACTAATCTACTCCAACTAATTCAAACTGGTAAGAAGTTATCTACATAAAAATACTATAAAATATTCGATTAAGTATATCTACAAGTGTCTATTCTGAATGAGATAATTAGGAAGGCAATTTTATTTTTAATTTGATTTAACAGTTTATCTACAAAAGTAAGCTACCAATTTAAGTCGGTGCCATATAAATCTTATAGATCGTCGTACAAAACTTCGAAAATGCTTGTTTCATGCTTATAGTCTTAAATTCTTTTGGAATTATATTATGATTTAAGGGGAATAATACTAGAGCTATGTGCTGCCCCCTATCAAAGAAAATAAAGACAAACAAGAATGCTGATGTCTAAGTAAAACGAAAATCATTACCATAAATTACGTTAGATGGCGTTACAAGTTTCGCATTTAGCTCGCATGTAAAAATTCTTTTAATTTTATTGATTTAATTTTATTACTTTTAAACAAAATCAATTCTTAAAAAACTGGAACAGTATCATTTTAGCAAATGACCTCTAATAATTATTGAATCACAGTAAACTTTTCATTTAGTTGTTTATAAAGTCGATTTGTCGCTAACGCTAAAAACGGGCGCTTTTAGCAATAATGTGTACAATACGAAAGTATGCCAGAACGAAAAGCAGTTAACAGAGATTCACTAAATACAAGTAAAGGTAATTTGCGAAACTGATACTGTTCTAGTTTTTTGAGAATGTATTATGTTTAGAAGTAATAAATTAAATCAAATGGGGGCAGATAGCACATAGCTCTAGTAGTCCCCTTGAAGTATCTGTAATGGCGCTTCCAACATGCTAAAGAATAGGATGCACCTGTGGGATGCACATTGCACATTGGGCTAACACATTTTCGTTACAAAATCGACATAAGATCCCTAGTGTTTATTCTAACATATACCGAAATATAGCAACTGATAAATGTCGTAAAGAATCGTGTATTTTTAATTAAAGAAAAATGTACTAGGGCTATGTGCGGCATTGGTCTCATGGACTCTTGCCGACCCCTATTTAGAAAACTGAATTTATTTACATTGCCGGCTATGTATATTTATGAGACTTGTGTTTCTACTAAAAATAACTTACATAATAATATGTTTAAAATGAAACATGAAATATGCTTTCTTGACTAGGTATCGGACTAGGTTGGTTGCACCGTTTTGTTCAACAAAAGGATGCCAAAAGAGTTGTTACTCTATATCCATTTATTTTTTTTTCACGCTGGGCCACACATAGCCATCTAGTCCCAAATTAAGCTACTATTAAGTACCCTGTCGTATGGGGTACTAGACAACCGATATACTTACTTAATATACTTTTTTTTTGTAAATAAATACATACTTATAATACATAGAAAACACCCTATCTATTAAATTATATAATAAATTACCAAACTGTCTAAAAGATCTGCCTGTGAATCAATTTAAATCAGGTTTATACAGGCTGTTGAGTGAGCATTGCTTTTATAGTATTGACGAATATATGAATTGAAAATTGTGAATTATATTTGAATAATTATAATAGGTTAAATATTAAATTTTTATTAATAGTATAATTTTCTTACAATTGATTTAAATTTATATTATTATGCATGCATCTCTATTCATTTTGCATACTATATTATGTTGGTTAAATGTGCGAGCTCACGAAGTGATTTGTAACCTTAATGTACCACATTTATAATAGCAATAAAGATTTTCTATTCTATTTCTATTCTATTCTATAAACTAAGTTGAAAACACTAATATCGTAGATGTGAAAGAAAAAGATAGAAAATTTCAAAAACTTTTCTACTCTACATAGACGTTTGCATACAATTATACAGGATAAAATTTTAACCACTTTCCAAATTTTAATGTATTAATCTACGAGACAAAAAACAAATGACTTATTATATCTTAATCTTTTGGTATAGCCCGGTACAAAAATGTCAAGATAAAGCAATTAGAAAATGTCCGCAAAAAATCTAAAATTTTTGATACGGCCGCCTAGCAACACTTTTTTTACGCATTGCGTATCTCATTCATTAAATACGATACTATTCATAAGTTTTTGATTTTCCCTTTATACCTTAACAGGTCTAGGAACGTAAAAATTGAAATCTATATCGTGAAACATATTTTCGGGTGACAACTTGATTTACATTTTTTACTTTATAAATGGGCTCTAAATACGATACTGAACGCCTATAAAAATTTTGGAAAGTGGTTAAAATTTCACCCTGTAGAGTCACGCAATAATATTTAAAAAGTAATAGATAAACATGCGCTCTCAATATGCGTCCTTAAAACGTCTTCATACAATATGGATGCCAAGGCGAAAGAGAAAGTAATTGTTCTTTTCACGAGTATGACAAGGACAAAATAAGAATTACGCATGTGTGCAGTTGTTCGCAAGCGGCACAGATATTTCGATAGTTTTGTAAGGGCATAACCTATCTATGCTTTTTAAATTTTTTAAATATCATTGGAATCACGTAACGATTTTTTATTGACAACATTGGTTTTACTAAGTGAAGTAAGTACATACGTGTTCAAACTCTAACGTATTATTAAAACTTTTTAGCACCTAATACCAAATTGTTCATTAGAGACTTCTGCATGATGCATGATCATGGAATAACTCCCTCTTCCGTGATCAAGGCGCTCGCAACAGTGCCAAAACGTGCTCACGTGGACGGGTTCCATGCAATAATAAGGAAAAGAAACTGCCCTGATATGAAAGAAGGCGGCTAAGTGACTTTAGCGGCTTTTTAAGTTTTCGTTTCCACTGAACTAAGCAGACGATGCTCTATCGACCAATCTGGAATTATATTTTTCCGTCTATTAGTTACTGAGATAGCGTATGGGTTTAAGCGGCTAAGTAACACTTTTTCAAACAGATTTCAAACGTTTTTCGCTGTTTTCTCGAAATTCACTTTTGTGGCTTAGCCGCCTTCTTTCATATCTTATTGCATTGATCCAAAACAGAATGCTGGCCAGTCCTAAACAGTATTTTACAGGTTTTGGCAGAAAGGTGGGACAGTGTCTTAAGAAAGCACTGGATCACAGCCCTAATAAACCCAAACGCAAAACAAATTTTTAGTTTATGTAATATAATTAATCATTATTTAATAATATAATAACTTTAGTTATTATTTGTCTCTAGCATTAGATCTAAGAAACCTGTTTTTTTTAAATTAATTATGGATCTTGTTATCTTATATTATGAATAAATAAATAAATAAAAACATCGGAAAGACATAAAAAACAATTAATGGTAGAAATATCGACCAATTAACTCATATGACAGTGACCATGAAAGTTTAAATCAGATACCTATTACTTTCATTACAAATATAGTAAAGTCAATAACTAATAATAAAGATGAAATATTCAAATATAGTATCTATATGTGCGTAATTATCAATTTTATTAAAAAGCTTTTTATAACTATTCCCATATTTTTACAAGAGCAGTTTTCTTAAAAATACCTATTATTTTTGTTTCAGAACAAGTGTCAAGTGCTCAGTGAAGTGAATAAAAAATACAAGATGGCGTTCGCGTTGCTTCTGTGCCTGTGTTTCGTCCACACTGCATTAGCTAAAGGTATGCTAGCATTATTTATATTACAATTTAACACATCTCTGGACAATTTCCCAGACACAATAGAAGAACAATATAGCAATCTACGAGACAAAAAACCAATGACGTATTTTTCTTTTGGTTTAGGCTTTTTTAGCCCAGTACAAAAATATTGTCAAGATAACACATAGAACCTGTCCGATAAAAAAAAAATTGATGCGGCCTCCTAGCAATACTTTTTTACGCGATGCGAACCATGCGCACCTCATTCATACATTACGATACTATTCATAAGTTTTTATTTTCCATTTATATACCTTTTAACAGGCTTAGGACCGTACAAATTTAAAACTATGTTGCGATAAATATTTTCAGGTGAAAACTTGATTTAGGTACATTTTTTACTCCATAAATGGGTTCTAAATACGATACCTACTTACCTACTAAACGCCTATAAAATTTTCGAAGATTATTGAAAAAGTCACCTGTATTTAATGGGGGCTATCGCTAGTGAATTTGCCACTAGAGGCGCTAGTGTCGCGTGTGGTCCAATATCATTCACTTTGTACTGGTTTTAGCGGAATTTGTTGCATAAATTATAATTTCTCTAATTTACCTGCTGGAAAGTGATCTCCTTCGTAAAATATCGCAAATATGGATTATTTGGCGATTAATGTGAAAGCTTTAAAAGCTGAATTAAGAAAAAGCGCAAAAATAGGCGGCCTCAAGAGCAACTATTTTAGAAGTTAGTTTGTTGATATCAAGATAGTTATTTATAAACAATATAACCTTAATTAGATTCAAGATAATTATAACACTTTGTTTCGGCGACAATCGCCTTTGACAGCTATACCTCCGGACCTCAGTCTACAGTGGCGCCAACTGGTGAGCAAAGAAACGGTAGTCCCCATTCTCTTAATTAGCCGGAAAATAGTCACAGAGTGTTAAATCTCATGACTTATTCCCTTTTCAGAAGAAGGTAATAATAAAAAAATCATTTTTTTCACTCCTAACACAAAACTTATTTTCATTGTATGAGAGCGATGACACAAATTGCATACTATAATAGAAGTGTCACAAATGTAATCTATTTGCAGGGGAGAGTTTTGCGCGTGAAACGAAAAGAGAAAGATGGGCTTTGTTTCTTAGTTTATTGAAATACTCATACGCGGCATTATTGTAATAAAGTGGTGGCATTATTTAAACAATATGACAGTAATTAAGATTAACTAAATAAGAGTAAGAAATAAAGGAAGGCGCTTCTATCTGACTCGGATCGGCGTTGATCTTTGAAACAAGTAAACCACGTTTACATTTCAATAAGTTAGATTAGTTTAGGGTTAGATTAGATTAAGTTAGTATTTATGATATTTTATGTATTCATTATTAATGACTGAATTCACTACTGACTTGGCAGAATAGTCTCTGATCTTAGCCGGTTATAAAAAGAACAAAAAAAACACATCAACAACAAGCCTACACCTAAAGTTTAAATATTTAGGTAGATAACTTCCACCTCCTCTTAACCGTACCAAGCAAGGGGGACAGAGACAGACAGAAAGAGTAATTTCCGAATTTGTAATAATTTATGGATTAAGTAACTGAAAGATCTTGTGCCATTAATTTAAAACTATAGAAAAGCACTTCACATACCGATCGCGTAATAGCCGATTTGAAATGAATGCAGTGCATGGGGGCATGCTGCAAGGAAATTCCAAAGAATACGTGCCGGGATTCAAACTCACGATCCATTTATGTATAAGAGTATGGAACAGATCCTTTAGAGGATTATTATCCATAGAAAATGTTTCATGTTCATGATACCATTATAAATCCAACTATTATTGTAATTGTAGTTATTCGGAATAAAAAGTTTGTTAGAGAAACTTATGAAATCGTTGGTATAATAACTTATGCAATGTAACAAGTAGAAAACCAATGTAAAAATGATATAAAATTTAATTTCAATATTTTAGAAATGAAAATATTCTACTAACACGAAAATGTTTAGAAATGAGCACTTTACAGCCCGTGACCATGAACGCTGTAAAGGGTTCGAAACGTCGGGTTAAATCAAAAATAAACGCGTACTAAATCAATAAACACCTTTAATTTC
The DNA here is from genome assembly GCA_949315895.1 of Anania crocealis. Classification (NCBI taxonomy): domain Eukaryota; kingdom Metazoa; phylum Arthropoda; class Insecta; order Lepidoptera; family Crambidae; genus Anania; species Anania crocealis. Next base: position 20,673,498 of record OX438861.1, read on the forward strand.
AATGTATAATGTTCGCGTAAACTCTAAAATATTTTGTTACGAAAATTACGCATAGGTATATATTTATTTCTACGCATATACAAAAAAAAGGTGAAATTTTAACCACCTTCCAAATTTTAATAAATAAATCTACGAGACAAAAAATAAATGACGTATTTTTTCTTTTGTTATAGCCCAGTACAAAAATGTCAAGATAAAGCACTTAGAAAATGTCTGCGAAAAATCAAAAATTTTTTGATACAGCCTCCTAGCAACACTTTTTTTTACGCGATGCGCATTTCATTCGTTCATTACGATACTAATCGTAAGTTTTTGATTTTCTCTTAAATCTTAACAGGTCTCGGGTCGTAAAAATTGAAAACTATATTGCGAAAAATATTTTCGGGTGAAAACTTGATTTACATTTTATACTTCATAAATGGACTCTAAATACGATACTGAACATACTGATTTAAACTTTTATCAGTTTTCAAACAGTGGTACCGGACTACCGGTATCGTGTGTAATAAAAGACTACGACGGAGGGTAGACCGATTTGTCTGCTCTTAACAACTACCCACCCGTATAGACATCAGTTCTCCCGTGATCATGGTGCTTGCAACAGTGCCGAAATATCGGGAACTCATAAAAACTAAGGTACATGGTGTAAACCCCGTATCAATTAACTCTAACGATACTGAACGCCTACAAAAATTTTGGAAAGTGATTAAAATTGTATCCTGTATTTATTTGATTGACTAAGTGGGTTGCTCTTAATTTAATTTTCATTGTTTCTGATTTCCTCAAAACAATTTCATTAAAAAGTTACAAACTTTGCTATCAGCGATATTGTCCACATTTCTCCACATTTAATGTTCGGATTGCGTAATTTTGACTGCTCATTGGGCCACACCAGTATTCTGTGGACCACTGTGAAACAAAAATAACTAAATATTGGCCGAGGCCAGGATGTCTCCCCAAAGTCAGATTAGAGGAGTTTTGCCTCGGCCTACCTTCCTTAGGGCTACATCTACATCATGGAATATGGAATAGAGAATCTAAAGAATCTGTAGGTAAAGTTGACGTTCGTTAGTGGGTTTCCATTAAGGCGACTAGAGCTAAGTGCTGCCCCCAATTGATTTAATTTTATTACTTCTAAACAAAATCAATTCTAAAAAAACTAGAACAGTATCATTTTAGAAAATGACCTCTAATATTTATTTTATCACTGTTAACTGCTTTATTTGATATTTTAGCAACTTAATTGCACTTATAATATCAGTATATAAACTTGAAAAATTTTTTTTTTTTTTTTTTTTTTAATTAATAAATCAGTCATCAATGGGTTCGTAAAAAATTAATCTTTCACCTAGTTTAAATCAGTGCCAACTTTAGTTTTAGTACCAAGCTATAGCTATAGTAAAAAAATTATGTCCTTTTGTCTTCAATAATGTACAATACGAAAGAATGTCAGAATGAAAAGCAGTTAACAGTGATAAAATAAATACTAGAGGTAATTTAATAAAATGATACTGTTCTAGTTTTTTGAGAATTGATTTTGTTTAGAAGTAATAAAATTAAATCAATTGGGGGCAGCACTTAGCTCTGGTAGTCGTCTTAATGGAAACCCACTAACGAACGTCAACTATACCTACAAACTCTTTGGATTCTGTTGTCCATATTCCATGATATAGATGAAAAAAATTGTGTTTATTGAAATGAAAGATAATGTTTACGGATTAAAATACTACAGTATATAGGCAGACGTCTGCCCGTGACCATGAACGCTGTTACGTGTTCGAAACGTCGGGTTAAATCAAAAATAAACGCGTACTAAATCCGTAAACATATCTTTCATTTCAATGTATAGTGTTTGCGTAGACTCAAGAAAATAGTATTGTGTTTGTGTTCTAATTTAGGGAAATTTAGGTATATTTATATAAAACCACGTGCTTTATTAACGGCTAACGGAAAACGGAAAACTTATACTATGTCTTTCAGACACTCAAAAATGTTACACCAAGAAGGGACAAATATTATACAGCTTACATGTTACCAGCGGCGCACAATAGGGGTTGCTAATAATACTCGTAACTACATTACAACATTTTGATCACAGAACAACAATCAGTTGACTTTTATACACTGGTTTCTCCAAAATGATGAGTTTGCCATAATCGCCACGCTTGGCAATCGGGTTAGCAATCGTTATTACCAAAAGTGGAGAGGAGACGCTGATATCCGTCTTCTGGCAGTAAAAGTATTGTCGCAATTATGACACCCATAGGAAGAAAAAAGGTGGTGTTATCCTAATTGTTTTATAATAATGCTAATAGTGGATAGAAGACGCTGCTGACAGTCTTCTGGCAGTACAGCTTTAGTCGCATTTATAACACCACTCCACTAGCTGATGCTCGCGACTTCGTTCGCGTCAATTTCTGTTATTATGATCGCGATTATTTTTGCAACATTTTTCACTGATGCTTCGCTCCTATATTAGTCGCAGCGTGAAGTTATATAGGTAGCCTAAAGCCTTCCTCGATAAATGAACTATCCAACACAAAAATAATTTTTCAATTCGAAACAATACTTCCTGAGATTAGCGCGTTCAAACAAACAAACAAACTCTTTAGCTTTATAATCTTCTTCTTCTTCTTAATATATATAAATTTCGTGTCACGTTGTTTGTCCGCAATGGAATCCTAAACTAATGAACTGATTTTAATCAAATTTTGTACACTGTGTGCAGTTTGATCCAACTTGAAAGATAGGATAGTTTATAACTCAATTTACTGTTGCATTATTTTTTTATGGCACAATATTTGTTTATGGCAAGGTAATTTGGTAAAGAAAAACGCCATGTTTGATGACAATGACATTTAAGACGTCAAAATCAAATTACATTATTCTGAGGAGTTTTTAGCGGGAGTTTGTGAGATACGTTTGGAGTCCGTTTATTTTATCGAATTTTTATTGTTTAAAGTGATTTTTGGGTTATAAAAGTGGTGTTATTTTGCGAAACAAAGTGTCGTGCGAGTGGACAATATACAGTTCGGTGAAATAACATGGTGTATGGGTCGTAACCAAAAAAAGTGGACCGTGAATTTTGCGCGGGAACGCGAACAGTTCACCTCTTTCTTGGGGACTTCTCTACATTCCTTCAATCTTTCGACTGTCTCCAAAAACTCCATCGAAACATTTAAACGTCTTACACCAACGTTTTAATGAAGACAATATTACTAAAGAATTGGCTGTATAGACAAGTATCCGAGGCCGTTAAATTTACTAAAAAATAAATAAAAAAACATTATTCTGAGGCGATACGCAGTTCGCGGGGTCAACTAGTATCAGGAAGAGAATACGTTATGTTATCCTAATCCTAACTGTTTACTATTATAATACTCTATGACGCCACACTGACCAACATATTTAATGAAGAGTCGTTTAAACGGTGTTGTTATTACATTCTGAACGGCTTAAGTCGACTAAATTATACGCTCTTGATTTCAACAATCAAGACCACTGGTCGAGTTTGGCCGAGTTTTTATAATGTTGAATGACGTGAGTGATGTTACGGGGTTTCGTAACCGTAACCGAAACTATCGGATATCCGAAACAAATAGAAATCGTTACTATCTTACTCCGCAACACGATGTCCTTACATTCGAATCCATCTGTCCCAATCACTTATAGGGGCTTCGTCCCAACTCTACCCGAACCCATCTCTACCCGATTTAAAATTACCTAACAAAAATCCCAACTCTACCCGATTAAATTTTTGCTAATAGAAAAAAGTATGAGTACAGTTAAAACGAAAAATATAAAAAAAATCGGTATGAAAAATTGTTTAAATCATGATATTATTATAATTGGAATGACGAAGTTATACTTGCAGTTCAAGTAAAAGGATGCAAGCGTTGGCGAAGTTAAAACGGTTATAGTTCTTTCATGAACTATTAACACTATGAAATCTTATGAACGTAATCAAAACTAACGGATAATCTTTGCATAACCGAATCCGACGTCGCCAATAAATGGGTGCCGTAAGAGGTAACTAAAGGCATTTGTCAGAAGACGATGGGCAGCAGCGTCTTCTCTCTACATTGGCCGAACCCGCCATACGTGGCGATTATGGCAAAATCCCCTCTTGCAGAGGCCCGTGTCCAACAGCGGACTAATATAGACTGTGGTGATACAATGCTAAAAGATTACATATAAATAAAGTCAGATGACTTAATTCTATGAAAATTTAATACACGTAATCGAAATTCGAAACTAACATGTAATCCGAAATGATTGCAAATCCGTAACGTGTCGAAGTCGCCTACGAATAAATGTAGTCAGAAGTGACTAAAAATAGAAGAAGATGGGGAGCAGCATCTTCTAAGTCGCGACTATGGAAACATCCTCTTTTTAGAGTGGCCTGTATCCAGCTTTGGACTGATAGTATGGTGATGATGGCGTTAATAAACCGTATTCGAAACCGAAACAATATCATTCCGTATCCGTATTTATATCCGAAATCATAACATCCCTGATCTGATGACTATTAGACATTTAATTTTATTATGTTAGTCTCCCGCAGTGATGATTGTGTGGATGAATGTAATGAGATAAATATTTTGCTTTCATAATAAAAACCATTTGAGAAATTAATATTATTGTACGATGTGTGATCTGTATAATTATCTTTATACTACGAGTACTTTCGAAGTAAAATTTCTGGTGAGAATTGAATACGATTCCTTTAATATATGGAATACGTCTATTGCCTTAGTTTTGACTTGAACCCATCACTTTCCGCTTACCGGGTGACTGACTGCAAGCTCTTACCAATCGAGATACAGTGTCGACGAAAGATTCGGATTGAGCAGTAGCCTGGTAAGCGTAAGTTTGATATTTCAAGTCCCACCTTAGGCAGTAAAAAAGTCTACTATTCAAGATATGGCAGGTATACTTAAATGAAAATAAATAAAAGTTTGCGCGATTTTACCGAAGGAGACAATGCGAACTAATATCTGTGTATGATCATGTTTACCCTTTACTCATTTTTCATGTGGCTATTTCTAAAACTGTCTTTTTTTTATACAATAAAGAAACATTTTCTTCCATACAAATATTTACCTGATCATTACAAACGTAGAAACATGACAAAAAAAGAATTATCAAATTTGGTGTGCAGTCGATTGGAAATTATGCGCGTACATAAATTTCGGTGATTCATTTTTATTCATATAATATCACCAACCCGCATTTGGCAAGCGTAGTGATTATGCCTGTACTATTCCTATAGTAACTTGAATTCAATGATGGAGGCCTTTGCCCTGCAGTGGGATGATTATAGGCTGTTACTTAATTCTAATCTTTGGATAGAATCCAGATCTTTTATCTTCATCTAACTAAGATACATCCATCTTAACAAACACTTACCTAACAATAAGTTTATAATAAGTAAGCTATTTGCAAAGCAATTACTTTACCGTTAGCCTAACAGTGTTTTATTTTAACATTGAACTACGTCTGTTGATCTAAATACATCCTATTACAACTGTTAAATATTTACATTACTATCACAATGGTAGCAAAATGGCAGCCATAAAAATATATTCTGAATTACTGTCTAACTTTTATTTTGAACGACAAATAATAACACTACCTTACGATGAGAGCAACTTTAGCGGAATTTTCTATAATCATCTGTATTTATTCGCGGGCAATACCTAGATAGAATTACTTTAAGTACCTATATTGTTTCACAATACGTTTTTTAAATATATATTTTTTTGTTACACAAAAGTAACGTGTTTTGCGGTGTATTGCCTATTCTCTATTAACTACTATTTTATTCTCAACTCAATATCTGTGGGTGTCGTAAAAAGTGTGACGAAGTAGGTACTGACAAAAGAAGACAGACAGGCAGCAGCAGGGAAGGGTTCCCTCCAATCCTTCATCATGTTTTTTTTTTGTATATTTGTTTCTTTCGGAACCGGCTAAGGTCTGAGACCATACTGCCATGTCTTTAGTGAGATCTCATTGGTTAAAGGGTGTCGTAAGAGGCGACTAACGGTCGGTTCCAATAATCTATCTATCTTTAGTTTTGGCATATCGGAGATAGAAAACGGTACGGCAAAATCAGAGACAGAAGATGTTCTCTATATAATAGGTTATTAGGACCGGCCGTAAAGGAGTACCTACTGCCCGAAGAAGATAGGCAGCAGCGTCTTCTGTCCACCTTTTTTTTATTTTATTAATAAGTGAATGTGTTACAACATCACATACATTGTTCTGATCCCAATTTGAATAACTATTTAAAACATTCGTATTTTGGAAACCAGAAACAACGAAGGTACCACAAACACCCAGACACGAGAAAATGTAGAAAAAAAAACCATTGGACGAACTAATTATAGCAAAATCTTCCTATTAAGAGGCTAATGCCCAGCTGTGGACTGTTAAACTAATGATGATGGATGAGACGTTTTCATAAACACAGTGTAGTTACGTATGTAATAAATAAACTTTTTGCTGAACGACTCCGATCAATGAACTAAACTGTTATACAATGATTCATCAAAAAATAATAACATGTTCTAAATACCTAAAAAAACACATTTATAGTCCTTATGCCCACACGTTAAGGTTTTAAATAACTGTAGTTGTAACATTGTCGTGGGCGAGGTTTTGTGACAAAAACCATTTGATTGGCAATTTGTGTTTCATTGAAGAGTTGATAGGATCGTTTTTAAACTACATCAATTAATTTTATACGTTCTTATTGCTTGCTTAAAATAAGGTGCACTACCACTTCTCGTTCTATGGATGTCGTAAAAGGCGACAAAAGGGGCTGCCTTAAGAAAACGGGCAGAAGTGTTTATTTACTCCACCACTGGCCAAATAACTTTACCTACGAGTATTTAAAATAACATGATAGAAATCCATAACAGTAAAGTTGTGAAACAAGAAATCACTAAATTAGTTGATTGTGTGTATAGACATTTTTGCTTTTATTTTCGGCAATATCATAGGGATTTGGCATGAAATAGAAGAAGATACTAATAACTTTATCTTGATTGATTTAATTTAACGTATTTCATACAATCTCAATGATTTTAATGCTCAAATAAACTTTACTTCATACTTATATCGTCGTGACATGTTCGCAGAAATTACACATAAGTTAACTAACGTGGGTGCGATAGGTATTGTAGGCGTCACATAACTGCTACACAAATTAAACACATTCAAAAATAAGCCTTAACACCTCGCAATAACGATAACAAAGTATCGCTCGAGTAGGTAGTCATTAAAAAGTTGTCATTACCATTTTTGGCAGACAAAGGTCATTCCTACGCGTGGGATACAGTGAATAATCCGAGGATTTAAAATCAGCTTCCTTTGCCATTGTGTGACGTGAGAATAAGAAAAAAATAAAAGCAAAGGCACATGCCCATTCAGCCTATGCCCATGGCCGCCACAGATAAGATAAAACATGATGGCCGCCGACTGTCAAATTCAAATCGTATTTATTTTTAAAATATTGAAATGCAAAGCATAAACGAGTACTAGTAATAGGTATAGCTATCAAGTGTAAAAACTATGTTTTGAAAAGTCTGAAATATTGTTGTTTTTAAATCATCGACTGATCATTTTAACTTATTGTTTGGCGCTAACAGGCCAACGAATCAAACTCTATATTCGTTTTATATCTGAAATTTGGTACTAAGTATTATCTTATTTGTGGTACTATATAGACATTTGTTTTACATAACTCGAGCGAAAGAGTTTATGCCCATGAAAATGTTAATTGCATGCAACCAATGATATTTAAAAAGTAATAGATATGTTACATGCGCTCTCAATATGCGTCCCTAAAACGTCACAATTGTGACGTCTTTTCAAATCCATGAAAGAGAAAGTAATTGTTCTTTTCACGAGTATGACAAGGACAAAATAAGAATTACGCATGTGTGCAGTTGTTCGCAAGCGGCACAGATATTTTGATAGTTTTGTAAGGGCATAACCTATCTATACTTTTTAAATATCATTGCATGCAACTAAAAATTTCCCATCTTTTTTCACAAACTTTCAGTCCCCCTAGTCATTTAAAAATATATTTTTTTACCCTTACGACACTGAAATATTTTTGCATACACACATTTAAATACTTAGACCTAGTATTACAGTAATTTTGTCGGGAAAAACTAATGGCCGTTACTTCAATCTGAAATATATGTACAAGTGTTTATAAAAACCAATTACTCTTACCTTATGTCTACATAGCCGTAACACAAATATTGTTAAAGCCTATTATGTATTACACTATTTGCATCAAACACATGTATAAACAAATGATTTTGTAATATTGAGTAGGTATTGTAATTATGTCCTTGATAAATTTTGTATTGTATGTAGGAAGTCTAAAATAGAGGAACACCACTTCTACTCGATCTAAGAAGACGGGCCGCAGTGAGTATTAAACAGATGAACACCATTTCTCGTTCTATGGGTGCCGGAAGAGGCTACTATAAGGGTAACACCAGAAGAAGACGTATAGCGGCGTCTGCTAACTACCATGCTTGGTGGTTTATTCGTCCAAGCTACCATGTCTCCAGCAGTTAATAATTGAATGAAATGAGATGAATGACAAGTCTATATTTTCTTGGGTCATGCTGTTTGTAGTACCTACCTTCGTTTTTATATAATTAAGTTAACAGCTGATTTTGGCTTGAAACACCATTTCCCAATCACCCTAGTACACCAATTTATTATTTGACGTTTAACTACCGTAACTCCTTTTATTTACGACCCGTGGATGAGTGCTTCATAAATTGCTTTATGATATCCATTTAGAATTTACTAACACGCTTTTATTAGTGAAAATAGAGTAAAAATTTTTATACCGCGAGTTTTATGTTCGAAAAAAACTAAAATGGAACGTTCTATTTTTACTGGTGGAATGAAAGTTTTGAGACTAGCAAATTGTTGTGGGTTTAAATTATTATTATTATTGCACTCTACAGGGTGAAATTTTAACCACTTTCCAAATTTCAATATATCAATCTACGAGACAAAAAACAAATGACGTATTTTTTCTTTTGGTATAGCCCAGTACAAAAATGTCAAGATAAAGCACTTAGAAAATGTCCGCAAAAAATCTAAAATTTTTGATACGGCTGCCTAGCAACACTTTTTTTTACGCGATTCGCATCTGATTCATTTATTACAATACTATTCATAAGTTTTTGATTTTCCCTTTATACCTTATCAGGCCTAGGATTGTAATAATTAAAAACTATATTGCGAAAAATATTTTTGGGTGAAAGCTTGATTTACATTTTTTACTTCATTAATAGGCTCTAAATACGATACTGAACCCGTATAAAAATTTTAAAAAGTGGTTAAAATTTCATCCTGTATAGTAATAGTCTAATCATTCTACTTATGAATTGATTAACAAGATATACACCGTGAAATTTTAGTGGTTGTTTTCCCGCAACAGAACGATATACCTTTAGTAGCACCAGCGAATCGTGCGAGTTATTTTTTGAAAATAAAGATATCGTTGTTCTCAACTAATCAAAAAAATAATCATCAACTCAGAAGCGTGAGATACGATAGTATCTTTACAAAATGTGACGTGTTTGGGTACTGCTTGCCGCACGAAATCAATGTTCAAAGCAAAAGAAGCTCTACGCACTAAGTAATACAGCATAAACTGCACCGCGCGAGGGGCAATGACCCCGGCCGGTGACCGGCTGCGGCGCGGCTGGTACCATTGGTTCGAGGTTGCTTTCGAGTTTCGTTTATCACAATCGTGAAACTGCTAATCTGCACAAATCTATTGCACTACTAAGATAGAATCATTTTACTGCGGGAAAACCACTACTAAAATTTCACGGTGTATATAGAATAAAACTTAAACATAAATAAAAATTATGAACTAGAGACACATACAAAAATGACACTTCAAAATGTCTGCGATCGAATCTTCCTAATATGAGTTTGTTGTTTCAAATTTCTACCATGCAACTATCTCTCATTTCGTGTCACGTGATACTGACACATAAAAATAATAACCCCACACTTCATCTTTGGACCTATACGACACTTGGTGTCGTAAAGGGGGGTGACAGCAGTGTCTTTGCTCCACCATTGGCTACTGCAATTGCCAACCCGCCTGCCAAGCATGTGGTGAGAATGGCCAATTCCTTCTTTTGGAGAAACCCGTGTCCAGTAGCGGTCTGATAGACTGGGGATGATGAGGATGCGAATGAGATGATTTTTTTATGAATTTCCGATATTTTTCCACTGTTGCAAACGCCATGATCAGGGAAGAACTGATAAATGGTAGAAATCGTGAAACAATTTAACCCATAGAATAGTGAACGTGAAGATTTTTTAAATAAATATTTAAGACATGCCACACTGGGCCACACAGAGCCAGCTAGTCCCAAATTAAGGTACTATTAAGTACCCTGTCGTATGGGGTACTAGACAACCGATAAACTTACTTATATACTTTTTTTTTTAAATACATACTTATAATACATAGAAAACACCCAGACCAGTACAAACAGACATGTTCACGCACACAAATATTTGTACTGTGCGGGGATCGAACCCGCGACCCATGGCTCAGAAGCAGCGTTAACTACCGCTGATCCAAATGGTCGTCAAATCTCCAATTATCTGTTCTCATGATTCACTGACTTAATGATAATTATGTGCCTAAATATCAAGATCTCCAAAAAATAAGTATGATGGTAGAAATTTTGTAATTCTCTGACAAATGGTCGCATGCTGGTTTGGTCTGCAATGAATCATACATTAGCCAACTGTTTACTTTCCATCGCCACACCAAATAAGGGTGCCTTACACACAACCACAGCATATAAAGCTACACATCTATGTAGGTCAGATTACAATGACGATTTTAAATGAGCGTAAGCACTTTTGGAAAATAGTCTTACAAAAACCTAATTAGTGATTCATCATCAGCCTATCACAGTCCACAGCTGGACATAAGCCTCTCCAGTTGCACGCTTTGCGTCTGCATTCGAGGTTTTGCAGGGCACTGGGCAGGTTAGGTTGGCGATCGCAGGACGTAGCTTGGTAGATTTGGGGTGGTGGGATCTACCTCCTAGTGGTCTACTCTTAGCTATGGCATCTTTGTTTTTCTAACCAATGATGACGGCTAACAGATACTTCTGCGGTGGTAGGCTTCGTAAGAGGCTGCCTGGATGCTACCACCCTCCTGCCGGAATCCAGCGCCAAATAGTTTTTCTGTGTTCCGCTGGTGTGTGGGAGAGTTAGTGCCACTTTCTGGGTAAGCTCGTTAAAATAAAGATGGTGCTACTCTTTCATAACGTGCAGGCACCACGCTTTGTAACAATAAGGCGCTTTGCAGACGGCGGAGCGGGCCGGGCCGGTCAATTTCACCGCGGACGATAGCGCAAAGGGAATCCTATACTACCAACGCACATGAAGGGCAAAAAGACCGCGCCACAGGTATAGACGCTCAAAAAGACCAGCCCGCCCCGCCGTCTGTAAAGCGCCTAAAAACACGAAATGTATAAAAAGGAAGTTACAGATAACGATATCGGCGTGGAGATCCTCTGAGGAGGCTTATCCCTTCAGTTAGGCTGACATGATGATGGTTCAGCAGAACTGTAAGATTGTAAACAATTGTCCTAAATCATTCCTGCGATAACAGATCAAGTTACCTAGCTACCGTCACTTCATTCGACAAATTTAAATATTAAAACCATCAAACCACATGACAAGAACGCAAATGATTTAATAGTTTAAATCGATTCCAGTGAGGCGCGGTGACTTTAATTAACAACAATTCCCAGTCACAACAATATTAATACATCGTGACTGTCACCAGATCACGTGATACATAATAGATTCCACGGAGGATGTCTTGGAAAAAACAATTTAATCGTATGTATGCTAATTTTGTACTGACAATATAATGCTTGTTAGGATAGAAGACTAGAATGTCAGTCAGTCAATAAAAAATGCGATGGCATACAATGCAAATCACTTGGATAAAATCGTCGAAACAAGTAATGCCTTGGAAGCTCAAGAGAACTAAAATAACCGACTTTTTTAAAATTTTTGCGTCGCCAAAACGACAGTGGGCAAGGAACGTAGTAAAAATAACAGACGACTTTTGAGCTGGAACGATGACAAGTTTTTGCAATGTCGACCGCGCACCGGACGACGTTCTGTGAGTGTGCAACCTACCAGGTGCACCGAACATAGAAGATGGAAGCCGATAGAAGCGGAGGCGCGGCGCGGGACCGATCGGCGTAGACTTCTTTTGACTATAATCATAATGATTACAGTAAAATATTTATTGCTTAATAGAAAACTTAAGTCGAAAGACGAAATATTTACAGAGCCAGTCGAAATTTTTATGTCAGAAATCGCATTTTCTGTAAAAATATCAAATATGAAAACTAATAAAATAATACAAACAAGAATAAAAAGGATGGAGAAAAAATTAAAAGATATATAATTATATTGTCTTATGTGCACTAAAGAGAATTCTATCTTTCTATCTGAGTGAGCTTGGTTTCAAGGTCTTCATCAATAATCCCTGACCACCTTGCAATAAATCATAATACTTAATCTACACTTTGACAGTCAATTGCATTTCACCATTTCGTTCTGAGATTAATAAAATGGCGGCTTATGTCAAAGTGACGAGTAATTATTTTATGTAAGATTTTCTTTTTTTGTATTCATTTAGAATTTATTAGGATACGGCGCAAATCTGTCATACAAATAAACAAAATTGAAATGTCAAATTAATATCTTTTCACATAATGCTTGAAAGTATATAAGGTACCTACTCACATAAAAAATCTTCTTTTTTTATGTTTTCGTGTCCAGGTAATCTCTGAAACGGCTGGACCAATTTTGACAGGAGTTTTAAATGTTATATGGAGAAACTTTGGGTACTTATATTGTTTATTTATTTAATAAAAAAAGAGGCTGAGACATGCCAAGCTTCCTACGGTTTACTATAAAGTCTACGCGAACAAAGTCGCGGGCACAGCTATTACAAAATGTATAACTGCCAAATAAGAGCTAGATCACAGATGCTAGATTGAACGTAAAAAATTGTTACAAAAAAAACTTACGCATGACTGGCCGATAGTGAAAAAATTTGATGAAAACCGCATCGAATTAAAAACTTACTCTATTTTTGGCGGTAAAAATAGACGAACACACAACAATTTTTAGACTATACTGTGGTAAAAACGAATTGTCTATTTTTAATTCAGTAGGATTAAAGTTAAATGTAGGTGTAATTATGTAGAATTAAAAATGGCCTTAAAAAGGTAATTTGTATAGTTTCACTAGCTCACCGTCATTAGAGGGAAATATTTGACGTGGCTTAAGTGCGTAGAGCCTCAGACATAGCGAATTTAGAAGCGGTGTCGGCTTTCATACATTTTTTATACAGTGGTCCTATAGTTTTTTTAAATAACCTGGAATGGACTAGCTTATCGACATTAGAAAAAATATTGAAAAAACTGAAGTTATCTATAATTCACTAGCTAGTCGACATTAAAGCAAAACTATTTAAAATGGCTTTTTAAAGCTTCAGATATATCAGATAATGGGGTAATATGTTTTTAATTACATTTTACTGGTAATTTTTTAATAGTTACCTCATTTTATCTACAAAAAAAATGATTTTAAAATGTGAATATATGTTTCGACTTTCGACAAGTGGGATAAAATCCAGCAACCATATGCTATCCAGGCGACTACTTTAGAACTGAGCTAAAACAACATTATAAGGTCTCAATCAACCTAAAAAATTTTTTTGCATAAAATATGCCACGAGTAGCTTTTTTGGTAGCTGACCTTTTTGTTAATAGGTATTTTGAAAAATCGAATATTAAAATTCACTCCTAAATGAGAGTAGGGCTTACTGACCTTAAAATACATCCCTGGGTAACACTCACTTATAAATACATTTGTAGGCAATACATGAATAAAAGCTGGTAACCCTATAAAGCTTCCTTAATTACGAGGCGGCAACAAAGAAAATTCCGTGAATCACTGACGCTACACGCACCGACTTGCTGTGACCAGACATAGCTTGGAGAATACAGCCATCCCACTATAAATATACGTTGTATTTAAAAACGCTTCGTAATTTCGTAAATTGCTAGTGCAAATTGAAAATAGGATTACTTGGAAAAAACAAAATGGACTGCCTACACAATACACATAAAGTAAAAAAAGTAAAGTAACAGCCTAGAATCATCCCACTGCAGGGAAAAGGCCTCCATCATTCAATTTAAGTTACCACAGCAATGATGGGTGTACTGGTATAATCACCACGCTGTCCAAATGCGGATTGGTGATCACAAACCCGAGCAACGTTTGAAAATTCGAAACTTTTCAATAATGGTTATATTTTTTATTGCAAACTAAACAAAACGGTTTCAGCATCATCACCAGCACAGAACATGGAAAAAGGTTAGAAAGGCTGTCATGTGCCATTTGTATGAGAACCTATGTCGCCGCTTGCACTCTAACATAAACGAGTTCAAAGAACGCCAATCAAGCGAATTCTTTCGATGTCGAGCGACGTCAAAAGAAACCAAACAGCGCTCACTTACAAGCATTTGGTCATAACCGCTGTGGCGCGCCTGCCCCGCCTACTTCGCCTTTCTAACCTTTTTCAATGTTCTGTGATCACCAGCCTGTTTCAATCCACAGCTGGATACAGACCTTTCCCACTGGAGGGTGTGCCATAATGAGTCGCTTGGCAGGCGAATTGGCGATCGCAATTTGGTCAGCATCTAATAATAATACCAAACCCACAGCCCAGTATCCTTTCTATCCACGGAGGTTGTCCTTAGACACATTTATATAGTGTGTATAGGGATAATCGTCGGTAGGTGTCACATCACATTATAAGATAAATGTCGTCTAACAGGCCGGGCAAGTTGGCTTCGGCCCCTCGTACGCCTTCCAAAGGTCCGGGACTCAATAATCGGGTAAATGAATTATTAATTATAATAAAACAATAATGTGCAATCAGGCGGTCTGAACACTTTCATTTACATTTTAAAGACATTAAATAGAGTTCAAAGCGTTAAGAAGATCAGACTTGGACTTTGAAGAAAGAAAGGTGTTTTTTATAATACATATTGTATTTATAATAAGTATACAACAGTACAAACTTAGCAAAACTGAAACCGCACACCCGGCCAAACCTGGCGATTACCTTATGGCAAAACCTACCTGTTATAAGAGGGCTAAGTCTAGGCAAAGAATTTATTTTCTTTGGTCTAGGAGAGAATTGATTTGAGATGATAATGTGTAAAAGCGCCTCCTAGGGCCTATTTGCAGAAATAAAACTGATTTTACTGATTCTACTGATGATGAATATTTATTTATTTATTTATTATTTATACCAAGATTTGTCTCAATCAATCGAATCACCAAATCAGGCTAAATGCTACGGCATCTTTTGTGGTTGTCATGGGCGCGATTTTGTTAAAGAAATGTGTAGCTTGCCACTGTAACTACATTAAAATTTTTGATTGTAAACGAGCCGGCTCATTAATTTTGTTTGTTGCTAGTGTTGTTTGACCGCATCCAACTGATGTTAGCCGATAAAATATTTGATAATCCTCCCTAATGGGGAGAACTTCAAATAGCGAAGCTTGTGGTATTGTCACTGTGATAATATCATGTGATATTCAGTATCCGCTAAATCCTTGGGGCATTTGTAGATTGTTGATAAACGATAAATTGTTTGTTTACAAACTCTTGTGCCAACTACAGAGAAGAACAAAAGTTTTTTTATGAAATGTCTAAGTATGTTGTAATTTAACATGTCATGTAAAATGCATGATTAAAAAAAAAGTATTTTAAATAAAATAATGATCTTGAAAAATAAAAGAAATGTTGCGAATTGATGTGAAGAAAGACGTCCACATGAGAAGTCCACCAAAATTACAGCAGATGACTTACACATTTTTTCTCAAAAAGCAATTAAATGACACGAAGTCGTAGTGATTGTTTTCCACTCGGTTACAAGAATCGATATTTTTTTAATCACGGTATCATAACTAGCTGCATGTCCTAGCTGGTTAAAAAAAAATACTACATTTTAATGATGTTGTAGTCCGTTAAACTTGTTATAAAATGTTACCTACATTTATTGCAATTCACATGGCATTGATTGAGGTTAAATACAATAGAATTTTCGTCTACTGTTGGTTTTTTGCCAAAACATTCAATAGGTGGACAGAATCTAGTCATAAATATTTATTACCTATGACTGTAATAATTATAGACCACCAATTTAAGTAAGATATAGGCTATCTGTGGGTAGAAAATAATTTACTAGAGAAACGAGTGAAACTGTCATTTAAATTAGTTTAAAAGTCAGTTATACTACATTATAACATCATCATCACCAGCTCATATCAGTCCACTGCTGGACACAATCCTCTCTTAGAAGGAATCAGCCATAATTGCCACGAATGGCAGGCCGGTTGATAATTACAGTTTGATCAATGGTGGTTAGAAGACGATGCCCTCTTCTTATAGCAGTATCTACTCTTACGTGGAATGTCCTTAATAATCTTCATAAATGTCTAAATATAATATAAACGTCACTACGATCTTGTATAATGTGCTTAAAACTAAAAACATTACTTAACAGAACAAAAATAAATTCGTCCATGTTGACCGCCATTTTTTCTCGACTCACATTAATATTTCCCGCGTTTTAGCCACCATTTTTCTTTTGCGTTCCTAACTTCTCAGCCCATTAAAAGAGTATAAATAATAGCAAAAAATGCAGTGTACTAGAGTGTTACTATTTTATGGATTACACAGGACAGGAACAGGTATTGGGTATTTATCTATATCTATATATATATATAAATGACAGTCGTGTTAGTCACACCACTTATAACTCGAGAAAGGCTGGACCGATTTTTATGATTTTTGTGTCTCTAAATTGGAATTCGTCGTGAATATGATAATAAGTAAAAAAAAGCGTTGGAATTTTAACCTTAAAAATTTTCACTTCTTAATATTTTTCCAACCACGCTATATTCGATGACAATGACATTTAAGACGTCAATATCAAATACTGTTATGAGGCGATACAAAGTTCGCGGAGTCATTTAGTTAGAAATAAAAAAAGACGTGTGGCACTCGGAGGCTGCCGCGGTAAAGCTTTTTATAAGCATAGCATTTTTTATCAACTTATAATAAAAAGTATCACCGCTGTGCCGGTCGGAGTGGGGGGGTGTTAGGTTATTTTCGTTACGGAATTTCTGGATTCGGTCTCCACGCTCAAGGCCCGCGATAGAAGCTATGCAATAGCTTAATTTTATGTATTTTCTAATTTTGACTTTTGTAATTAAATTGTTCTGTAAACCATACTATCAAAATCCTTTTTTTCGTCTAAATTCTTTTAAATTTCGGAAATTCAAAATTGTTCGATCGTGGCTCGCCCCGAGTGTGTGGGTGTGGGTGTTAGATTATTTTCGTTACGGAATTTCTGAATTCGGTCTCCACGCTCAAGGCCCGCGATAGAAGCTATGCAATAGTTTAATACATTTTTTTTTTAAATTTTTAGCACTATCTTCGGTTCGCACTTGGAACACCATCCATCCAAAACCATCATTCCTTAAATACAATTTTCGACTGAATGGGATTTAAACTTACAACTTTTCGCTAATCACGTGACTGTTCTTTAGCTAATCAAATCTTAACAAAGGACATCGAAACGGTCTAAGAATTTTGAATGGTGAATTGTGAGAATATCGTATTCTTGTTCAGCTGTTGACGAACGAAAACTAACTATATTCATAATTACTGTTTTTGTTCCATTTTGTTACAATAATTAGTATATTACTCTAGACATCTTAAAAAAGATATCCGAACGTGTACAAGAGAATGGTAACTCTACATGCAGCTATCTACCCGCGATCATGTGGTCGGCATTATTCTGCCCGCTTAAAGCTTATTTATAGGTGATTTACTAAAAATAGTTCCGAACCCACACCACACTATTATTTATGGACAAAAAATGTATATCAATCATTCGTTTTTATGGCAAAGAAAGTTTTTAATTGGAAAAATAAAAAATGAACTCATCATGTCGAACAAAGTAGACAGACATGTTTTTTTCTTCTCAATACTTTTAAAGCGAGAGTTTCTTTATGCGAATAATCTTGGAACTAAATCTTTTTTAGTTTCCGCGCAAACATGCTTTGTGTTAAACACAAATATTGGCGGGAATTTTGACAGGCGAGACGCAAATTTTACGGTTAATGTCCTTCATTTTCAATACATCATTCTTTGTATTTCACGCACTTTACTTTTTAGCATGAAGTTCCAAATCTTTTTCACAAATGTGTTAATTCAGAATGTTTACAGCAGTTACTTGAGGAAAACTAGTAACTTAAGTAATCTAAAGTTTGACAGATAACACCCTTTGAACTTTAAAAATTAACACCAATTTTCCCTCGTAAAATTACACAGACAGATTGTATCCAGATAGTTGGCATAGATAAAAAATATCCCACACCATAAACGAGATCATCTATCATGCGAGTTTGTCTCTGGCTTGTTACTCAAAATTGCAGTATTAAAATAATCTTATTTCTAGATAAGATCTAGCCTTTTGTTTATGAGAAAGTCTAAGATTTGTATGTGTCTCTAAAGAAAGTTTCCCATGGAATTATGAGGCCCTAGTTTTAAATTACCTGAGGCTAATTGTCGACCTCCTTATAGTGGGGCATACACAAGATATTAAGGTCTTACCAGCTCTACGATCATTATCGGTTCCCTCTTGGATCATATCGGGTCTAAAATAAATCAGACCATTTTAGACCCGTCTATATAACGGTCTGGCCATAGAGGGAGGCCTTATTTATCTATCCTCAGATGTAGAATTTTGTTTTGTAAAACGGAACTAACTTTGAAATTGTAACATCCTAGTCCTTTAACCACTTGATGCAGTTTTGCCCTTGATTCACCGCTAAGCGGATGAACCACTCTTGCCTCAAACGCCCATCAACTCGCCCCATATAAGCTGACAACCTTTATCCAAAAGCAGGGCACAGTGACACCTTTCACAACCTAGAGTCATATACATAGTGGCTAAGAATAAACACTATGACTCCACTCAAACATAAATCAATCAAACCAATAATTCACAAAAATAAACACACTGCTAACGAACGTAGACAGAAAGCGTCGTTGTTTCATTGACACATCACAAGATGATTCGTTCACATAAAAAAAAACACTTGTATTGCTATTATGGAATTGACATATTGCACTTCTTTTTTAACTCAATTCAAAAAGGAGGAGATTTCTTAAAAGACCCGTGATACTTATATTAAAACGAAGCAGATATTATGTTATAAGCGCGCGCGTTGTGAATACTCAAGTACGTCCTAATTTGGGCGTTTTGTACATAGTCTGCGTCGAGCGCAATCACGAGCGGTAATTGTTAAAAAATATGGCCATCTCTGTCATTTACGTGCTATTGCGCATCTTTTATTTTGCTTATCAGTGAAACTTGTCAATGTGTGCAGTTTTGGATTGCTCGGAACAGATTTAATAGACGAATTACGAAGGTAACATTGTAACACGTCGTTACATTTTAGCTTAGCTTGTTTCAACATCTCGTATATAATCATTTTTAAAGACATGTATATATTTTTGTAGGTTATAAAGCGTTAACCTCAGTAATAAGGTCAGTGATGGTAGTTCTGACTTCTGCTAGAATCAATTAGTTCTCACGGGCCAATTACTTTGATTTCCGATATGCTATCTCAACTTAATATGTATCAGGGGCGAATCGTGTGAACTATTTAGCGAATATGCCATTGTTTTATGAGAATTTGTTCTATAAATGTCGGGTCGAAAGTGATTGTTATAGTTCTTGTAGAGTTAGTTAATGAGTGAGTATGGAAATATGGTTGTATTTATCAACCCACTATCTGCGTTATACGTGTTTTGTTTTATAGATTTACTAGCTGTTGCCCGCAACTTCGTCCGCGTCAATTCCTGTTATTATGAGCGCGATTATTTTTGCATCATTTTTCTCTGATGCTTCGTTCCTATTGGTCGCAGCGTGATGTTATATAGCGTAAAGCCTTCCTCGATTAATGGACTATTCAACATAAACATAATTTTTCTAAATCTGACTAGTACTCCCTGAGATTAGCGCGTTCACACAAACAAACAAACAAACTCTTCAGCTTTATTGATTTTACTAACACTTTATTATGGGCTTTCATGCTAAGTTGCCTGAAATAAATGAATTTTATTATTGTTTTTTTTTTAATTTATAATATTAGTATAGATTATCGGACCCCGCGAACTTCGTATCGCCACAGAATAGTATTTGATTTTGACGTCATAAATGTCATTGTCATAAATAAGGCGTAGCTGGAAAAAAAATACAGAAAAAAAATCTTATTGATTTATTTATCGCGTTCAATTTCCAATGTTTTTAATAAAACAAAATAAAAAAATTAATCGGTTCAGCCGTTTCAGTGTGAAATATACCTGCAAAGTCACTTTCACATTGACAATAATAACTTTATATAAAAATTAGAGAACAATTATTTATACCAGTATCATTGTATATACGTTGCACACAAAACCGAGCTAAATAAAGGGTTTTAAAACAGATTACCCAGTGATTATATGGACGGTACGTCCCGTCGGAGCCTGCATATTATCCAATTACGCTTCTTGATATGAAAACTGCAATTTCACAATCAAAAGCTCTACTTTCTTAGCAATTAAGTTTGAGTACGAAATAAAACAAACAACAATGAATTATCATGTTACTAGTGGTTGCCCGTGACTTCGCTTGCTTTTGAAAGCTGACTGCAAAATATACCACTAGTAAAAAAGTTATCCCACGGGATATGTCATGGGATAAGTGGCTGTTGTCATTATCTAACCCCAACAATACTACGCTGCAATAATTCTTGACCTATTGTTGATCTGTCAAATACATAAATATATGTATCCCACGGGAACAAACACTATGTGGTAGGTATACCATAGCCGTAATTTTTTTTCCCGTTTTCAATACAGTTAATTTGCTAGTAAAAATAAAAAATGTTTGAGCTTTCTTTTAAATGTTAGAGCAGTCGCCTAGTATGCGGATGATTGTGGATTCAAGTTGCACCCAAGTCAGTCGATTTTTTTATAAAAATAATTGTATTTCCAAGACTTTACTCGGAAAATCACTTGTTTATGGTGTAGGTATACCTCCAGCATCTGAAAGAAACATTTTACAAATATTTTACGACCAGTAAATATGAAAACAGCATTAATGTTTTTAAAGGAATTGTAAGTCCAACTCCAATGGCATCGCTTAAAAAGCAGTTTAAATGCAATTTATTTAACGTTCAAAGTAGGTTGTTCGCTATGTCATCGCCAGCCAGCGAAAGGCAAAGGTCAGATATGTAGTTAGGGTAACTACACACACGATCCGCCACAGGCAAAGCCGGGTGCACATAATAGATGCGAGTAATTTAGTGTGTTACTTGAGCACGATCGGCCATTTTGTTTTGAATGCGCGCCATTTTTCGAATTTGTATCTTTTATCACATTTAAGTTGTTTTGAGATTAGTACGTCGTTGGTCTGTTGGTTCAAATACAGGACCAAGATCTTGGGGCCCTGGGTTTCACCCTGGATCGGTCAAACAAAAGTTTCGAATCTTCAAACATTGCTACGATTTGTGATTACGCCTGTACCCGTCATTGCAGTCGTAATTTAAATTTAATGATGGAGTCCTTTGCCCTGCAGTGGGATGATTAAAGGCGCCATTTTGTATCCCACAGCTGGGCATAGGTAAGAAGCCTGTAGTAACGGCGATACCGGTGGAATACCCGCACGTTTTATCTGCTCTTTTATTGATACGCGGGTACACATGCGGGTGGCGCGCATTTCGAGTACATTGCTAGCTTTATTTGATAGATCACTCGTGCCCAGTATTATCTATCAAATATGGCCTGCAATGTACGTGAAATGCGTGCCAAACGCAATGCGGACTCGCCGCGTTAACAATAAAAGAGCCCTAATGTGTTGTTGTACGCGGGCAGAGCCAAGAGCGAAAAACTAGTCTTCAATTTTAGTAAGGTAGTTGAAGTCACGTATGGATTTAATCTGAAACATTACTATTTTTTTTTTCAAACGCCATCAATGTGTACGTAGCACTAATGTCAGTACTGACCCAGAAGGGTACCAGCCCTATAAGTCTGTGTCAGTGTGCCGGTCACTTGTCGCGATGTGATCGCATACTTCGTATTATGTACATATGAGTTTGTGTGCCACTAGGAAACTGAACCTATGCTTCCAAACAGGATATTATGTATGGTCTAGAAAACTTATGAAAAGTTTTTGCTTTGTTATTTCGTTAAAGGTTTGCGGCGTATTTTACCATCAAAATACTTAATCACCCTACATCGACAAAGGAGTATTAAGATACCTTACATATATCGCACTACCCTTAATAAATTCTAAATTATACTCTTCGCGCAGTCGTTGAGAGCTATCTTATTTTTTATTGGTTAAAATGGAACAGTACCTACTCTTTCGATAGAGTGGTTTTTTAATCAACAAACATATGAATTAACTTAATGTGACAGTATAAGTACATGTTCAATAAATAAATAACACAACTCACGTATTTTGTTCTGAAACAAAGTAAGTAACTTTTTAAACGACTTTTTCGTGGTAATCAGAATCTACAAAGATACCACAAAGATCCAGACTCGAGCAAATATAGAAAAATACTTTTTTTATACACTGACCGCACGTTAAACGAATAGCCTCCTCACCACCCCTTCTCTTCGTATGGGTGTCGTAAGAGGCGACTAAAGGAGTACTACCAGAAGAAGACGGGCAGCAGCGTCTTCTCTTGGCCGATGGCTGTACTGCGATTGCCAACCAGCCAGCCAAACGTGGTAATTATAATAGGGGTTAAAGTATGAAATTGCCGATTTGTGCTGAAAATCAAATTGTTTATTTTTTAATTTTTAACAAATTTATTTAATCAAAATAGTTACCATTATTATCTATACATTGCTGCCATCTAATAGGAAGTTCATTTATGCCTTTGTGATAGAACTTTGAGGATCTAGACTGCACGAACTGTGTGAAAGCATTTTGTACTGCCTCCTGGGAAGAAAACTTCTTGTGACGTAGATAATTGTCCAAATCACGAAAAAAATGGTAGTCCGTTGGAGCAAGGTCTGGCGAATACGGAGGATGTCGAATGGTTTCTAATTGCAGTTCCTGAAGGGTCAAACGGTTTCTCGTGCTGTATGAGGTCTCGCGTTGTCATGGAGCAATAATGGTGAAGATCGATTCATAAGTCGGGGCTGTTTTACTGCTAGTTTTGCCAACATTGTTCGGAATTCGGCACAATAGACATCTGCCGTTATTGATTGACCAGATCGGAGAAAACTATAGTGAATAATACCATGCTGAGACCACCAAACAGTTACCATTACCTTTTTATTGGTAAGTTTTGCTTTAGGACACTGTTGTGGCGTTTGACCTGGGGTCAGCCATTGCATTTTTTTACGGTTATCATAAAGAATCCACTTTTCATCACATGTCACAATTCGATTTAATATTCCTTTATTTCTGTACCGATTCAACAAGGCAACACAAGTTTCAACACGCGTTTCTTTCTGCACATCAGTCAAATCATCAGGTACCCATTTTTCGTATTTTTTTATTTTATTGATTTGACGCAAATGAGTCAATATTGTGGGTAAGGTTACGTTAAACCATGCCGCTAATTCCTGGGTAGTTTTGACTAGGATCGGCTTCCACCATCTCTCTTAATTCATCGTGAATCACCGTTCTCGCTCGTTCTTCAAGTCGAAGTTTCCATCACGAAAGCGTTTAAACCAAATCGCACGGTGCGTTCATTAGCAGATCCCTCTCCAAACGCAACATTGATATTGCGGGCTGTTTCTGCCGCGTTACATCCGCGTGTTCAAAAATCACTCGAATTTTCGCAGTATCCATCTTTCTTGTCTAAGTTAAATAACAAAAACAATTGAAAGTCGATATTCAAATGTTTCACATTTTTTAAAAGAAGAACATCATAGAAACTATGTAAAAAAAGTTTCATTCGAAAACCTCAAACCATGAAGATTCTATGTCAATTCAAAGAACCTATTACAATAAAACGGCAATTTCATATTTTAACCCCTAATATTATTGTCAATCAATCAATCAATCGTCTATTGCTCTAAATAGAGTCTTGCTCTTGTCAGTTTCGCAATTAGAAGCGCTCATAGCCCAATGCTTCTTGGTTGGGAACGATGGGAGCGGTCACTAATTGGTTGGGTGACTGTTTGTGGCATCATACCTTGAGCGCTTCCGTGCTTCGGATGGCACGTTAAGCCGTCGGTCCCGGCTGTTGTCACGAGATAACAGTCGTTAAGCCCTGTTGGAGGCCTTCGGGCGGCTTGAGGAACGTGCAACGCGGCGGGGTGATGTTGCCACAGCGTTGCCCTTGCCGTCCACCAACCCGCACTAGGCCAGCGTGGTGGTACTAAGGCCTTAACCCCTCTCCTTAACAAGGAGAGAAACCCGTGCTCAACCTCAATAGTGAGCGAAAATGGTAGTCACTTTACTTTTTTACTTTACTGTTTCGCAATTATGTCATTGTCAGTTTTGTCCCATTTTTCGAAAGGTCTGTATCCATCAGTATAATATTAGGTGTTAAAATATGAAATTGCCGTTTTGTACGGACGAAATCGAGAAAAGTCATTTTTCCATACTAAAAATTTTTTAGTATTTTTAAAAAAGCCTGAACCGTTTTCGATTCAATTAAAGGTGAAAGTTAGATGATTATAAAGCTACGCATTATAGTATTCAAATTTCTGAAAATCAAAGTAAGTATATAATACTAATATACTTAATTGAAGCAAGAAGGTCAGCTGACACATTTTTAGTCAAAGTTACTTTATACAGTTTTTGATACAATACAAAAAGAATTACGCAATAATATGACTATACTTAAGAGCTATAAACAAAATAAAAAGTGGGAAAATAATCGGCAATTTCATACTTTAACCCCTATTATATGGTGATGATGATGATGATGACGATGATGAAAAGTGCACACTCTGCACATCTATGATTATTTTCTGAATCAAATGAAAACAAAACGAACATGGAAGGCAACATCTCGAAATACAAACAGTAAGGCAATCTTAAGCTTGTCCAGTTTTTATTTAGTACACGCGGACCCAGTCACACAGCTTGAATGTGTGTCTGTGTGTCACTGACATTAGATGCATTCCTATTTGCAATACTTCGCGTAAATTGAGAAGGATGTCTTGTTTATCTTTCAAGCGAAGGTATGACTGAGTTAGGAATATGGTATAATTTTCGTAAGAATAGAAAACTGTTTCGTACTGGCCTCATTTTACATTTAATTATTTAAAAAAAACTTGAACGTCTCTTATGTATGCGGGTTTTTAAAGAAAACCAACAATGTAGTACCGACGTGGTGGAATATTGAATATGGAGCTAAGTAAGCAGGAGCCGTTAATTAAATTGGAATAATAAATGCTGAGAATGACCCACTTACCCATTCTAAACCTAGCATAGGATTTTAATAATAAATAAATATATGTGGACAACATCACATAAATTGTTCTGATCCCAATTTGAATAACTATTTAAAGCATTCGTATTTTGGAAACCAGAAACAACGAAGGTACCACAAACGCCCACACCAGAGAAAATGTAGAAAAACACTTTTTTTCTACATTGACCCGTCCGGGAATCGAACCCGGGACCTCGGAGCAGGCGACACCTTGAAAACCGGTGTGTACGCCACTCCGCCACGGAGGTCGTCCGGAGGATTAGGTCACGGAGGATTAAAGATACTACTAAGCAAAAAAATGACAAATATTAAGTGTTTTGAATAAATGAAAATGAAAATGAAATTCAGACCTATAATCCTTTATCCGTGCCAAATTTTATTCAAATACATATATTTCGTAGTTCTATACCTATATTTTATTGTTGACGAGCTACATTTCTAACAACTAGGCTGTCAAAAAATAGGACGAATTAAAAATTTACAACACGTTTCAAAGACATCTAGATATTGTATATTGTATAATTATATCTTATTGTATATTGTACCTTGGTTGTTTTCGATACCCACAAAACAAGAACTAAAAATGCTTAATTTACAATGTATGTAATATTATCCACATTTAGTTATTTAAAACTAATAGTGCGGTGTAAACATTTTCAATGTTTTTATCGACAAGTATTATTGCCCCGCCCTATAAGATATCAATGTCGATAATTGCGGTCCCCCGTTGGCGCCTCGGTGCGGATTCCGTTCCATTTACGGCCCAACTAAAAATAAAATGTAAACCTTATTAAATTCTGAGCTAAAATTAAAACGATATAAATACAGCAGTACTGTTACTTTGTGAGTGAGAAATATGAAAATAATAGTTGTGCGCCGCGATATCAACCTGAAGGGCTGCGGGTTTTGAACGTTTGTGACATTGTTACAAATTGTGCGATTTGTGCTGTAGCAAGCCTAAATAGGCAATCATAATCTTAGGAAAACTTCCCCGATGATCTCCACAACGATCAGTCTCTGTGTATGTCTCAAACTAGTATGTATTATCTTATCAGTGCTCAAACTAACCTTAAATCTATCATATACTAAAGGTGGTAATAATGTGAGATACCTATTTCACACACTACCTACATCTCCCCCGTATTTAAAAAAACCAGCTGTATTTTTTTGTTATCGTATTAACTTAATTCTAAGCCCGCATCCAGCGGTTTCCTGTGACCTTTATTCACCAGACCTTTGGTCCTCATAGAGAATTGATTGATGTAGTATTTTGTATTATTAAAAAGACAAAAGTGTAGTGTACTGTAAGTCTGTAACAGTTGAAGACGGGAAAAATGTTAACCTCTAGTTACCTCATTAAAAAGCTGATTCCTACTGCTGTAGAGTAATACATTTTTAATTAAAATTTGGTTTTAATTGAAAAGTAGGAAAAAACAATTTTTAATGAGAGGTTCATGACACAATTTTACTAATGTCGATAATTGTAATTACAGCATACATCACTAAATAATTTTGATGATCACTTTTCCCTTTTAATATTTCTGCAAAAAGCTAAATTTATGAAAATTGCAGCTATCATTATTATACTCTCTTTCAGCAGGCAATAATTTTATAACGACTTAAATTATAAAATGCGTCAGGAAAACGGATTTTAAATATTATTTTTACAAGTTGTCTAGTAGAAATTGTTATTAATTGCGAAATTGTCGATAAATTTCAAATTATTACACATTTATTCTCATCCCCTAAAGGATGTTTTTTATATAAAATATAATCCAAGATAGTCGTCAATATCTGATGCTTACAAGCTTCTCAATCTTCCACGCAAATAAAAAACGTGTTAGTAAGTAGCTGTCCATTAAAAATAAGAATATTGAAATCAAAAATTCTAATTCGTTCTCAGAATGGAATTTATGTCTGTCTATCGTAGTGCAAGTTAATCGCTAAGGTCTCTGGATTATTCATGTACGGGTCAAAATAAGGAGTATTTTTTTACCAAATCCTAGCTACCTAAATCTTGAGTCCTGCCTTGAGTCTTGACCATGTTAATTGACTGGTTACGGGTATAAAAGCTGACTAACACATCATGCTAGCATTATAAAGAGGTAAAGTAAGAAAGATTATTTATAAAAGCAATCTATGAAACTTCTTATGTTATTGGAATTCAATTTTATATGAAGGTAGCATAAAATCGTGCGAAGGAAATAGGATCTAGAAAAATATCCCTAACAGAGGTAAAAATCCAATTTCCATAATAACAAACCTCTCCAATTTTCAAATATCTCTGGCAAAAGTTTGAGAGGCGCTGACATATTATGCTTGTACCTTTCTGTTCATCCCCTACACAGGACGTGTTTAGGATAACGGCTTGACTTATTTTCTTCGTAATAAATACATTTTTAATTAAAAACGTCAAATAAACTCTTACTTGTATAACTGGACGGACATGTATCACAAGATATATAGAAACAGAAGGTCCGCTTCTGCACGCGTAAAAGGGAAACGTAGATAAATTACATTGAATTTTCACATTTTTCCAATAGACAGAAAAGTTCTATAATCTGGACAAATTTTAAGAAAGTATACATGGTCATACAAGAAAAAAAACCTTTTCAACATCTCTAACAAATAAACTTTATACATTAGCCAAATTTCATGGCAGACAGAAAGGGTTACCTGGTGTAGTGTAGTACTTTTTGTGCGGTAAAATAGTTCTGCAAGAAGACGACTATGCTGTGTATTCTGTATGTATTCTGCTGCTTATGCTGTGAGAAAGATAAGGCAATTGACTGATGTTGAAACGGCAAGATTAGTATATTTTAGCTACTTTCATAGCATAATGTTATACGGAATTCTGTTGTGGGGCTCAGCGGCGGATATTGAGTCAATTTTTATATTACAAAAACGTGCAGTACGGGCTATTTACGGCCTTCGACCCCGTGACTTGCTGAAAGAGCTCTTCAAAGAGATTAATATACTTACAGTGTCTTCTCAATACATTCTCGAGAATATTGTTTACGTTTGTAAGAACATACATTTATTTCTTAAGAAAAGTAACGTACACAATTTCAATACCAGAAATAAAGATAAACTTGCCGTTCCAGGCTTCAGACTGCGAAAAGTAGGAAAATCGCTTATGGGAAATTGTATCCGTATTTTCAACAAATTACCAAAGGATATTGCTGAACTCCCTGTACATAAACTTAAATCGTATGTCAAAGTTATTTTAATGAAAAAGGGCTATTACACTGTTAATGATTATTTAAATGATAGAAATGTATGGCATTAAGTTGTCCCAGCTCGTACTTGCTTAAACCTTGTAAAAATTACCTTACCTTGTAAAAATGTATTTAAAAAGAGGCTGACAATAGTGACCGAGTTTCTTGCGCTGCTTCTTCTCGGCACTAGCCCAGACTTGTCCCGAAGCAGTGGTAGGTTTAAATTGGGACGTGTAAAAGCGCCTCCTGGGGCCTATTTGCAGAAATAAAACTGATTTTAACTGATTTTTAACTGATTTTAACTAACATGTGCTTTTTCTCCATTATTGGCCAAACTACAACCGCCATCGCCTGCTAAGCGATATCATCACTCTACCCAGCAGTGGGATACAAAATAGAAAATTACTTTTACTATTATAACATCAAGCTAAAGTTTTAAATGTTAGGAGTAACTCTGCTCACTTCACTTAAGTTGTGCAGATGCCTTAGGCAATTTTTAGTCTTGCGACTTGAACAGAAAAAAGGTTTGTTTTGTTTTGGCCTGTTGACTTATTTATAAATAAACTAGCTCTGCGCCCGAGACTCTGCTGCGTGGATATCGGTTATTTTATTTATAAGAGAAACATTGATGTTAAATGAAAAACTAAATACACAATGAGCGTCAAAAAAGTGTCCTAACAGTGAACACATTAAACATAAGAGGGCACTTCTAGTACAACCTATATAACGCCCCGTTGGTCTAGTGGTTTAAATACCGCCCAAGATCTCAGGGTTCCAGGTTCGACCCCGGGTCGGGCGGCAAAAAGTTTCGAATTTTCGAAAGTTGCTCGGGCTTGTGATC
Organism: Anania crocealis; assembly: GCA_949315895.1. Taxonomy (NCBI): domain Eukaryota; kingdom Metazoa; phylum Arthropoda; class Insecta; order Lepidoptera; family Crambidae; genus Anania; species Anania crocealis. Next base: position 20,703,209 of record OX438861.1, read on the forward strand.
ACCTACCCGCATTTGGCAAGCGTGGTGATTATGCCAGTTCCCATCATTGCTGTGGTAGCTTGAATTCAATGATGGAGGCCTTTTCCCTACAGTAGGATGATTATAGGCTTTTATATCCACCGAATAGGTACAACATGACATACATTTCCATACTCTCATGCATGCCGACAACTTTTGACCGGATTACAAAGTTGAAACTGACGTAAAATCAACGTTAATGATTCAAAATGAGTGTTTTGGACTGTGTATTTAGCTGTGTCTATCGATGGAGACAAATGATAAAAATATGTTTGGTTACAAGTTTATAACGTGATCCCAGTTATATTTTGATCCTTATAGATACATTAGTTTAAAATTTAAAGAGTTCAATAGAAAATATGATCCAAAACACCAAATCAACGCCTGTAAATGACGAAAGCATTACTTGGTACTTATCCTTGGGTAGTATTATATTATCTGTGTCCTTGGTATCACAGCGGGATGGATCAGAAATCAGAAATCCCTAGAGCAAAGATACATCATCGCCCGAGGAATTGCGGAGCTGAAGTAGCAGTGGGCAAGACACATAGTAATAAGAACCGATGACCGTTGAGGCGGAAAGATTTTGAAATGGTTTAAAATCATCAGTAAAATCAGATTTATTTCTGCAAATAGGCCCCAGGAGGCGCTGTAACACGTCTTAATATTTAAACCTACCATTGCTTCGGAACAAACTTTTGCTAGCACCGAGAAGAAGCAGTGCTAGAAACTCGGATTCTAGCACTGCTTCTTCTCTCTCTATTGTCAGACTCTTTTTAATCAATCGATCCCCAGGAGGCACTCGGGTGCCACGCTAACAATTGATTTCAATTGTGTCTGAAATAACTCACGATCGAGTGATTAAATAATTGTTTACAAAAGGTTTATGCAATAATGCAAGTCAATCTAAGACAATTTAAATAATAATTAATAGTGTAATAACACTTTCATTCAAATTACTTTGACATACGATTTAAGTAGAGGGAGTTGGGAATTTTTTGTTAGGTAATTTTAAATTGGGTAGAGTTGGGACGAAGCCATTTGGTTAGATGATGATGTCATGACACGCATGTCCGACAAAATATCAGATTTATAGGTACATGGAAAATTTCACAGATGAAAAGTACGACATTTTTAACCAATTCTGAGTTGGTAATTTCATGTGAAACAAGGACTGAAATTGAAGGCATTCTTCTTGCTAAATGCCAGTCACCATTAAAAAAAAAACGTTTTCTATGTTTTAAATTTATTCGGTTTCTTTTTTGGTTAAAATAAAATATTTCATATACTATACGATACCCGTTTCTTATTCAGCATGTTTCATAACTGTTACGCTTGACCATTTTTGGCGCGAGCGCTAGTTGACTTGTCACGATCAATGACGTCACGCGATTGTGTCCGATTCGCTTTTAGCCTTTTAGCGATAGTGCTGGGAACGTACGTTGTACAATGAACAGTGATAAGTAATAACACAGATGGTAATAATGAAACTGTGACCGTACAATAAAGTTCTAAGACACTTTCTTGTGACACCAAAATCGAAACTTGAGTAGGTATCTTAATGTCTAGCTGTACTGAAACTAATCAGCTGTAGTTACTAGTTGCTATACTTGTATGGGAGATAGTGTTGGCCTGGTATAAACTGTTTGATCACCGTGACAGGTTCTTAAATATTTCTATAGATCATCTATGTTTAAATTTGATAAAATGTTAGTTTAATAATTTTGTACGATTATTGACACTGTGCTTACGGCCACACGCTATGGTAGTAATTGTTGTTGATTTGTAATATAACGTTACGTTGTTTCTGTCACATTTTGTAAAGTCGTTCATTTTTTTCTAAATAAGGATATGTGTGTTTCTCCATATCTAAAGAAACTTGGTACGATATAGCATCCCTTCTATATGAACTAGTTATTGGCAAAAACCAATACAGAATTATAAGTCTTATATAAAAAATATACCAAATAATCACAGCTTCAATTTTTGTGTTCTGAACTCAATCAAAAGTTAAGTTACACTGTCTCGTCTTGATGCCAGTTTTAGTAAAAAAGATTTTAGTGAATAAAATTAAGTAACTATCAATAAATATTAAGCTGCATTTTCCCGTAAAAATATTCGTAACAGTAACAGGTATATTGTCACCTTACTACTGCTCCGGACTGCGAGTCACGTAAACGTCAACGGACGCGCGTGCGCAACTCAGACTGTTTTTTATTTTTGACCCATTTTTTTTTTTTATTTGGGGCAAAGAGGTTGTGGTTAGGGACATTGACCGTTCGGAGATGGGTAACCTGAACTTTTTAAGTCTATTTCGACTTTTACAAGTGGTGAAAAATAGAAAAAGAAGGAGTCTGCATTTCGAAGTTAGACTTTTAAGCAAAAAGGAGGTTTTCAATCATACGCTTTTTTTTTGCAAAAACAACTTTGAATAATTATATAAAACCACTTCATACATACATGCATCATTTTTAGTAAAATTGCGACGGACAGATCGCTAACAGCGATATCCTCCAGGCAACTTGAAATAAACTTGACTAAAAAACATACTAAATAACTAGCTCTTATTCATAATCGTCATCATAAGCCCTCCTTTCTTACATGGCCTATATTCTTTGCTCTTGTATAACTTCGTTAATTTTGGTCTTCTGATAAAACTGATTGCACTTTTCATTTTGTTTATCTAAAGAGCATCATAAGTTTATTTTTATCGCTGCTGTTCGCCTGGACACGGGTTTACCCACTGAACGCGGGAAAAGGTTGGAAAGGCGACGTAGGCGGGGCAGGCGCGCCACAGTCTTTATGAGCTAATGCGCATACTTCTGCCCAAACAATGTAAGTGAGCGCTTGATTGGCGTTCTTTGAACCCGTTTATTTGTGCGAAAACTTGTGTTTATTATGTGCAAATGTAGTAGTGGGGCGCAAGCGCGAAGCGGCGACATCGGTTCTCATACAAATGACGCATGACAGCCTTTCTAACCTTTTTCCATCATATATATTAGGGGTTAAAGTATGAAATTGCCGTTTTGCATGGACGTCATTTTTCCATACTAACAATTTTTTTGTTTTTTTTAAAAACGCCTGAAACGTTTTCGGTGCAATTAAAGGTGAAAGTTAGGTTATAAAGCTACGCATTATAGTATTTAAATTTCTGAAAATCAAAGTTTATAATACAAATAATTATCTTAATTGATTAATGGACTTGGTGACCTGGTTGACATTAACGCGGATTCGTTTGCCAAAATCAGGAAAATTTTAAGTTAACAGTACCTAAATAATTATTTCGTTTTGTTTAACGTAAGTATAGTACCTATAATATTTTATTTAATTATGTTTAAAGTATATATGTAATAGTTTTGTATTGTGTACCTTAAAAGATTGTTACATTTAGTCCATAAACTAGGCTTATACTATAAAACAATGTAATCAATCATTGGTGAACCTTAATAAAAAAAAAATATATATATATACTTAATTGAAGCAAGTTTTTTCAACGACTTCCTTTGAAGTAATAGGCACTAGTATTGCATTTTTTTTTAGTCAAGAGTTACTTTATTTAGTTTTTGATACAATACAAAAAGAATCACGCAATAATATGACTATACTTAAGAGCTATAAACAAAATAAAAAGTAGAAAAATAATCGGCAATTTCATACTAAAACCCCTATTATAAACATTTTGTATGTAAAAATTAATTACAATAATAGACCTAATAGTGCCTAAAAGTAAGTAAAATGTTCTGTGGTATTACCAATGAAGGTAATGATCGTGTCTACCCATTACAGACTTTTCATTTAGATATTTTTAAAACACTTTCTTCCATACGAAACTTCACCTGACTATTACATAGGTACATAACAAAGAACAAATATCCTAGTCGTTGCAACCATTCTGTAGTCATGCGCGTACATAGGTCAGTTCGGTAATTGATTTTACTTTATAGATGTTCAAAATTCCTTTTTCACTTGGGAATTGGTTGGATTTAAAGGCAATATCGAAAGATAATAAACTGACCCAGATCTCGCTATCCGCAGCGATCTATTGCCCACTTATATCCCAAATAGCAATGCTACCGGTTTGCAGGCTTCCACTAAACATGGCAGCACTTTATCGCTTAAGTAAATAGTTTCCACACATACCCATGGATGTAAAATATAGGTATAAAACTAGATTTACTAACACAATCAGCTACCGAAAAATTTTCATTACTAAACTAACGCCCACTAGAAGTTTTGGGTGTCTTTCTATTAAGTAGAATTCAATCAAAGACTTCAGCGTATTATTTACTCGTATATGCATTAATTTTTTACATAGGCTGGTTTAAGCTTGTTACCTTACACCACATAATATTGATTAAATATTATACAGTTACTATAATATGACATAAAACCCCTAAAGATCATTTGAAAGGCCAATCGAAGTTGGCAAAATAATTTCTTGGACACGCAATGTGCCAACATTCAAATAGTTAACCATTTCTACTACGCCATACATGGACAAACAGATGGTACCTCATTGTTGCTGGTTAGACTGTGGTTCAATTTACAAGATATTGTCACAACTATAATTGGTACTTAACGCCATTAACAAAAACATACACACATGCAACGCTGAAATTGTTATGTGCTTGCTGTTTGTATGAAATGAGTAGCGCCACAGAACATGTAAAAAGGTTCGAAAGGCGATGCAGGCGCAGGTTCGCCACAGAGGTTATGAGCAAATGCTTGTAAGTGAGCGCTGTGATAGGGTCGCGCGACGTCAAAAGAATTCGCTCGATTGGCGTTCTTTAAACTCGTTTATGTGTAGTGGGGCAAGCGGTGACATCGCGGCGTGGCTAAAAATAAACTCTTGGAACCACAGATAGCATTTGTTACAGCTGTTAAGCGTACATAATCCCCATTCATCAGACCGCTATGTCTCATCATCTCATGCCTTGGACCCCAATCTAATAATAAAACGCAACTTCAAAAGAAGCTTTCTCCATTAAATTCATCGACAACCGTCTATAAATCTCGCATTCGCTGCTAAGCAGTGTGTGAATAACCTTAATACTGGGATTATGTACTTGCCTACACAGATGGCTTCCGCGTTGACCAGATAAAGAAGGAATTAACTTCTGTACGAGGATTCGCTTGAATTTAATATAGTACTTAAATTATTGTTTGTTGTACCTTGTGCAGTTTTTATCTGAAATAGCAATCCCACTTTTTGCCCTGCAGATGTCGAAAGAGGTTAACTGCAGTGTACAAAAAATCAGAATTTCATAAAAACATTTAAGAACCTTAGCATTGGTTAATTCTTATGTCCATAACAGATATAGGTAGTTATATAAGAAAAAAAAATATTTAAACTCATACAGATACAGAAAGCATACAAAAGTACTTAACATTGAAAGCATACCAGCCTGTGAGTCGTGCGGAGCTTTCTATAATAGCGGCGAAAACTCAAGCAATTTATCGCATAGTGATTCGGATAGAACCACACTGCATGACTAGTATACGCCGCCGACCGATGCAACGTGCGCAAGAGTCGTTTCCTGATAAGAGATGAGGGAGATAAATTGATAAATACGGTCAAGCATTCTACAATTTATTAAAATAGTTTAAAAATATTATCCTCGGTGGTCGTGGCTTAATAGGGACATGACATTGACGCAACCAATAGCGTGCGATCTTGATCACTAACGGCCGGGTCCAATAACCTATATATCTCTAGTTTTGGCATATCGGAGATAGGAAACATTTTCTATCTCTGTTTTTGCCGTCCAGAGAAACAAAGACAAAAGTTGTTTTCTTTCTCCGATATGCCAAAACTGAAGATAGATAAGTTATTGGAAATCTCCGTAAGAGTATTAGTAAAAAAAGTTAAGTTACAGCCTATAATCATCCCACAGCAGGGCCAAGGTTATCATTGAATTCAAGTTACCACAGCAAAGATGGGTACAGGCATAATCACCACGCTTGCCAAATGCTGGTTGGTGATCACAAACCAGAGTAGTTACTGTACGACAATTCGAAACCCTTGTTACCCGAGTCGGGGATAGAACCTAGGACCCCGAGATCTTACCCGATACTTAAACCATTAAAGTAAAGTACCTAAAATAACTGCCTACAATCATCCCACTGCAGGGCTAAGGCCTCCATCATTGAATTCATGTTATCACAGCAATGATGGGCAGTAGTAGTACCTAGTGCATATGAGGACAAAAATCTAATCTGTCATTGTTGGATTATATGTATTTCTTTAACTATGACGATAGTCTATGATTGATTGTTTGAGTCAAATTACCTTGTTTCATGGCTTGCAATAGACTTTTCTTACAAAGCCTTTATACCATAGAATATATTAAATCGTCTGGTATATCTAAAGCCATGAAGATAATCAATTACAGATAACTCAAACTGTAAACTCGACTTCCTATCGGCGCGGGCATTCTGCATTAATGAGACGCGAGCGTAGCCACAGGGCGTGACTAGTTAAACACTTGAACCGAAACGTTTGCTTGATGATATTTTTGTTTTTCCGTTTACGTATGATGTTAGTGTTTAGGATGAGTTATAATCGTCTGTATACCACACTGATTTTTGTAGTCTACCGTGTTTGTTGGTACTGAAAGAATCGCAGACGCATTATTCGAAAAATGAATATATTATTCGTATGTTAAGTATACAAAACCCTTAGAGTACCCATAGCTGCTCCGACGATCGACTGAAGACAATAATAAATTGTGCTTAGGTCAATGCGAGAAGAGTGGTTAAAAACTAAAAAAAACTAAACTCTGTAGATTTAACTACCTTTTTAGGTATAACTGTAGACTCTCATTTGCAATGGGGTGCTCATATTAGGGTGCTGTCTGGAAGACTTAGTTCTGCTGCTTATGCTGTGAGAAAGATAAGGCAATTGACTGATGTTGAAACGGCAAGATTAGTATATTTTAGCTACTTTCATAGCATAATGTCATACGGAATTCTGTTGTGGGGCTCAGCGGCAGATATTGAGTCAATTTTTATATTACAAAAACGTGCTGTACGGGCTATTTACGGCCTTCGACCCCGTGACTCGCTGAAAGAGCTCTTCAAAGAGATTAATATACTTACAGTGTCTTCTCAATACATTCTCGAGAATATTGTTTACGTTCGTAAGAACATACATTTATTTCTTAAGAAAAGTAACGTACACAATTTCAATACTAGAAATAAAGATAAACTTGCCGTTCCAGGCTTCAGACTGCGAAAAGTAGGAAAATCGTTTATGGGAAATTGTATCCGTATTTTCAACAAATTACCAAAGGATATTGCTGAACTCCCTGTACATAAACTTAAATCGTATGTCAAAGTTATTTTAATGAAAAAGGGCTATTACACTGTTAATGATTATTTAAATGATAGAAATGTATGGCATTAAGTTGTCCCAGCTCGTACTTGCTTAAACCTTGTAAAAATTACCTTACCTTGTAAAAATGTATTTAAAAAGAGGCTGACAATAGTGACCGAGTTTCTTGCGCTGCTTCTTCTCGGCACTAGCCCAGACTTGTCCCGAAGCAGTGGTAGGTTTAAATTGGGACGTGTAAAAGCGCCTCCTGGGGCCTATTTGCAGAAATAAAACTGATTTTAACTGATTTTAACTGAATACGAGTACTACGAAGGCGTTATTGGATTTGGATGCACATCCAATATGACTTCTTCTTACATACTTTTTTTTATAAATTGGAAATCCAAGAGCCACGAGATGCACGGTACTTTAACGCCATCTTGTGACTAGAGTTTAGAGGAAACTTTAAAAACTTGTCTTATTATCAAAATTTAAAAGTCACCGTAATGTGGGGTAGTAGGGTAGTGCAATTCAGTTTTTCGTTACAGCCATAATAATATGTAACTATATTATTTGGTTTATTGTTACTCTTTCATATGGAGATGGCTTTGAGACGCTGCGAAAGTCTGAGGATTTTGGTTTTATCCTGGAAATCGTCCTGTAAAGGGCTTTAAAAGGGGACGTAGATATTTGTTTTAGAAACTGTTTATAATTATTAAAAATGAAGTCCAACAAGATAGATTATAGACTGGAATAGCATATAGATTTCATATATTATACAGAAAAATAATAAAAAAATAATTAAAATAAAATAACCTTTATTACCTCTACGTTTTACAATTATTTAAATAATATACTCGTAGAATGTCTCTGAATTCAGAGTGCCTGTTAGCAAAAGCCTAATCTAAATCTTTCCATTGGGCTCTGTCGTTTGCAACTCTTGTCCAGTATGGTCTTAACTTCTAGGGTCGAATGAATAACCTTCCTTGGTTTCGTTTGCTATATCCCGAAAAAAAGGACAGTTAATTTATCTGTTGTGTTGTGACAGGACAAAAGGAATCTGCTTAAAGTAACGATCTATAATCATCCCACTGCAGGGCTAGAACCTCCATCATTGAATTCAAGCTACCACAGCAATGATGGGTACAGGCATAATCACCACGCTTGCCAAATGCGGGTAGAGCAATGGCAACAGTGCGAATCTGCTTTTAAAAGGAAAATGCCTTGTCTCGTGTGGGTAACCCCGTGGCCACTATTTGCTGTGTAGTCTGATTCCAATGGTTGTTGCCCGTTCCGCTCGGCCGCGGCTACTCGCGTGTGAAGGGTTTTGGTTTAATGAATGCAGTGGACTTAGGGTTGCCAGTAGTCTAAATTTACATCTGTCTGCTACTGAACATAAGCATTAATCTGGACATGATCAGTATTTTTGGCACTTGTTTTGTTCCTCGTCTCGTAGTCACACCGGTGTCAAAAAAATCAAAACGCAACTGAATGACAGAAATCAATTAAATGTCAAAAACGTGTGAATTAAAATAAAAAGTGTCATGACTGTGTTTATCATTTTCGTTTTTTTCACAGACTAAGTATACGATGATTATTTGTTTTTTTTTTTTCATATTTTACCGGCATTTGAACGAGTTTTTGTTGGTGGCGTATAAATATTTTCAGACATGCCATTCTGGTCCACACAGAGTCATCTAGTCCCAAATTAAGCAACCACTACGAAGCTAGTCGTATATGGCTACTAGACAACCGATAAACATACTTATATATATTTTTTTTGTAAATAATTACTTATAATACATAGAAAACACCCAGACCAGTACAAACAGACATGTTCATGCACACAAATATTTGTACTGTGCGGGGATCGAACCCGCGACCCATGGCTCAGAAGCAGTCAGAGTTTACTACCACTGATCCAAATGGTGAATGGTAATAGACTGTGAATTTTAATTGATGAATGAATAAATGAATTTTTGTGTGTATATTGTAATAGGTTACTGGATAGTTTAAAAAAAATACGGGTCCACTCATCTGCTGATATAGCTATGAAATATTTTTATGTTATGCCAGCATTTCCAGCCCTACAGTCAGACGGACCGTGCGATTCAAAGCCTTCATATGACTAACGCATTGACGCTAAGTTTATTATAATTGTTATTACTTGTAATTGTAGGGTTACAAACGATTACGTTAATTCTCTAAATTCTGACCAAATTTTAGTGTTGTTGAGAATGATGTGGTTTGAAGTGGTTGTTTTTGTCTAGCTTACTCCAATCGCCGACAGAGTCAATGTGAGAGGAAGGTAGAGCTGAATCAAAACAGTAACATCATGTTTCGGAGTAGAGTCTCACAGTATATAAACTTGAAAAATTTTGTCTCAGGCGGGACTCGAACCCGCATCTCCTCGCATGCCGGGCGGGCGCCATACCATTAGGCCACCGAGACACTGCGACACGGCGCGAATTTTTCAAGCATATTCTTACGCTGAAAGCCAGCGTTGTTTCATCAAATGTTAGGAGGAGGAGCACCCTTAACACCCGAAAGAAACATCTTTGCAGATGTTTGACAGTCGGTTAAGATGAAACAGCTATTTATATACTTTATTTGATATTTTAGCAACTTAATTGCACTTTTAATATCAGTATATAAACTTTAAAAATTTTGTCTCAGGCGGGACTCGAACCCGCATCTCCTCGCATGCCGGGCGGGCAACTTGAAAAAAAAAATTTTTCAAGTTCATATACTGATATTAAAAGTGCAATTAAGTTGCTAAAATATCAAATAAAGTAGAGTCTCACAGTAGAGCCTTTCTCACTCACTTATTCCAATAAACTAAAGTAAGGTGACATAAATAATGCAGAGTATAGGCGTATGGTGTTTTAGGACCTACAGTAGACTCTCTATCTCATTCACTCATTCCAATATCCCAAACTGAGAGTAAGGGACGGACAAAGCGAAATCATACTAGCATCGCGTTTAGAGTAGTGCTTGCCTGACAGTGAAGCCTCAATATCCAAAATTGAGCTTGAAAGATAGACAGTCCGGGACACCCAGCAGTGCACCTGTCTCTCTTACTCATTCCAACATTCCAGAAAAAAACAAATCTGATTAACACTTTCAAAAGTTAATACCTACGCATCGAGTAGATTTTTAATTTGACAATAAATAACAAAATCTTAATATTTTTTTCTTCGAATTTATACAGTTGTTGTTGTTGTTGTTTTCTTCACCCATTCTGGGTAGGCAAAGGGAACTATGCCCATACAGCCAATTCTTTAGTAATATTTTCTTTATTTTTGCATTAAAACGTTGATGTTAGACGTTTTAATGCTTCGATGGAGTTTTTGGAGACAGTCGAAAGATTGAAGGAATGTAGAGAAGTCCCCAAGAAAGAGGTGAACTGTTCGCGATCCCGCGCTAAATTCACGGCCCACTTTTCTTGGTTACGACCCATACACCATGTTATTTCACCGAACTGTATATTGTTCACTCGCACGACACTTTGTTTCGCAAAATAACACCACTTTTACGACCCAAAAATCACTATAAACAATAAAAATTCGATAAAATAAACGGACTCCAAACGTATCTCACGAACTCCCGCCAAAAACTGTTTGTGAAATTTATAATTTTTCTTAAAAGTAGAGACCTAGACATAATTTCAATACAGCCTTGCAAACTCGGTCATGCAAACATCTGTGAATATAATATGTAAGGTAAACGTTGCTGTTAACAGCCCTCTTGTGCATCTCGTATAAGTAAAAATATCATGAATACTAAAATATAAAACATGTTCAGATTTTGCCCGAAAAACTGGCAACCTGTACTTACTATAAGCAGTACAAGCGAGAAGATCCGATAGCCGTAGGTACCTACGGGAAGGTTCTGAAATGGCGAGCGCTCACTGAATGATGGTCTGCCTTATCAGATCCCGGGAATCTGCTGCATGCCAGGGGAAGGATCAATATGGAATTCTACAAGCTCTCCTAAAAATCTCTACTCAGACTAAATGACGACATCTCAAATGAAAACAAAAAGACCAAACTACGCCTACTGCTGCTTTTGAGGACCTCCGTAATCGAGTTATGTATAAAGGATGAAATTTTAACCACTTTCCAAAATTTTTATAGGCGTTCAGTATCGTTATCGCCTATTTATGAAGTTAAAAATGTTATAAAAGTTGTCACCAGAAAATATTTTTCGCGATATAGTTTTAAATTTTTACGGTCCTAGACCTGTTAAGGTATAAAAGGAAAAACAAAAACATATGAATAGTATCGTAATGGTTAAATAAGATGCGCGACGCGTAAAAAAAGTGTTGCTAGGAGGCCGTAACAAAAATTTTAGATTTTTGGCGGACATTTTCTAAGTGCTTTATCTTGACATTTTTGTACTGGGCTATACCAAAAGAAAAAATACGTCATTTGTTTTTTGTCTTGTAGATTGATATATTAAAATTTGGAAGGTGGTTAAAATTTCACCCTGTATTCAAGGAGTTGATAGTTTTGAGGTCCCGTATACGATTCCAAGACCGGTCAATGTGGAATACTATTTTTTTATGGTCTGGCGTTTGTTTTACCTTCTTTTTATCTGATTTTAACACGAACAAGTGTTTTAATAGCAACATACTTGCTATACCATCAACACAGTTTATGTGAATTTGTCCACATTTATTTATTTGCCCCAAGCCAACAGTGAGCGTGATTTTTCTTCAAACATGGTGAATTTTGAATTAATCATCGTTTTCGTTTTGCGCCCCATTTGCTACCAAGATCTCGCGGTCTTCGGTTCGATTCCTGGCTCAAGCAGAGTTCCGATTTTTTAACATTGCTCGTGCAACCCATCATTACTGTGGCAACTCGGATCAATGATACACCTAAGTCTTTGACATCAATTTTACTTGACATCATTCTCGTCTATTGTTTTTGTCGTGTTGATTCCCTTTTTCCCAACATCCTAGTTCAGCGTGTCAGATTTTGGTTAGTCTTCACTGCCAGTTTTTAATCATCATAAAGAGGCTAGACTGTTGGCATTGTCACTAACACATTCATTTACCCTGCATGATGTCATATTATCCATATGAATATGCATCTAAGGTCATATATCTCGTAAGACCGGTATTTTATTTCTTATTGTTAGACAATCTGCATACATTGACAGTGTCAAGTTATTTTATTTTATACCAAACATGGTGGTCAGGAAATGAGGATTAGACAGATAAGTAGGAAAGATTGTTTATCTTTTGTGCAATGTAACTTTTTTAATTTATGTGTAAGTATGCTTAGCGCAATAAAATTGAAATAACCATAATGTGATTTCATAATAAATTATTTAGGATGACTACTTATCATAAACATTTTAAAATTATCACATCTGGAAGTTTGTTTAGAATCTTAACTTACTAACTAATATGTATTAAAGATACGAATGTTTGGATAATGTTTGTAACTTAATTACGCCTGTTTGGCTATACGGATCAGGATGACATTTAAGGCGACTACTACAGCTAAGTGCTGCCCCCAATTGATTTAGTTTTATTACTTCTAAAAGAAATCAATTCTCAAAAAACTATAACAGTATCATTTTAGCAAAATAACTCTAGTACTTATTGAATCACTGTTAACTGCTTTTCATTCTGGCATTCTTTCGTATTGTACAATATTGCTAAAAGCGGCCGCTTTTGTCGTTAGCGACAAATTCGACTTTATAAAAATATTAATGAAAAGTCAATGTAATTCAATAAATACTAGAGATAATTTGCTATAATGATACTGTTCTAGTTATTTAAGAATTGATTTTGTTAAGAAGTTATAAAATTAAATAAATTGGGGTGAGCACTTAGCTCTAGTAGTCCCCGGTCAAAGATTTAACAACATTTTAAATGATATTTCAAGCAATTAAATTGCATTTAAATATCAGTATTAAATAAAATTCATAAAATACGTCACTTAAAATTAATCAAAAATTTAAATATACATAAAGCACGCGATTGATAAAAATCAAATACCTGACCGAAAGTATGTAAGGAAACGTTACGGAAAAACTTTTCGTTTGTTTTGAATTTCTACTAAAGTTGGTTACAGTGATTCATAAATATGTGTCCTTTAACCCTGCTAAACAGCTGTTCCATACTCTGTATATAATCGATATATAATTAAAATTAGATACTCAGACCGAAACAAAAAGGACATCTAAAACTGGACTCGATTGAATGATTGACATTTCGATAAAATTGGGGTGGTGGGATCTACCTCCTAGTGGTCTTCCACCCTGGGCAACGGCATCTTTGGTTTTCTAACCAATGATGACGGCTACTAACAGATCCCTCTGCGGTGGTAGGCTTTGTAAGAGGCCGCCTGGATGCTACCACCCTCCTGCCGAAGTCCAGCGCCAGTGCCTCTGTGTTCCGCTAGTGTGTGGGAGAACCAGTGCCTTTAGGTAAGCTCGCTCCATGTTTGGCTTCTTCTTAAGAGGAAACACAAGGGCCGTTTTTCCATAAAAACGTAGTCCCCTGTTTCCGCCCTGGATAAAGCCAGTAGAGCAATAATTTTTATAACAAAAATCTATGGCCACTATTAGCATGCTTCTATGTTTTCTGTTTTTTTCATAAATTAATTCATAAAAAAGATATGAGCCCTCAAAAATCGAAAAAATTCGCCAGATTTTCCGCTGTGTTCAAGCACCCAGAAAACAAATTTGGCTAAATTTTAGAAATAAAAGAAAAACATACGAACACGGCCAAAGCCTTTTTTTTTTAATTTTTAATGAAAAAAGTGTTTAAGTCGGTCTAGTTCTGGAAAAGTAATCGGGGGACTAGGAAACGCTGATTTAGTGTGCGTGTAGAGTTTGTAGTCAAGAGCAAGACCATTGATTAAAAAAAAAATGTACCTATCCATTCAATTGATATAGGTTGAAATAAAATGCTTATGTCAAAAAGGTGCACATTTAGTTGAGACATTTTTGACGATGATTGTGATCTTGTTTTTTCTATTAAATCTATATATGTATAAAAATGTTATGTTGGTTTGTGTACGCTTCAAAAACCCAAAAAGTTCTGCACCGATCGAACTGAAATTTTAGCATGATATATAATCCGCATCAAGGATTGTTTTTATCTATTTAGCCGCGACCGGGGAAAAAAAAACATAAAAAAACAAAAACCATTCAATCACAATGTTCAACAGCGAAGCGTGGCAGGGAACAGTTAGTGAGATAAACGTAGATTAGAGTTACATTTATTTTGACTAACTTTTAAATTAATGAATGTATAGGTATGTGTAAAATTGTAAATGAATGAATGTTTGAATGATGCATGAATGAAATCGTTTATTTGCATAAATATTAAGTACCAAATATGGTGTCCAATACAAATTTTTATTTTGGGATTTGTATCTAATAATGTTTTGCATTGTTCACAGGGTCTGAAGCCACGGTGGAGTGCACGCAAGAGGTGATGAAGGTCAGCGTGCCCATGGACGGAGACAGGAGGCTATCGTACCTAGATCAGCTTAAAGGTAAGCAAAATACTAAATAATCATTTAACAAACTGGTTTGGCCTCATCTGGGGTTACCTTTATTGCAGAACTTTTCAAAATTTTAAATATTTGAGTCAGCAGGTCACACGAGCCAAACTAAGCTACTGACTCCTGCAGTCATTGGAATTGATTCCCCTAGGACTTGCTCGTGCACTACTTTGCAAGTACTACCATTGTATAGTGACTGAATGATTCCTATATACTTGCTGGGTAGTCCTCTTTGCCTTAGACTGGACCACAGTGCGCTCCATTTCACGGAGTCAAACGCTTTCTCGAAGTCGACGAATGCTAGGAAAAGTTCGGCTCGCCACTCCACGCACGACTCAATGAGAATGCGCAAGGTGTTCGTGTGGTCAGTGCATGAGCGTCCAGAACGGAACCCGGCCTGCTCTTCCCAAAGTGTTTTTGCAATCTCTGGAGATATACGGTAGAGAAGTACCTTTGCCAATACTTTAGCCGCTGTGGGTAAGAGCGTTATGCCCCTCCAGTTATCACAGACTGATAGGTCGACCTTTTTCGGTACTTTCACGAGCAAACCTTGCTTCCATTCGCAGGGAACACGCTCCGTCTCCCAGACGCGCTGCAAGTATTTCGGCTGATCTAGATAGGTCCGCCTTTAAAAGATCCACAAACTTAGCTACTGCTAAGTTTATACTATGGGTACTATACAACCGATAAATTTCAACACTTTTTTTAGCAAATACTGTGCTTGTTATACGAGTACATAAAAAACACCCAGACCCGGTACAAACAGTTGTTTGTTCATTCATGCACACAAATATTTGTACTGTGCGGAAAAATAACCCGCGACCCATATTATGGCACTTTGTAATCACGTTCAATTTGAATTAACTATTATAGTGCATAACAGTGGATAGCAATAACTTAAATAAAAATTGGTATATTCCGAACAAAAACTCTAGAAAAAAACCTGATTGCATGTTTACTATTGAAAGCTGTTTTTAGATCACATATTATCCCTTAATACATAATTTAATACATAAGTTTAATACATAATATGTATTATATATTTTGTCTTCTCCCACATCGTATCTTGCTAGAACTTTGTACCATTTAGTCAAAATATGTATAAGCCGTAGATGACTAAGAGTTATGATTGTAACTATGGGGTGACATTTTCTATTAAGAAAAAACCCTCCTTCAAAATAAAGATTTAAAAAAAAAAACTATATAATACATAATATAAATCATTTTTAGAATGTTTCTGTAATTCCTTGAAGTACATTTCGCATCAAAATTTAATCAAAACAATGAATATATGAGTGATTTGATGCACATCGCCATACTTACCTGACTCCCAACCCAGAGGGGCCAATATTAAATCTCTCCCACGGCCTAACCACAAAGCTAGCTTTGTGCTAGTGATGTTAAAGTTGGAAGGCATAACCGAAAATATCCGAAAATAATAGAGTTGAAGATTTAACTAACATCTTTGTTACGAGCTTTTGATGCAAGAAATCACATAAGAAAATATGTAACCATATGTCGTAACATAACAATACAATACCTACTATTTTATGAGTTAGTTGTTTCGTGATTTCTACCACGTACCTTGTTTTTTATGAGTACATAATCGATATTTCAACTTAGCAAACGCCATGATCACAGCGCTATGTTAAATTATAGTAGACTATCACCTAAAATAGTAGAATACTATTTAAATATTAGGTTCAAACCTACATACAGCACATCATAAAAATAAGTATAGGAAAAGTAGTCAGAACTTTAAAAAAAAAAGTAATATAATGTATATTTTAGACAAAGTCACTTATAATTTATTTAACACTCTATGCAATAAATAATTTATTTAATTTTAAAATGCTATTAGTGATTCATAAAAAAAACCCTGTCCTATTTATATTATATTGTAACTAAATTTATAAAACAATATATCAATCAGCAAAAACGTTGGTAATCAGGTAAATGTCATTGAAAATGACGTCAGTACAATTGAGAGAAAAAAATTAAACAAAATTGTATCCGAAATCAAACAAAAACTCATATCCGTATCCAATAACAACCCTAGCATGTGGGTATCCAAATGACGGATGAATGGAAATAGTGAATGCATCCAATGAGTGATGTTCCATGTTGATGTGCCGATCGATAAGAACGTTCGCCGCCTTATGAATAAATGGTTGAGGCAGCGAATAGGAAAATTTAAACTTGAATAGATTCTTTTCTGGAAAGAATTCTTACGTTGGTAATATAACTTATTTGAAAATCATCGATCCAAAGTACTTTACAAAAAGGACACCTAAAACCTTCCTCGATTAAATGATTGACGTGTACGTTACACGAAATACGGCAAAGAGTGAACTTTATAACCTGGCCAAACATGCCATAGTCATAGTCATTGTCACAAAATTTATTGCAACACGTTTGTATTATAGATAGTACATACAGATATACGTCACAGGTCAGTGGTATGATATTTAAGCAATTTAATTGCAATTATAATATCAGTACTTATTCAAACATGGAAAATTATGTCTCAGAACCCACAACCTTTCGCTTACCAGGCGACTGCTCTTACCAATCGAGCTACAAACCTCGTTTGTGTCGAAAAAATTATTCAAAGCTTTTTTACGCTGTGAGCCAGCGGCAATTCATCGATATTATTGGTTTTGCACCTCCAGCATTCGAGAGAAATATTTTTGCAAATCTCGACCCCAGATGCAAAAGGTCTGATGTCAACATAAGGTATTTTCGTTTTTTTGCATAAGAAGAACAGGCTTTCTGTTCTCTTTCTAACCCACTGAGAAACATATTTCTATCTCTTTTAGTTCCGGAGATACACAGATGCATAATGCTCCATGTTAGGAGTTTTCTAATTCATTACGACCCAGAATGCCATATTTTAACTTACATATTTATGCTTATAATTTTTTTTAACTCTGTATTAATGTATGTTAGAATGTGTTATTATGCTTCAAATTTATTCTTAATATCATCACGGTCCTTGTAAACTTGAGATGTTATGCTTCAAAATATTTTTATTATGCTTTAAATCGCAAGTTAACTTAGAGCATTATGCTTCTAAAAATGTATGTTAATATTAGTTCTATCATTGTTTAAAGCGTTATGCTTCTAACGTTTTAAGTTAAATTTTTTTACGCATATCAACATAAGACACTGTGCTTGTACTAACTACTAGAAAATCTTCAATTGTCAAGTTTTATGTTAAGATATAAATTTATGCGTCTGACTTTTTCGTCGAACAGTGCCACGAATCGGGTGAGATCGGGCATTTCCGCCGATCGAACGACCGCGCTCGACATAAACAAACACTTGTTTACTTGCCATTCAGTGGAAGCCAGCCGGTACGAGACGACTACAATGTGATAGGGGTGGTACTTCTTACCCGCTAAAGCTAAGTAATTTATCTAAATGTATTGAAAAAAAAATTGGGGGTCCAACCCTCTCCCCCCTCCAAGGGAAATGTTTTCAAATTTTAGTTTTTTATCGCAAATCTTCATAAAATAAGAGTACCCACCGGAAACAAAGACAGAAATTGCAAAAAAAACTAATAAACAACTGAAATACGTGCAACTCGAAACCAAGTAAGTACATTTCATTTTCGATTTTCGATTTAAACCTAGTTAGTGCATGGTCTTACTAGGTTTTGTAATGGTCAATGTGTCTTACTAGGAAATGAAGATTCATTTCCACCCGCCGCTTGACCAACACGAAGCTAGTAAGAGGGGGAAGAACTGCGCGGGGGCCCGAAAGTGTCTACCCTGCCGCTCAGTCCGTACTAGTATCCAGTACTATTAATAGTATCTGTAATCAACATACTATCAATAACCATGGGCTATTTGAACAAAGGTCACACTCATGTTATGCCCGCTGACTCATGTTCATGCAATTGAACTTAAGACGTGGAGACAAAGGAACATAATATATATGCGTTCCATGGAATCCAGGTCTTTAAGAGTTCTGTAACAAAAACAAGCCTGGCAAAAGAGAATGGAATACCTCTCCCAAATGAGCCTTTAAAATAATTTTATTTGAATTCAATGGTAGAAGTCAAATTATTAGCAGGTTCAAGAAACCCACTTTACAAAACTAGGTTTGTTTGTTGGTTAGTCTAACTAAAACCTATATATCTTCGGGCATAGCTAATAATATTAAATTGAACACATTAGAATTAATTTACTTGCATGTTATCTTAATTTCATATAATTTATTTCTGTAGCCCGTTTCTTCTGGTCATGGTCTCTTCACTGTCAATTAACATCAATAATTTACCAATTCTCTTTTTAGATTTGTTTCCCAAATCTCTGAGCTGGATTTCTTGATGAAAAGATTCAATGTCTGCAATGTGCGTAAATTGATTTCGGATCCACGTGTGTGTCAACTCAATAAAAGGATGAGATTAATAAAAAAATTAGTACCTTTGATGCCCGAATCAAGAAGACATTATATTTTCTGGTATAATTTACCTGTCAATGACGAATCATTACACCTTTTGTCATATCAGCATCTACTGCTCCTTCTACTACTCTTCTTCCAGCTGGTGTTAATCCCGGCTATTTTCAGGGTCCGCCTTTTGATTAAGCTTACTCCACTTTGCCCGATCTTCAACATACTTTTAAGTCAGCTGATTGGCTCTCATTTCGATCGCTTTGACGACCATTTGGATCAGCGGCAGTAAACGCTGCTTCTGATCCATGGGTCGCGGGTTCGATCCCCGCACAGTACAAATATTTGTGTGCATGAACATGTCTGTTTGTACTGGTCTGGGTGTTTTCTATATATTATAAGTATGTATTTACAAGTAAGTTTATCGGTTGTCTAGTACCCCAAACGACAGGGTACTTAATAGTAGCTTAATTTGGGACTAGATGGCTCTATGTGGCCCAGTGAGGCATGTCCTAAATATTTATTTTTAAATAATATAATAATAATATAAATTTCGGACTTGACGTCCAGCCAGCGCTTGCGAGGCCGACCAAGGGACCTAGTCCCAAGCACTATATTCATGCATTTCCGACCAACGTACTCTATTGGGCATACTATCGCTGACGACACTCTTGCAGTTTTTTCCCCCACGTCACGTAGGACTACCTCGGATGGATGAGTTTCGTATGCGATTGTATCGCGATACGCCGCTCATCTTTTAAATAATTTGGGTGGTGGAATCTACCTCTTAGTGGTCCACCCTGGGCAACGGCATCTTTGGTTTTCTAGCCAATGATGACGGCTAATAAGAACAGATCCCTCTGCGGTGGTAGGTCTTGTAAGAGGCTGTCTGGATGCTACCACCCTCCTGCAGGAGTCCAGCTCCAAACAGTTTTTCTGTGTCCCGCTGGTGTGTAGGAGAACTAGTGCCAGTCTCTGGGTAAGCTCGCTCTATCTTAGGCTTCTTCTTAACCGAATAATATGTAGTCAAGATCAAACAAAAAAAATGTTTTTTCACTTTTTATAGTGAACTTTTTAAGTAACATTAATGGTGTTTGCTTCACTCTTACTATGTTTTAAATAGTTTTTGAGCTTTAGTTCGATCCTTATTAATCATTATCAAACCTAGGAAGTACTCATACTGGGTTTAAAGTATGGTTTCGAAGAGGTACAAAAGCTCCATAGTAAAAAAATGTCCTTTGAAGCATTCCAATAACGTGACTGATTTTCCCGAAGCTGAATAGCCAAGCTTAACTTGAGCTTTTAATTTGTTAGTTTACATTAAATTATTATAATTAACAGTCTTTTATAGCAGAGATTCAATTTTTTTAATTGTTTTTGTTATAGGCATAAAGAAGTTTTGCAATGATTGTCATTATAATTATGTCACTTATAAGAGCTAATTATTTTTAAATAAATAAATAATAAATAAATGTGGACAACATCACATACATTGTTCTGATCCCAATTTGAATAACTATTTAAAGCATTCGTATTTTGGAAACCAGAAACAACGAAGGTACCACAAATACCCAGACCCGAGAAAATGTAGAAAAACACATTTTTTCTACATTGACCCGTCCGGGAATCGAACCCGGGACCTTAGAGCAGGCGACACCTTGAAAACCGGTGTGTACGCCACTCCGCCACGGAGGTCGTCGTAGATACAAATAACTAAGTCAATTAGATAGTATTATTACCACTATCTTATTGACTTAGTTATTTGTATGACTTCGAAATCAATATTGAAACTGTAAATTTTAAGTTCCTTGTTAATAAAAACAAAACAAACAATATCTATTCAACATTAATTTAGATCAAGCAATAATTATTCATTTAATTTTGAAGCATATGTAGGTAGGTAGTGGTAATTATACTTAAATTTAATTATTTTTTTATCCGTTTAGTGGCCACCAAGCTTAGTTATGTTGCTATGTTGATATGTTATGTTATGTGCTCAATAAGTTTTGAGGCATAGTGTTATCTTTAAATAGAGTCAAAGGCTGATAGAAACTTATTAGAAGTACAAAGCTGTACCTGTGAATAGATCTCGTTGATTTTCTTAATTATACTGAGGCATAAAGCTATATTTGATTTTAGAGTGTAAACATCTGATTTAAAATTTGAGTATAATGTTATATCTTAATGTACGCCAAAGGTTTTTTAGCAATGTTACGTAAATGAAGAAGCATAATGTTATAAGTGGGTTTTTTTTAGGTTTTTCGTTTATATTATTTAAAATATAATAAATAGATAGTTAAATACCTAAACATATTATAAAGCTGAATAGTTTACTCAAATTAAAAATGCAACTATAACTCTGTGGGTTTTAAATAAACAATTATGAGGCGATTAATGTGAGAATTTTATTTTTGCTCTCCTGAAAACCTAGCAAAACACACATCAGACAAAATGCTTCTAAGGTCGAGAAATAATTCACAATCGGTTAAGATGAAACAGTTATAAACCAGCAATTTATTTGTTTAAAAAACAGTATCAAAAACATTTACCTACTTATTTCAATTCCAGAAAAAAATTAATTGAACTATTTTCAATACCAGAATTTAAACATGAAAAATTTTGTCTCAGGCGGAGCTCAAACCCTCATCTGATATTATAATTGCAATTAAATTGCTTATTTATCATATAAATTAAGTTTATCAATAGCTAGTATTATATTATCTGTGTCAATATCATTAAACTATATAAGGTATATGCATATGCCAAATGGACTAGGTATGAGGTTGAGGCATAAGATCGCTTCCATGTTAGTCCAATTACAGGATTACTCTAGTCATATACAACTGCTGAGAGGCGTGAGGCACAGATGTTATATCTCCGAAACTGTTCACTGCTGCGTTGGAGGATGCTTCCAAGCTGGATTGGAAATGTCTTGGCTAGTACCAGACACACCTACGCTTTGCCGACGATATAGTTCTTATGGCTGTGACCTTAGAAGACATGCCCAATTCTTACAGATCTTAATAAAACTACCAAAAGAGTGGGTCCTAAGATGATCATCTACGTAATTTTTTTTATTCAAGCAATTATTTTTTTAATGAAATACTAGCCATATAAGTATTTATAATAAATATAATCAAGGTATTGTACCTTCAACTTGCAAAAGTGTTACCATAACAGACAAAGACATTTTCTCATTTATAGTACAACTAGCTGTTGACCGCGACTTTTTACGCGTGGAAAATCATGCTTGAAACAATCCCCCTTTATCATTTTTCGAGAAGAAAAACTAGCTACTGTACTAATTCAGTCTACAATCTATCTCCGTGCCAAATTTCATTTAGATTTGTTCAGCCGTTCTAACGTGATGGAGTAACGAACATCCATACATCGCGTTTATAATATCAGTAAGGTTAGTAGGTAAGTAACATGTATTTTCTTGCTCGTTGGGTCGTATATTATCCAGAAGCTTCCATTTAACGTAATTAGATTCTTCAGAACCTCGTTATCCGCAAAAACTCTTGAAGCTCACGACAGTTACGCTCATATAACATAATGTTGCGAAAAATGTATTTGTACAGGCACAATAAGAACCCACAAGGGGTAAGCAGTCAGTAGGCTGAATACGCTATTGTGTTTCTACCGAAAATATATACACCGTGCATTTTATATCTCCTGACAAACGATGCTAACGTTATTTAACTACTTTGCGTAACATCTTTGCAGTGTTTTTTTTTCCATATAATGTCTTATAAAAATATATTATATTGATGTTTATTACATTTTGGCTGTGTGAGACCGGTTTTTAAAAAGGGTAAACACGACGACTACTCGAACTATCGACCTATTACGTTGCTTTCTAACATTGATAAAATAGTTGAAAAAGTGGTCTATGAACAGATTCATATTTTTTACCGAAAACACGAGGTTATAAACAGGAATCAATTCGGATTTCAAGCGGGTAAAAGTACAACAGACCTTCTTTGTAAATTTACAGATGAGGTAAACGAGCATTTGAACCACAAAAAATGTGTATTGGCCTTGTTTATTGATTTTTCCCGAGCCTTCGACACGTTGCAACATAAACTTCTAATCGATAAGCTAGATGACTGTGGTATCCGGGGCCCACTGCTCAATTGGTGTAGAAGTTATCTCCAAAATCGCACATTTGCGGTTAAATTCAACAATCTGTGCAGCGACCCTAAAAATGTGACAAGCGGCACAGCCCAAGGATCCGTCCTTGGGCCATTGCACTTTCTTTCTTATGTTAACGAGATGGGTAACTGTCTGAAACACAGTTCCTATTTTCAGTTTGCAGATGATACGTGTCTCCTTGTTTCGGATACGGATATCTTAAATGCGTGTGACTCTCTTCAGGCCGATTTGGATATGTTGACTCTATGGTGCCATGACGTTGGCTTAGTACTAAATGCCGATAAAACCAAACCATGAGTTTCATGGTTATCAAATCCCCATACATGAAATTTCCTGCTCCGAAACCAGTAATTTCACATAATCACGACTGCCTTCATCACTTAGGAACTTGTCAATGTCCTACTATCGAAGTTGTGGCCACACAAAAGTACCTCGGTGTTATAATTGACTCGAAACTAAATTGGGACTACCATATTGAACATGTATGCAAAAAACTGCGTCAATTCTTGGCAAATATTAAAATATTAAAAAATCGAATACCCTTCAAAGTTAGGCTTATGCTTTATAACTCGTTGGCAGAATCATATATTCAGTATGGTTTGACAAGCTATGGTCGAACATATAAATCATATATCAAACAAATCTATGATCTCCAAATTAGAATTCTTAAAAATATATTATCCTCGAATATGCATGATCAACTTGATAATGAAAACAATATTTTCAAACACTGTAAAATTTTACCAGTTTATGACCAAATTGAACTGATGTTATTAAAACATTACTTCTTTTGTGATGATATAAAGTCGTACGTGGAGCACCCTGTACGCACACGCGCCATAACACAAAACCGACTCAGGCAGGCCAATGCAAATAATTTGTACGGCAAGCGGACGGCCGCGTATCAGGTACCGCGGCTAATAAATAATTTACCTTCAGCTATATGCAAAAAAATATCACCAGAAAACTTAAAAACCAAACTCAAAAGTTATTTCTTATCTAAATCTCATTAACTACGTATATATAGTAATAAAATATTCTTTATTTATAATGGTCTCTCATGTGAAAGTTATATTTTAAACTCGGTCTAACACCTGCCTAGTTCTTGTGTATACTATACATAGTATTTTTATTTATGTCTTACTACCTGCTCATCTCACAATTGGCGAGTTGTTATTGGCCTACTGTTTATATGGATTTACTTACTGACCTAAATTTAACTCATTAGCATCATAGTAAACCTCCGTGGTTTTTAGATGTTAATATTTCCTTTATGTTCATGTAATTTTCTTAATATGATAAATAAATTAAAAAAAAACATCCATAACCCGGCCGAAGCAAAATAATACGTTCGTCCGCGTCACAGCGTCATTTAAAATGAATAGTTTATTTTTTTTACATAATTCTAAGACGTTTAATTAATCA